>OY757913.1:50021935-50039435 GCA_963585895.1 Sepioteuthis lessoniana
ACTATTCCGAACACGCATACAATGTTTTTTTAAAAATCTACTCACTTCTATGCTTGATCGACCTCCACTTTAAACCAGAACTTGTACTTGCCCTCGAGAGGGAGCGAATGTATAAAGTTCCAAAATGACTTTTTACATATGGAATTAGTTATTTCTCTATATTAGACACGCCTCAATCTACTGATTGAAAAAGCTACGTATTTCACACCTAAACTTAACTCGGAGTACCGACACGCATTTTGGTAAAAGATTTTTGATAGAAACTTATATACCAGCAGGATGAAGTTCGCCTTTTTTTTTCTTAAGTAGGATATCCAATATCTCGTCATTCATTCTGTATCAATTTCTTTCTGCTTGGAAATTCCTGATGTTTTTCCACTTGACAACTTCCCCATAACGCTCGACTAATGCAAACTACGACAGTAAAGTTTACTTATGGTAATAGTCAATGACAAGGATTTTCTATTTTCAAAGCAAATATCAACATCGACTTAAGTTCTCTACTTTCAAGAAAGAAAAATAGGAAAAACAGAAAGAATCAAGTACTTCAGTGAACTCCCTGTGGCATAGTGGTTAAAGTGTTGGACTATGACATCGTAGTAGGCGAGTTCGAACACCAGTCGCGCTATAACATTTACTTTTGGACGGATACCCTTGGGAAAGGTATGAACTCTCTTATCCCTACCAGCCATGGGTTAGATAGTTCTACTACTGTTCATCTGTGAGGATGGCTTTAATATTAACTAACCACCGAATGTTGATATGCCATTAAAACAACCAAAACAAACCATCAAATACTTTAGACTTACGATCAAGTCACGCTGAAAGTATCGGTTCCCGTTAGATCACCAAAATTAAACAGTAATGAGCCTTCTTAGGACTTAGATGGGTGACCTCTTAGTAACTGATGTTGTAGGCAAATTAGGGCACCTCACGAGGTTTAATGGTGAGCAAGTTAGATTAGGAAACCATAGTTAGAGTTCCATTTTTACTGGATGCCTTGTGTCACGACAAAGCTTAGCTTTGTAAAAAGACTTACGAACAAGTTACACAGAAAGCATTGGTTTGTGTAAGAAGACGAAAGTTAAGCAGCAATGTACCTGCTCAGAACTTAGATGGGTGACCACTCGGTAACAGCAGTTATTGTAAGCAACCTGAAGTCTAAGTTCCAGACTAAGATAAGCTTAGCAAAAAAAACAAAAAAACTTACGGACAAATCACACTGAAAGCATTAGTTGGCGTTAGATCACCAAAGTTAAGCAGCAATGCGCCTGCTCAGTACTTAGATAGGTGACTTCTCGGTAAAAGCAGATACTGTAAGAAACCTGAGTCTGAGTTAAGCTAAGCTTAGCAAAAAGAAAACTTAATGGACATGTTATACTGAAAGCATTGGTTGGCGTTTGATTAAGTTAAGCAATGTTTGGTTTAGTTCATTTGTTTAACGGTTTATCAACTCCTTATGGGTTATTCAAAGCTGAAATTCAATTTGTTTTAAATGTTAGATAGTAATCATTATCATATTTTCAATATTCCATTGCATTTCTATTTTCTTTTTTATTTGTTAAAACCTATGTTTGCACACAGTTATGTCGTCAAATATTCATTTCTGATACAAATCATTTGCTCACACTTACATGGTTTCAAGTATTCTTATCTAATACTAATAATTTATACAATTATGTTTTAAAGTAACTATTCCAATTTAATAATTTATTTTTACACAGTAATAAAGTTTCAAGTATTCCCATAAAAGCTCAATAATTTACATGCAATCATATGGTTTAAAGTTTTCCCATCGAATTCCAATAATTTACCTGCAACTATATGGTTTCAAGTAACTCATAATGATAATCCTTAGTAAACAATTATAGCTTTAAGTAACTATTCTTATGACGAATAATTTGGACATATGCTATCAAGTATTCAAATTAAATACAATGATTTTCAAAAAGGTTATTTGGAGCCATATATGGGACTCTACCAGGTACTATTACTTTGGGTTAGAGTGGAACTCAGAATAATGGCAATAATTGGATGAATCCATACGTTGCAAGGTATCAGTGCTCCGGAGCATCACCATCGGACGCTGTGTTGGACAAGTTCACCAAACTCAAAAGCAGAGTCTCATCTACGGAAAATGACATCAATGCGCGACTAGCGAAGGCATGGACTGCTATCGATAGGTTATCGGTCATATGGAAGTCGGACCTATCCGATAGAATAAAACGCAGCTTTTTTCCAAGCAGTGGTTGTGTTCATACTACTAAATGGATGCACCATATAGACGCTGACGAAGCATACGGAGAAAAAGCTTGACAGCAACTGCACAAGAATACTACGAGCTATATTGAACAAATCCTGGAAGCAGCATCCCAGGAAACAGTAGCTGTACGGCCTCCTACCTTTCATCTCAAAAGCCATCCAAATTAAATGAACAAGACAAGCAGGACACTGCTGGAGAAGTGAGGACAAACTATTCAGCGACCCTCACCAATGGACCCCTTCAGAAGGAAGAGCAAGTGTTGAACGACCAGCTAGAACTTATCTACAACAGCTCTGTACGGACATGGGATGTAGTCTCGAAGACCTGCCGGAAATGATGGACGATAGATATGAATGGCGACAATGAGTCAGGGATATCTGTGCCAGCGGCACGACATGGTGATGATCTCTCTGAAGTTGACGTATTCTAAGCCCTGCTGACAAGGCGATGAGCAGCAATGAATCTGCTCTGTTCTTAGATAAATGACTACTTACAGTCTACATTCAACATGAGGCCTGTGCATTAGACAAAGCAAAGCTTAGTAAATTCAAAGCATCGGTTCCCGCTAGATAACCGGAGTTAAGTAGCGATGAGCTAGTTCAGTAATAAAATGGGAGTCCGCAAAGTACCGTAAGTAATCTGGGGTCTGTGTGTCATACTAAGCTGACGCTTAGTAAATTCTTAGAAGCAAAAGATTCTTCGTCAAACATCGAATATCCTTTCATTTCTTTTATTGACAGCTATCTGAAAATAATCCTCATATGTGCTCCATCGTAGATATCTTGAAGATGCATCTTTTTTCTCATGTGTTCTTCTTTCCTTCGACAGAAATCCAGAAGCTTTCTATTCCAGTTTCCTTTAATGGTCTAATTAATATTCAACAATCTGTTATCATTGTTGTTGTGGTTGTTTTCAGAAAAGAAAGAAAAACACCGTATGTTTTTAAATGTGTCAGGGATACTGAGGGACTTGCATGATTATGCAAAATTGTTTGTTTTTTGTTTTATTTTGTTGTTTTTTTTTTCTGACATGTCTTTCAACAAAATTGTTTATACGTCTGCCTGTCAGGAAGTTTCTTCTTCGATTCGTCAACAGAAATTGATTGATATATAGCTTTTATGAAAATAATGACAAAGTCTGAACGTGCATGAAAAAATGTTAATTTAAAAATGTTCTACTGATTTAATTTATTTTTGCACTGAGAGAAAAATGAATTCTTGGTCAAATATTTGATATAGTGTGAAGGTGGGCAGAAAAAAAATAACACAAAGTAAAGTTATATATATATATATATATATATATATATATATATATATATATATAGACGAGGAATGGTCAAAAAGTTCGAAATCTCACAAATAAAGAAGTCGGAGAAACAAGATAGTTTGGCACTATTTTCTATATAGATCTCCTTGACATCAATGCACTTGGTATAATGATGCCCAAACATTGCAATTCCATGGAAGAGGAAGGTGGCTTTTGGGTCCTCCAAAAACTCCTCCACTGTACATATGACCTCATCATTGTTTCCAACAGACATATATATATTCATATATATATATGTGTGTGTGTGTGGCTTTGAAATTTCATGTTATAGCCACCGTTATTCTCCATAGTTGCTAAAACTGCACTAAAACCAGATTTTCAGTTAAAAATATAAAGTAGACGACTCCTAACTGTGAGTTTCACGATTTCTCGATGGTAATACCAAATTACAGTAGAGCAATCAAAATCCAACTCGATGCATCTTTGTCGTGGGAGAATTGATGTATCTGATGTCAGTATACGAGGTGTACGAAAAATGAACAAGACTAAAGCAGTACTTACCAAGATAAAGATTAGTAATGAATAAAAGTTTTTTTCAAAATAATCCCCTTAGCATTCAACACACTAATTCACATGAGTTTTCCTTAGGTTGAAGCAATGAATCAAAGTTTTTTTTGTATGGTATAAAGTGTGCCATCATATTTATTTTAATGCCCATAATGTCTGCAAATCTGAATACTTGAAATAAATTTTTATTTTAGAAAATAAGAAAATCTCGCTTGGTTTCTAGTTCTGGTGAGTATGGATGGTGGTGCACTCGCATAATCCAGTGTTTCGCCAAAAAGCGTCGTAATTGTCTTTAGAAACTTTTTTTTTCCAAAATACAGACTGACTCATCACGTTTAAAAGTTGTATTACTGTTTACACGGTTTCGTTTCAGTTAGTAATTCTATGATTATAAATCTTAAAATTTCAGTATCGATACTTTTTGATCACACCTCATGATTTTATGATTGATTTTAGCGGCATATCAACCAGTATAGATATTAGGAAATGCTAAGCCTCCCCAGCACCCACGTCCGGAAGCCTCAACTAACTTCCACTAAGCCAAGACACACCCGACACTATCCGTGTACCAGCGAACACGGCCGACCGAGATGCGTCCTGGCCCAACATGCTCGTAATTGTAGATGTATTTCTTATAGATAGTTTGGTCGAATACATTTGATATTTGCCTGAAATATTTAATGAAAGGAAAAATAACAAAAAGTTTGAACTAGCTAATTTCGTGTGGCAATGATAAATATTTTCGTTGTCATCATTGTATCCCGTGTTCAATAAAAGTTACATCTTGAATAACTGCGTTGAGCGCCGTACGACAAGTAAATGTCAGCGTGGAGTTGCCGTTGGTTTTCATTTAAATGACCTACTGACACAGAATGTAAAAACTTTGCAAACGTCAATTCGATATTGACAGTCTCATTTTTTATTTATTTACTTATGGATCAATTTGTTAATATATTAAACAGAATGTCAGAATTCATTTAAAAAAGATTTTTTTATCATTTATTTTTTGTCAACGCTGTCGTAGTTAAGTCAATATCTACTCGATGAAATATTTGCACTAGCGCTACACATCGCATGGTGCGATAGTTAACGAGTCAGTTTGTTGATGATCAAATGAACATGTTTGTATTCATCAACCCCTTCGCATCAGCCAGATGTGACACAAGGTCATCAAATGTATGAGTAAAGTTTGAATACTGTAATATTCATTTAAATTTAAAATCCTACTACCAAAGATTGCAAATGGTTGGGAAAGGAAAAAAAATCAATATAGAATGTCACCAATTAAAGCACAAAAATGAACTATTCTCGAGCTTGAATGTATGGTAAATCAATTACCCAAGTCTGACCAAAAATATAACTAAAATGAATAACCCAACATATCGCCTTGAAGATGATAGAAAACACACACACACACACACACAAAACCCCGTAAATTTAACAACTTTAAGCTATATTATCGCAAATATGTTCATTTTGTGTTTATTATCGAATGAATATGTGTAAAGCTTGAATACTGTAATCTTCATTTAACTTTAGATTCCTAGAGGGAGGTGCCCGTGGTGTAGTCGTTATCGTCGTAGGAATTGGACACGGCGACACGAGTTCAAATCCTGGACGAGACTGATTGCATTTCACATAGCACTAATACCCTTGGGAAAGGTATGAATCCAATTATTCTCCCTCCAGCTATAGGTAAATAGTAGGACAGACTAGGTTCTTCAGCCTTGTTTAGGCAACTAGTCTAGGAGAAGGAAAACTCTGAATTCAAACCTGTTAAACTCCGCTTAAAAACTGACCTTGTGTCATATCCTGCCCGAGCGGAGGGGTTGGGTAAATAGTATTTAACTTTAGATTCCTACGGCCAAAAATTGAAAATCGGTGAGGGAAGGAAAAACATTATTATTATTATTTACTCCTCGAGAGTTTTTTACATCAGTGTTAGCTGATGGTTTTTCACTGGAGTTTGAGTGACAGCAAGTCTCCTCAAGTCTCCAGGACTCGTCTCAGTATTCTGGCCGTCCTCAGCAATGCTGTCGTTTGGATAGTCTCTACCCGTCAGCTAACTTCCAAGTCCTCCAGGCCCTTTAATAATCCTTTAGTTACTGTACCTAACGCACCAATCACAATTGGCACAATCGTTACTTTCATGTTCCACAGTTTTTTCAATTCTCTAGCAAGGTCGAGGTACTTATCCTTCTTTTCACCTTTCTTCAGATTTATTCTGTGGCCCGCCGGGACAACAAAGTCAACAATTTTGCAGATTCTCTTTCTTTTGTTGATTATTATGAGGTCTGGTCTTCTGGTCGGGATTAGGTGATCCGTTTGTATGTTAAAGTCCCATAGGAGTTTATGCGAGTCATTTTCTAGGACAGGCGCCTGGTAGTGCATTTACCATTTGTTTGTATGGTCGAATTGAAATTTCCTGCACATTTCCCAGTGGATCACCTTGCCGACCTAGTCGTGTCTCGCCTTGTACTTCTTCTGTGCTAATTTACTGCATTCGCTTAAAATGTGATTGATCGTTTCGTCTCTGTCACCGCATAGCCTACATTTACTGTTTTGTTGCGTCTTATCTATTCTCGCTTTGATATGATTCGTTCTTATGGTATTGTCCTGTGCTGCAATTAGAAGGGATTCCGTTTCTCTCTTAAGGTTTCCTTTTCTTAGTCAGGTCCAGGTTTTCTGGTGTGAGATGTTTATTAGACGCTTAAAGCGGCCATAGAGTTGTTTTCCTTCCCATTTTTGTTTCCTAGTAGTCATTCTTTCGTTTATCGTGTTTTCCGTATCGACTCTGATGGTTGTAATTAGTCCTCGTTCGTGTTTTTCTATGTAGTGTTCGAGCCGGTGTATGGATGCGTCAACGGTGTCTTCGATACTGGCAAGTCCTCTTCCTCCCTCTTTTCTAGATACATATAGTCTGTCAACGTCGTCTCTGGGATGTAATGCCTTATGCATGGTCATTAGTTTTCTTGTCCTTTGGTTCATTTGTTTAAGTTCCTCTTGGGTCCACTTGAGAAAGGGTCCCGAATATCTGACTATTATTATTATTATCATTATTCCTTAAGAGTTTTTCACATCATTATCAACTGATGGTCTTTCTCTGGTGTGACAGCAAGTCTCCTTAAGTCTCCAGGACTCTTCTCAGTATTCTAGCCGTTCTCAATAATCTAGTAGTTTGGATGGTCTCCACTCCTCCTCTTATTTCCAAATTCTCCAGTCCCTTTGATAATCCTTTGGTGACTGTAGCAAAAGCACCAATCACAATTGGTATAATTGTCACTTTTATTATTATTATTATTTAACTATATGCGAGTTCTTCCTACCAGTGTGGTGTTTTTTAACTGGTCCGAGTGGTAGCAAGTTTTCATACATCTTCAGGACTTCTCTGAGTACTCTAGCTGATCTTAACACTGCCATGACCTGGATGGTCTCGATTCTTCCTCTGACCTCCAGTAACACCCTGTCTCCTTTCCAGGCTTTTGGGGACCGTTCTAAGGGCTTCAATAATAATTGGTATCATCGTCACCTTCATATTTCACAGCTTCTTCAGCTCTCCAACAAGATCCAGATATTCGTTGATCTTTTTGCTTTCTTTTCTTTTCTTTCTGTAGTCTGTTATTATTATTATTATTATTATTATTATTATTATTATTATTATTATTTCACTCTTGAGAAATTTAGCTGATGGTTTCGCATTAGAGATTGAGTGACAGCAAGTCTTCCCTAGTCTCCTGCGATCTTAATAATACCTTAGTCTGGATGGTCTCCACTTGTCCTCTTACTCCCAAGTCTTTCAGTCCCTTTACCTATCTTTGGGGGGGGTTGTTCCAAGCTCACCAATTACAATTAGTATCACCGTCAACTTCATGTTCCGTAGTTATATTTGTTCTCAAGCAAAGTCTCAATATTTATCTCTCTTTTCGCTTTCTTTAAATTTTATTTTGTGGTCAGCCGAATCGGTAAAGTCCACAATTCGGCAGATTCTCTTTTACTCTTTTCATTTATTTATTTATTTATTTATTTATTGACTATCTGGTCTTTTGGCCGAGATTAGGATATCCATTTGTATCTCAAAATCTCAGGATTTCGGGTTGTGCATATACAACTTGCTCGTATGGTCGTAATTAAATTGGTTGCACAATTACCCTTGGATAACCTTCCTCATCCACTCGTGTCTAGTCTTATACTCTTCTTATGCTTATTTGCTGTATTTGCTTATTATTCTGTTTCAATCCCCATTTAATAGAGCGGTAAAATCAAAAGTAGGAAAACATTTTTTTTATTAGTTGAGATATATTTCCTGTCTATAAATAAAATGCACAGAATATTTAACAAAAATAAACATGAAAATAAGCTATAGCTTTTTGGAAAACCTGCGAATGTTAATGCAAAAGCATCGCCAAAAAAATTGGGAGGAAAAATAGCAAAATAATAACTTGAACCGCCAGTGTAATTGTAAAGCAAGTGAATGTTCCTTACAAAACAAATGTTTGAATCACAATGTGGTCCACCTGACTAAAGTTAGAACTAACTATTGAGATGAAAAAATATACATAGGGTCAACTGAAAGACCGTGGAAAGAGCGTTATAATAATCACAAAGCTCTTTTCAGAAATGAGATTAGAGAATAGCACAAAACTATGCAAACACATTTGGGATTGCAGAAGAAATTATGGAGAAGAACCCAAAATCAAGTAATCGCTCCTTAAAAGAGTATATAACTGTAATGTGGCTTCCATTGGGCCTAAAGAAATATTATTTCATTTGCTTTCCAGACTCCAATAAAATACTAAAAAAAATTTCGAAGCTCGTATCGAGATGCCACGACAAGAAGTATCTAAAAAACCAGATTACGTCACGTCCCTTTTTTTATACCATCTACAAAAAAGTGTAAAATACCCCAAAATTGAATATGTTGTACGAGGGGATTACCAACTCACCGAACGATCGGAGACGTGAAATTCGAAGTCTTATTTTCTTATATATATATATATATATATATATATAAACAATTGAGAAAATATACATTATGTCTATATATTTATATATAACAATGATTTTATCATCATTATAAACAACTATTTTGGCCACGAAATGTGCTGTAGACATTCATCCTCTCAAGAGTAAAAAGTTTATTGTTCTTTTCGTTACTCTTGTTATTTTTGGCACGATTGTTCTGGTCTACATCGACAGGGGAAAACGACACTCGTCAAAACTAAAGGTGTCAACAGTAGCATTAACTATTAATGGCATCAAAGGAAACAAATAACTAGTAGCTGAAAATAGAATCGTGAATATGAGGGTTGTTCCAAAAGTAGCGGTTCCTATCTATTTCTACGGAAACTATAACAGACACAGGACGCACAATAGCACCATTTGATTGAGCAAGTTTTCAAAATGGACCCAGCGACACGATTTCAAATCCTAGACGAAACTGCTTGCATTTTACATATAGTGCTAGTAGACTTGGGAAAGGTATGAAGTCAACTATTCTCCGCCTACTCTTATGGGTATATTATGGCACATTGGTATGTCAACCAGTCAAGGTGAAAGAAAACTCTTAATTCAAACCAGTTGCATTCTGCTAAAAATACTTGACTTTGTGTTGCATCCTGCTCATGGTTGAGGGGTTGGGTATATGTAACTGCATTTACTTATTTAGTAAAACATGGTTACGAATGAGTTGATGTAAAATCAGTGGAAATTTCTAAGAAAAGGCAGATTTAGGCCTAAGAACACAGTTTGCCCGCTATTTACTCACAGACGTGGAAGAACAGATTAATTCATGCCTTTCTCAAAAGCACAAGTGATAGGCAAACAGTCACGTCCAAGATTTGAACTCGAGTTGTCGATTCCATTTCCTACGACGATTAGCGTTACGCTAAGTTCGCCTTGTGTGTATGTGTGTGTGTGCTTGTGTTTGTATGTGTGTATGTGTTTGTGTGTTAGTCTATGTGTGTGTGTGCTTTTGTTTGTGTGATTGTGTATGCGTGTTTTTGTGCGTGTATGAACGTATGTGTGTTTGCGTGACAAAAAGAGAAACAAAATTGTCCTTTAATACGAACCTAGGTTTATAGAAAAAAGGAATTTCTCTAAATACACTTTTCACGTAATCTATGAAAATGCGTTGGTTTAATTGGTTTTGTTTGGGATTTTTGCTTAATGGCATATCAATCTTCGCGGGTTATTCGATACCATTTAAGAAGAACAGTAAGGTTACTATTCAAAACATAGCTGGGGGATAAGAAGGTTCATACTTTTTCTAAGGGTATCAGACAGAAAGCGAACGCTAAAACACGACTGGAAATCGAACTCGCTTACTTCAAGGTTGCAATTCAACACTTTAGTTACCATGCCACAGGTTGGTTAGTTTCTTTGTTTAATAGCATATCAGTTTTCGTGGGTTATTTGATGCTAAAGTTATCTTTGTTGAAAAATAACAGTGGTGAGCTGACAAAGAAAAGAATCAGAAGGCACCCCGCAAAAACAATTACCGACGCCGACTACGCCGATGACATAGCAATTCTGGCAAATACACCCAACCAAGCCGAAACACTACTGCATAGTTTGGAACGAGCCGCCGCAGGTATTTGTCAATGCACACAAAACTGAATATATGTGATTTAATCAAACAGGCGACATTTCCACACTAGACGGAACCTCTCTGAAACTGGTAGACAAATTCACCTACCTAGGAAGCATTGTCTCATCAACCGACAAAGACATCGACATACGGCTAACGAAGGCATGGACAGCTATCGACAAGCTATCGATCATATGGAAATCAGACCTGACCGATAAAATGAAACGCAGTTTCTTCCAGGCAGCGGTCGTGTCGATACTGCTGTATGGATGCACCACATGGACGCTAACAAAACGGCTGGAGAAGAAGCTAGCCGGCAATTACACAATGTTACGAGCAATATTGACCAAGTCCTGGCGACAACACCCCACAAGGCACCAACTATACGGCCACCTGCCCCCCCCCATCACGAAAACTATCCATGTTAGACGAACCAGACACGCAGGACACTGCTGGAGAAACAGGGACGAGCTCATAAGTGATGTACTCCTATGGACCCCCACATATGGCCGAGCAAAAGCAGAACGACCAGCTCAAACATACACACAGCAGCTATGTGAGGATATGGGATGTAGCCGTGAAGACCGACCAGAGGCGATGAACGATAGGGAGGAGTGGCGAGAGAGAGTCAGGGATATCCCTGCTAGCGGCACGACATGATGACTAGTTAACTCATACCTAAGAGGATTTATACTATACTATTTACCAACCCCTCCGCTCGGGCAGGATATGGCACAAGGTCAATTTTTAAGCGGAGTTTAACAGGTTTGAATTCAGGGTTTTCCTTCTCCTAGACTAGTTGCCTAACCAAGGCTGAAGAACCTGTGATGATGATGATGATTCATATTCATATACACTTTTTAATGTTTTTCTATAATACTTCAAATAATAATTCTTCCTAAATTAGCAACAACAACAAACATTTTTTAAATGTCTTGTAAATTTCTCAATGTTCTTAAAATCCATAATAAATACGTTACCCTTTACGATAAATTTCGGACACTAATTACGTCACATATATTTGAAACAGAATGCTACAAACGGCAGTAGAATCCAAAGACTTTTCTCATTTTTTGTTATTTGAAATTTCATATAATTCAGAAGATAAAACATTATATAGTAACATTGCCCAGATGTTGATTTAATATAAAAGCTGAAACATTTGACATGGGCAGAATATTCAACTATAAATCAACTCATCCTCAAAATACATTATCTTTTTCATATTTTTATATTTGCACAAACCAGCTCATTGAACTTGTGGGTAGAGTGTTCGCCAATCGTCCGGGAGACCTGAGTTCAATCCCAGGTCTCGTCATACCAAAGACGTTAAAAGTGGTACTTGATACCCCTTTAACACTCAGCAATATAAGGTACATATCAAGGGTAAATCCAGGGAAAGGAGTAGCGCCCTCCCTTACACCTTAGTGTCGTAGCTTTTGAAAAGGGAGCCTTTTGGTCGGCCTCGACTACGGTCATCAACTTTACTACTTTACTATATTTGCACACACACACACACAAACACACACACACACACACACACACATATATATATATATATGTGTGTGTGTATGTTATTTTTTGAAAAATGTCGATGCTGCAATTATTCTTATTCAAAAGTGTTTTAAGATGATCCTCAACAGCTTCCCACGTGGTACTGCCCTGTGCGAAGGAATACCCCCCGGAACTAAGATGATCGTACCTCACCCAACCGGCGTGAAGACTAGGTGAGAGGTAAGACTGTGATTTCTATAGGGTTTTATGGACAGACTTGCTCTGGCTTTGAATTCAGAGTTTGTTTGTTTTTTCTCCTAAATTGTTTGCCTACGCACAGGTTAGATAACCAGTCTACTCCATTATTTACGGTCAAGTCCTACTGAAAAGACCGACTCTTAACAGATAAGCAATGTTAAACAACGATCAGCCTGATTCGTACTTAGATGTTTGTCTACTTAGTAGTAGCAGGTACTATAAGCATCTGCGTGTCAGACTAAAAAAAAGAAGCTTTGTAAATAACGGAGAATTTCACAGAGTTGGGGCAGCAAACCATTATTAATGATTCCGATTTCTAATGGGTGCCTTATATTTCTGACTTTTTGCCAAACTAGGCAAAGTTTAGTAAATAATGATTTCTATTTACCTATAGCAAGCGTGGGGAGAATAGATGGATTCATACCCTTTTCAAAGGAAGTTCGAACTTCAGTAGCGTTATTAGTTTCACTTTCGGACTAATACCATTTGAAAAGATATGAGTCCCCTTATCCCCCACATCTATGGGTAAATAGTTCCACAGCTGTTCTTCTACAACGATGGCTTTGATATTAAATAATCCAAGAAGTCATTCTCACATGAAAAGCATATTCAGAGGGATTCCTTTTTTTTTTATAAACCTAAGAAACATCATAAAATGAACATCATAATAAAAGCTTCATATTTTTATGCACGTTTAAATATATTATACTCCTGCCGAATTGCATCCCGTACATTTATTTTTGTGGAAGAGAAATTGTAATCTGTTATAATTAAGTTCGATATACAATAGCGAGCATAAAGATCAGAACGATGTTGAGAAAAAGGCAAAATGTGAAATAACTTTTTATCTTAATTTTTCATAGAACATTTTATTAAGGAAAAATAAGGATATAAAGGTAGATTGTATAATTCCAAAATATAAACCTCAATAAATTTATTTTGATTAATTTATAGGAATAATCATGTAACATTCTAAAAAATAGATGAACAAAAACATCAGGACGATTAACAAAATCATTCTATTATAATAGATACATCATATCTAAATGAAAATAGCGTTCATAATTCATTAGTATTTGATGTGTAGACCTTTACTTTCAATAACAGCTTGACATCTTTTGCTACACGAGCGAATTAATGTCTTGCATTCATCAACGGATATTTTCTTCCATTCTCCTTTCAAATTAGTCTATAGTTCTTTGATGTTTCTTGGATACTTTGCCTTAGCTCTTTCGTTTAGTAACTTCCAAACATTCTCAATAGGATTCATGTCTGGGCTTTCAGCAGGCCACTCCATAACAGTAAAGTCCTTCCCAGAAAGAAATGTCTTAACAGACTTCGCTCTGTGACACGGAGCGTTATAATAAATACAGCTAATTGATTAATTACAGTTCTCAAATTAGGTACAACATATTTCTTTAATATCCCTTTGAATACAGTTGCGTTAATTTTACCGTGTAGCCTCACAAGAGGTCTTGTACCATGAGTTGGATTATGCCAAATACCATCACACTTCCTCCTCCAAATTTAACACTGCTTTTAGTACACTGAGGCGAATATCGTTCCTTAGGGTTGAGACGAACTAGCCTTTTCCCGTCACAACCGAACAGATTAAACTTTGACTCTTCGCTGAAAAGAACACAATCCCACTGTTCATCAGTCCATATGACGTGTTCAGTGGCAAATTTCAGTCGGCTCATTTTGTTCTTTTTAGAAATGTAAGGTTTCGTAGAATCTACTCGACTTTTCAAACTTATTTCATTAAGTCTTCGGGAAATAGTGTGCCTTGATATTTTAATGCCAATGTTAGCAATAGCCCTTTTATAGATAGCGGTTGCTGTCGCGAATCGATCCTTATTTGATTCATTACCAATCGATCTGTCTTCCCTTGAAGTAGTTTTCCTCGGCCTGCCAGGTGGTTTCTTGGCTTCACATGACCCAGGTTCCTCAAGTCTTATTAAAATACTATGAATAACACATTTAGATTTCCCCAAAGTCTTTGAAATATCCCCAATCGAGAGTTTACCTTCATTACGTAACTTAACTATCAGTTTTCAAAGCTCCAATTGTCACAGATTTTTGCCCTGTTTATAACGCAAGAGCCGGTGGTTTCCCTCAAGCCAATTGCACTTTCCCATCCTTCTTTGTACTGCTGGAAGGATTCTTCAAGGATGCCTTTCAGCTCCGACGTTACGGCCTTCTTGATGGTCTCCACGCATTTAAAACGAATCCCCATGATGATTCCCTTGAGTTTGAGGAGAAAATAAAAGTTACACTGATCAAGATCAAGTGAACAGTGATGTTGTTTCTGTACAGCGATGTTCCTCTCGGCCACGGACTGCCAGATGCTCAGCACACCTTGTCTCGTTACTTTAGCGATATAGACAATTTTTCGGTGATAATCTTCCAAACACTGTCCTTTTTCATACTGTTAACTTTCTGACATGGCCAAATCTTCGGTGATAATCTTCCAAACACTGTCCTTTTTCATGCTGTTTATTTTCCGAGATGGCCAAATCTTCGGTGATAATCTTGCATTTTTCTTCTCCTTTGATCTCTTTGAACCTCTTTGGTCACATAAAAACACCCGGTGCAACATGGTGTCATCTCTATAGAAATGACCTGAAAAATAGGAGGTATCAACAAAAGCATGAGAAAAAATGCAATTGTTGCAATAAATTAAAAAATACTGTTATATATTCCCAGGATATCAAGTTAAATGATACCACAATCCGCTAATCCTTCTTTCGCTTATAGATCACACAACACGCCCAATCCCGTAACATTTTAGACGGACCTCATACGCCAAGATTACTTGATACTAGTATCATGGTTTTGTTCTTGGCACATTTGTAAAATAAAAATATTGCCTTGATAGCATCCTCCTTTGATCTCTTTCTGATATATTTTTAATGAGAAATATTCAGGACATATTTACGCCTGCCACTGTTTAACCATTTGATACAAATGTTGGACTCTCCCATCAATCTTCCACGCAGTAGGCTATAGCTATAGAATACGCCGACTGTGTCTCTGCAGATAAGAACCCAAACCCCAATGATTGTTTTGAGTATGACACAAAACAGCATTTGATGAGGAGGCTCCAATCCTGGATTCTGGGGGAATGTAGAGCTCCTCTTTATAGCTATTACATCCAATTTTACGCTAACCCGGAGCGGTGGTGTCTGTTAGGGTTCCATCTATGGATCAAATAGAAGTGTTCAATCATTTAGAGCATGTAGAGAAATGCTGGTTACAATTCAAAGTTTTCCTTTCCCTAGACTGGTTGCCATCCCAAGGCTAAAGAAACTAGTTTGCATAACTATTTTATCATTTTTTTCATTTCCAACCTCCGATTTGGTTATTTCTCATTTAATACCCTTTTAATTAAGTCACAACAGATATCGAAATAAGCTCCAGTCGCGCTATTGCGTTTACTTTCAGACTAATACCCTTGGTTAAAGTATAAGCCTCCTTATCCCCTAAGCTATCGGTTTAGTAGTTGCACTGCTGTTCTTTTATGATGATGGCTTTTGCATTAAATTACCTAAGAAGTTTAAAATGCCATTAAACAAAGCAATCATACCAAAATGTGACAGATGGTCAATTTTTGAAGAGCTGAAATATCTTAAGACTGTCAATTACCAGCCGATAGAAAATACAAACAGAACTGTAATCGTCTACCGCAAGGATCTAACTTATGACACAGGACAAATGGTCTGCTAAAATCTAAGCTAAAATCAGTTCATATTCCTATGGCTCGTTGCCGTACACAAACCTCGTATGCAATAACTGAAATCTACAGTTTATTTAAATAGTTTAAATATAGTTTATTTCTACCTTTATTTTCATTGTTTCAATCGGTTGGAGCTGTAGAACACATCGACTTCATCTCTGCAGAGGGGTAAGATTCCCGCAACAAGTGTCCTAGACATGACAGTAAACAAGATGATGGTGAGGCTCTAGTAATGCTGTCATCGTTTCCAGTTCCACTCTGGTCTGGAGTGATAGTACTTGCTAGGGTCCTATCTATGGGTCAAATTAATCCGTGCACTTATGCTAAATTGAATAGTTTGAAATAGAACTGTTTTTGACATTTAAACTGTGTACTTACGTTAAACTGAATTGTTTGAAATAGAACTGTTCATATGTATAAAAATGGATTTATGCCATAAAATCAAACCAAACCAAACTAAACTTTGTTGTTTTTCTTCTTTTTTTTACCAAGTTTTCTTGTTGACTCTTTACTTGTGTCTACCCTGTTCTTGTGTTTGTTTTATTTTCAAATTCATATTGCCAGCAGTTTTTGGACAGTGGAACAGAAGACACCTACTTATTGAATAAAGACGGGAAGATTTATTTCCTTTCTGTCATTAAGGCAGTTACTGTGGTGTGATGGCTAAAGTTCTTAACTGTGACCTCGAAATAAGCGAGATAGAAATCCATTTGTGCTATTACATTCACTTTTGGACTAATACCATTGGGAAAAGTGTAAACCCGTTTATCCCCACTGCTGTCGCTTAGATAATATTATTGCTGTTCAATAAGGAATGGTTTAGCATTAAATAACCCACGAACGTTGATGTGCCATTAAACAAAGAAACCTACTTTCAGTTTTTAAGCTTTATTTATCTCAGTTTATTGTCACTTGTCGTTACTCTTAATTTTACCTGTCTGGTTTCTGATTAAGAATTTAGGTCGCTGTTTAGTCAACGGCTGATTTTGAAAATTAGTATTGTTGGTTTCAAAGACGGTTTAGCGGCAGAATCCGATTCGTCTCAATACACTATATATATCTAAGGTTTGGTATGAAATCCGATGGTATTAGAAAAATAAAAGATAATCGGATTTACATGTAATCCCACCATCCACTTATTACTCATTTAAATATTTCATTGAAGCGGATATTTTTTTTCTAGTAAGAAAGACAGTGGAAATTTACTAAGTTTTTTGCTTAGATGTGGTACAAGGCCATATGAAAGTGGCACCCAATGAGACTAGCAAGAAAAACAGTGAATGATAATGTTTTGCGTGTCAATGATCGTCACCCCGTTTCCAAGGTAACA
>OY757913.1:50044435-50146935 GCA_963585895.1 Sepioteuthis lessoniana
ATTCTAAGAGGTGTTAGAATGTTCATGTTCCAACCAAGACGGGATATGGAATAACCAGTTGTTGTTTTTTTTTTTGTTTTTTTCGGCTTTAGATCATACTCTTCTTGGTCGAACTGAGAACCTTTCAGTACTACGTCATAGATACATCAGAAGGAATAAAAATTGGAAGAAACATAGATAGATAGATAGAAAGAAAATAAATAATGAGTTCTGTTTGTACTAGACATCGAGGAAACGAATGAATTGAAGCAAACGAATCAGTTGTGAACTGGAGAGACAGTCTAAAAGAGGCACGGCTAACAGAAAAGTCAAAATGAAACGAAACCAATTAATCGGAATGAAAGGTAAGAAAAGAAGAAAGTCGACTTTCGGCCGGCCTTCTACTTGGTAAATCGTCTCACGCGTATCTGATTAATTATTTATTCTTGAGAAGAGAAAAAAGTCAACAGCCAGATCAACACACACGCACACACACATGCGCGTGCGCACTCACAATCATGATACAATACAATAAACAAAGTCGACTCACACAAATCCACGAAAAAAAAAGCTTTTTGTATCCATGTCATATAAGCAATTTCGCTTCATCTTGGGTTTTGTTTTCTTATTTTCCTTTCTTCCGTCCTTACTTTCCTTACTTTCTTTTCTTCCTTTTTTACTTTCCTAACTTTTTTTCTACTTTACTTTCTTACCTACTTTCCTTCCTTCCTTCCTTCCCGACCTTTTTGGTTCCTTACTTTCGCTTCTTCCTTCCTAACTTTCCCTCCTTACTCCCCTTTCTTCCTTACTTACTTTACTTTGTTACTTTTTTTTCTTTCTCCCTTTTTTTCCTATTCTTCCTTCATTATTTTCCTTCCTTATTTTCCTTTTTTCCTTCTTTACTTTCCTTCCTTACTTTTCTTTTTTCCTTCCTTAATTTCCTTTCTTCCTTTCTTAATTTCCTTCTTTCCTTTTTTTTCTTCCTCACTCCTTTCCACTTTTCTCCTTCCAACCTTTTTTTTCATCTCTCCTATCCATTCCCCTCCCTCCTAGATTCTTTTTTCCTGTGGTTGCTTCTTTCCCGACTCAGTCGGGTAGGTTTGCAAAATACACCAACTGCATCTCTGCAGAGTGATATGACCCTCTCCTACCCAACGAGTACCCTGAATATAACACTAGACTATCTGATGGTGAGGTTCCAGTCCCGAAGCTGACCACACTGACCCGGACTGATAGTAACTGTTAGGGGCTCATCTATGGGTAAAATCGAATGAGTGTCCTGGGTATTACACTAAACTGCATCCGATGGTGAGGCTTCAGTCCTGAAGTTTTAGGGAAAGTGGAATACCTTTTTATTGCCATTACTCCCAGGCCCCCTCAGACCCAGAGTGGTAGTACCTGAAAAGGGTAAAATATAACTCTTTAACCAATTAACTGTGTGAAAACAAATGGCTGATGATAAATTGATGTGTTGATGTTAAATAGCAACACTTGAAACTATTTAACCATGTGCAAATAAAACTATTAGTATTCGTTAACAGTACTTAAAACCATTTGATTGTGTGTAAACAATCAAGTGATATTAAATAGAATCATTGGTGTTTGATAATAATACTTAAAACTATTTAACCATGTGCAAATAAAACTATTAGTATTCGTTAACAGTACTTAAAACCATTTGATTGTGTGTAAACAATCAAGTGATATTAAATAGAATCATTGGTGTGTGATAATAATACTTAAAACTATTTAACCATGTGCAAATAAAACTATTAGTATTCGTTAACAGTACTTAAAACCATTTGATTGTGTGTAAACAATCAAGTGATATTAAATAGAATCATTGGTGTTTGATAATAATACTTAAAACTATTTAACCATGTGCAAATAAGACTATTAGTATTCGTTAACAGTACTTAAAACCATTTGATTGTGTGTAAACAATCAAGTGATATTAAATAGAATCATTGGTGTGTGATAATAATACTTAAAACTATTTAACCATGTGCAAATAAAACTATTAGTATTCGTTAACAGTACTTAAAACCATTTGATTGTGTGTAAACAATCAAGTGATATTAAATAGAATCATTGGTGTTTGATAATAATACTTAAAACTATTTAACTTTCTGCAAACAAATGATCTCGTTTAAAAATGTTCTCTACAAAATATGCTTTCAAATCACATATTTGATATACTAATATATTATAGTATTAACAGAATTAAATAACCTATTAGGGTTGATATGCCATATAACCCAATCAACCAGCCAACCATTTAAGTGTGTGCTAACAAATGAGCTCAGTCTTGTTTAAAAATGTTTTCTATAATCATAAATATCTAATATATGAATGAACACGATTTGACATTAGATAATCAAGAAATGTTGATATGCCATCAAACCTAACCAACTATCCTTCCTTCCTTCCTTCCTTCCTTCCTAATTTAAATGGGAGGTCACAGAGTGTAATGGCTAAAGTGCTGGATGCAGCCTCCAAGTAAGCAAGTTTGAACTCTAGTCGTGCAATTACATTTACTTTTGGTCTAATGCCCTTTAAAAAAGCATGAACCCCTTTATCCTCTCAGCTATGGGTTGAATATTATCACTGCTGTTCTTCTACAAGGACGGCTTTACATTAAATAACCCAAAAAGGTTGATATGCCATTAAGATAAACAAGGACTTCCTTATTTTTCTCTTCCTGTTTTTTTTTCTTCTTTGTTTCTTCCTTCCTCTATTCTCTCTTTCCTTCTCTCCTACTTTCTTTCCTTCTCTCCTACTTTCTTTCCTGTCTCCTTCGTTCTTTTTTTTTTCACTTTTTCCGCCCTTTCGTCCTTTATCCATTTCTCACTTTGTTCCTTTCTTTCTCTATTCTTCTTTCCTTTCATCTTTTCTTATTTACAATGATGATAATTACTGAATGGGACGATAGCGTTTCTCTATTTTACTGGAGGGTTCCTCGTGACTGAATGGCAAAAGTGCTGGACTGTGGCTTCGAAACAAACGAGTGTGAAATCAGGTTATTACGTTCTCATTCAAATTGATATCCTTCAACCTTTATCCTTCCACCAATGAATTAAATAGTATCATTGCTTGGTTTGGTTTGGTTGGGTTTTATGGCATATCATTCCTTGTCAGTTATTTAATACCAAATCCTTTTTATACATGTATATTAAATATGATTTCTAAACACATTTTGTAAATAATATTTTTAAACGAGCCTGAGCTCATTTTTTACACACAGTTAAATGGTTTCACTTATTCTTATCGAATACAAGTAATTTTATTAAGGGGGTGTCCTCGTGCTGTAATGGTTAAAGCGTTTGACTGCGGAATTGTAGTACGCGAGTTCGTACTCCAGTCGCGCTATTACGTTCACTTTCGGGCAAATATCCTTGGGAAAGGTATGAGCCCCCTTATCCTCCCAGCTATGGGTTAAATAGTACCACTACTGTTCTTCTAGGAGAATGGTTTTGGCATTAAATAACCTAAAAAGAGTTGATATGCCATTAAACAACCAAACCAAACCTAATTTTATTAACTATTAATTATTTGTTTGCACTCAGTTAAATGGTTCCAAGTATTGCTATTTAACACTAAGAATTCTATTAAACATCAGTCATTTGTTTACACACAGTTAAATGTAAAAACAGTTCTATTTTTTTTTAAATCAGTTTTGTATAAGTATACAGTTTAAATGTGAAGCAGTTTCATTTGACCCGTAGATAGAACTGTATCAGGTGTTACCACTCCGGGCCAAAATGAACCCGGGAGCGATGGCAATGAATGGGTACTCAGCATTCCCCAAAGCTGCAGCATTATTGAAGCCTCACCATCAGATTGTTTAGTGTCATATCTTGGACACTCATTGGGGGAGTCTTACCCCTCTGCAGCGATGCAATTGGTGTATTCTGCAGCTGTAGCTGACTGGGCGAAGTATCATTGCTGTTCTTCAACATGAATAGTTTTGGCGTTGAATAACCCACCAATGTTGATATGCCATTTAACAAAGAAAACAAACCATTTCTCTTTTTTTTTTTTGCTTCCTCCTTGCTTTCCTCTTTCTTTTTATTCTCTCCCTTCTTCATTACTGCTTCTTTCCCTTTCTTCCTCTACTTTCCTTGCTTACTTCCTTATTACCGCCTTCAAATGAACGAACAATCGATAACAAACAAAGCATAACACTAGAGGTTCGAGTCTGGTTAAAGCTATGGGCAGGCATACAGACCGGACTCACATTGCACTTAGTGAGTCTAAGTCCAGCAGGGTGACCTGGCTCACATTGCACCCAGTGAGCCTATGACCAGCATAACCCATCTAGGCACAAGACTCATGCCCGACCTTCACCTCTCCTAAACTCCTACTATAAAAAACTTTGTGTCAAATCCTATCAGGTGGGAGGCAGAAATAAATACCATTTCGTTCCTCATTACCTTTTTTCTTCTTTTCTTCTTTCTTTGATTCCTTCTTCCTCTCCCTTATTTCTTTCTCTCTTCTTTTCTTCTTCCCGTACATCCTCCTTCTTTTTCTCGTTTCTTTCATCCCTTCCTTCCTTCTGACTTTTTCTTCTTCTGTTCTTTTATATCTTTCTCTATCTTTCTCCCTTCAGGTACTTTTTACCTATTACCAAATGAAATCTTCCTTTCTTTGATTCCGTTTCTTTTTTCTCCAGTTCCGATTTAATTGATGGTTTTACTTTCTTTGCAACAACAATCACATGCACTCACTTTTATAATTATAACGAACCTGGAAGCAAAGTCCAACATTAAACACAATCGGTATAAAAAAAATAATTGCTAATAAGTATTTCTTGATGACGAGTCATTTTAAACTGTCACTGGAATCAACCTTTTAAAATATCAACAAAGTATATGAATCTACTTGCAAAACGAGAAAACGAAAAAGAACTAAATAAAAACAAGAGTTACCAGTCGACGAAGAGAGAGGGAGAGAGCTGACATGGTCTAAGAGCTGTTCATGCTGGTTGGACTACGTTCAAAATGTTTTCCAGTTGTTTGATACTCTTTTTTTTTTCTTAATTTAGAATATTAAATTAACCATTAATAAGAATATAAGGATCACTGATATATATATATATTTATTCAAACCCTCCGAATGATCAAGGTACGACACATGGTTAATTCTTAAGCAGAGTTCAACAGATTTGTATTGAAAGTTTTCATTCTATAAGACCAATTGCTATATTAAGGTTAAAGAACCCTGTCTCTCCTCCATAGCTGTAGAGAGAATTACTGGATTCTTATAGTTCTCAAAAGTATGAGCTCTAAGTGAAATACAAGTAGGCTAGTCCGAGATTTGAACACGAGTCGCCGTGTCTATTTCCTATAACTAGAACTATTGCACCACAACACCCCAAAGATCACCGGTAAATGAAGAAACCATTATCTGATTGGTCCAAGTCTCTCTATTTATTATAGCATGTTTATAAAAGATGGCTCAAACGGTTTGGGCTGCAGAATACACAGACTGCATCTCTTGCAACGAGGCCTGGGTATAACAAAAACAATCAGATGGTGTGGCTTCAGTAATGCTGGATCTTTGGGGAATGCCGAGTGCCCTTTATTGCCATCACTTCCAAGTCTACTTTGGCCCAGAGTGGTAGCACCTGATAGGTTCCTATCTACGGGTTAAATAGAACTTAACAGTGTGCTTATGGTTAACTAAATTGTTCGAAATCGAACTTTTTTATCATTTAACTGAGTGCAAAAAATTGACTGATGTTTGATTGAATTGTAGATAAAACATAGCAATACTTGAAAACATTAAACTATGTTGACTAAACTGAATGTTTTGAAATAGAACTGTTTTGACATTTAAACTGTGTACTTATGCTGAACTGAATTGTTGAAATAGAACTATTTAAATGTATAAAAAATGTATTTGGCATTAAATAACCTAATATGGTTGGTATGCCATAAAACCAAGCCATACTTAGAACTTTGTGAAACTTAGTTGATAAAAAAAGAGTGCTGTTATTGAAAAATTGATATTAACGACATGTCAATCCGTCTTGGGTTATTTAATTCTTAGACGCGAGGGAATCTGTTTATATTTACATTTTTTCTAGTAGTTTCTTCAGCTTTTTAAAAAAGTTTTTTGTAACTGTCCATTCGAATACGAACAATTTTTAAACAGATGGACTCTCCCGATCTCTAAAACTGGAGACTTACCATTTGATGGAGTTTAGTGTCAAAGCCAGGACTCTCATATACAGAGTGGGTCTTAACACACTCCAAGAGACACAGTCAGCGTATTTTAAACCCTACCGACAAAGCAAAAACATGTTTTAGTTATTAATAGTGTACATAATTTATATTGGTTGTTGTTGGCTGTTGATTGATTTTTCCGGCATATAAACCCTTGTAGGTTATTTAATGCCCAATTCAATTTTTTTTAAATAATCAGTTCTATTTCAAACAATTCAGTTTAGCATGAGTATACAGTTTAATTGTCAAAAACATTTCTATTTTAAGCTATTCAGTTTATTCAAACAATTCTAATTCAGCTAATTCAGTTCAGTATAAGTACAGATTTTGTTTACACAGTTAAATGTCAAAACAGTTCTACATTAAACAATTCAGTTTAGCATAAGCACGCAGTTTAAATGGTTTTACTCCTCTGCAGAGGTGCAGTCGGTGTATTCTACGACCCCACCCGACTGGGCAATACACAGAGTTAATGTCAAAACAGTTTTATTTCAGATAATTCAGTTTTGCATAAGTACACAGTTTAGATAGCAAAACAGTTCTATTTCGAGCAATTCAATTTAGCATAAGTATGCAGTTGAAAAGTCAAAATAGTTCTATTTATACAATTCAGTTTAGCATAAATACACAGTTTAAATGCAAAAAACTACAGTTTACATCTATTAAACCCATAGATAGGACCCTTATCAGGTGCTACCACTCCGGGCAGGAGTGGACCTGGGAGTGATGGCAATAAAAGGGTACTCCACATTCCCCAAAGTTCCAGTATTACTGGAACCTCGCCATCAGATTGTTTAGTGTCATATACAGGACACTCGTTGGGGGGGGGTATTAACCCTCGGCAGGGAAGCAGTCGGTGTATTCTATAGCCCCAGCTGAATGAGCAACATAAAATTAGGGGTGTCAATGTTAGCCAATTTTTATGAAATAGTTCATTATACGTGTGTTACTGAGCAAAAATTTAATCGAAGGAGATTCCGTGTCGTAGTGGCTAAAGTAGTGGACTGCAACACCGGAGTAAACGAGTTCGAACTTCAGTCGTGCAGTTACGTACCCTTTCGGATGAATACTCTTGGGAAAGGTAAAAAAAACCTTATCCCTCCAGTTATGGGTTAAATAATACCACTCTTGTTCTTCTACAAGGATGATTTCGGCATTAACTAACCCACGAGGGTTGATATGCTATCAAACAAAGAAAACCAATCAAACAATACCAAAAATTTTATGAGTGCAGTGAGGCTCGCAAAAGAAGACGTCGACCAACAATCAACAAATTTTGGGATGTCCACACTTTTGTTTGTCCGTATCTATCAGTGATGTTTTCGGTTTGGAATAAAAACATCCGGGGTTTGTTATTTTCTCCTGGAATCTGATGTACTGCCGTTCATGTTCAGACGTTCGTGTTTGAGGTTTTAATTAGAGCTATCCTCTTTGTTCTTTTCTTGGCTTACCGTCGTCACGAAATAAGCAAACTCTGTTTTAAGATGCTCTCTCTCTCTTTCAATAGATAAATACATTTCGATCTTTAGAGCACACATTACTTCCCATGAGGAAAAATCTGTCTGCTTGCAAAGATTTGTTTTAAAAGTAGTAATTTATTTTGAAAGAACTTTATTCACCAAACCAATTTAAACAAAAAAAAGATAGCAAGAAAGAAGTGGATGAATGTATCCAGTCTCCTCTGGTCCCTTGGACTCTTCTAAGTATTCTCGCTGATCTTAACAGTGCTGTGGTCTAGATACTCTCGCTTTTATTTCTGATCTTCAGTTTCTCTCAACTCTTTTTTTCAAGCTCTTAGAGACCGTTTCGAGGACACCAACCAAAATTTGAATCACCGTCACCTTCATGTTCTACGGTCTTTTCAGTTATTCAAATATATATCTATCCTTTTATTTTATTTTATTTTTATTCTGTGGTCTGCTGAAATAGCAAAATTCACGAGATGACAGATTGTTTTTCTTGTAAAGTTTGACTCCTTTGAATAAACTGAATTTAAATCAGGTGCTTATCTCTCCATATCACTGACATACAAGCAGACTCGCGACTCAAATTATTTAATACACTGGAAGAACCAAAGAGATGACCAATTACTCACAATACTGATACAATGACTCAGGGGAAGACTCATGGCTCAAATGATTTAATATACCGGTAGAACTATAGAGCGAACAAATGACTCACAATGTTGATACAGCGACCCATGAGAAGACTCGTCGCTCAAATGATTTGATACGCCGGTAGAATCATAGATCTGACAATTAACCATCAATACTGATACAATGGCTCAAGGGAAGACTCTTGGCTCAAATGCTTAGGTATATGTACTACACCTTAGTAACTTTAGGGGAATGTCCTCGAGGTGTAATGTTTAAGGTGCTGGACTGCTGAATCGTAGTAAGCTAGTTCGAACTCCAGTCGCGCTATTACGTTTACTGTCAGACAAATACCCTTGGAAAAGGTATGAACCGCTTATCCTCCCGCCTATGAGGTAAATAGTACCACTACTGTCCTTATACAATGGTGGATTTATGCATTAAATGACCTACAAAGTTTGATATACTATTAAACAAAGAAACCAACCTAAGTAACTTTATTCCTTTTTTCAGTAATAATATTCGTTTTATTTTTGCTGTGGTCATAAAATATAAAACTATCTCAGTGTTCCGTAAATTGACATATGAAAAAGTTTGAACATCACCTCAAAAATAAATACTGAAAATGCTCTTTATAAATATTTTGATAACTTAACACCCTTACGCCATAAGTTGCACTGGGTGGAAAGAAGTAACATAAATAAGATGAAAAGAAAACTAGCAATAGAATTATTAAAATCAAAGGAAGATGAGTTCAAAATATATTTCTTTAATACTTCTTTTTTTTTCATCTGATGTCTTCTCTTTTTGTCGCAACTCTGTCAGTCTTATTATCATTCGTGAGAGAGTATCATGAATTGAAAATTCAAAAAATTAAAAAATCCTAGGGAAAGATACTTCTAACAGCTTGGCTGTCTTATCAATTAGGACACGATGACCTGGAGCTTACCGTAATTCAAATCTAATTATACACCTTTCATTGTTTATTTCTCTCGAACGCCGAAATACAAGTTAAAATAAATAATAATTGACAATTCTCCACCTAAGAGATCCGTACAACTTTAATATTATTAAGACAAGCTTCAAAAAGAGAAGTATAAGGGGAAAATATCGCTATAATTTAATAATTGATAATACTTCATCGAAAAATTAAAGAAGCCCAATCGGCTTGGGTTGTAGAATATGCCGACTGCATCCCTTCAGAGGGGTAAGACATTTTCTAAAGATATAACACTGGATATAACACTAAACCATTTGATGGTGAGGTTCCTTTCCGAGAGATTTGGGGAGTGTGGAGAACGTCTTCATTACAATTATTCCCTGGTCCACCCTGGTTGTTGTAGCTGCGAGAGTCCCATCTATGGGTCAAATATAAATATTTAATCATTCAATATACTTGAAACATTTTAACTTTGTGCAAACAAATGAGTTCTGGCTTATTTTAAAATAATGTTACCTTCAAGTTATTTGCTCGCAAATCATATATATATATATATATATATATATATATATATATATATATATATATATATATATATATATATATATGGGGGGGTGAGTGGAAAGTGGCATTAAATAATCCACAAGGGTTGATATTCCATAAAACACAACTAAAGCAAACCAAAAATTAAGAGGAATTAAGACTAAGTACTAATGGAACAAGCAACAGAATTACTAATAAAGATACTTAGTATCAACAAATACTCTTTACAGTAACCCTGTGTGCTCGACTAATCAAGGATATTAAATATCTAAGAACACTAACAAATGCTTCAGAAAGTGAATTTTAAATAGTTTTAGTAAAATTAACAAAGATAAAGTTTTATTTAAAGATTTTGGACGCTTTAAGACTATTATGTGAATTTGTATTATTACTACTATTACTGCTGCTGGTGCTACGACGATTATTCTAACAGTAATATATTTAAAAAAAAAGAAAGCTTATCATAACAACGATGATGTATAGGAATTACCATAATTTACGAATCCTCCAAAGTCAGTAAGCACCCGGTTTATAACGATATGTATAACCCATTATATACAAATTAGAGTCATGGTAATCTTTTGATGGCTGTTTTTTTATCTCATCAATAGACGCCATCCTTATAGAAGAGAAGCCTGTTGGGAGCGATGGATAATAGGGACGAATGAGAGAGAGAGAGAGAGAGTCAGACAAATCCGTGCTAGCAGCGTGACTTGATGATGATGATAATGATATAGGAATATTTAAAAAATAGAATCACTAATATTAAACCCCCCATGAAAAATATCAACTCTAATAGCAATAAAAATGATACAACATGAAACAAGTCTAAACACATTTATAATTTTTAGTTAAAAAGATACATAACCACAACAAACTCGATGAAATAGCACTAAAAATTTAACACGTAATAAACTTTCCCCTACTGACTCTGACAATAAAATAAAATAAATCATTTATTATCCCGATTTCGATGCGACTAACCAAGTCATCTAAAATACCCCTCGACTAGTTATCTCTGTTCGACTAATGTATCGTGACAGTTTAAATGTCCACTGGGAGAATGTTTTTCCAATAAAGTAAGAACCTACACAGGCATGACTACTACAACTCTGTCGAGACCTTTAACACTTCACCTATCCTACACAAGATCCATCTCTCGACACCTCTCCTCCAAACACAGAAAAATTCTAACTGAAAACACCTCCATATTACACAAAGAAAAAAATAAATAAAAACTCCAAATTCTAAAATTTCTATGTATAAAGATTAACAAACTTTACTTAAACAAGATCAACTTTGAATATAACAGCCAGATTCTAAAATGCCAATATAACCTTTCCAATAATTTCTTCCTTTTACCTCTAGTAAAATTCATTTCTTCCATAAATTCTTCTCCCACGGGTTCTTTCTCCAATATAAATATATAAATGTATACGACTCATCAAAGTGTTTGCTATTTCCTGCGAAGATGGCTCTAATTAGGTCCGAAAGTACGAGGGGAAAAATACGGCGCCTTCCAAAATTCATTCCATCAAAAGTCGAACGATTTGAACGGATAAAAGAATAGACAGTCCTATTTTATTAATCATTATTGTATGAGAGTGGTTTGGTTTCTTTATTTAATGGCATAGCAACCTTCTTGGTTTAATTTACACTTTACTTGTAAAAGAACAGCAGTGATTAAATTTCACTCATAGCTAAAAAGATAAGGGAGTTTAGAACTTTCTTGATAGTGCTAGTTACATTCTGTAAATTCTGCAATAACGCGGGACTGGACACCCTCCCCTACACCTAGGTGTAGTAGCTAATGAAAAGGGAGCTTTCGGATCGTCCTCGACAACTACAGAGTTCGAAAACGCGTACTACGATGTCACAGTCTAATACGAGATCCAAGATGTCAAAAGGACTCTCCCGATATATACATATAGAAAGAGAGAGAGAGAGAGAGAGAGAGAGAGAGAGAGAGAGATTTTAGATTTTCCTGTTTACAATAGGGAATGATAATGGAAAGGCACTTTTGGCTTGAAAACAGAGTTTTCCTTTTTAGTGTCAGATACAGATAGATGCCTCACTCCCAGATGGTTTTATCAAAGGGAATCGATTGAACGAGTGGAAGACGATAATTGCAAGATTATTAGGAGAAAAGTTGTGTATCAACGAACAAATATTCAAACATGGCAGAGAAAGATCACACACACACACACACATGTACATACACACACATGCACACACACACACGCACACACACACACACACATATATACACACACACACACACACACACACACTCACACACATATATATATATAGGCGGCATTTTCTCTTTTAAACATGCCTGATTAAATAATAAACTACACTCCAATTGGGATGTAAGTACTTCTTGAATTCATTCCATTCAGAATTCAAACGACTCATACGAAGACTTGATGGATCAAAGATAAAATAATACCGACATAAAGTATCTGTCTTATTTAATCATCATTTATTTAAGTGTCGTTTAATAAGTGGATTTTTTTAGAAAACATAATAATTTTTTTCAAATTTCCTATAAATGTAAACTTCTTTAGAATGCATTCTTTAGAATTGATTTATAACAAAAATTATTCTAATCTAAAAAATTCTTTGTTTTGAGGCTATTTAAATGGCGGAAAATCAGTCTTTCAGGCTTGAATCGAAGTCTGTCATAAAATCTTTGTGTGGTTATATAGAAAGAGAAATAGAGAAAGGAGAAGAAGAGAAGGAAAGAAAAACAAGTGCTAAAAAGGAATCTCACACACGCGCGCGCACACACACACACACACTGAAATATTCACATTTACCCTTATAGATGCCCAAACCTAACAACCTAACAAAAAATATTGGTTTCTTTGTTTAATGGCATATCAAGCTTCGTGCCGAAGCCATTTTTGTAGGAAAACCGTAGTGTTATTTAACCCATTGCTGAATGGAAGATAAAGTGGTTCATATCTTTCCCAAGGGTACTAGTCTGAAGGTGAACGTAATTTCCAGACAGGGAGTTCGCACTCGTTTACTAGGATGTCACTGCGTGTTAGAAAATTGACGACGGGGACACCCACAATATAAAAAATAAGTTCTCTTGTCTGTCTGATAATTCGGACAACACTTTCTAATACCACATGAAACTAAAAGTCACAATGATAGTATTGTAAGTAATTACGTTATATATATATATATATATATATATGAAATTTTTGTGAAGTAAAAAATCGGAAATAAAGGGAAAACAGAGGATTGCCTATTTGTGATTATATCTCCCAGAAGAGTCTCGAAGCAAATTTAAAAGCTACTCTTTTCTTTGTGGAATGCAACAAACTGCATTCCGTACATTTCTCATTGTTTCCATGTACTTTGAAGTTCTTCACTCTGTTTGAGAATCAAATTTACTACTAGTTACACAATGCGCCTTTATCAAGAGAAAACAAGTGTTGCCCTTTTTTTTGTAGGGTCGTACAGAACAACAAAATCAAACGCGCATCAAATGATAATGACTGATTCTTCTTGAATGACATCAAATTAGTTCAGACAAACACACACACACACAAACACACACACACACACTTGCAAACGTGCATGCACTTACAACCACACGTACAGACACAAGCAGTAACTCACAAAAACAGTATCTACCGTGTAAGCAACCAGAGGCCTGTCTTCTATATCTGAGAAAAAGTAAATATCAACACACAGTCACATCTCTCTATACATATTACTAAAAATCTTATTGTTTATATATATATATATATATATATATATATAAGCCTTTCAAAGGAATTGAGCACTCTGGTATCCGATTGCGCCAAATGTAAACAAATGAAAACTAATACAAATGCGTTATAATTCTTGAGCTGACGTATGGCACCGAAATGGCTGAGCGGTTAGATACCTTGTCTACCGTAAAGGCGGGTTTCGATCCCAGCTTGAATTGACTGGCCACACTGATGAGTTGTGATACAACGAAACAATCTGTCTGTGGATGAAAATATATATATATACATGTGTGTGTGTGTGTGTGTGTGTGTGTGTGTGTGTGGATAAAAGAAAAAATGAATAAAAGTCCTATCGGTAAGATTATAATTCTTATTTCATTAATTTAAGTGAAAAGTATGCTGAAAAACAAAAGTACAAAGTCTTTACTGGTAAGCAAAGATAATGTAGCAAGACTGCTGATATTAATTATATTATGGAGGTGCCCGTGGTGTAATGGTTATCGTCGTAGGAAATAGACACGGCGACACGAGTTCAAATCATAGACGTGGCTGATTGCATTTCACAGCACTAATAACCTTGGGAAAGGTATGAATCCAATTATTCCCACTCCAGCTATGGGTAAATAGTAAGGCAGACTGGGTTCTTCAGCCTTGGTGAGGCAACTAGTATTGGAGAAGGAAAACTCTGAATTCAAACCTGTTAAACTCTGCATAAAAATTGACCTTGTGTCATATCCTGCCCGAGCGGAGAGGTTGGTAAATATGAATATTAATGAAGAATATCAGTAACTGTTAGCTTAAAATAAAGGGACAGTTGGTAAACTGCTGCTAAATGCTGCTTCTTCAAATCAGCGGAAATGTTTAATTTAAGAAAAATTAAACGTGTTGAAATGAAATGCATTCTTGAAAAAGATGTAGATTTTCACAAGAAATAAATCTAAATGTAATTAATTAAGTAATAATTTATTACTTTTAGTTGATTAAGAGTGGAAAATCCACACTTACCCAAGAAATTTTTTTCTTCGCATATTTATACAGATTAGGTGGGCTAGAAATTAAATAAAAATGCTGATTTAACTATGAATCTAAATGGTTCAGAAATTGTGTTTTTAATATTTTTAGAGGGGAAAAGGTTTCTAAAATGATTTTGGGTTTTGATCCTCCCAATTTTTTGCGTCAAGTTAAATATAGTCATCTGCGAAGTATCTTGAAATTTATAAACTTGTGTGAATGCGTCGATTGATCAATAAATACAAAAATACGTATTTACAGCTTCCCGAGCGTATTTTATGTACAAAAAAATGATTATATTTTTTTTAGTATGGAAATCAATTGAGTTCTTCTATATGTTTGTTTGGGTTTTATGGTATATCAACCTTTGTGGGTTAATTAATGACAAATCCATTTTTATAAAAACAAATTCAGTTTAAATATAAAAACAATTCAGTTTAGCTTAAGTACACGGTTTAATTTTCAAAAACATTTCCATTTCAAGCTATTCAGTTTAGTCAAACAGTTCTATTCAAACAATCCAGTTTAGCATACAAAACAGTTCTATTTCAATAAATTCACTTTAGTATACGAACACTGCTTGGTTCTATTTGACCCCTAGACAGGACCCTATCCAGAGTGAACCTGGAGCGATGACAATAAAATGGGACTCAGTATTCCACAAGCTCCAGCATTACTGGAACCTCACCATCAGATTGTTTAGTGTCATATCAAGAACACTCGTTGGGGGAAGGGGTCTTAACCCTCTGCGGAGATGCAGTCGGTGTATTCTACAGCCTCAGCCGACTGGCAAGAGTTCCTCTCTCTCTCTCTTTATATATATATATATATATATATTTGCAAACTAGTATAAATAACACATTATAGCCGGAGTTTTATTGGAACAACATACTTAAAATGGTCACAAACAATAAAACAACTTCAAGTCATGTTTGCAAATGAATGATGGTTTTGTCAGGTCTCCAAATTTAATCACCCGAATTCTCGTTATAACGAATTGCTAATTATAATTCTCTACCCCTTCCTTAAGAGACGCATCAATATAATAATGGACGGCTGTAACAGAAAGAGCCAAACGAGCTTATGCCTCATCCAATTTATATAAAAGTACTGAAGTAGGGACGGTCTAAGGTTAAAAATCTAAATCTCAATATTCTATAGAAAAAATTGTTTCCCTCTACACTGTTTTTTTGTTTCTTTGCTTAATCGTATATCAAACATCGTGGGTTATTTAATCCAAAGGCCATCCTTGTAGAAGAACAGTAGTGATATTATTTAACACATTACTGGGGGTTAAGTAGGTTCATGACTTTTCCAAGGGTATTAGTCCAAAAGAGAACTTAATTGAGTGACTGGATTTTAAACTTGCTTACAACAATATCACAATCTAGCACTGGGCTACAGGAACTCCTGTTCTCAAATCTGGATAGAAAACATCTCAGCTATCAGGAATAAAAGTTTCATTGGATTTTAACGAAAAACTAATATCTTGTTTAAATCGTTGAAAATGGCTCAGTAATGGTGGAAGTCACCAACGAGAAAATCTTGGACTATTTTTGTATAAAATTGAACCAAATTTATGAAATCTTGTAAGACGATAAAAAAAGAATCAATGAAAAACTACGAAAAAGAAACCTTGTCAATGTTATCAAACGAGACATGCTTAAAAGAATGACTTCAGTATATACACACATATATATATATATATATATATATATATATATATATATATAAACTTTTATTATATTCTTTTATGGAAATAAAATTCATTCAATTAATGGATATGCTTTGTCATAACTAGATTTTGCGCAGCTTTTTTTATATCATATAAACTCTTTTAAAAACTTTCTAAAAAAAGAATTTCTCTTGATGATCCGAGTTCGAAACTAGTGAGAACAATTAAGAAATAAATAACACATATAAATGCACAAACACTCACATACAAACACATACGGTGGGGAGTCCTCGTAACGCGGTAGCTAACGTGCAACGTCATAGTAGGTGAGTTCGAACACTAGTTGTGTTATTACGTTCACTTTCGGACGAATACTTTTGGAAAAGGTATAAACCCCTTTATCCTCGAAGCTATGTGTTCAAAAGCACTTCAGCTGATCTTCGACAAGGATGGCTTTGGCATTAGACAACCCACGAAGGTTGATATGCCATTGAACAAAGAAACCAAATCCAACTCAAGTTTCAGAATATTAATCCTCAGTTCGGCAGCAAAATGAAATGAATAAGGAATTTACTTAGCTATCTCTTTTATATCAACTGTTAATTGTAAATTGCTGTACTTATGAAGTACGATTTTTTGTCTTTTCTTGTCATTCTATTAACATAAAGATACACACATACATACACACATATATAGGGAGACAACAAATAATATTCTCTCTGAAAGATTGGATGTATTCATTGGATGTTTTGTAGGATGTCACGTGACGGTTTGGAAACCAATTTTGGACATCTTTTGTCTTTGTTCTTTGCACATAAGTGGCACGTCTCGGTCCCTTTTCGAGAAAGTTAAGTCCGCAAAGCTATTTCACTCTTCCTCATCAAGTAAGGTTTTTTTTTCATTTTTGTACCTCTTCCACATATAGCTTGTTCATGAAATAATAAGTGTAAATTTTGGGCATTCGGGAAACTTTTTTGCATTATTTCTTCTTGAAACCATTGGTATGAATATTATGTATATAAAAGGTTAAATGTCCTTGTATGTAAAAATGTGGTTTATATTGTTTCTCCTTCTGTTGGGTTCAGAGTTAGTATATCACGGACATGGTGATGCTAATATTGGTCGTTGGTGAGTGAGGACGTGACTAAATATTGTCCTTAGCATCAAGCAAATCAATTCATAATTTCAAAGTTTTTTCGTTCCAATATTTTTAATGATCCGTAGAGATTGGCGTTACTGTATATGCTGCTTTGACAATCTCGCAGACAGTTTAACTTTTCCAGTATTCTCGATTAAATATCTTCCTTAACACCAAGCACACAAGTATATATATATATAGAGAGAGAGGGAGAGAGACTGTGTGTATAAATGACACGTAACCATCAATTCCTTTCTATTTGATTTACAAATGGAAATCATGTTCTGACTTTTGTCCTAAAAATTACAGGGAACAAAATGGCGGGAAAAGATAACGAACTTTTCGTGAAAAAAATGGCATTTTTTTTTACGTTTCCAATTCCCACTAACTCTCGTTATCAGTTCGTCTCTTTAAGCGGATTTATTTATTCAATGCTCAATCGCAGGACTCCATACAAATTTACGTTATATGTTGCGCTTAAGATTAAAAGACACTCTTCATGCCAATGTTACTCTAACAAATTACGCCTTTCCTACACCTGCACATTTCCATTATGTGGCGAACGTCTGATGATTCATCACTGCATTAAATATTGTGTTTGGCATTCCGTGACACGGACCGGAAATTCTTAAAGTTGAGCACCAATCAAGTAAAAAAAAGAAGTATGCAAGATGGCGGGTAACTAGAAAAAAGTACTAGAAAAGATTGGAGGATAACAAAATCTACATAATATAGCACGAAAATAGTAGTTAAATATGTGTCCACATATATGTTTGCATAGACGCTTAAAATGCTGAGAATACACCGAGGGTTTTATGGCATATCTACCTTTGTAGGTTATTTAATGCTAAATCCATTTTTATACAAATAATCAGTTTTATTTCAACCAATTCAGTTTAGCATGAGAGCACAGTTAAAATGTCGAAAAATTTTCAGTTTCAAGCTATTCAGTTTAGTCAAACAGTTCTAATTCAAATAATTCAGTTTAGCATAAGTACGCAGTTTAGTTCTATTTAAACCATAGATATGGCCTTATCAAGTGCTACCATTCCAGGCCAGAATGGACCTGGAAGCGATGGCAATGATAGGGTGCTCTGCATTCTCCAAAGATCCTGCATCACTTGAACTTCACCATCAGATTGTTAAGTGTCATATCCAGGACACTCGTTGAGGGTTTTACCATTCTGCTGATGTGCAGTCGGTGTAATACACTGTGCAATACACGGTGTTAAGTTTCAAAACAGTTCTATTTTAAACAATTCAGTTTAGCATAAATACGTAGTTTAAAAGCAAAAAACAGTAAACTCTCGAAACTACGGTTTAGTTCTATTTAACCCATACATATAACCCGATCAGGTACTACCACTCCGGGACAGTGAATATGGGAGCGATGGCAATGAGGTGATACTCCGCATTCTCCAAAGCTCCAGCATTACTGGAACCTCACCATCAGATTGTTTAGTGTCATATATACAGGACATTCGTTGGGGGTCTTACCCCACTGCAGAGTAGCAGTCGGTATGTTCTATGACCCCAGCCGACTGGGCAATCTCCCAACAAGTGTCCTAGATATGACAGTAAACAATCTGATTGTGAGGCTCCAGTTATGCTAGAGATATTTGGAGAATAAGAGGACCCCTTTACTGTCACCACTCGCAGGTCCACTATGATCCGGAGTGGTAGCATCTGATAGGGTCCTATCTATAGGTCAAATAGAACTAGACAGTGTACTTATACTAAACTGAATTGTTTAAAATAGAACAGTTTTTACATTTGAACTGTATATTTATTCTAAATACATTTGGTTGAAACAAAACTGTTGATATGTATAAAAATGGATTTGGCATTAAATAACCTACAATGGCAAATATGTCAAAAAAAAAACAAACCAAACTAAAGTGCTGATGTTAAATAATGTGGAGATTGGTCAATACTTAGAAAAATAATCGCTTCAAGAAGACCAAGTACTGTAAACGAGTTAAGACCTGAGATCAGATTAAGTAAAGCTGAATACAAAGTGATAAAAATACTGTTAACAACCTTATGGGAGCACCTTTATGATATAATTTCAAACAGTCGCCGTATGATTACCATCCCTGTTAACACATTCTTGGAATCTCTTACAAGATGTTAATATCTCTTACAAAGATGTTAATATTTCTTTGAGAGTATCTTCATTAGAAAAGCGGATATGATGTTATGAAGACTACCCGAGGAAGATTCCAATAATATGTAGGGTGGTAAACAGGTGGAGACTTTAAAATCATAATATCAAAAAAGAATCCCCACACAAATGTTAATATTCTTTAAAACATTATATACATATAAAATATCCATTTATATATATATATATATATATATATATATATATATATATATATATATATATCATCATCATCATCAAGTCTCGCTGGCAGCATGGAATACCTTCACTCTTTCTTACCATCCATCCCTATCACCCATCGTTCCTAGCAGGTCTTCTAGGCTGCATCCAGTGTCCACACTGAGCTGATGTAAGTTTTTGCTGGTTGTCCAACTCTGGCATATCAATGTACAAGAGTCTATTAGAGAACGTTGCTTATGAGTAGGTCCTTGCTTTTCCAGCAGTGCCCCACATCACTTTTTCGTCTTACTTGGAGTGGCGGTACAGCTGCTATTTTGTTGGGTGGAAACCACACACACACACACACACACACACACACATATATATATATATATATATATATATATATATATATATAACTCTAAAATAGAATAATATAGGATAAAAAATAACTACTCTATATTTCACGAGGCTGATCCTCAGGTAAGCCAGTATCGACATCGTTACTGAGGATCAGACACGTGGAACCTAAAGTCGAGAGTTTTTACCCTGTTTTATTCTATGATTGAAATATTGTGACATTGTTCTGCATAGAACAAGGTATTTTGCTGATTTAAAACTCTTTTAGCTCACATTATTGACGTTGCTTTTTAAACATTTTCAAGATAAACTTTTGAAAATGTTTAAAATCATGGTCCTCACAAACCCTTTGCCATAAATGTCACATACACGATCTTGAGTGGTTCTACCATAAATATTTAGCACTGTAGAAAAAACAAAGTATGTTATATCTATTTTTTACATTGCAATAAAATTTGTTACTGTTAATTGCATGTAATTGTATTCTTGAGAGTAAGTAACATTAAATCAACTGACGTTCCTCTACAGACGTGAAAACTGAAATTTCGTGTAGAATTTTTTTTACTTAATATTACTTTTGAAAGAGTGCAACTAATGGGAAATATTTAAAATGTACATATCACGCACCCATTTGAAGTAGATTACATTTTTTATTTAAAAGAGGTTCGAATGTTACTTCATAAACATCACGAATTATAAAGATAATGAATTGAATCTGTTATCATTTCAAAATACTAAACAAACAGACAGACAAACAAACAACGACCCTCTTTTTAAGTACAATAATTATTCTAAAGATATTCCCTCGATTTAAATTTGCTAAAAATTATCTTTGGCATTCTATACCATGTACAATATACCGACTGCATCTCTGCAGAGGGGTAAGAATCCTCCGCCCAACAATTGTCCTTGATATGACACTAAACTATCTGAAAGTGAGTTTCCAGTCCTGGAACTTTTGGGAATATAGATAACTTCTTAATTGCCAGGTCCACTTTAACCCGGAGTGGTAATACCTGCTTTGGTCTCACGTATGGATAAAAGAGAACTCTTTAACCATTCAATTGTATGGAAACAAATGACTGATGTTAAACTGAACTTTTAGTGTTGAATCACAATGATTAAAACCTTTGACTGTGGGCAAATAAAAGTATTGGTGTTGGATAGCAATACTTGTAGACATTTCATCATCATCATCATATCGTGCTGGCAGCACGGATATCCCTGACCCTCTCTCGCCACTCCTCCCTATCGTTCATCGCCCTAGGTAGGTCTTCCGGACAACAACCTGTATCCTCACATAGCTGCTGAATGTACGTTCGAGCTGGTCGTCCTGCTTTTGCGCGGCCATGTGTGGGGATCCATAAGAGTACATCTCTTATGAGTTCATCTCTGCTTCTCCAGCAGTGTCCTGCATGTCTGGTTCGTCTAACTTGGATAGTTTTCGTGATAGGGGGCAGGTGGCCGTACAGTTGGTGTCTTGTGGGGTGTTGCTGCCAGGACTTATTCAGGATTGCACGCAGCATTCTTGTGTAATTGCCATCTAGTTTCTTCTCCAGCCGTTTTGTTAGCGTCCATGTAGTGCATCCATATAGCAGTATCGATGTGACTGCTGCCTGGAAGAAACTGCGTTTCATTTTATCGGTTAGGTCTGATTTCCATATAGTCGATAGCCTATTGATAGCTGTCCATGCTTTCGTTAACCTCGTTTCGATGTCCTTTTCAGTTGATTCGACGCTGCTTCCTAGGTATGTGAATTTGTCTACTAGTTTAAGTGGGGTTCCTTCTAGAGTGGAGATGTCCCCCGTTTGGTTATAGCACATATATTCCATTTTGTGTGCATTAACATGGAGGCCTATGCTTGCTGCTGCTCGTTCCAAACTATGCAGAAGTGTTTCGGCTTGGTCAGGTGTATTTGCCAGTATCGCTATGTCATCGGCGTAGTCGGCGTCGGTAATTGTTGTTGCGGGGTATCTTCTGCTTCTTCTCTTCGTCAGTTCGAAGCCATTCTCTTATGTACAAACAAATGATTAATACCAAATAGAATTATCTGTGTTTGATATGAATACTTGAAACCATTTAACTGTGTGCAAAAATTGAATAATTAGTATTATATAGCAATACTTGAAAATAATGTGCAAATAAAACTATTTGTGTGAGTAATACTAGAAACCACTCTACTGTATCCAAAAATATGATTTGTATTAAATAGGATTATTAGTGTTATATACTTGAAAACAAAAGCAATTTTTGTGTGTAACCAAATTAGCTTTAACTCATTAAAAATAAGATTACCTACAAACTATTCACTCAAAATCATACATAAATAACCATTTGCCGGTGTGTAAACAAATGACAGATGTTAAATTGAATTATTATTATTTACTCCTTGAGAGTTTTTCCCATCAGTTTTTGTTAATGGTCTTTTACTGGAGTTTGAGTGACAGCAAATCTCCTTAAGTCTCCATGACTTTCCTTAGCATTCTGGCCGTTCTCAATAATGTTGTAGTTTAGATGGTCTCCACTCGTCCTCCTATCTCTTAAGTTATTATTATTTACTCCTTTAGAGTTTTTCACATCATTGTTAGTTGATGGTTTTTCACTGGTGTTTGAGTGACAGCAAGGTCCCTCAAGTCTCCAGGACTCGTCTCAGGATTCTGGCCATTCTCAGCAATGCTGTCATTTGGATAGTCTCTACCCATCCGCCAATTTCCAAGTCTTCCAGGCCTTTTAATAATCCTTTAGTTATAGTGCCAGAAGCACCAATCACAATTGGTACAATCGTCACTTTCATGTTCCACAGCTTTTTTAATTCTCTAGCAAGGTCGAGGTATTTATCCTTTTTTCACATTCCTTCAGATTTATTTTGTGGTCCACCGGGACAGCAAAGTCGGCAATTTTGCAAAACCTCTTTTTTTTGTTGTTGATTATAAGGTCTGGTCTTCTGGCCCGGATTAGGTGATCCGTTTATTATTATTATAATTATTATTATTATTATTATTATTATTATTATTATTATTATTTAACAGTGTTCAAATGAAACTATTGGTGTTAGATAGCAACACTTGAAGCCATTTAACTGTGTGCAAAAATTTGATCATTGTTATTTCGTAGCAATAGTTGAAACTACTTTACTGAGTAAAAATGAATGATTCCTGCGCGTTTAAAAATGTTTACAAATCATGTATTTAATTTATGTATAAACAGGTTTTGGCATTAAATAACCTACAAGGGCTGATATGACATAATACATTAATAATAATGTACTTGGCTGTTATAGTTTATTCTCCACAATATTTTACAACGCTCACAACAATGGTAGCTTCATATATTAGTATAACAATAATGAGTTGTAAAATTGGCGACCTTAGTAGAGGGTAACCTGAAGGGCTCCTTTCAATATCTACTACACCGGGGTGTAGGGGAGTGTGCGACTCAATTTCCTGGATTGCTCCAATTTACCCTTGATCCTTACCTTATAATGCTGAGTGTTAAGCAAGGCGGCATCAAGTTCCATTTTTTTGAGTCTTTGGTAAGACTCGACCAGGGATTGAAACCCGGTCTCCTGGACCATTGGTGAACACTCTACTCATTGGAAACAATAAATAATAGAGAATGTGCCTGTCCAGGGGTATCACATGACATTTTTAGAAACAAAGTCTTGACATTTTTTTACCTCTGATCTTTGAATATGAGAAACATTTCTAAGACATGTGTAAGAAAAAGAGACTTTTTCCCTTTCCCTTATCAAGTAAATTTTTTTTCAATTTTTTATTTTTTCAACATATTGCTTGTTTATGAAACAGTTTACAGTTCAAGCTGTTCAGTCACGTTTGTTGATTCTTTCTTCTTAACGCCGTTTATATGTAAATATGCAAAAATATGCAAGTATTTCAATTTTAAGGTTCCAGTTGGTTGGAGCATTAGAATACACCGACTGCATTTCTGCAGAGGAGTAAGAAACCACCCAATGAGTATCCCGGATATGATATTAAACTATCTGAAGGTGAGGCTCCAGTCCTGAAGCTTTGAGGAATGTGGAGTACCGTTTCATTGACATTACTCCCTGGTCCACTCTAAGCCGGAGTGGTAGCACCTGATAGAGTCCTATCTATGGGTCAAATAGAATTGATTAAACTGTGCATAAACAAATGACTTATGTTAAATTGAATTGTTTGTAGGGGGTGTCATTGTGGTGTAATGGTTACAGCGCTAGACTGCGGAATCGTAGTGTTATTGTGTTATTGATTCATATCAATGCCCATAACAGGATGGAAATAAATTTATAATCCTAATGTGACCAGTTTTTGTTTTTCTTAAAGAAATTATTGCTCTGTGATGTCAGTTACATTGAGCTCTTTACCAGGAAAATTTAAATGGTCATATTTGAATGATTTTTTTTGTCCTGACGGAATTATTCCCGACGCCGGTTTAACTGGACCGAATAATACATATATATATAAATATATAATTGCATGTTACAAGTATATAGATAAGGTCAACAGTACAAATAAGATAATTTTCTTAATAACTGATATTTAAATAAGAATAAAATCCAGGAGAATGGGATATAAATAACTAAGAGAACTGTGACGTCGGTGGTGAGGTAATTTCGGTTACTTGGCAAACAGACAGACACATAATGTCCATTATGATAAGAAAATAAAAGGTTAAGTGTTTTTATAGGTACAAATCCAGTTTATATTATCTTTCCTTCCGTTATGTTCAAAGTTAGCATAGATATACAAATGCTAATATTGGTTTTAGTGAGAGGGGAAGAGACTAAATATCGTTCTCAGCATCAAGCAAACCAAGATATAACACTTTTTGTCCCACTTTTTAAAGATCCGTAAAACTTCCTATCGGTGGGGTTTAGAGTACGCGGACTATATCATCTGTTGAAAGTGAAAATCTCAAAAATGAAGTGTCCTAGGTATGACCCAAAACCCCATCTGGCAGCGAGGCTTAACTTTTCGAGCACTTGGAAGTGTGAAGTACTCCTTCGTTACCATTACTCCCTGGTTCACTCCGATCCGGTGTAATAGTACCTGTAAGTGTCCGATTTATAGGTAAAATAGACCTGTTTAAAATCAATTGTGTACGATTGGACCGTGTACAAAAAAAGCTATTAACAAACAACTATACAAAAATATAAATTTAACTGTACAATGAACGAGATTCCTTAACCTTTAGGCATAAAATAAGCCTACACGGATTGACTTGCTATTAAAATCAGCTCGTCTATCTTCTTTTCTTTCAAAGACCCGCAACGATCGGCGTTCCTGGATACGTTTCTTTGACAACCTCATTGATAGCTTAGCTTTTTCAATATTCTTTCTAGATAGCTATTTTTTTTTTTTTTTTGGCAAATCATTATCTGATGAAACTCGTAAATGATCGAAACGTTATATTACATATATGAATCAATTTCGGTTATCGTGTCAGTTCTTCTATTTTGTTGGTCATTGTATTATCTTTCAATGATACGTACGTGCAATAGTTTTCTGCGCGCAGCCTCATATATATATATATATATATATTCTCTTGCACGACATATTATCATCTATTCGTCTAACTTTTTTCGGTGTCGGCGCAGGTGTTCTTTATCAGTTGAGAAAGCCCTTCATTGCTTATTAAACAAACGAGAATTGAGCACGACACTCTAACGGGCCCAGTAATCGACCTCAGGAAAAATTCTTATTCTCTTTTCTTTCTTTAATCTCATTCCCTCTCATTCGCTTCACTTCTTTTTTTCTGTTCTTTCTTTTTCTTTTTCTTTTCTTTTCTTTTCTCTTTTCTTTTTTCTTTTCTTTTTCTTTTCTTTTTTCTTTTTTCTTTTTTTTTTTCGTATATAGGTGACACGAAACTTCGTCCAAGAGCACTTAGCTTACTTCCAGGTACGCATTTGACCTATGTGCATGCTAAATTTAAACCCCATTTCAGCCAGACCCATCATATATAACGTTTTTGTGGTTAGGTTTCGTTTCTTTGTTTAATGGCATATTAACCTTCATGGATTATTTAATGCTGAAGCCAGCCTTGTAGAAAGGCAGCAGTGGTACTATTTACCCGATAGCTGGGTGGATAGAGAAGTTCATGCTTTTCACAAGGCTATTAATCCGAAGGTGAACGTAATAGCATGATTAGAGTTTGAGCTCCCTTACTACGACGACGTAGTCTAGCACACCAGCAACCCTGCTGCAGGGGTTTCCCCACAACTTATGGATAGGTTCGAAAAGTGTCTGAATTGATATACTTAACGAACCCCACACTTCATTAATTCCTCACCATGTTACAGAGCAGTAGTAAATCAGATAAAAAGAAAAAGTGCACATTATTAAGATGTTTTATAGCACCCTCCCCTACACCTTGGTGTAGTAGCTATCGAAAAGGGAGCCTTCGGGTTACCTCGACTATGGTCGCCAACTATATCACTTCAGCTGATATCTAATAATAATAATAATAATAATAATGCTGAAATACAAACGGATCATCTAATCTCGGCCAGATGACCAGACCTAAAAATAGTCAACAAAAAAGAGAACTTGTCGAATTGTGGACATTGTTATCCCAGCTGATAGTAAAATTGAAAGAAAGCGAAAACGATAAGTACCGCGAACTTTGCTGGGAAATGAAAAAACTGTGGAACATGAAAGTGACGGTGATACCAATTGTAATTGGTGCTCTCGGTACAGTCATCAAAGGATTAGTTTAGGGACAAGAGGACTTGGAAATAAGAAGGCGCGAGGAGACCATTCAGACTAAAGCTTTATTAAGATTGGCCAGAATACTGAGAAAAGTCCTGGATGAGACTTGCTGTCACTCAAACTCTTGTGAGGAACCATCGGCTAACGCTGGTGTGAAAAACTCTCAAAATAATGATAATGATAATGATAATCGAACCACAGGGCAAAAATCATGGAAAACGAAAGGATCGACAAATACTTAGAACTTTCCATGAGAACAAAAAAAAGACTGTGGAACGGTAGGGTGACGGTGATACCAATTGTAGTTCGGCATGTTCTCCGAAGGCTTAGAAAGGAGACTGGAAGAACTAGAAATCCGAGGAAGAATCAAGACTATCCTGACAGCACCATTGTTGAGATCGGCTAAAATACTGAGAAGAGTCCTGGAAACACGAGGAGACTTGTTATTTCTCAGATTCCAGTGAAAGACTTCCAGCAAACACTAGAATGAAAATCGCTAGGATTAAAATAATAAAACAGAAAAATGCTTTTATTTAATAGTCTATGAGACCTGTTCCATGTTCCATCTAATTATTAAAACATTAATAATTGTACTGATCATAAAACAACTTTGATTGATTTTGAAATAAAAACTGATAATAATCTATAATGGTTAATGTTGATAATAATGATTATAATAATAGAATTACTACTAATAATAATAGAGTTATATATTTTAATACAGAGCACTATAAAAATATATTGATGATATCAATAATATAGTTCGCTATATTTACATAAATAAAGAGTGCTCGATATCAGAGATAGAAAGTATATATATATATATATATATATATATATATATATATATTTACCTCGTGTCTACGCTATATTGAATTCACGTGGCTAAACAAGAGGTGCATTCTGCTAAGGTTGGAGCTCTGACCCCAAACCTAACTTATTTAGATGGACATACACATACACACAAATATATATATATATATATATATATATATATATATATAATGTTGTTTGCTATATTCATAAATAAAAAGTCATCAATATCGGTGACACAGCATATATAGCTAACTTAAGATAGGGTAGACATATGTATATGAGTATGTGTGGGTGTATATAAGTTTATATATATATATATATATATATATATATATATATATATATATAATGGGGCGCTGAAAAGTTTTCCACAAGACAAAAAAAAATAGAAACATGAGATACACATGCTATTTAATCTTGCATTTCGACATACTTAAAGCATCGTTTCTCAAGTCGCTTTTAAAATCTTTCAAAATATTAAATAAAAGTTGAGAAAATGATCATTTTTTTTCTTGATTTAGTTTTAAAATTCTCAGGACCCCATCATATATATATATATATATATATATATATATATATATATAAACTAATATTTTTAAACTTGATGTAACTTTTATTCTTTTTTTTTTTTTCTAAGGTAAAGTATTTTTCTGACTGTCCACCAAATCAGAATTGACATGAAATAATTTTGTAGTGAAGGGCTTCGCACGAATTGACATTCTTACGTGGCCATCCAAAAAAAAATTTCGGTCACCTCGGCATTTCCACTGAGGGGCGCTTCATCTGCCGAGCAATAAACTCATCCCTGCTCGTTTTAGACAAGAGAGCAGGTGTTACCAAGGGGAAGGCTCCATGGGGTAATGCGATTAACTTTAAATAACTCACCCGACGTGAACACTAGGTAAGTTTTAGTTGACCAGATAGATAGATAGATATTTTCAATATTCGACGGCAGGAATTCACCGAACAATTTATTTTGTACATAACAGAGTAAAGTTTAACAAGCCACGTGTGTAAACAAAAGGCAGCTAAGAAAGAGGCTAAAAAGCAAGGCTGACTTGAATTATAGCCGATAATTTGCAGTTTGAATGAAACATAAGTGCCGTAAATGATAGAGAAACTCTCTCGTTACTGAAAAATATTGGTGAACGCTCTATTAATCCTAAGATTGCTTGAGACACTGAACGTCTCGATAGGGAAGGGGAAAAAATTTAACAGCTCACCGAGATAAAAGAAATAAAATAAAATAAAGATGTATCGATTATATAACTTAGGCGTTTATGTCAAGAAGAGAGGAAAGAGAGGATGTAAAAGGTTTCTTGTGCAAGAGAGAGAGAGAAAAAGAAAAGTTTAAAAAGTGTGCGTCTTTGTGTGCGAAAGGGTGAGATTGTGTGTGTGCATGAGAGAGAGAGATTATGCATGCCTGTGAAGGAGAGTTAGTGAGAGAGAGAGAGAGAGAGAGAGAGAGAGAGAGAGAGAGAGAGAAATAAAAAGGGAAAGAGAATATGTTTATGATATGCATATATATATATATATATATATACATTGTGTATATGTACAAGGGAGAGAAAAAGAGAGAGAGAGTGAGAGAAAGAAGAAAGTGTGAGAGAGAGTGTGTGTGTGTGAGAGAGAGAGAGAGAGAGAGAGAGAGAGAGAGAAATGCAAGAGACATAAAGGGTGTGTGAAAGAGAGAAGAGAGAGAAAAATTGTATTTGTGAGAATGTGCTTGAGTATGTGTGTGTGTGTAAGAGTGCGTGTATGTGAGTGTGTGTGTGTGTGTGTGTGTGAGAGAGAGAGAGAGAGAGAGAGAGAGAGAAATACAAAAACCTTCAAGTAAAAATAGTTCCTTCTATTGCGTAGAAGTTATTCAAAATGAAAGGAAAGAAAATTGATTGGGAAGGAGTTCCTGTTATATTCACAAGATCGTCTTGATTTATGATAAAGGTATTGATAATAGAAGAAAAAATACATGCTGGAAAGTCGTGAAATCGCTACAATGACGAAGCGAGATTATTCAACATTGCCTAGGTGGGTCGATTAGCAAAAGATATGGCAGCCATAAAGAATATTAGAGCTTAAAAAACTGATGACTTATATTAGACACGCCCAGAATATTTTAAAATTTTTCATATAATAACATGATCTCTTTCTCGTCCTTTAGAGACAGGGACATTTTTGTTCCAAGCTAACTTCCTGTCGCATTAAACATGACACTACACAACAGTACACAGCGTGAACAAAGGCATATTCCGTACAACCAGCAACTGAGGAATACTTATCAGAAATGTAAGTCTCTCGCAAACTTTCATATCTCTTAGGAATTCTAGATTCACGTTGGTACGATGAAGACATTTCTCATACAAACCTTTTGTATTCTTCATAGTTTTATAATCTTTTACACTAAAAAAGGCAAGAAGCAGATGATAACCGCACAAACTATTACAGACGCAGACTACGCAGATGACATAGTGCTTCTGGCAAATACCCCTACCCAAGCCGAATCTCCCCCCTCCGCACTGTCTGGAGCAGGCAGCATGTGGCATTGGCTTCCGTGTGAATGCAGACAAAACTAAGTACATATATTTCAATCAAAAAGAAGATATCTCCACCCTAAATGGTGGTTCTCTGAAATTAGTTGACAAGTTCACGTACATCGGAAGCAGCGTCTCATCTCTTGAAAATGTGATCTATATGCGACTATCAAAGGTATGGAATCCTATTAAGTTCATTTTCAGATTAATACCCTTGGGAAACGTACGAATCCCCTTATCCCCTCAGCTATGAGTTAAATAGTTTCACTACAGTCCTTCTTCAAGAATGGCTTTGGCATTAAATAGTCCACAAAGTTTTATATGCCATTAAACAAAGAAACTGAAAGAATACATACAGGCATATGCAATTCTACAACATCCAACAACTTAAGAATTCTTTCTCAAATATGTAAGTCTCTCAAAAACTCTCTGGTTAGTGAAAAATATTGATGAACGCGCCTGAAACAATAAGCGTCTCTACCTCGCCTAAAAATGGTATCCTGGGTATGATACTAAACTACATTTGATGGCAAGGCTCCACTTCTATAGATCTGAGAGGTCTAGAGTACTCCTTATATAACTAAATATAACTAAATTACGTAATTATGCAAAATTGAATTGCTTGAAATAGAACTGTTTTGACATTTAGACAACGTACTTATGTTAAACTAAATTGTTTGAAGTGTAAATATTTTTGTACGCTAAACTGAATAGTCCGAAATAGAACTGTTTTATATTTAACTGTGAGTAAACAAAAACTATACTAAATTAAATTGTTTGAATCAGAACTGTTTGACTAAACTGAATAGCTTGAAATAGAAATGTTTTTGATAATTAAACTGTGTACTAATGCTAAACTGAATTGTTTGAAATAGAACTGTATATTTGTATTAAAATGGATTTGGCATTAAATAACCTATAAAGTTTGATATGCCATAAAACACAAACAAACAAACAAATAATCCTGAGGAGAAAACTTATCAGCTATCTGAGATCAAATAAAGAAATAAAATTAAAATAATATATTGATTACATGAGAAAATATCTACCTCTGTGACATTTAATTTTCTGGATCTAAACTCATTATCATCTCTTCATTTCATCTTTGTCTCCAGCATCTTTTTTGAGACCCCTTAACGCCACACACTTTGAGCATCTAAAAAGATTATCGATCTTGTCCTCGATTTGTTCACAGTTTGACACAAGAGCAGGGACGAATTCTTTTCTTCTCATTAGTTAATACTAGATCGGGTCTTCTTGGGTGACTCGTTTGTATCTCAAAATTCCAAAGAATTTTTGGCGTCTCATTTTCTTGGACGACATGAAAAAGATGGTCTGATTATTTACCTTAAAATGATCATAACCATTTTATTTTATTTTTCCACTGTTGTATGCATCTATAATTTAATTCCTTTGTACCATGTTGTATGAAACTATTGTCGAATTTTATACTATATCCCTTTTCCTGGTCTATATTTTCAAATCACTGAAGAAATTTGTAGAGAAGTTTCTCGTTATTTTTACACCAAATTCGACTATTTACCATATTTTTCGTTTAGATCGTTGCCAAAGCGATGTAAGACATCAGATATTTTATACTGAGCAGATTGTGGAAGAAATTATGCGTGATTCAGACTCGAAATCAACTGAAATCAGTGACTAATATTTTGATCACGCTAACTCACTTATAAACGATACCCGAAAAAGAAAACAACAACAGCAAAAATACAACTGGAAATTTTCTGATTTCATTCAGAAACATGCCATTTTTATTGTTCTTATACCAGATCATGATAATAACGTTGATTAATATTAAATTTTACGACGATTTGAATGTTTCAGAATAACATTTTTGAAACTGTTGATCTTTACCGGAAAAGACGGTTGTAAGGCACTTGTCATGAAGTGGCTGCCAACAACCAAAATATTATCATCATTATTATCAAGGCATACGAATAGCTCAGATTCCTCGGACTCTCTCTCTCTCCCTCTCTAATCATCCATCCCTATTACTCTAGAATATTCCTCTAGGCAACACCTTGTGTCAACACAGTGCTAATTAATGAAAGTTTTTACTGGTCAACCAACACCGGTGAAGGAAAATACCGCTTATGAGTTCGTCCCTACTTTTTCAACAGTGGCCAACATGTCTTGCTTCGTCTTACTTGGAAGGTTTGTGAGATGGGAAGTAAATGACCGTAGAGCCATTGCTTTGTGGGATGCTGCTTCCAGGATTCGTTCAAAATAGCACGCGGCATCTTTGTATGGTTTTCATCTTGCTTTTTCACCTTGCATTTCGTTAAAGTCCAAATTGTACACTCATACAGTTGTCACGACTCAACTTCCACTTGGAATGATTCCCGTTTTATTCTATCAGAGAGATTAGATTTCCATATGTTCGTTATTCTGCCAATATCAGTCCATGCTTCACCTATGCATATGTTAATATCGCTTTCGGTAGATGAGATATTGCTACCGAAGTAAATGAACTCATCCACTTGTCATTTACTGAAGAGATGGTGCCATCCTATTGAAAACACATGAACTCTGTTTTATCTGAATCCACACAGAGGTAAATGCCGCTTGCTGCCTGTTCAGTTTGAACAAGTGTATTTGCAAGAAGCGCTAGATCATCAGCCTAGTCGGCATCAGATTAGTTTCTACGAGATATCGTCAGCTTTTTACTTTAGAAATAAGTCTTGCTTTTAATCAATCAAGTAACAAACTGAAAGTAACAAATTGATAAAAAATAATTCAATTTTCTTTCAGCAAGTTTAGGAAGTTTATTGCCCGTTAGATATTGAACATCTGAAAATAATAGATTGTCAGTGCGAGCTCTTCTGATAGAATAAAGCACTGAATTGAGTCGGATGAATTTTGCACATAAACTTTACCAATCCAGCACTTCTGACTGAGAAGCTGTCATTTCAGATGTATTTTTAAATCTTGCCAATTGTAAGTCTAGGACTTGAACTCGGGTCATCGAGTCCATTCCTGACGACGATAACTGTGATGTTATGTGTGCTTCCTCAAGATTGATGTTAACACATTGGTTATTGCAAGTGAACCTGGTGGTCAGCTTGGTGACCGACAACAAAAAGACAACTACAAAAGCTTTCGCAGTTGGTGCCAGAAGCAGTCATACCCGAGAGTCGTGGACATTTGAAATGGGCCGGTCAGTTAGCTATCGGCAGCGTAACAAATACGGACCTAAATTTTTGGGGCTAGCGAAAACGCCCCTACTACATCATTGGAGTGAGCTGCAATTTGTCAAAAGGTACGTCGTTCTTTCACCGACTTGATAATGCCACTTGACATCTTCCTGTTTTTGAGACAGATCCAGAGGGAGGTTACAATATCGAAAATAAAGCAAGTGGTATTTTTCCGTGACCACGGGTTTGACTTTTTCCTTTTCCTGAAGTGAACTGATCTTTCTTTATATCTTTGTCTCCGTCAACCTTTTACGAGACTGCGAAATTATCATCACTTCGTATTTATTGAGTTTTCTCGCAAGTTATATCTGTTGGATTTTACAAAAGATTAAGTGATAGCAAGTTTTTTCAATACTCTAGTGTATTCTTCGGTGTAGTTTAGCTGGTGTTAAGAATTCAGTCATCTGAACGGCTTCAGTTCTGTGGATTTCCAGTTCTTCCGCTAGAACGGCAAAATCCTGTAGATGACGAGTTTTTTTATCTTGTTAACTAACACAAGATGTAGTCATCGAGCTGGGAGTCACATATCTGTTTGTATCTCAATGTCCCAGATAATTTTATGCGTCTCATTTCAAAGATCTATTCGGGGTTGTGCATATAACATTTATCAGCATGGTCAAATTTTCATCTCAAGCACAATTTCCATTAGATAACCTTTCCTACCCGGTCGTGCTATCTCTTGTATTCATTTGATTAGTATGCTGCATTTGCTTACGGGGTGATTAAACTACACTTGTTATTCTTCTGTGCTTAATCAATTTTTGCTTTGATATAATTAATTCTTGTGGCATTATTCTGTGCTGCAATCCATAGATTCAGTTTCTCTCATCAGCTTTTTGCCCAGTCAACTGGGGCAGTTGAATACATCGACTGCTTCTCTGCAGATGGGTAAGAGCACCCCACCGAATGTCCTGCATGTGACACTAAACAATCTGATGGTGAAGTTCTTATAATGCCGGAGCTTTAGTGAATGCAGAGTACCCCTTCGTTGCCATCGCTCCCAGGTTCACTCTGACTCGAAGTGGTCGCACCTGATAGGGTCCTATCTATGGGTCAAATAGAATTAAACTGTGTACTTAGGCTAAACTGAATTGCTTGAAATAGGACTGTCTTAACATTTAAACTACATACTGAATTGTTTGAAAAACAACTGTTTTTGTATGCTAAACTGAATTGTTAGAAATAAAACTATTTTTGACATTGAAAATGTACTTATGCTGAACTGAATTGCTTAAAATAGATTTGTTTTCACATTTGGACTGCGTACTTGTGCTTAACTGAATTGTTTGAAATGGAACTGTTTTTTGACATTGAAACTGTGTACTCTTGCTGAACCGTATTGTTTAAAATAGAGCTGTTTCAACATTTAACTGTGTCTAATCAATAGCAAAAAACTATACTTATAACAAACTGAATTGTTTGAAATAGAACTGTTTATATGTATACAAATGGATTTGGCATTAAATAACCTACAATGGTTGATATGTCAAAAAAACAAACCAAACCAAATTCTTCAGGTTTCCCCTTCTGAGTCATATCCAGGTTATTTCGTATGCAATTTCTTTAGTTTGTCACATGATGTATCTACACAGTTGTTTTTCTTCCCATTTTTTGGCCCAGTTGGTTAGGGCTGCAGAATACACCAGCTATGGGTCAATGCTTATGCTAAACAGAACTGTTTGAAAAACAACTATGTTTACATTTAACTCGGTGTAAATTTTTAATTGAATTGTTAGTGATACATAACAATACTTGGGACAATTTAACTTTGTTGACTAAACTGAATAGCTTGAAACAGAAATGTTTTTGACATTTAAACTGAATTGTTTGAAATAGATTTATTTATATGTATAAAAATAGATTTGGCATTAAATAACTTACGATGGTTGATATGACAAAACCAAGCCAAAGCAAATCCCATTTTTTATTTCAAGATTTTTTGATTGTTGTTTTTCTTTTTGTTCTTAAATTATTCTTGTTGATATCGCTGCTGTAAAAATTCTTTTATATTTGAAAAAAGAGAAAATAGTAGGGACAATTGTAGTCGTAGTTAATTTGATGTGGTTTCGAATTCAGGTTAAGGCTATTTAAGTTCACCTTTCATTAATGCCCTTCCAGTACCTACCGTTCTTTAGTGATCACCCATCTAAATACTGAACAAGCTCTTTTCAGCTTAACTTTAATGTTTTAGCAGGTATCAATCCTTTAAGCGTGATATTTACAGAGCTTTGCATAGTCTGAGTCACAGGACTTTGGTTGCCTATAGGGGTAATTTGCGGGCACCTCTGTTGGTGTAATGGTTAGCAAGCTAGACTAGCAAACCTACACGAGTGAGTTCGAGTCTCATTGGGCGCCCCATTCATTCGGCCTTGTGCCACATCGAAGCAAAGAGCTTTGTAAATTACTATAGGAGTAATTTGCGAAGCGTTTTGCTTAGATGTGACACAAAGCCGAATGAATGGGGCAACCAATGAAACTCGAAAACACTCGTGAAGGTTTGCTAATCAAGTTAGCTAACCATTTCACCACCCAATGCTTCCCGGTTGCTTATAGAAACTGCTGCTTTTAAGTGACTCCCAATTTAATCACGGACAGGAGAATCAACATGGTGTAGTGGCTGACATGCTCTACTGCGACATCGTGGTAAACGATTTCAAACTCTAGTCACGCTATTACATTCACTTTCAGACGAAGTCCTTGGGGAAAAATTTGAACGCCCTTATTCTCACCAGCTATGGGTTAGTTTGTACCACAACAGTTCTTCAACAAGGTTACCCAGTCGACTTGGGCTGTACAATACACCGGCTGCATCTCTGCTGAGGGGTAAGAGCTCCCCACCAACGAGTGTCCTGGATATGACACTAAACAATTTCATGGTGAGGATCCAGTAATGCTGGAGCTTTGAGGAATTCGGAGTACCCCTTCATAGGCATCGCTCCCAGGTCTACGCTAGCCCAGAGTGGTAGCACCTGACAGCACCTACCAATAGGTCAAATAGAACTAGATTGTATGTTTATTCTCAAATGAATTGATTGAAATATAACTATTTTTGACATTTAATTATGTGTAAACAAAAAACTATACTTATACGAAATTAAATTGTTTGAAATAGAACTGTTTATACGTATAAAAATGCATTTGGCATTAATAACTAACAATAGTTGATATGACATCAAACCAAACCAAACTTCTACAAGGATAGATCCGACATTAAATAATACACGAAAATTGCTATGCCATTAAACAGAGAAACTAAATAATTTAAATACAGAGATAGTTTATCGATGTATAATTTCGGTGATTTAGTAGGATTAAAGTCCTGGCGGCAACACCCCACAAATCACCAACTATACGGCCACCTGCCCCCCATCACGAAAACTATCCTAGTTAGACGAACCAGACATGCAGGTCAGTGCTGGAGAAGCAGGGACGAGCTCATAAGTGATGTACTCCTATGGACCTCCACATATGGCTGGGCAAAAGCAGGATGACCAGCTTGAACATACATCCAGCAGCTTTGTGAGGATACGGGCCCTGAAGACCTGCCAGAGGCGATGAACGATAGGGAGAAGTGGCGAGAGAGGGTCAGGGATATCCGTGCTAGCGGCACGACATGATGATGATGATGATGTTAATATTCATAAACGTTCAGTAAGCATCGTTGAATGACAATGGGTATAATTATTGTTCCCCAGAGATTGTTACCGATAAGGTTCAACTTCTACTTTTATACCATCAAAATTAGCATCTGAGCTCGACATTCCAAATGTTTATTGATTGAGAAATGAATCTTGCACTTTCTAATGCTGTTATTGTGCTTCCTGCACGACAAGATGATGATGATGATAATGATGAAATGTTTTCAACGTGAGCTCAAACAGTTAAAACTTGTTATTATTTATTATGAAAGATACATATGGAATTAGGTCGTAACAAGGGGTCGGGGAGAAGTTAGTCATCTCAATTCGAACTTTAACTTGACTAGTTCCATTTATTGACCTAAAGCATACGACAGTAATCCATTTACCACAACGATACAATTATCCTGAAAGGTTTTCGTTCTACAGCCACCAAAACAAGGCGCCTTTGGTGGTATAATAGTTAGCAAACTTGACTAGTAAACCTACACGAATGAGTTCGAGTTTCAATGGGTGCCTGATTCATACGGCCTTGTGCCACATCTAAGCAAAGAGCTTAGTACATTACTATAACCACCAAAACAAGGCACTTAGTGTCAAACCGAATTCCATATTTACATAAATGTGAAGATGAAATGATTAAAAATTTTACAAAGATCCCTAACAAAAAAAACAACAAAAGGAATTCAATATATTGATATGTATATACAAATTTAAAATGAAATAAACGTGAGTATTGACCCTCCTCAGTCACAGACTAATGTAGCCGAAAAACTAACCCACCAAGCGAAAATTGGCCATGGGAAAAAAAATAAATAAAAACTTGCTTTTTTAAGTATAAAAGCTGGAAACTTTTGCATAAACCTAATATTTTACGTGATTAGATCGCTAAGCCCCGTATTATGATGCGTTGTTGCACTCCGAGTATAAGAGTGCAGACTTCTGATTGGAGAAAAAAAAAAAGAATGTTAACTGCGTTCGTAAAAGCTGAACAGATCAATCCAATGGAATAGTCTGGAGCTTTAAATCTAATTTCTATCTTTTTTTTATTTTATTTAGTCTGGTTCATTCACCACCCAACTGTTTCATTTGGGTACTGTTACCGTCTGAGTCTCCCCACTTTTTCAATCTGATCGTCTCTTCGCAAATGGGAATAATTAAACGAATTTCATACGTTCTACAGAGTTTTTACGCCCCCTCCTTTCTTTCAGGCTGCAGCCGTTCATATATTTTCAACCGAGTTGAACTGAATGCAGTTGTTGACGCTGTAAAAAATGCACGTTCAATTCGTCATTGTTGCCTGCAAAATACGCTGACGAAAACGAAAAGAAATATAATCAATAATATGACAGCAATCGAGCCGAGAACAGAACAAGAAGTGAAATAACAGCAATGATAATAATTTTGTTATAAAGTGACAGATATTAAAGAAAGGAGCCGAACACTGTGGGTATCTATGACTTGGTTTGACAGATAAGTTTCCTTCAGATGGCCGAATACACCAGGTTAAAGCACTGTAAAGGTAACCCAAAGCCGTGCTTTTTTAAATCTTATCTTTCCGATGCAGGAATCTTTGAGGAACGAAAATATTTTGGTAAACGAACTCGTTTATCAAGGTGCTTTTAACCTGGAGTACGGCAAAAAATTAGATACAAATAAAATTCATAAAACCGCGCTTAAACACAAATGCCGGCTCCTCGTACATCTTTTTAAACAATCAACTTCACGGTAGATTTTTTTGATAATAATAGTGTTTTAAGTAAAATTACAGGAATATTGAAAAATAACGAAAAAACTTACAATAAAAAGATATCACTGAGTTAGTTTGAACTATAGAATACACCGACTGCATTTCTGCTGAGGGGTAAGACTCCCAACCCACCCAACGAGTGTCCTAGATATGTTACTAAACAATCTCATGGTGAGGCTCCAGTAATGCTAGAGCTTTGGAGAATACGAAGTACCCATTCATTGCCATCACTCCCAGGTCCACTCTGGCCCGGAATAGTAACACCTGATTGGGTCCAATCTATGGGCTAAATAGAACTGTTTGACATTTGAACCGAGTGAAAACAAAAGACTAATGCTAAAGTGAATTGCTAGAAATTGAACTGTTTGATCATTTAATTGTGTATATAAACATGACCGATTAATTTAAGGATACATAGTAACTTAGAACTATAATTTTTAAACCGATCTAATTGACCCATTGATGGAACTCTAACAGGTATGTCGTGGAAGGAAAATTTCGTATTTTGGTTTGGCGCGCAAATTAATTCGACGCATAATTTCACCCAATCAGGATGACTTATCCTATTCATCCCGGGGCCCTCTTTACGGGCAGCAGAAATTGGGTAAACTGCCAAACACATTCTCTTTGGCTGGAGAACGCCGTCCAGTGCAGACGTCCCATTGGCCGTTCTTCAATAGCAATAGCAGCATGGACACGTGAGGGAACCTATCTAATTTATGGATTCCTTGCAAGGAATCCCAGTTGAATATAAATTAGATACGTTCAACATGCCACGCATAGGCACAACTTTATGTCACTCCCAAAGTTGGCTATGTCGATGCGATGCCTTTATCCCGCTCTCGACACCTAGCTCTCAATTCACCTCTGGGCCACTTTAATGGAGACCAACGCACGCCTTCTCCCCAATTTACCAAACACACAAAAACCACGGTGACTCCAAAGTTCATTTCCTTCAACGGCAACTTGGCTTTCGCTAAACTACGGCGAACACAATCCCTCGCACGTCCGACGATACGCGCTGCCTTTCTCAACTCTATCATATCTCCATTTTGTTTCCTCACTCACTACGTGGGTTGCAGCACAAACGCAAACTACATTTCCCATGCTGCCAATAAAAACTATTCTTAAAAACACATTTCGACTATCGGCATCTTACTTCATCATCCTTCCTTTTATTTCTCACAACCTAGCGAGGAAGTAACTTAACGCACATACGTTACAACTCTTCCACGCTCAACAACAACAAAAACTTCCTACAGGTACAATCATTCAGGGTCTCAGTGAACCTGGGAGTAATGGCAATTAAGGAGTACTCCACACTCCTCATCTGATACAGTTTAGTGTTATACTCAGCACACCTGTTTTTGAGGGTTGTCTTACCCTTCTACGGGGGATACAGTCAGTGTATTTTAAGCCGTACTAACAGGGTAAAACATTTAGGAATATTTTATTATATTGAGACTATTAAAATAAAGCAACTATTTAAAAACGAAGAGTAAACTTATTGTAAAAAAATATCCCAGAATCAATATTAATAGTTTGGTTGGTTGTATTTTAAGGCATGTAAACTTTTGTGGGTAATTTAGTACCAAACTATATATATATATATATATATATATATATAATTTGTAAACGAATAGTCTGTTAGCAACATTATTTTTAAACACACCAGGGATCACTTGCCTCCACACAGTTAAATGGTTTCAAGTATTGCGATTTAATATTAGTAATTCTGTCTCTCACGTATTTCTTTTTAATTTTATTTACACACAGTTAAATGGTATATATATATATATATATATATATATATATATATATATATATATATATATATACGTATATTAATATCTAACGTCAATAATTCAATTCAACATTTGTTAGCTTTTTGCACTCGGTTAAATGGTTCCAAGTATTGCAGTGTAATACCAATAATTCAATTGCTATTCATCGTTTGCATCAAATTAAATCGTTTCAAGTATTGCTATTTAATGCTAATAGTTTTATTTGCACACAGTTCAATAGTTTTAAGTATTCCTATCAAAATCTAATAATTCAATTTAGTATTAATCATTTTAGTGTTTAAAAAGCTCCATTTGATCCATAGATGGGACCCCAACAGATACAAACACTCCGGGTCAGAGTGGACCTGAGAATAATGGCAATGAAGGGTATTCCACATACGCTAAAGCTTTTGACCCGAAGCCTCAACATCAGATGCAGTTTTTTGCCGTATCTAGGAAACTCGTTGTGCGTGGGGACTTCCCCATCCCAACAGAAATGACGTCAGCATATTCTACAGCCCCAGTAAACTGAGCTATATTAATAGTTTTGAAAAGTTTGTCTGTCTGTCCGATATAGATGGCTTGATGTGCAGGCACCAAAATTGGTAGGCCCACTTATTTCACCGGGGGTAGTTTTTTTAATGGTATTCTCATGGAGAGAGAAAGGGATCTCGTCAAAACAAAGTCTTTGACGGCAAACAATAATAAGCAAAGAGCCATGTCACTGCAAAATATAACTAAGCGCGCAGAATTCAAATTTTGTAACTGAAAAAAAATATATATATTAGGGATATCCTATTTTGTGTAGAGGTTCTTACGTCTCAGCAGGGGTGTAGTGGTTGTATTCTAAGCCCCACCGAGAGAGTGGTTGGAGAAAAAAGGGGCCAGTAATAATAATATTATTATCAATATTATTATTATAATTGAAAACGAACAAGCAATTCATAATCCTATTCTTTTGACTTTTGTTTTAAAAAAAAGTATGTGATACACTCAAAAGTAAAAATACGAAATGTGATAAAAAATGAGTGGAAAATTTAAATTTTAAAATTTTAAGATTTAAAATTTAAATTAAGACAGGTACCCTATTGAAAAAATTATGCAATATAGAGATGATGCTAAGATGTTCAGTCAGCAATCTAGAGGAGTTAGTGCCAATTCTCGATACTTTTTGAACCTTGGTTTTTGGCTAAACACAGGAGCAGCACCCTCTATACCCACTATATCTTGTTACGTGCAACTTTTTATTGTTTCCTAAATAGAAAATTCATCTCAAGATTTGCGGTCTTGGAGGACATTAAAAGAAATACGATGGCGAAGTTTCACACTATATCAAAAGAGATATTTCAGAAGTACTTCAACCAATGAAAATTTCTCTGCACCGAGAGCCTTGAATTCCCAGGGTACTATTTTGAAGAAAATTAACGTTTCACTTTCTATTTTGGTTAATATAGCTTCAGATACTAACACTGTCTTACTTTTTTGATTTTCATTTTTTTCTATAGTAAAAATCATTAACAACTCCTTTCTGAAATAAAATGATTATCAAAATGTTATTATTCATAACTATATTTTTTTTATAATAGCTATCTTTTTTTAACGTCCTGACCGCAGACAATTTCTTTCCTCCTGGTTTTCAATGCATTTTTATTGCAAAATCTTTTACAATTTTTTTTCTATTGTAAAATAGTTAGCAAGTATTTTAACCTGAAAACATCTTTTCTATAGGATTTTCCTGTGGAGTTTCAGAAGAGCTTTCATCGATGGAAAACTTCCTTTGAATGATTGCGTTAAATGCCAAAAGCACTGTTTGGAAAAAAATTAACGTTTTATTCATTGTTCATTTCTGACTTTGTAAATACTTCTGCAGTCCCGGTCCTTTTTGCAACACCAAATCTTCCTAAGTTGACTACAGGTGTTTTGGTTTCGCGAAGACCCTGAAAGAATTAGATAGAACACTGCTTATGTGATTTCCCTATCATTGTGCATCAGGTGGAGATTGGAACTTTTGCATCAACCTAAAACTTCAGTCAAAAATTAAACGGATTCTCTGAAGTTTGGCCGGTCAATCTTTTTATCTTTTTATTTTACTAACCGGTGACTTTTACCATTTTGAATAGTTTTATCTTGATAGACGAATTCCGATCATTAAACAGAAATCCTTTTAGCACGATTTCGAGATATTCTAAATCAAATTAAGAATCTGAATTGAATCCGGCAGACCTAACTATTTGCTAAGAATGTAGAAATTCATTTACAGCTTGTCACTCTATTTAAGACAAACAGGCTCGCATTTCGAAGCGTATATCTTTTAAACCTTCCACACTGAAGCAAAATAAACAAAAATTGACATTATTTATTCAGTATAAATTAAAGCGGAATGTGTCATTTTATTTCAAAGCATTTTTGTCATCTCTGGAAAGAGTTCGTACCGTAAGGGGAAAGTTTTTTTTTTTCTTTGAAAAGATTGCGACCTAATTTTTTTAGCGTCGTTGAGGAATGGGGGATGAATTCAACTTAAATTTTTATTTATTTATCAAGGCGATAATTAACTACCCCCACCTCTACTGTTATATGTGACCCATGATCTGTTTTATAGTAGGACCCATACACATGGGCAAAGCAAAAATTAACCCCAAACTCCACAAACTGCGCCACACCGTTTTATTCTGTCCGAAGACAAAAACAAAGCTGATACCACAACAATTTTACTCTGTTATCTGAGAGAATTCAAATGTGCGCGTGAGTCTTTAAAAATGCGTGGATTATGATTGCGAATTTTTTAACGGACTAAATAAAAATACGAGAAAACTTAATTTAATTTGAATAAAATACACGCGATAAAATTAATTGAAAACGATTCATTCTCTCAGTTCTTCGTAACTATGTACATTTGAAAATCTTGCAAATCCTATGCAAAATAGGTAAGTACAAATATTTAACTACTACTACTCCATAAAGACCAATTTTATTAAAGCGAAAATGGATAAAACGCAACAGAATAGCAAGTGTAGGTTATATGATGACATAGACGAAAAGTGAATGCAGCAATTTCGCGCAAAAAAGAGTATTAAACTTGACATGACCAGGTAAGGAAGGTGATCCACTGAGAATTGTGCAAGAAATTGAAATTTAACCATACGACCAAATAGTACAGGCACAAAACAGAATCAGCCTTGAAGAATGACACACAAAGTTCTCTGGCATTTTAAGACACAAACAGATCACCTAATCCCGGCCAAAAGACCAAACCGAGTAATATTTAACAAAAAAGAAATGAGAGAAGGGAACCTGCCAAGTTCCGGCGGATCATAGAGTGAAAATCAAAGAAAACGAAAAGAGATATAAGTATTAAGAATTAGCTAGAGAACGAAAAAAAAAAGCCATGGAACATGTAAGTGACGGTGATACCAATTGTAATCAGTGCACTTGAAACGATACCCACAGACTTGGTAAGGAGGCTGGAAGAAATGGAAATTGGAGGACAAGCAGACACCATCCAGATTACAACATTGTTATAATTAACCAGAATACTGAGAGGAGTCCTGGAGACTTAAAGATACTTCTTTTCACTAAAACTCCAGTGAAAGACCATCAGCTAACGCTGGTGTGAAAAACTTGCAATAATGATAATAAGTGTAGGTGATGCTGTGACAGATATTAAACAGTTAATTGCTTAATAAGCGACTGTTGCAATCTGGTGCGAAAGGAATACAAGAGAAGGAATGACTGGATGGAAAAGGTGATCCAATGGAAACTGTGCAAAAGATTAAAATTTGAACATGTTCACAAATGATATATGCGCAAATCAAAATCCGTTATAGAAAATATGACACACAAAATTCTCAGGGATTTTGCGATCCAAACGGATCAACCAATCCCAGCTAGAAGACTAGAAAAAGAAAAGAATATGTAATCTGGTGGGTTTTGCTGTTCCAGCAGGCAATAGAATGAAAATAAAAAAAAGCGAAAAGATGAACAGATTCCTGGATCTTACCTGAGAGCAGAAAAATATATGGAACATGAAATTAATCGTGCTATCAATAGTAGTTGGTTTGCTCAAGCTTGGAAAAGACATTTCACGAATTGGAGATCAGAAGAATCAAGACCAGAGCACTGTTAAGAGTAGCTAAAATACTTAGAATGTCTCAGAGACCTGAGGAAACTTGCTTCCGATTTCCGTGGAAACTTACCAGTTAAAACAGGTGTGAAAATGTACAAGTAATGAAAAACGGCAAACGACACCCGACGGGCGGAATGGAACTACCAAATCAAGGAAAAATTAGAATGCTCGAAGTAAAGGAAACATACAAATACTCAGGGATATTGGAAGCTGTAACCATCTAACAAATGTAGATGAAAGAAAAATTAAGAACTATATAGCAGAAACCTTATGAAAGCAATCAATACCTAGGCTGTTCTTCATGTAAGATATTCGAGACCATTCTTGAAGTGCACCAGAGAACTTAAACAAATGGACCAGAGAACAAGAAAACTAATGACCATGCATAAGGCATTACATCTCAGAAATGACGATGACAGACTATATGTGGCAAGAAAAGAAGGAGGGAGATAACTTACCAGCACTGAAGACAGCGTTGACGCATCAATACAAAGACTTAAAGACTACACAGAAAAGCGCTAAGATAGACTGATAACAGCTACCAGAAACAATACTGACAACACAAGGACCAACAGAACGACAATAACCAGAAAACAAAAGTGGCAAGATAAACAGCTCTATGGACGTTTTAAGCGACTTATGAGCAACATCTCATACGAGAAAACGTGGACGTGGCAGAGAAAGGGAGAAACTGAATCTCCCCTAATAGCAGCACAAAAAAAAAAAACTACTTAAGAACTAATAATATCAATAAGACGCAACAAAACAGCAAATATGCATTATGTGGTGACAGAGACAAAACGATCAATCACATCATAAGCGAATGCAGTAAATTATCCCAGGAAGAGTATAAGACTAGACAAGTTTGGGTGGGCGAGGTGATTCACAGTACGAGAAATTCAAATTTGACCATACGAACAAATGGTATATGCACAACCCAACATCTATCCTGGAGAATGACACACACAAACTCCTCAAGAATTTTGAGATAGAAACGGATCACCTAATCTCGGGGGAGGGGGTCCTTGTGGTGTAATTGTTAAAGAGCTAAACTGCGGAATCGTAGTAAGCGAGTTCGTACTCCAGTCGCGCTATTACGTTCACTTTCAGTCAAATACCCTTCGGAAAGGTATGAACCCTCTTATCCTCCCTGCTATGAGTTAAATAGTACCACTACTGTTCTTCTAGGAGAATAGCATTGGCATTAAATAAACTACAAAGGTTGATATGCCATTAAACAAAGAAACCAAACCAAACCAAACCTAATCTCGGCCAGACGACTACACCTAATAATAATCAAGAAAAAAAAAGAGAACTAGCAAAGTGGTGGACTTTGCTGACCCGGCTGACCACAGAGTAAAATTGAAAGAAAGTGAAAAGAAGGATAAGTATCTCGACCTTGCTAGGGAATTGAAAAAACTGTGGAATGTAAATGTGACATTTATACCAATTATAATTGGTTCTGTCACGTGGTCTACCACTGAGAGGAGAGAAACAAGAAACTTTCCCTACCCCTCCGTGTTTGAATTGACAGGCCCCAAAGGTTGACGGTTAAAAGAGGAAATTAGACTGTAGGTCAAGTTATCTGTACTCCATAACCTCACCCGGGTGGATAGAGATAGTAGTTCGAATGAATCGCCTGACAGGGTGAGAAAGGAGGAAGGAGGCTAAATGATTGGCCAGAACCCTAAAGCCGGAAGTATCCCTTTCCGTCAGAGGAAATAGGGATAAAGAATATCAGTTTGAGGACGGAGGTTGCCGTGAGAGGACGGATGATCTGAGGCCACAATTCCGGGCGAAGAAGCGGAGCGGAGTTTCAAGACAGCAGTTGGCGTGACCAGATGTATTGAAACTGTCGCCGAAACTCCGGGGAAAAGCGGAAAGAATTTTGGACAAGAAGATAACCGGTGCCTTCAAGCCAAGCTCCACAGAATCCCGCTAGCCTATGAAAGAAAAGAAATCTCAGAAGAAGCCCGTCGAAAAAGCTAAGTAAACCTTAAAACCGTTTTCTCCCTCCACCCTTCCTAAGTATTGCAATTGTATGCTCTCCCTCTCAATTTAAAGAAAGAAGCATAAAGAATTATATGCATGAAGAAAAGAATAGAAATAGAATGAAAAGATTCATTTCATGAACTCTAAACATCTAAATTGACTTTGCTGCCTTCTCAAGGTTCAAGTGAAGAGACAGAAAAGAGAGAAAAGAAAAGGAAAGAAAGACATTGTGTTTAAGTCTTGTCTGCTAGTAATATAGCCGGCGCCTTAATTATTTGCTTGTGTCCGCACGTATTAAAACCTTGTTATATTTTAGATTTCCCCTCGTGTCGAAATTTATTCATTGTGTTGCTTGCCTATCGAATTGCCTTCTTTTGCATGTTCTTTTTCAGCTTCATTTTCGCCTCAATTTATTTTCGCTAAATGTCCTATTCGCCTTTAAAAATATTACACGGGAAATTGGAATTGTCGACTATAATAAATAACAATATTATATCTAAACCTAGAGGCCCATATCTTCCATTATCCTAGGGGTAGGAAGACGAAATGGCCTGGTGGGTGTGTGTAACGTGAAATTTGGAAACCCCTAGCCAGCGGCGGTCAGTCTAGCCCCAAATTAACCCCCACATTATCTGCCAGTTCCCATGTGCCTGAAGAAGGAATATTAACTGGGACTTATTCAGCGAGGGATCAAATCCTATGGGACATAAAGGTGACAGTGATACCAGTTGTAATTGGTGCACTTGGAACAATCCCCAAATGATTGGTAAAGGGACTGGAGGACCTGAAAAAAAAGAAGACAAGTAGAGACCATCCAAACTACAGCATTATAAAGGTCGGCCAGAATAGAAAAGAGTCCTGGGGACTTGAGCAGACATGCTGTCACTTAAACTCCAGTGATAAACCATCAGTTTTCACTGGCGTGAAAAACTCTCAAAGGAATAACAACTCCATGGGCGTTTTAAACGACTAACAAACAATATCTCACACGACAAAACCTGGACCTGGCTAAGAAAAGGAAACTTTAAGAGAGAAACGGAATCTCTACTAATGGTAACACAAAACAGCGCCATAAGGACCAATCAAAGCGAGGATAGATAAGATGCAACAAAATAGCAAATGTAGACTATGCGGTGACAGAGATGAAACCATCATTCACATAATAAGCGAATGCAGCAAATTGGCACAGAAGGCTAGATACAACTGGGTGGGCCAGGTAATCCACTGGGAAATGTGCAAGAAATTTAAATTTGACCTTGCCAACAAATGGTATATGCACAACCCAGCACCTGTTCTAGAAAATGACACACGCTAACTCCTATGGGACTTTGATATACAAACAGATCACCTAATCTCGACCAGAAGACCAGACCTTATAATAATCAACAAAAAAAAAAAAAGATAATCTGCAAAATTGTCGACTTTGCTGTCCCTGCGGACAACAGAATAAATCTGAAAGAATGTCAAAAGAGACATAAGTACCTTGACCTTGAAGGTGAAAATTATATCAATTGTGATTGGTGCTTTTGGCACGGTAACTAAAGGATTATTAAAGGACCTGGAAGATTTGGAAGTTGGCGGCCGAGTGGAGACCAACCAAACAACAGCATTACTGAAAACGGCCAGAATACTGAGAAGAGTCCTGGAGACTTGAGGAGACTTACTGTCACTCAATCTCCAGTGAAAACCCTCAGCTTACACTGATGTGAAAAACTCTAATGAGTAATAATAATAATAATAATAATAATAATAATAATAATAATAAGTGTGGAAACAGATTAAACGGTTAACCACATAATAAGCGAGTGCAGTAAACTGGCACAAAAAGAATACAAGAGTAGGCCTGACTGGGTACAAAAGGTGATCGACTGAAAACTGTGCGAGAGATTAAAAGTTGACCATGCTCCGTAATGGTACATGCACAAACGAGAATCGATCCTACGAAATGATAGCTCAGTCGGCCGAGGCTGTAAAATACACCGACTGCAACATGACACTAAACAATCTCATGGCGAGGTTCCAGTATTGCTGGAGCTTTGGGGAATACGGAGTACCCCCTCACTGCCATCGCTCCCAGGTCCACTCTGATAGTGTACTATCTATGGGCCAAATATAATTAAACTGCGTACTTATGCTAAACTGACTTACTTGAAATAAAAGTGTTTTGATATTTAAACTGTATAAACTGAATTGTTTGAAATAGAACTGTATTTGACATTGAAACTGTACTTAGGCTAAGCTGAATTGTTTGAATTAGAACTGTTTGACTAAACTTAATAGCTTGAAATAGAAATGTTTTTGACACACCGTGTTCTCATGCTAGACTGAATTGTTTGAAATAGAACTGATCATTTGTATAAAATGGATTTAGCGTTAAATAACCTACAATGGTTGATATGCCTTAAAACCCAACCAACCAACCAACCAACCAACCAACCAACCAACTTACAAAATGAAACGCATCTTGCCAAACAGCTAAAAAAAAAGGTGGGGAGCATGTGGATGACAGTGATCTCAATAGTAATGGTTCTGAAATTCTTGGAGTAAAAGACAAGACGAAGAATCGAAACTATATAGACCACCGTATTGTTAAGATCGGCTAGAATACTGTGAAAAGTCCTGAAGACTTAAGGAGACTTGCTGTCACTCAAACTCCAGTAAAAAAAAGCCATTAGCTAACGCTGGTGCGAGAAACTCGAATAATAATAATAGAAGTAGCAGCAGCAGCAGCAGCAGCCGACGATGCTTCAAGTAAAAGTTCGTTTTTTTCATTCTTATACATACTCAGATTACTCTTTAAAAAAGTACGGATTATTTTTTTTATTAGATCAAATTTCGCGGGATTTTATTTGTCAGTCTTCGTTTGGTTTGTAGGTCATTAGATGGTAAATTCCTTTTGTACATATATATACTTAGTATATATATGATTTCTAAACACATTTTGTTGATAACATTTTTAAATGAGCTTGAGTTTATTTTTTTCACGCAGTCAAATGGTTTTACACAGATTCAAATGATCAAACTGTTTAATTTCAAACCATTCAGTTTAGCATGTCAACAAACTTAAATGGTTCCAATTATTGCTATGTATCGCTAACTATTCAATTAAACATCAGTCGTTTGTTTATTGACCGTTAAATGATCAAACAGTTCTATTTCAAACAATTCATTCTACCATAAATAGGCAGTTTTTGTTTAAATAGTTAAATGCAAAAACAGTTCTATTTCAAACAATTCAGTCTAGTATAGGTAGACTGTTTTTGTTTACACACAGTTAAATGTGAAAACAGTTCTATTACAAACAATTCAGTTGAGCATAGATACGCAGTTTAAATGTGAAACAGTTCTATTCAACCCATAGATAAGACCATATCTGGTTCTACCACTTTGGTCAGAATTGATCTGGTAGCGATAGCGATGAAAAGGTACCCGGCATTCTCCAGAGCTCCAACATTACAAGAGCCTCATCATCAGGTTATCTATTGTCATATCTAGGACACTCGTAGAGAGAGTCTTACCCCTCTGCAGAGATGCAGTCGGCGTATTCTACATTCCCAGTCGACTGAGCCAGTATTAATCTTAGCTTGGCACAAGGCTAAAAGAATAGATACCCTAGTGAAAATACAACTCATTCACAATGCTTTACTAACCTAGCTTGTTAACCATTACAGTACTGAGAGGGGGGCTTATTGATTAAATTTACTACACTTTTTACTTAGATGTGGTACAAGGTCGTAAGAATGGGGCATCTAATAAGACTCGAACTCACTCGTGAAGTTTTGCTCGTCTAGCTTGCTAAACATTAAACCACTCGAAATGGTAAATATTTTGCTATAACATGAAGATATCAAATTGACAGAGAGAAGCGTCTCCTTCTCTTGTTTTTTTTTTTCTCTTTTTTTCTGTTTTATTTAATTTATTTATTTATGTACATTTCGTTTTATCGATTTTGTTGAGTTACAATACAACAGGTAAAATAAACAAATACAAAAGAAAAAAACAAAAGGAATTCCTGATATTTATGTAGATTTACTTCAGCCTTATCACTTTTAAATATATCAGCAGATACAGATTTGGCGGGAACAAATAAGACCTGAAGCAGATAAAATAATGTGTGTGTGTGTGTGTGTGTGTGTGTGTGTGTGTGTGTGTGTGTTGACACGGAGATAACAGCACTTGGTAACCGAGAACTCTTCATCTGATGATCGCACAAACGAAAAACTGACATTCACCAAGCACTGTTGACTGTGTCTACTTAAATCTACATGCACTCTATCACCGATATTGAGCACTTTCTTTATACATATAACAATATTATTAATATCATATATATGGTTCCCTAAAATATTTTTACGTTCATTATGTTGACGACATCTTTGCTTCTTTCAGATCGCATAACGAGGGGAATAAACTTTTTCAACATTTAAGCAGTCTCCACCCTTTCTTACAATTTACGACGGAAGAAGGAAATAAAACATGTAGCCGTTCTCAGACGTTTTAGTAGAGAAAACTTCCACATCTTTCGTCACTAGCGTATACAGAAAGCCCACTCAGGGTTATATCTTCGCTGGGATTCCTTTGCCCCAGTATACGGGAAGATTATACTTATCAAAGCCCTTACTCACCATGCAATAATGACATCCTCAGAGTGTGAATTAGATGACGATCTCTAGATCACCGACATTTTCCTTGCAAATGGCTTCCCTGAAAATGTTATTCTGAGTATTATCAAATTTACAATTTCTGAAATTCATAATAGTAAAACATTCGGCCCTCCAAAAAGTACTGTTTACATCACAATAATATGGATCGAATGTAATCGTCAGTCCTTTGCTGATTAGATTTATTCGTCTTGAATGCATTGTTTTTATTCTAATGTAGTACTTCCATCTTTACTTCTAGAACTCCGTTCTCCTCCATTTAAAAGGATAATTTGCCAAACCTTAGTTAGTGCTTCAAATATCAATGCAACTTTGTGAGGGGTAAAACTATCCAACGATTAGAGGTGAGAATTGTCCATGTCCCGGATTCTAATCGTGCGTATGTACCAGTAACAACATCCGGATATTTAAAGACGCATGAATCCTCCATGGGAGGGCTTTTGTTGACTATAAATGACTGACGAATCAACTATTCCGAAGAGAGTTTCTCTGCATGTATTCTGCCTGGCGTTCACGCTGGATGAGTACAGTTGAGCGGAATCACCTGGTCCCAGGGGACCGTCCCTTCAGGCAGTACCTGCTTAGCAGAGCGGAGTGTCCCTGGATAGGGAACGCCGAAGGGATCAAGTATTTTCTGTGGCGGCCGTATATGTCTCGCACTTGTCCTCCAGCCATTAAAAAACGACCTTTTGCCGCATTTTGAATTGGTAGGAAGTCACTTAAATACAGAGGTCTTCTCTGTTCTGCACAGTGCTCGAAAAAGCACCACCTCAACATCTTGAAAGGTGTTATAATCAATGAGCAACGCCCGACTCTATGTAGAGAGAGAGAGAAGGGGAAGGGAGAGAGAGAGAGAGAGAGAGAGAGAGAGAGAGAGAGAGAGAGCAGAAAATTGAAAATATTTGGGAGTCATTTACTTGATCTAGAGTACAATGAATAGTTTTTGTCTCTTGCCAATTTTAAGATCTTTTTCCTGATGGAACTTCATTTACAACTTATTTTCCCATATTACTATATGAGGAATTATATATATATATATATATAGTTCAAATCATAGGCGGTGCTGTTTGCATTTCACTTCACACTAATGCTCTTGGGAAATGCATGAATCTATCTGCACCTCTCTCCACAACTATAGGCAAATAGAAGAGCAGACTGAGATCATTGATTTGATTTAGTTTGGTTTGGTTTTTTGGTATATCAACCATTGTTAGTTATTTAATGCCAAATCCAGTTTATACTTATATATTAGATATATATGATTTGTAAACATAGGTCAAAAAGTTAAATAGTTTCAACTATTGCTATATATCACAAACAATTTGATTAAACATCAGTCATTTGTTTACACACAGTTAAATGACCTAACAGTTCTATTTCTAACAATGCAATTTAGTATAAGTCATTTGTTTGCACTCAGTTTAAATGTCAAATTTGACCCATAGATAAGAACCCTTCAGATACTACAACACCAGGCTATGTTGGACCTGGGGGCAATGGCAATAGAGGGGCACTCCACATTTCTCAAAGTTCCAGAGAGCGTTTATTTTCATATCTGGGATACTCGTTGTTGGGGGTGGGGGCTTACAACTCTGAAAAAAATGCAGTCGATGTATTCTACAGCTAACTGGGCAACTGGGATCATTAAACTTGGCAAGGTAATCGGTCTTGGAGAAGGAAAATTCTGAATTCAAACCAGTTGCACTTCACTGAAAAATTGACCTTTTGTCCAATCCAGTCAAAGTCAGAAAGTTGGATTAATACATATTCTTCCTACGTTTTCCTTAATTTGCCTTTTTTGTCGGGCCAAATTAAACTAAATATCCGTTGATACGAGCGTTTGTGTGCGGACACACACACAAACACACACACACAAATCTTGGTTTGATGATTGCATATATGAGAAACTGACAAAATGAGAAACTTACACAAACCACTGACTCTGTGTCTACGCTATCCGATATAAGTGACTTGATCAACAGTAGTTGAGGGCGACCCGAAAGCTCACTTTTTGATTGTTAGCGCAACTGTTTTCCCTGGATTGCTCCACTTTACCTTTGATCCGTATTTTATAATGCTGAATGTTAAGCAAGGAAATATCAAGTACTATTTTTCAGTCTTTCGTGTGACTCGACCTGGGATTGAATCTCAGTCTCCTGGACCATTGGCTAATACTCTAACCATTAGATCAATGGGCATATATATATATATATATATATATATATATATATATATATATATATATATATATATATATATATATATATATATATATATATATATATATATATATATATATATATATATATATATATATATATATATATATATATATATATATATATATATATATATATATATATATATATATATATATATATATATATATATATATATATATATATATATATATATATATATATATATATATATATATATATATATATATATATATATATATATATATATATATATATATATATATATATATATATATATATATATATATATTTGGAGGTGCCCGTGGTGAAATGGTTATCGTCGTAGGAAATGAACACGGCGACTCGAGTTCAAATCCTGGACGAGAATGATTGCATTTCATATAGCACTAATTGACTTTGTGTTATATCCTGCCCGAGCGGAAGGGTTGGTAAATAGGATATATATATATATATATATATATATATATATATATATATATATATATATTCCATCGCAGGTCGAGTCATACGAAAGACTAAAAAATGGTACTATATATGAATAATCCTACTATATATATATATATATATATATTATAAAATTCTGCTGAGTTTATACTCGTGGACCCATCCGAAATGGAATTTGATAAAGTGAGTGAAAAGATTGATCATAACAGGCTTTCATCTTATTTCGCGACCGTATGTGTGCCAATACGACGTAATACGTTCGTTTGAGTGAATTCTGGCTCGTGCGTGCGTGGTTACGGTTGTAGGGGCACCGTGGACAGAGTCTGCATCTATTATCATTGCAGAAAAAAATTGACCAAGATGCCAATCAAATTAAACGTAGCCTGTGAGATATTAGTAGAAGTAAAGTCGTAAATTTGGATGTCTGTTTATGAATAGAATTCAAAATAACGTTAGTTCACTGGTTAAGGCACAGACGTTATCATAGCCACAGTGTAACCGGTAAAATTTATAACTTGCGAGAAAAGATGAGGGAGGAAAGTTCTTGATGCAGGATCTTAGTCTAAGCCATACTATTATCAAAAGAGGCTGTATTGTGAAAATGTGACGAACAAGCGAATTTACCCTTTATTACAGGAATAAGGGGAACTGAGCCGTTCTAGCGAACTTTTGGCTTCATTAATTAGTAATGAAAAAAATAATTTCGCAAAGTTCAAATCAAGTCGTCAGAGCATTAATCAGATGATTTCAGGGCATTTCATATGACTCGACACCGTGGCCTATATATATATATATATATATATATATATATATATATATATATATATATATCTTTCAGAAATGTTTTATTTTCTTTCTCGCAATATTTTTCTTGATAAAGTGTTGTAAACATTTCGACTCTCTATCTATGATAATACTTTGATTACATCTCGAGTAGACAATATGTTGTATTTATGAGAAAAGTGTATGAATTGAAAAATTGCCTCGATTTGGAAGCTGAAGGCAAAAAAAAAAACTAAAACGAATCGTACAAAAAAAAATGAATCTATTTTGTCTTTCTTTGTATTTCGCATATACAAAACGTTGATATAGCGCCACTGTGTCCATTGAGTAGAAGACAAAAACAAGGCTGAAAATAGAAGTACGAAAAAAGATAAAACGATGCTTTAATAAAAAGAGACAATTTTTATTGTTAATAATAATAATAATAATAATAATAATAATAATAATAATAAGAAGAAGAAGAAGAAGAAGCCTACTTTCCTTTGTCATTTTATATTCAACATTGAAAGATGGTTCTGTTGGCAATATTTCCAGGTATTTCACTTTATTTATCTATCTATTTATTTATCTCTATCTTCATCTGATTCTGTTACCATGGTTTCACAAGCTTTTACCCATCCAACAGTGGCGCCATAGTTTCTTAAAAAGCAAAGCTATTCTTGAATATAACTTTCCGAACCCAAGACATTTTCCTTTCTCCTTACTCTCTGATTCTATTCTATTCTCTCTCTCTCTCTCTCTCTCTCTCTCTCTCTCTCTCTCTTTCATACTCCCGCACGCTATCTCTTCATATCTATCACCAAATCTATCTATCTATCTATCTATCAAGACCTCATATATATAAATATATATATATACATGAGAGGTTTGAAATAAAATACGATTGAATGATAACAGAAAGATATGGAAAATTAAATATTAATCTTTTTTATATTTCGTTATGTATCCAGCATCGAAGAAATTATAGACTTTATTATATGAGATGTTTTATTTCATGAACAAATTAATATTTTTTAGAAGTTACACGTCTCTCTTGTCATGTGAAATGTAAACTTCTTTTTTGCGAAATAAAATTTCATTTCTGGTGAAGCTATTCCTATAGTGAAACATATCTATCTATCAATCTATGTGCTAACAGCAGTGTTGCTTTCAACAAAACCTTTATCAGATAATGACTCTGGGTTCAGATATGGTTTTAGGGCCAAAGCATACTCACCACTAACCCCGAGTGCCTCAGCAATACCTCACGATACCACGAGGCTTGTCGTCTCAATGTGGGGATGCCATACCCATGTTGATACAGTAAGGCTCTATTCTCGATATATATATAATATTCCACTGGCGTAAAGTTAGCCAGGTTTCGATCCCAGCTTCAAGCATCTCGTATGTCTTTGCTGCACTGAAGAATTGTGATACAACGAAAGTCTGTCTGTGAATGACAATATATATATATATATATATATATATATATATATATATATATATATATATATATATTCCTCTTGTTTGATGGTGAAAGTCAGAGATCAGTCAGATATGCAGAGGTTGAGTTGGTAATAAAACCTTCGTATATATATATATATATATATATAGGGAGGTAATGTAATGTTCGGAATAATCCAACTGAATGAGAAAAGGATGGCAATTTACAAATTTGAACATTATTATTTTACTTTATTTTATATATTTCTTTTGATATATCCTACGTCAGTTATGAACCTTATAATACGAGTCTTGTTTCATAAATAAATCGCTCAGTAAACGAAAGCGACAAGTTTCACGCCCCTTGTCGCGTGTAGACTTTGTTTTTGCGAAACAAAATATCATATCTGATAAAGCTATCCTGATAGGAAAACATGTCAATTTAATTTTCGGTAATAATGTCCTCTCTCTCGCTCTCTCTCGCTCTCACTCTCTCTCACTCTCTCTCGCGTGTGTGTATGTGTGTGTGAGGGTGAGAAACACAGAGAGTGACCATCAAATTTTATTTTGTCTTATTGGATAAGTCAGACAAGAACTGTTTATTCGGTTTTTATTGACGCAAATTCGGATCAAGACTGTATTAGAACAATCTGAAAAAGTCTTCAGACAGTTCTTGTACAATCTTGATTTATATTTGTGGCCTCTTACACACCAGAAGGAAACAAAAAAAAACAAAAAGTAAAAAAAGTTTAAATGAAAATTATTGTCCGTAATATTTTACTATCAGTAGGTTTGATTTGGTTGGGTTTTATGGCACATCAACCATTGCTGGTTTTTTTAAGGCTAAATCCTATTTTTACGTAGATATCAATTATATATGATTTGTAAACTCATTTTGAAGAGACATTTTAAAACTAGTCTGAGCTCATCCTTTTGTATAGTTTTATGATTTCAAATATTTCTAACACGAATTTTTATATTTACTGTTAATCATTTGTTTGCCTGTTAGTTCCAGAAATTGCTATGTAACAGTAAGAATGAAACATCAATCATTTGTTTGCACACAGTTAAGTGGTTACATGTATTGCTATTTAACACTAATCTTTTCAACACTATTCATTCATTTGCACACAGTCAACTGGTTCAATGTATCACTAACAATTCAATTAAACATCACTCATTTGTTTACACATAGTTAAATAATCAAGCAGTTGTATATCTTACATTCAGTTTAGCATAAATTATTTGTTTGCACACAGTCAAACAGTTCTATTTGACCCATAGATAGGACCCTATAAGGTGCTATCACACCAAGCCAGAGTGGCCCTGTGAGCAATGGCAATGTAGGGGTACTTCGCATTCCCCGGAGCTCCAGCATTACTGGCTCTTTACCATCAGATTGTTTAGCGTCATATCCTAGACAGTCGTTGTGGGGGTCTTACCCCTCTGCTGGTGTATTCTGCTGCCCCAGCCGACTGGGCTGACTATCAGTATTTATTTGCCTTTATTGTAGATTGTATACATGTTATTGGCTTGTTTATACCGAGCTTGGCATACAGAAGACGATTTGGGATTCGGTCCTTGATCTCAGATACATTCATGAAATAATAGAAAAAATATTTCGAATAAATACCTAATTTAATTTTTTTTTTAAACTTAGGTTTTAAAACTTAAGCAAAATTAGACCCGGAAACCTTTGAGATAAAGTGAAAACCTTCTTAGTGGCTCGGCAATTTGCTTGGCCAAAATGTGTCAAAGTTTATATATATATATATATATATATATGCTCTAGTGGGAAATTTTCAGGCTGCCACCTACGCTGAAGTGCAATAATTCTTCTCTAGAATTGAGCACTCCAGGTAGCTGTTAACGTATATGTAAAAAGATATACGTAAAAATTCACTTGCTTACGCCGAGAAATGCGATGGCTCTGGGATAAGTAGGGTGACTTTACGTCATTCAGACAACTTAAAGTCACCCTGATTTAATCCCAGCTTGAAGCATCTCGTCGGTCTAGTGACATTGAAGAGTTGTGATACAACGAAACAGTTAGCCTTTGGATGACTATATATATATTGTTGCTGACAAAGGTTTAATGGATTGAATAAAACATCGATCTACAAATTGTTTGTTTTGTTTGTTTTGTTTTAAGGCATATCAGCCACATTGGTCATTTAATGCCGAATCAAGTTAAAGAAATTGTTGTGAGAGCCTTACCCAACTCACCATAATGGACTTTTCTCGCCTATATTAGTACAGAGAGATTTCGCTGCCAGGGTGGGGGCAGATCAATATCGGTGTTATCCGAACAGTACGAGACTTCTTACCTTTTCTATGTAACTCTATCTTTCTTGTGTAAATAATCTGTTATCTAATATCCGTGTTTGCGTTTTCATTAGTGACCCTTTCCGGGGCTACAACAGAAATTAAGTGTGAAAAGAAATTCAAAGGAGAGGTCTTAGGAATTCATGATAAACTTTTGATAATTAATTGGTTATTTGTTTTTTATTAGGTGTTTATTTGTAGGAAATCATGATGATTAAAAAAAACCTGTGCAACAGGTTGGGGAAGTGATCAGTTTGTTAGAATATATCTTGTAAAGAAAGGGTTTATAGAAGTAATTTGGTCTTATTAAAAATTTCTTCAGATTTTTGTGTATAACTTCACTGTTTATAGAAATGATATCACATTATTTATTTCAGTGTTTTGTAACAGTTCCTTCATATTGTTTGCACTATAGAAGGTTTTTCTTTTATACGCTAGGTCGGTACATTCGATGAGAATGTGCTTCACTGTGTATTTGGTCTGGCATGCATACCTCATTGGTTGTTGTTTTCCTTCGATTAAATTACAAATCAAGAAATGTTTAAATCTTTTAACTGAGCGAAAGTCTTTTGAAAAACAGAAGTTACAAAGTCTTTTCTTCTAGATCTGGAAGTTATTTTTAGGGCTAGAGTGCAGGTCTCGTAACACATTCTCAACTATCTGTAGCCATTTATTCCAAAAAAAAGAAACAGTCTAACTTGAGCAACGTCCTTTAGTCTCCTTCAAAAGTAACTTCTGCGTGAAAACTTACGATTCGTTTATAATTTAAGCCTTATAACTGTGTGCAACCAAATAACTATTATTAAACAGATATAATTACTCAAAACCGTATAATTATTAGTGTTCGATAGGAATGATTAAACCCATACATCTGTTTGCAAATTATTTATATTAGATAGAAATACATGATATATAACTGTGGAAAAAAATACGTGAAGAAATTTACAATGTATGTAATTCCTTAACCTCTAGGTATAAAATAACCCTACACTGACATCCCGTTAAATCAATCAATCAATCAAAGTAATTCTTGGGGGACTTCACACAAATGTTCCAGAATTTCTTTGGATTTTTTTCCCATGAAGTATACAAAATCCTCTTTAGGAATAGGCTTCTACTGTCTTATTGGAATGCAAATACCATAAAAAGGCCACAAGCAACATCCAAACGAAAAGAAACATCTATTGTAAAGATAAAAAGAATGTGTAATTGTCATTTCTTTGTAATTTATATATTTAAAAACTACTTTCTAGATTATAGAATTGTCGTGTATATGTGTTTAATGGCATATGAATCTTCGTGGGTTATTTAATGCCAAATCCATCATTTTAGAAGGAAAGTAGTGGTATGATTTAATCCATCATCATTATCATCTGCTTCATCAAGTCGTACTGACAACCCGGAGTTCTCTGGCTCTCTCACTCGCCATCCATCCCTCTTATCAATCGTTCTTGGCAGTTTTCTTGGCTACATCCTGTGTCTGCACTAAGCTGATGTAAGCAAGTGCTAGCTGACAGATCAGCTTTGACAAGTCCACTTTTCTCAAGGGTATTACTTCGAAACTGAACGTAGAAGCGCGACTGGAGTTAGAATTAGCTTATTACGATGTCATAGTCTAGCATGAGCGTATATATATATATATATATATGTGTGTGTGTGTGTGTGTGTGTGTGTGTTGCCTCTTTAAAAAGCAAAATGTTGGCATATTTGGATGCTTCAAACTTCCGTAGTTGCTATTTTCATCTCATTCTACTTGTTCCCAAGTTTTTATTCGTCTAAATGACCTGCATGACCTGTCTTCAAAATTTTAAACAAAATGATTAACATTAAATGGCCCCATTCCTTTTTGTATGGTAAATAACTAAATTAAAACTCTGGCTTTCACAGACCCACCTGGCGTTCACACCGGGTGGGTCTGTGTAAAGTTAATCGCATGGTCCCAGGGGACCTTCCCCTCAGGCAGCACCTGCCTCCTTGTGTAAAAGAGGTAGGGCCGTGTTTATTGCTTGGTGCCCCATGAAGAGGAATGTCGAGGGAACTAATCATTTTCTGCAAACGGCCACGCACGCGCCTTCCTCCATAAAATGACTTCATGTCAATTTTTACTCTGTCGAAAAACATCCCTGTGCTAAATTATATGGTGAAGTAACTTCAGGTATTATATTTTCTGAAATACATTATCTGATTGAAATTTAATATTTATTTATTTATTCTAAAGACTCCAAAATTAAAAGAAAATAAAAAAGACATGGTACATACCTGAAAAAGAAATTTGCAGTATTCATTTTTTTGCCTTATTGGCATAATGGTTAGAGTGTTCACTAATTGTCCGGGAAACCGGGGTCCAATCCTAGGTCGAGTCATACCAAATGCTCAAAAAAATTGAACTTGATGCCTCCTTGTTTAACACTCAGCATTATAAAATACGGATCAAGGGTAAATTGGAACAATCCAAGGAAAAGAGTTCCGACTTTCCGTACACCTCGGTGTGGTAGCTATTGAAAAGGGAGTCTTCGGGTCACCTTCGATTATGGTCGGTCGACATATTATTGTATATCTTTTATTTAAAACTAATTCTTGATACAAACAATTTGCCCACAATTATATCATTTCAAGTATTTCTAACTAATACTTATATTCTATTCAATTGAATAGTTTCAAGATACTACGTTTATCTCTCATTTATATGTGTGTGTGTGAGAGAGAGAGAGAGAGAGGGGGGGGACAAGAGAAAGTGGCCATCAAATTTTATTGTATTCCTCAGATAACCAAAGACCGTTAATACAATTTTTATTGTTCCAAATAAGGCCCAGGGATGGGGAAGTTCCCGTTGTCTCCTGTCTAACGTACTGGACAGCAACATCGTCGTTAGGTCCTGGTTGTTAAATCTAAGAGCTATCTGCAATTCGACTTCAAGGATTCGGCCCGTTGTTCGTCGAAAGATGAGATCGTACTGAACCGAATAACCTTAGACATTGTCAATGCTTGCCGAAGCCAGAATTTAAAAAAAAATCTTTTTGCTCGTATCAATAGCGGAGTATTTAGTTTCTTTCGAGGTATAAAAATGTTCACACTCCAAGACATTATAACACTGTCATCACATTCAAATTCACCAGAATTATATATATATATATATATATATATATATATATACAGACGACATGGGACACTCCTTTTAAAGTCATTAATTTTTTTCTTTTTTTTCTATATCGAATCCTATTACGACTGAATTTTCGAATAACCTTACGGCCTGTTTATTCACTGAGCTTTATTTTTTTTTCATTATCTTTTTTTAAGATATAAATTCTTTCCAATACGTGTATATACATTGATGTATGTACCAGATGACCAAAAATGGTTCGTGCAGTTTACCATGTTCTCTTTACATTTTTATCCGCTTAAAAAAAAAAAGAAAAAGAAAAACATTTTCAGTAACTTGTGACCGGCACATATAATCTGCGCGCGGACAATCTTCAATAGATAATACTTATAGTAGTAACGTTTGAAATCAGTGCATAACATGTATTTATATAGAGTTGTGTCATGGTATATATATATATATATATATATATATATATATATATATATATATATATATGGAGCCTTCAGTAAGTTTCCAGACTTTTTTGTACAGGCATTTTGAATTGTCGTAGACTCTTGAAAATCCAGTATGTTATTGCTATACATCTTATGAGATGACTGACCAATTTTTATGATTTCAGCTTCAAATGAACAGCTACAGCAGCAATTGGAATACACCCTACTAAATCCTGATTGTCACAGCTGGTGAATTTCAAAAATGCAATCTGGACGAGAGGACACTTTAGAAGAACGATATGCAATAAAGTTCTGTTTTAAACTTGGAAAAAATGCCACAGAAACGTATGGAATGCTTCAGACTGCTTTTCAAACATCTTGCATGAATCGAGCATCGGTTTTTGAGTGGCATAAGAGATTCAAGGAAGCCAGGGAGTCTGTGAGGGATGATGAGAGGTGTGGGAGGAGTAAGGAAGTCAATAGACCAGAGTTGATTGGCCAAAGGGTTAGGGTTAGGGTTACTATGTTGAGGTTTTAAGGGAGTTCAGGAAGAGATTCCGTCGGAAGAGGCCAACACTCTTCAAATCGGGTCTGTGGCATTTCCTCCAGGACAATGCACCAGTCCACAACTCCATCCTTGTCACAAAATATTTTACCAAGATGGGCATCAAGACAGTTCTTCAGTCTCCCTATAGTCCATACCTTGCTCCCTGTGACTTTTGGTTATTCCCTAAGCTCAGAGGCTGTCATTATGAGACAATTGAGGAGATGAAAGAGGCTGTGACGGAGGTCATTGACACGCTCACACAGAGGACTTCCATGGGGCCTTCCAGAAGTTGTTGGAACGGTACCACAAGTGCATTGCAGCCGGAGGAAATTACTTCGAAGGGGACTAGAGTTTAATGTGTGTACTATCAATAAAAGTGCCCATACGAAAAAGTCTGGAAACCTATTTAATGATCTTCATATATATATATTAGAGCAATATATGTGAAATGCTCTGAGAGAACAAAGCAAATTTCCGTTCAATTTACAACTTCACTATAAACCTCGGTTTTTAATAGTGCGAATTCTCAGTATACTGGAGATAACTTAGAATTAGAATTCTTCTTTCTTAAACATATGCATTAACATCATGGATGATTGTTAAAATGGAAACCTATTAAAAGTATACATTTTGCAGTTTGATGCTTGAGGAGTCACATGAAACTTGAGTTACAGTGAACAAAGTTTAATATTATCCTATTTACCCAACCCTTCCGCTCGGGCAGGATATGACACAAGGTCAATTTTTAAGCGGAGTTTAACAGGTTTGAATTCAGAGTTTTCCTTCTCCTAGACTAGTTGCCTAACCAAGGCTTAAGAACCTAGTCTGTCCTACTATTTACCCATAGCTGGAGGGAGAATAATTCCCAAGGGTATTAGTGCTATGTGAAATGCAATCAGTCTCGTCCAGGATTTAAACTCGTGTCGCCGTGTTCATTTCCTACGACGATAACAATTACACCACGGGCACCTCCAAAGTTTAATATTATAAGTTTGTTCTTACTTCATATATATTTATTCTATGTTAACAGCCATTTTCTTAGTTGACTGTTAAACTTAGTTTTTCCGAGCAAAAAAAAAAAAGAAATTGATAGCTCTTACTCTGCTACGTTTGGTCATGAAGTTTTGGTAGGGTTGTTGATTTCATAGTTTACATCAAAGCCCAACGGCCCTATCATCATTAGAGAGCGCAGTCTAGCCTACTATTTCACCTAGAGCTGCGGAAGAAGAGAGGGACTCATATTTCTCTCAAGGGCATCAGTGTGAAGTGAGTGCTCACAGCCTTAGCTGCAATGTGCTCTCGGTTCACTGATACAATTTCCAGGGTGATAACCGTCAGTCTACTCATACACACACACACACACACACACACACACACACACACACATATATATATATATATATATATATATATATATTGTCAGAGGAGAAAATACAAGTTAATTTCTTCCTAATACAAATAACATGGATTTTTTTACTATAGCTTTCATAATTAGAAATATAATTTTGTAAATTAATAACAGCATTGAATTATCATTTCCTTATAACACGAATTATATTATTTAATATTTATAATACATAATAGCTTCAACGGAAGTATAAATGCATATTTTATCTATAATTTTAAATGAGTCGCTTGCCACTATTTAATTTTTCCGGATTTAGGTTTTTTAATTTTCAGTAGTATTTAAATTAGGGGTAAAGGTTTTTTTTCTTTTTTTAAGGAATAAATAAACATTGTATCAAATAATACTACATATAATATCTACACCATAAAATTTTTTCTTGATTAAAAAATATTAAAAAATATATATAAAAAATCATTTTGATTAAAAATTAATTTAATTAAAAAATTAAAATTTTTTTAAAATTCTATTCTTGCCGGAAGCAATATAAGAACACCCAAATAACTTTTTTCATTCAACATCTGATGGTGGTCATCATAGAATAGAAAGAAATTTATAATGATACCAAAGAAGTGAATTATTTTTATTATATATATATATATATATATATATATATATATATATATATATATATATCGTAAATTGCGGCATAAAGTTGGCCTTTTAAAATATCAACAAAACTTGTCGACTTTTTCGACAGGGTTAAAACACAAACCTTTACTCCAGTGATCAACCGGTGGAACAGAACTCATAACAATCGGTATACACTAATTACCGTCACTCTATGAGACTGTCACAAACATTTACAATGTAAACTCGTATTTGGTAAATATATCTAACAAATTAACATAAATATAAAAATGGGAAACTAATAGAAATCAAAATTTATATTAACTCTATTTCACACACTATTTCCAGCAGTTGGTGCACATAATTGTAAACACTGCCCGGAACGTTACAGCTCCCAGACAGCCAGTCAAATAACAACAGTTGTTTATCTGCACAATTTCAAGATAGCCCAATACATTGTGAATTCATATGAATATAAGCTCTATTGGGTAAGATTTGCATGTTTCATATATTAAATTCTGATTTCAGAGAACAAACGTGTACACCATACTCTACTGAAGTAACGGCAGCGTAATGAGACACAATTGTTGTTTATTGAACATATAAATATTGGCATTATCACTGTACTTAAATAGTACAACATTTGAATAAAGGTTACTTGAAGGTGGTTTTATTGACGAGTAAAACCTTGTTTCTAAGACACAGCATGCATATTCATTTACATTCTTTTGCAACAGGTTATCAGCCTATCCTCATTACGACGTACTGAGTAAAGTAGCCTCTTCTATATTTTGAGGGTCGATTTATACGGCAGGTATTGGTCTAACCCAGAAATTTTGCTAAAATCTTCTTAAAGTGGACTTGTATGCCAGATCAACTTGTATGCAGCAATTTATGGTATATATATATGTATATATATATATATATATAAATTATGGACCCTCCCATCAATCTTGATGTCTATGGGACCAACAGTTGGTTCAAAGATGTGAATCGTTGGACTACCAACACAGATAATTTGTTTATAGTGGTGAAGGCTTGTATAGAAATAACAAAATTGATTAAAGAGGAATTGTGCACCAATATATATATATATATATAGGGCGCTCGTGGTGTAATGTAATGGTTAGCGTTATCGGAAATGAACATGTTGCCCCGAGTTCAAATCCTGGAAGAAGCTATTTGCATTTCATATACCACAAGTATCCTTAGGAAAGGCATGAATCCAACTATTCTTCCTCCTACTATGGGTAAATCGTAAGGCAGACAGAATTCTTTAAACTTGGTATGACAACTGGTCTGAGAGAAGGAAAACTCTGAATTCAAACCTGCTAAACTTCGTTTAAAAATGACCTTGTGTCACATCCTGCTCGTGCAGCCCACTCTCATATATATATATATATATATATATGTGTGTGTGTGTGTGTGTGTGTGTGTGTGTGTGTGTGTGTGTGTGGAGAAATGGTAGATTTTGGTAAATCTGACAAGATGATAAAAGTAAGTGGATATTATGTACACTAAATAACATCTGGAGAATTTGTCTAGAGCGATGGCCGGTTGAGACGGATGGTTAGAGAGAATCAAGAGGATCTGTACGATGATGATAATGATGATAATAATAGTAATTTGTTTGAAATTAAGAAGTTGACCCATCTACTTATCATGTGCGCTCATAGGTTTAACTTGATGAATACTCTCCTCCTTGTTAACATGAAGCCACTGCTCATAGCCTAAAAGAAATTATCGATTGCCTTTACTTTATTTCTCCAAAGATTATTGATTCTATATCCGTTTACTATTTTGAAAAGCAATATTTTCCTACCAAAGTTTTGACTACCAACTCAGGAACAATTTATACTTGTTGCAAAGAACCATACAATTATGACTAAACTCTATTTAAAAAAAAAAAAAAACAAGCAAAAACAAACAAAAATACTTATAAACATAAGAAACTGTTTCGATGAGTCAGAAGTTTTGCAATATTTTGGTAGCACGTGAAGCAGAATACGGTACCTTCAGATATTTTTGTCGAGGTCATGAAGGTGACGAACCTCACTGGACTGTGAGATGCTAAGGTCATCTGATACTTTCCGATTGCTAATCGCCAGATTTTCTGCTATAGCTTGGAGCGCGGCCTAGAAATTTATAGTTTTGACCTATATGAACGTGCTTGATCGTCGAGGTTCTTGCAAGCTGAGCAAAATTTCTTGAACCATCTGGTTACTGAACTATAATCAACCTTGCCTTCAGCTTTTGCACGACAAATGTTTTTTTGTTTTTTTTCTGTTTCATTATGACCTAGTTTGAATGCGTAAAACATAAGTTCCCGAATTAGACTACGTTGCACGTTCATCTATGCTACTTTCAATTCACGCACAGAGTGAAGCAATGCACAACATATCAGCACTCCAACTACCACGATACTGACAACCTCAGCAAGCACTTTTGATGGCTTGAACTGCTTTAGTTATATACGCGCCGCAAATTGGAAAGTGCCAAAATATTGTAAAACTTTTGACTCACCCATGTATAAATTACACTCGAAACAAACGCTGGCCAACAACTAGGGCAAACCCTAAACAAAAATCTATATAACCATTAAGTTCAATGATCTGTTGTGCAGAGGGTTTCTTCGGCTATTTGATGAAGAAGAGGAATTTTATTTTCATCAAGACGAATCATCATTTTATTGTCATTGGGATATCGATACCGTATGACAAAATTTATCCACCATCTCTGCGGTACCAGGAAGGTCAGTTTTAATTAGGGGGGAGTGAACTTCTTGTGCAAGTGGTTGCAAAGATCAGTCGCCATTTGCACTTAAAGAGGTTACCTCAGGTGTCAAGTAATAAACCTCATTGCTGTTTTAGATTAAAAAGCACGCTTTTCTCAGGAGCCAGATCAATATATTCCATCGACGTTTTATATATAATTTTGTTAAACGATAACGTTTGATAAGAGTAAGCAAAAGGACAGTGTTGATTACCATATTTTTGGAATACCTAAAAGTCTAATTTATTCCACAATACATAATTGCCCAGTCGGCTGGGGCTATAGAATACACCGATTGCATCTCTGCAAAGGAGTAAGACCCTCCATCCAACGAGTGTCCTGGATATGAGACTAAACAATCAGATAGTGAGATTATAGTAATCCTGGAGCTTTGGGGAATGCAGGATACACCTTCATTGCCATCGCTCCCTGGCACAGAGTGTTAGCATTTGATAGGGTCTTATCTATGGATCAAATAGACGTAAAATTCGTACTTATGCTAAATTTAATTGCTTGAAATAGAACTGTTTTGACTTTTAAACTGCGTACTTATGCTAAATTAAATTGTTCAAATGCAACTGGTTGTGTGTGCTGAATTGAATTGTTTGAAATAAAACTGTTTTGACATTTATATGTGTATAAACAAAAACCTATACTTATACTAGAGTTAACTGTTTGAAGTGGAACTGTTTGACTAAACTGGATAGCTTGAAATAGAACAGCTCTTGACATTGAAACTGTACTTACGCTAAACTGAGTTGTTTGAAATAGGACTGTTTTGACATTTATCTGTGTGTAAACAAAAAACTATACTTATACTAAAGTGAATTGTTTGAAATTGAACTGTTTGACTAAACTGAATGGCTTGAAATAGAAATGTTTTTGACAATTAAACTGTGTACTTATGCTAAACTGATTTGTTTGAAATAGAACTGTTTATGGTATAAACATGAATTTGGCATTAGATAACCAACAAAGGTTGATATGCCAAAAACCCCAAACAAACCAAACCACAATTCATAAAAATGAACACCTGTATCGTATAAATAATGTTTCATAGAGGTCGACTTTTACATTATTTTCTATGTACAGGCTCGTTTTAATCTCAAACTGGCAAGTAACTATAAACAAAGAAATATTTACTATTGTGTTCAGCTGCTCCTTGTATATATACGATGGTTTGGTTTGGTTTCTTTGTTTAATGACATATCAACCTTTGTAGGTTATTTAATGCCAAAGCCATTCTCCTAGAAGAACAGTAGTGGTACTATTTAACCCATAACTGGGAGGATAAGGGGGTTCATACCTTTCCCAAGGGTATTTGTCTGAAAGTGAACGTAATAGCGCGACTGGAGTACGAACTCGCTTTCTACGATTCCGCAGGCCATCGCTTTAACCATTAAACCACGAGGACACCCCTGTATATATACGAAGATCATTCAAAATTAGCTGATTTTTACTAAAGGAGTTCGCAATAGGAAGTACTGTTTACAGTTGCACCTTTTTCAAAGAAATCAATAGTGATAAGTCCTTTTACGCCGCGAAAGACTGTCAGCCTGACTTTCTTTACTGACCCCTACATCTAAAACTTTTTCTTAACTAAAAAGTTTCCACTCCATATACTGTCTTTTTGTCTCAGGCTAGCCGGAACAAATCCATGCTTAACCAATTTTTTTACAATTTTTAACTAAACCATGTTTTTCCCTATACATTAGATGAGAGGGAATTCGCGACATTGCCGTTAACGTGCTGGACTGTGAGAGTGTAGTAAAGGGGTTCGAAATCCAGTCGCGTTATTACGTTCATTTTCGGACTAATACTCTTGGGAAAGGTAGGAACCCTTTTGCCTCTCCAGCTATAGGATAAATAATACATCTACTTTTATTCTACAAGAATGGCTTTGGCATTAAATAACCCACAAAGGTTGATATTCCACTAAACATAGAAACCAAAGCAAATAATTCCGTGCACATAACGAATTCTTCCATAAATTTCACATGGTTTGCATTTCCCAGCCATCAAAAATTTAATGACAGACCTCTGTTTAAGCCTTGAGCACTCTGTTTGATTTACTGCCATTTTGAATAGTCTCAGAAGAAATAGTTTTGCAAGATTGAAATAAATTTTGCTATAAATTCCAAACAACGCAGAATTTACTTTTATAGGAAAAAATTCTTCAGAAAAGTTATGTTTTTAAAAAAATTTCGAAGAATTTATTAATTATATATATATATATATATAAAGACGTCGTCTCTATTTTGTTATGTACGTGGTGACTCTTAATTCAGAAAAGAGATATCATGGAGCATTAAAATCGTGCATACATTCTAAGATGTTTGAAAGAGGAAAAAATTCAAAAGTTTTTTTATTGACTAAATCATATAATTAATAATCAAAAATTAATCGATTCGTGGAACTCTTCACAGTTCTTCATGAGTAAGTACGAAAATTACGTGTAACTCTTCAGTTCTTCTTAAACCCTACCATGTTTAATTATCTCACAGATTCCCTTAGCGAAATTTGAATTTAAAGCTTTTCGAAAAAAAAAAAAAAAAGAAAATTCTTAATTTGTAGTGAACGAAAAAAATCCTTTAAATTTTTCAAACCAAGGGGTACCTTTTGTAAAATACATTTTTTTGAAATGAAAAACGAAACGAAACAAAAAAATTATTGTAATATGAAAAATTTAACAGAAAATTTTATTGTTTACGCACTTCGAATGTCAATAGATCTAATAAAAGAAAATCGTTTCACACTAAAAAAAAAAAAAAAAAAAAAAAAAAAATGGCAAGAAGTAGACGATATCTGGCAGAAACTATCAAAGACACAGACTACGCAGATGATCAAGCGCTTCTCAAAAATATATCTCCCTAAACCGAATCCCTACTGCATAGCCGGGAGCAAGAAACAGAAGGCAATGTTCTCAACGTGAACGCAAGTAAAACACAGGTCATGTGTTTCAAACAAGAAAGAACCATCTCCGCTTTAAGAGACAAACCTCTGAAATTAGTAGACCAGTTCGCATACCTCGAAAGCAACATCTCATCTACTGAAAACAATGTCAATATATGTTTAGTGAAGGCGTGGTCTCCTATTGATATGTTATCGATCACATGAAAATCTGATCTCTATGATGAAATAAAACGAGATTTCTTCCAAGTTGTGGCAGTATCAATACTACTATATAGATGTAGCACATGGACGCTAACAAAAATCATAGCGGAAAAGCTTGATGGGTACTACGCAAGAATGCTATGTGCTGTTTTTTTTTTACCAAATCCTGGAAGCAATACTCCACAAAACAGTAGCTGATTGGCCACTTACCTCCCATCTCACAAACCATTCAATTGAGACGAACAAGACATGCTGGACACTGCTCGAGAAGTAAGGGGGAACTTATAAGTGGCGTTCTCTTATGAACTCTGGCACGTAGACGTGCCAGTGTTGGCCGACCAGCAAGGACTTAACATACATCAGATCTGTGCGGACACTGAATGCAGTCTAAAAGACCTATCAGAAGTAACAGATGGTGAGAGAGAGAGGGAGAGAGAGAGAGAGAGAGAGAGAGAGAGAGAGAGCCAGGAAATTCCGTGCCGTCAAGTACAACCTGATGAGGATGATAATGATGAGAATGATGATGATATACACACACACGTGTACAAATGCCAGATCATATAAAAGCCGGATGTATAAGGTACCCAGTGAGATTCGAGGTCATTTGTAATGCTTTGCTTGATTAATTTACTAACCATTACACTACTCAAGATGCCCTTTCTGCTCTACGATCTGTTTGTCGCTGAGGAAGAAGAGACGGTTTCATGTCTTTCTCAAAGGAAAATGCCAACAACCCCCTCCAGGATTTGAATTCGGCTTTTCGATTCCATTTTACATGACGGTAACCGTTGCTCTACGCATCCTCTTACTTTAGGCATTAAATACGCATACACGGCATTTTTTCACTCATTTTTAATGGAAGAAGATTTGTCGTTCATCAATAATGCTGAAAGGTACAAAAATTTATTATTCCTCGCCCCCTCTCTCTCTCTCTCTCTCTCTCTCTCTCTCTCTCTCTCTCTCTCTCTCTCTCTCTCTCTCTTGGTATTGCTCTTTGTTTTGCTTCAGAAACAAGAAATTAATCTGGAAATAAATCTGAAAATAAATCTACCCCAATGATCCATAAACGTTCTCGTTTGTTTATCAGAGGAAAGCCGACATATTGTGGCTTCTGTGGTGCGAATTAAGTAATGTCTACCATTTAAGAAGTTTTCCGATTCAACATATTTGAAATGTAGACATTTTTACCGCTTTGCTTGAATGAGTCCTATCCAAAGTAATTTTTCTAAAGTGTCGTCCATGTTCTTGAAGTAAAAAAAAAATTAAAAATCTTTTTTTTATTATTTCAATGAATTAAGAAAACGAAAAGACATTCAGCTGATTTCGTCTCGCAAATGAAAACGAAGATCGATGGATGTGGAATTTTTTGGAGGTGCTCTTAATCTAATGATAATCGTCGTAGGAAATAAAATAGCCGACCTAAGTTCAAGTCCTGACTGCGTTTCACTTCGCGCAAATGGTTTTGGGAAGATCATGTATTCATCTGTTATTTATTTGAGCTATGGGGAAATAGTAGGGAAGACTGTGTTCTTTAGCCGAGTCAACCAGTCTAGGAGAAACAAAACTCTGAATTCAAACAAATTTTACTCCGCTTAAAAACTGATCTTGTGTCACAATGGAAGAATTGGGTAAATTCATTCTCTCACCAGGAGTGCAGTTAGCTGGAAAAACGCTACTATCAATAAACTTGGGCGCCTTCTTGCGAGATTAGTGAGTTCATTTCTTATTGAATGCTCTTATTATGCTGATCATGTGCTAGACTTAGCTAAGCGATAAGCATAATGGTTAGAGTGTTCGCCAAAGGCTCGGGAGACCTCGGTTCAATCCCAGGTCAAGTCATACCAAAGACTCAAAAAATGGTATTTGATGACTTCTTGTTTAACACAGCATTATAAAGTACGGATCAAAAGTAAAGTGTAGCTATCCAGGGAAAGGAGTAGCACCTCCCTTTACGCCTTGATGTAGTAGCTATTGAAAAGGGAGCTTTTGAGTCGCCGTCGACTACGGTCGCCAACTTAATATTTTCGACATCGACTGTAGTGTGCTGATTTACATACACATTTCGCTTGCTATTTCACAAAACTATGAGTTCGTTTCTCATTGACTGTCTTATTACTATGGCCTTGTGTCATACGTTGCTAAGCGTAATAGATAACTGAATTGATATTTTGGATATGGGCCGTTGCGTGCTCTTTTGCACTTTGTAAAAATGAGCGTCTCGATACAAAGTAGCGGTTACGACGGTATTTTCACGGTGAACGAGAATGGGCTAAAATAAAAAAACAGTCAGCCCAGTCGGCTGGAGCAGTAGAATGTACCGACTTCCAATCTGCAGGGGGATAAGAACCCCCACACACACCAATGAGTGTTCTTGATATGACAATAAACTATCTCATGGTGAGGCTATCGTAATGCTGGAGATTTGGAGAATGCAGAATACCCTTTCGTTGCCATCACTACCTGGTCCACTCTGGCCCGGAGTGGTAGCACCCGAAAAGATCCTATCTATGGGTCAAACAGAACTGTCTGCTATTTAAACTGTGTACAAACAAATGACTAATGCTAAATTGAATTGTTAGAAATAGACATATTTGATCATTAGAACATGTGTAAATAAATGACTGATGTTTAATTAAATTGTTAGTGATACTTGGAATCATTTGACAGTATGCGTGAATAGTGTTGAATAGAATAATTAGTGTTAAATAGCTATACTTGTAATCATTTCAATATCAGCAAACAAATGATTAATATTGAATAGAATTAATAGATAGCAATAACTAAAACCATTTAGTAAGTTGACGACCGTAGTCAAGGGCGACTAGAAAGCTCCCTTTTCAATAGCTACTACACCGAGGTGTAGGGGAGGGCTCTACTCCTTTCCCAGGATTGCTCCACTTTACCCTTGATACGTACCTTATATTGCTAAGTGTTAAGCAAGGAAGCATTAAGTACCATTTTTAAAGTCTTTGGTATGACTCGACCCATGTCTCCCGGACCATAGGCGAACACTCTACCCATTAGACCAATGAGCTGGTTTAACTGTGTAGAAAAAATAGCTATACGAGTGGGCAAACAATTTAGTTCTAACGCATTTAAAAATAAAATTACCAACAAACTGTGTGCAAAGAAAAGACTGATGCTAAATTGTGACTGTTATATAAAAAGCATTATATTGAAAGTATTAACTGTGAGCAAACAAATGATTCATTGTAAATAAAAATTCTTGAAACCATTTAACTGTGTACAAAAAAAAATTCAGGCTCGTTTTAAAATGATATCTATAAAATATGTTTACAAATCAGCTTATATCATACATCCTTATTGATGTACCGGGATGGGTCATCAGTGGTGTTTCTTTTGGGTTCACGGGGCATTTCGGGTCTTGCAACATCAGAATCCCCCTTGCCCAAATAATCCAGTTGGCATTGATCTTACGCCAACTCCTATCCCGGCAGCTAAACTGCATATCTTTCACACAAATCATATAAATTTAATATATAAGTGTAAACAAGATTGGCATTAAATAACCAACAATGGTTGATAAACTATAAAATCTAACCAACCAACCAACCAACCAACCAACCAAAAACAGTGATGAACAAGTTCTGTGGACAGTCCGTTTCACTTTCATTTAGAATCTGTATTCTGTGGTTCAGGGTGCTTGTACGATTGCTCGTACGAAATTGCAGAAATAATTAATCATTTGTAAAATCATGTCGACGCTTATAAATACAAAAAAAATGACAAACAAATTTAACCTTTGTTGAATATAAAAAATACATGCACAATTGAGGTAATTTCTTTTATTATTCTTCATTTATAAATGTACGTATCGATAGAGACTTTTAAAAGTAAGCTGATGCTTTTATATGGCGTTCTTAATTCCTTGTAATTATATTTTTTTCGCTTTTGTTTTTGTTTTGGTTTTTCCTTTTTTTTTTTGTTTTGTTTTTATTTGTTTTTGCAGTACCTTCCATAAATCATAGTTCCTCCCGTTAAAACGGTTGTACAGAATAAGTATTCTTTCAGCCATCAAAAATGTGTATTTTCTGAGTATGGTAGTTATTTACTAAGCTACAGGACATAGGCACTAATATCTGTATTATGGTTCATTTTCATCTAGATAAATTTTCGGATTATTGCAGCAATGTGGGTGATGAAGGAGAACAATTCCGTCAGGATATCAAAACAATGGAAGAGCGCTACCAGGGACGGTGAGGCAAACGAATAATGGCTAACTACTGCTGGAATATCAAAAGGGACTTAAATAAAACTGAATATTACAGACAATCAAAAAAGAGAAAATGTTTACCATAGTTCTTATGTTCACGAAGGTTTTATTTTTGCTGTTTATTAAATGATTTGATAAAAATACTTGTTGGTCTTGGCATATTCAATTGTGTTATTTTTAAAGACTCTGGGTCTGATTGTTATTGGAAAAAAAGTATTTCTCAATAAGTAGACCAATATTTGTTGATTTAAATACGAATTAAGAGGTTTCTACGATTTTACTTTGAGAAATATTGCCATCGGTCAATATCATATATACAAAAAACAAATGAGGAAAATGCATTTTTTCTAAAAAAATAAGCTATTTCTGTACAGCAAAAACGCTTGCGAGCCAAGAAAAGGAAAGCCATTGTCAGATTCAACGCCCTCAAATTAGCTAAAAAATATGTTTGTTGCCTCGACACCATGTCAAATTTTATATATATATATATATATATATATATATGAACAGGATTTGGCATTAAATGACCAACAAGGGCTGATATGCCGTAAAATACAACCAACCAATTCTGTCATTTTTGTTTAATGCATCCATGTGTTCTTTTAGTCTTTATATGGTATTTTGAAATTTTTATCAACGTCATAATTTCGAGCATCTTTTGCCGCTGAACCTGCTAGTTTATTTCTTTGGGCCTAATGAGTAGGGTGTTCGCCATTGGTCCGGGAGACCGGGGTTCAATCCCAGGTCGAGTCATGCCGAAGACTCAAAAATAGTACTTGATGCCGCTTTGCTTAACACTCAGTATTATAAGGTAAGGATCAAGGGTTAATTGGAGCAATCCAAGGAATGAAGTAGTGCCCTCCCCTACACCTCGGTGTGGTAGCTATTAAAAAGGGAGCCTTCGGGTCAACCTTGACTAAGGTCGCCAACTTTACTTACTATTTCTTTTGATACCTACTTTGTTCAGAATCCAGCAAATAGTGGGATTGGATTTGCCAGAATCCACTTTGGTGACATGTAAAAGTCAAGCAGTCAAAGAAAAAAGACGTTCGATTCTCAGCGCCGAACTAAAAATGTCACTCACAAATTTTCACGACCATTAACAACTTTTATTCTCTAAAAAATGCAGAACTAAAACGCAAGTTAAAAAGAATGCGAAAACATGTACGTTCCCTTTACATATACAAAAATTAATATTCACCCAACATATCTTTTGCAAAATATTGCTCATTACCAAATATGATATATTAATGATAACGTCTTTTTAAACTCAACCTCCTGTTATTTATCATTTTGTTTTTTTTTTTCGTCTTTTTTGTTGTTGTTGTTGTTGTTTTTTTACTCATTTCAGCATTAACCTTTTCACCACAGTACACGGAAAACGCCTTGGTTAAAATTTTGGATTCTTTGTTTAATGGAATATCAACTTTCGAGGGTTATAGAAGACTAGCAGTAGTACTATTCAAATCATTGCGAGGAGGGTTCATACCTTTTTCCAAAGTGATTTGTCTGATAGTGAACGTAATAGCGCGACTGGATTTCAAACTCGCTAACTCGCTTATATACGTATATTGTAAGTGAATATTTTCTTGGTAATTTTTTTAAAAATGTGTTAGAGATAATTTCAGTCCATTAGACTAGTGTTCGCCAAAGTTCCGGGAGACCGGGGTTCAATCTCCAGGTCGACTCATACCATAGACTCACAAAAATGGCATTTGATGCCTCCTAACTTATGTAACACTATCATAGTGTTAAAGTTAACTGGCAATGTTGAATTAAATACTTAGGACTAATTGGGATAATTTGTTGAAGATTAGTTATTGTCTTTTGGTAAGGTATTGTAGAAAAATATAATAATAATAATAATAATAATAATGTTTTCGCACCTGGCGACACCATGCATTAGAAGGGGTCAAAGTGACAGGGACACCAAGATTGTTTACTGAAGGGTCGAATCGGCCGAACTGGGTTTTGATTGACGGAATAGAAAAAACAAAATTTTATTTCATATTCTAATGTCAGCCAAGAGCGAATCTACGGAAAATTACGGCTAAAAGCCTGACACAAGGTCATTACCACAATATTAGAATATTATCGGGTGGCTCACCAATTAAAGAAAAGCGGGGTGGGGCTTTTCCCCTCTGCCCAAGACGTTCAATGCAGGGCCATAGTTTTTGATTGACTGTCCCGTTAAACATGGGCCTCGGGGTGAGGTTTCTCTACCCCACCCCACCAATGATTGCGCTCTGGAGCCATTGGTCCAGCGTTTCTATTGGCTGGCCAATCGAAGCCATGCATTCAGAGGTCTTCCCCCACCCCATAAAAGAAGATCCAGAAAAGGAAATAGATTGAAAGCTGGTTCCGCAGACCGAAGACTGCCCTTGCCACCCTCTTCGCCACCGCTGCTACTTTACCCAGAGTCCTCCACCTGACCGTCCCCAATAACATTAATTTGCTCAAAACGGACTCGAGGCTAACTATTGTCGCCAGTCAACTTATCTCCGAACTAAAACCCCTTGTTGTTATTCTTGTGCATGGCTTTTTTTAATCATTGTATAATGAATAAATGTTGTCATTTACAACTGTTAACAAGCATTCCTAACTTATTGAAGTAGTTGACCAGCTAACAGCACCGGTAAAGTTAGCTGTCCAACCCAGCCAGAACCAAGAGAAGTCCGAATCAGCTCTTCCCCAATTTTCCCGTGGGTCGAAGAACGCAACGTGGACACGGAAATCCGGACAAGCAGAATCACCAAAAACTTCGACCTACTTCCCTACGAGTCGGTGTAGTAGCTATTGAAAAGGAAGCCTTCAAGTCACCCTCGACTACGGTAGCCAACTTTTTACTAATTGTTTGCCCGCAATTAAATGGTTTCAAGTATTGCTATCTAACACTAATAATTCTATTGATTCATTTGGACACAGTTAAATATTCTTAAGTATTGCTATGTGATACCAATATTTCCACTTTTGCACACTTAAATGGTTTCAAGTATTGCTATGTAACACCATTAATTCATTCATTTGCTCACAGTTAAATGGGACCAAGTATTGCTATGTAATACCAATAATTCCATTTTTGCACACAGTTAAATGGTTTAAGATTTTGCTGTGTTACACTAATAATTCTATTCGATATCAATCTTTTATTTACACAGTTAAATTCTTTCACGTATTCCTGTGTAACACTCATAATTCAATTTAACATTTGTTATTTGCTTGCACCCAACTAAATACTTAAACAGTTCTGTTTGATACATAGATAGGATTCTTACTGGTACTATCACTGAGGCTTTCAGAAAAACTATTTATCCAGATGAAAAATGACGCACAAAGTGAGGTAAAAGTGAATAAAATCAAAAATATCTTCAGAGAACTTGATTCCCGGTCATTTAACAGGGAAAGCTAGAAGGGATCAAAATGAAAACCAGTACAGTCTTTAAAAATACAGTAAGGCCAATGTGCCAAAATACACTTGCTATTGGAAGGTGCCCATAGCTTAATGGTTATCGTCGTAGGAAATCAACACGAGCTCAAATCCTGTATGAAGCTGATTGGCCATTGGGAAAGGTATGAATCATATTAATTTCCTTCCATCTATGTGTAGATAATAAGGCAGACTGGGTTCTTTAGCCTTAGTTAGGCAAGTAGTCTAGGAGAAGGAAAAATCAGAAAAAAAAGTTCAGACCTGTTAAACTCCGCTTAAAAATTGACCTTACAGAGAGGCTGGTAAATGAATACATACATGGCTTGATTGACAAGAAAGGTATACAAGTTTAAATCTAGAATGAATACATAGAAAAGGTTTGATTGACAAAAAAGATAATCAAGTTGGAATCCGAAGTAAATACATAGAAAACGCTTGATTAACAAGAAAGGTTATCAAATTTGAATCTAAAGTGAATACATAGAAAACGCTTGATTAACAAGAAAGTTAAACAAGTTTAAATTCGTAGTTAATACATAGAAAAGGCTTGATTAACAAGAAAAGTAAACAAGTTTGAATCTGAAGTGAATACACAGAAAAACCTTCATTGACAAGAAAGATAAACAAATTTGAATCCTAAATGAACCTTTAGAAAATGCTTGATTAACAAGAAAGCTTATCAACTTTCAATCTAAAGTGAATACATAGAAAACGCTTGATTAACAAGAAAGATAAACAAGTTTGAATCCGAAGTGAATACATAGAAAAGGTTTGATTAACAAAAGGGTTAACAAATTGAATCCAAAGTGAATACACAGAAAAGGCTTGATTGATAAGAAAAGTTATCAAATTTGAATCCGAAGTGAATACGTTGGAAAGGGTCGATTGAATAGAAAAGTCAACAAGTTTGAATCCGAAGAGAATACATAGGGTTGATTAACAAGAAAGGTTATCAAGTTTGAATCCAAAGTTAATGCATAGAAAAACTTTCAATGACAAGCTTATCAAGTTTGAGTCTAAAGTGAATACATAGAAAAGGCTTGATTAACAAGAAAAGTTATCAAGTTTGTATCTAAAGTGAATACATAGAAAAGGCTTGATTGACAAGAAACATGAACAAGTTTGAATCCAAAGTGACTACATAGAAAAGGCTTGATTGAATAGGGAGGTAAACAAGTTTGTATCCAAAGAAAATACATCGAAAACGCTTGATTGACAAGAAATGATATAAAGTTTGAATCTAAAGTGAATACATAGAAAAGGTTTGAGTGACAAGAAAGATGAGCAAGTTTGAATCCGAAGTAAATACATAGAAAAGGCTTGATTGTCAAGAAAGGAAAACACCTTTGAATCTTAAGTAAATACATAGATAAGTCATGATTAACAAGAAAGGTTATCAAGTTTGAATCTAAATTGAATACATAGAAAAGGCTTAATTGACAAGAAAGTAAACAATTTTAAATCCGAAGTAAATACATAGAAAAGGCTTAATTGACAAGGACGTTTATTTAGTTTGAATCTAAAGTGAATACATAGTAAATCTCTATTAACCAATAAAAACTATATAAAAAAAACTTTTATGATGCGTTTTAATTTAAAAAATCTATTTGCAAGAAAGATTACTGCTTGGGCGCAATAAAAGTTAAACGTTAAAAGACAATTATTCATGTTCCAAAAAATTTTGTGACAATTTTTAGTCACAAGTAACTTTAAATCACAGCAGTAAGAACGTGAATAATTATCCCTTAACTACAAATATGTGTATGTGTATGTGCAAGCGTATATATATATATATATATATATATATGCATGTGTGTGTGTGTGTGTGTGTGCATATGAACATACGTGGTGCCTTCAATAAGTTTCCAGACTTTTTTGTACAAGCATTTATAATTGTTGTAGACTCTTGAAATTCAGTATGTTATTGCTATATATTGTATGAGATGACTGACCAATTTTTATGATTTCAGCTTCAAATGAACAGCTACAGCAGCAATTGGAATTCACTCTACTAAAGCCTGATTGTCACGGTTGGTGAATTTTAAAAATGCAATCTGGACGTGAGGACACTTTAGAAGAAGGATATGCAATAAAGTTCTGTTTTAAACTTGGAAAAAATGCCACTGAAACGTATGGAATGCTTCACACTGCTTTTCGACCATTTTGCATGAATCAAGCATCAGTTTTTGAGTGGCATAAGAGATTCAAGGAAGCCAGGGAGTCTGTGAGGGATGAGGAGAGGTGTAGGAGGAGTAAGAAAGTCAATACACCAGAATGGATTGGCCAAAGGGTTAGGGTTAGGGTTACTATGTTGAGGTTTTAATGGAGTTCAGGAAGAGATTCCTAGGGAAGAGGCCAGCACTCCTCAAATCGAGTCAGTGGCATTACCACCAGGACAATGCACCAGTCCACAACTCTGTCCTTGTTACTGACTATTTGAGCAAGATGGGCATCAAGACAGTTCCTCACCCTCCCTATAGTCCAGACCTTGCTCCCTGTGACTTTTGGTTATTCCCTAAGCTCAGAGGCTGTCGTTATGAGAGAATTGAGGAGATGAAAGAAGCTGTGACGAAGGTCATTGACATGCTCACACAAGAGGACTTCCATGGGGCCTTCCAGAAGTTGTTGGAACGGTACAACAAATGCATTACAGCCGGAGGAGACTTGTTCGAAGGGAACTAGAGCTTCATCAATAAAAGTGCCCATACAAAAAAATTCTGGAAACTTATTTAATGATCCTCGTATATATATATATATATATATATATATATATATGTATCTAATAAATATAGATACACACACACACACACACACACACACACACACACACAAACACCCATATATATATATATAGACGTAGCTTGCTATGTTTACAAATTATGAGTGCTCTGTATCAACGGTAGAATATATATGTAAAAGTAGGTGATATATATACGTACATATATGTGTGTGTGTGTGTGTGTGTTTTACTGAATTTCAACAAAAAATTCTCTTTTTTTACTGCTACCCACATACTTTATCACTACTCTCTCGTTCAGATTTAGTTACTTTCAGTTTTAACCAACTAATTTTTTCCAGCTCTAAAAATGAGGATTAAATATCGGATTCAGCAATTTTCAACTAAAATATCTTCGAGGAACTTTCAGCACCTATCATATTGAGCATGTCTTGAAAATCAATGAAAGGATTGTAAAAGATCAAGAATTAATATATCATCAACAGCATAGGACTATTATATGTATACACCATATTTTAGAGGAACTTTTTCGCGACAGTTGTATATATTATATTTATTGTCACTAATGGGGCTTCTTTTGGGGACGTTGTTACAATTATATAAAACTTGAGTCCAATATGTAGTCATGAGTAGATAACTATTTTAACAGCGATTCAACTGCCAAAGCGCTCCTTTCTTTGTTGACCCCAAGCGACCCAAACTCATGCCGGAAATCGTTATTATTTGCTGAGATCTTCAGCGCTGAAACTTTTGGGCCTGAAAAATTGTTTGCAGCATTCTTTGATGGCTTGGAACATCTGATACCAAAGAGCGAATTACCGTATGATCTTCGAATATCAAAAAACATGAAACTATCAGTTTTAAATCTAAGAGATTTTTGAGAGCTATCGTTATTGTAAAAATTGCCCTGAATAGCAATTTTCCCGTCAAGCCAGTTCAGTTTCTTATAGAATTCAAAGAAAGAACGACAGACCAGACAGAAAATTAGCATTATCCGAACGATAAAAAAATGTTAAACGATTCTATCAGCAACTAAAGAAGTGGAAAGAGGATTTAAATCATCAGTACCAGCACAGCATTGAGTATTTTCCCGCAAATGAAAAAATATTCCATGGATTTATACAAAATTGACTAAAAAACGTTCTTTAACGTGACTGGTCGAATTTGAGTGATTTGTTCCAATCACTCTTAAATTACAGAGGTCCTACTTGGCAAGAAGAACTTGACAAATATTTCTTAGACTAGAGTTCATACCAGGTGGGCGATATTTGGTCTGGTTTTGTTTTATGGCATATCAACACTTGTAGGTTATGTAATGCCAAAATCCGTTTATATATATATATATATATATATATATATATATATATATATATATATATATATAATTTTTAAGCGAATAGTTTGAAGGTAACATTATTTTTAAAAGAGCCAGAGCACATTTTTTGCACGCACTCAGATGGTTTCAAGTATTGCAATCAAACACTAACAGTTCTATTCTATATCAATCATTCACTTGCCCACAGTTAAATGGTTTCAAATATTGATAACACTAATAATTCTAAATTGTTTCATGTATTGCTATCAAACACTAATAATTCTATTAGCACCCAGTTAAATGTTTTCAAGTATTACTATCTAAAACTAATGGTGCCGTTCAACATTATTCACTCGCTTACTCACAGTTAAATGGTTTGAAATATTGCAATCTATTGTTTGCTCACAGTTAAATGGTTTCAAGCATTGCTACCAAACATTAATAATCTTATCTTATATTAATCATTTGTTTGCACACCGTTAAGAGGTTTCAAATCTTGTTATTTAACAATAATAGTTCTATTAGTACAGTTAAATAGTTTCAAGTATTGCTATATAAAACTAATAATTCTGTTTAGTTTTATTGTTTTCATATCATTAAATATTTTCAAGTATTGCTATTTGATATTAGTTATTCTATTCATCAATTATTTGCATTTGATTTAATACTAATTATTGTCTGATTTTAATGGCATGATAATCCTCCTGGGGTTATTTTATGAGACTTGAGAATTAAGTTCTTTATACGTTTATTTATACCGGGCCATTGGCCTAATGATTAGTGTGTTCTCTAATGTTCTGGGGTTCAATCCCAGATCAAGTCATACCAAAGACTCAAAAAATGGTACTTGATACCGCCTTGCTAAGCACTCAACACTATGATGTGAGGATCAAGGGTAAAGTAGAGCAAACCTGGGAATGGAGTTGCGTCCCCTATTAAAAAAGGAGCCTCGACTAAAGTCATCAACTTTACTTTTTTATTCGGTCATATTTACGGTTGTTGCGTTGTGTTTTCTTTAAATTTTTGCACACGGTCCGATCGAATACAAACATTTTTTAAACAGTGCACATTAACCCATAAATGGGACCCTAACAGATACTAGCATTCTGTGTCAGAGTGGAACTGGAAGTAATGGAAATGAAGGAGTATTTCATATTACCCATAACTCATGCTGCACTATCAGATGCAGTTTGGTTTCATACCTTGGACACACTCTTTTTGGGGGGTGGCTTACCCTTCTACTGGGGATACAGTCAGTGTAGTCTTAGCCATGGTGGCAGAATAGAATAAGATATGAATAGTTATTCGGTCAAGCGCTTTTTAATTTAATTTCATGATATCTCGATAAAATATTGTCTGAATGTTAAAAAAAACTTTTCAATAAATAGATGTTCATTGTAATAACAATAAAAGCACTGTCACTAATTAATTAAAATTTTATCAGGTTTTGATTTAATCTAGGATTTTTTTTTTTTTTTTTTTTGTTGCTGTTGTTATACTTTACACTTTAGATATCAAAGTTTTTTCTAGACCGGCTCAGGAGAAATAATTTGAATGATGATTTTTTTTTTCTATTCAAACATGTTTTTCTCCCTTGGAAGATCTGCATAACACAATCTTCTTTTTTCCCCTATTTAGCCTTGTACAGTAAGCTAAACTTAAATATTGCCAATATCTTTTTAGATATTTACTTCTTTGAAAAACTGGGTTATTATTATTTTTTTTTATATTTCAGTTCATATGAAATATATAAAACTTTTTCATTGGTCTTGTAACCTGTTTCCTCTGCCGGCTGGGGTGGTAGAGTATGTCGACTGCATCTCTGCAGAGTGATAAACCCCTCTTCCAACGAATGTCCTTGGTATGACTCTAAATCAGCTTTGAAGAATGTAGAGTACTATTTCATTAACATTTCCCCCAGGTCCACTCTGACCCAGAATGGTAGAATCTGATTAAATCCTATCTATGGGTCAAATAGAACAATTTAATCATTTACTATGCTTGAAACCATTTAGCTGTGTACATCCAAGCAAATGAGCTCAGGGCTCGTTCAAAAATAATGTTACCTACAAACTATTCGCTTACAAATCATGTGTGTGTTTAACTGGATTTGGCATTTAATAACCAGAACCATAACTTGATTTGGTTATGTCGGCACAACTCATATAGCGTCTCTTGTACAGGAATAGTTTAACGGAACACATTCCTCTCCAGAGCTATAACTGGTTTGAATTCAGAGTTTACCTTCTAGACCGGTTATCATACCAAGGTTTAAGAGCCCAGTCAACTCAAAGCTAGATGAAGAATAGTTGGATTCATGCCTTTCCCAAGAGTATTAGTGAAATGTGAAATGCAAAAAGCCTTGTTCAGGTTTTGAACTCGGGTAGGCGAGGCCACTTCCTATGACGATAAACGTTACACCATGAACGCCTCCAATATACAGTATATACATTTTCCTAAATGAAAAATTCTCATACTACCAACCGACGCATAAACACTCGATTGTCAATCCATTTCTAACTTCTATTTTTAAGTATTTCTCTATATTTTATTGGGTCAGCACTCCACAGTCGCTTGAATTGCTTCCAGGTGGAGAAATACCCCACCTTTTTCACTTTACTCACAATGGCCTGACTTGTAGGGACAGCCTCACTTGTTTCCGGTTAAATAAATAAATAAGTAAAAATTGGAAAATGAAATTCTTTGGCTCCCACCTTCTTACTATTAAAAAAACCGGCATGGAGCTTATCGTTATTTACTAAACTTTACTTAGATATTGCAAACAGGCCTCAGTTTGCTTACAGTATCTGATATTTCTTAAATGGGCACCCAAGTATTGAACAGGCTCAACGCTGCTAACTTTAGTGATGTAGCAAGAAGTGAATCTTTCTTCGTGACGGCTTTAAGTCACAGCATGCAGCATGTCTCTTGCTAGATAGAGAAGGACGTATCCATACAGAAGTTGAAGTCGTAGTTCTCATATAGAGTAGCTGAAATGGTGTAGTGGTTAACAAGCTAGTTTTACAAATTAATTGCAACCAAGTTCTGAGCTTCATTCTCACTAGGTGCTTGTGACGTAACGGTTCTTGTAAAAAAAATGAACTCGACTCGACTTGTCGAGTTAATTTTTTAACAAAAACCGTTACGTCATACACAAATTCAGAACGATGCTGTCTGCGCTTCATTTTGTGCTGATGTCCTTGGGAAAGGCATGGAATCTATCTTTTCTTTTCTCCCAGATGTTGATAAATCGTATAACAAACTGGGTTTTATAGTCTTGATGCGAACATTGGTTTAGGAAAAGAAAAACTCTGAAGTCAAACCAGCTGAAGTCCACTGAAAATGGCCTTGTGTTGCATCCTGTCTATGGGTTAGGTTAGTAAAAATGCTCACTAGGTGACATATCTAAACTACCCTTAGTTTATATGAACAATTGTGTTTTGTGTGATGTAATGGTTAGCGAGTGATATATTAGCTCACCATTGTTAGGGAATTAGACTTCCACTGGGTGCCCCAAACTTGGTGTATTTTTGGAGTATCGTGACCAAACGGAAACTTTCAGAGATCTTTTTTTATTAGTAGTGGGGTGTAGAGATGCTGGCTCCCTTATAGAATACATGATGCTTATTTTTGTGCTTATTGAAGGTTACTGTAGATCATCAAATATGAAAATATACCATTTCCAGTAAATGAGCAAGAGATTTTGATATACAAAGTCAGTCTGAAAAGTAACGGGATTGAGTGTGCCGTGTGAGCTATGGGCGAAAAAGGAATAAACGGAGTTTGTTATTCTCTAACATATCTCAGGAATATATAACTGTAAACTTAGCTTTCTGAAATCAATGCAGTTTTTTGTTCACAGGGGTGAAAGAAGACTTCAGGAGCAGGAGGCCTTCAACCAGCAGGACTGAAGTCATCGTCAAGTGAGCAAGACAACTGGTGCGTGGCGATCGTCGGTTGACAGTATGAATGATCGAAAGTCAGCTGGTCAAGAAAAAGGACTGTGTTTAGAGGGGATTATCACCGAAGATTTGGGTCTATCTGTAAAGTAATGAAACTGGGTGTGCTGCGCACCTGGCACTTCCTAGCCGAGAGGAACATCGCCGTACTGGAACAAACTTCCTATTCCCTTGATCTTGCTCTATATAATTTTTTTCTTTTCCTAAAACTCAAGGGGATCTGTTTTAAAGGTGTGGAGACCATCAAGTAAGCCGCAACAACCGAGCTAAGGGGCATCCCAGATGAATCCTTCAAGCTGTGCGGAGAAAGATGGGAAAATGCATTAGATTCGAATAAAATTTTTATGACCCCTGTCCTGTTACTTTTCAGACACCTCCTATATTTCAAAACGGACGAAGTCTGTTCCAGGTTTTTCACATGGCCAGTTCAATGTTGGATGTTCGAGACTGAATAGTGAAAAATAGACTTTTAAATAATTTCGAGTGATAGAATAACAAGAAATATCGTATACAAAGAGACTAGGAATCTAATTAATATTTTTTTAAATTCAAAACGATTTTATGTATTTTTGTCGGGATAATATTTCTCTATCTATAGAATCTTGTTAAAATATATATTAAAATTATTTCGTTAAAATATTTTCTTTCCCTTCTCAAGTATCACAAGGTACTATTGCCAAAGGCGTTCTATGCCAACTTTAGGAAGTATCGACTTTCACCGGAACAGTGGAAATGTTTCTTCAGGTTTCTGGGGAAGAAAAAAAATTGCGGCCAACTGCTTACCACCTAACAAAGCATTCAAGTAAGACGAGCAAGACATGCGACGGGGCACAGTAGGAGAAGCAAGGAAGAACTTATAGACTCCTGCGCACGAACGTGCCAGTGTTGACCGACCAACAAAGACTGACATCAGCTCTGTACGGACACAGGATGCAACTTAGAAGACCTTCCAGAAGTGACGGATGATAGGGATGGATAGCGAGAGAGTCAAGGAACTGTCAGCGTGACTTGATGATGATCAACAGCCATAAACCTCGCATCGAAACTGTTTTGGCAGAAAAAATAGCTGTGGTGGTATCAATTCGACCAAAAGAACACGCACACACACTAATTGCTCCCCTATGGGGGTTGAGCTCTCTGGCGAAGGAATTGCCGGCCGCCGCTAGCGTAATGCGAAGCTCTTCGAAAGAATTGAGCACTCTGGTAGCCGATAAGGTATTAAAAAAAATGTTAACAAAGGCTGCTGCTGCTGTTTCTAAAAATAAAAATACCTTAAAATTCCCTTAGCCAACGTGGTCCGCTTGGTGGACGAGTGGTCTGAATCACAGTCTAACGTAAAGTTGGACGGGTTTCGATCCCGGATCCGAGCGTCCTGCGTGTCTAGCCACACTGAAGAGTTCTGATAGAACGAAACAGTCTGTCTGTGGATGACTATATATATATATATATATATATATGTATGAATCCGATGGTAATTTAAAAGATTCTAAGCCTCACGCAGATTTTAAACCTCTTATATTTCTACCTTACCTGCATTGAAATTTAGACAGAAATCACTATTAGTTTTTCTTGTTTTATAAGAAGTAATAGTGTGCTGCTACAAAATTTTCAACTATGGCTCTTCTTTCTGAGGGAAGCTTTGAACGACCTTCATTATATTCAAAGAAAGAAAAAAAAAGAACAACTTTTAGCAATGAAGAATATCTAGAATATTTAAACTCCACTGTTGCCTTCCTTCCAACGGTTTGACACGGCTTTGAAATTTTAACTTGTATATTGATTTTACTAAAGAACGCACCACACCAATAAAATAAATACAGTATTTATTAGTGTAGAAGATGCACGTTTAAATAAAAATATGCAAGTATTACTCAATAACCAGTGAGCTAGGATAATTGCTGGGGACGAAGGAGCTGTCTATAAATGTTCGAAACAGACAATTATGGCTATTGGATGAAATGCAGCTGGCATTAATACGCTTAATACTCTGAATATCCTTGTAAATAATACGTCTTATTATTAAGTTTTCCTTAAGTACGGCACACATGCTTTAGCTTACAGTACATGCTTAGCTTCATTGGTTGCATAACGGATTTGACACAAGGTCATTTTATTGTGGGTAGATAGTGAAACAGGTTTGATATTTATCCAACCTCACACTAAGCTGGATTTGACACACATGGTAATTTTATTGTGTGGAGATACCGAAATAGGTTTGATATTCATCCAACCTACCACCAAGCCAGATTTGGCACAAGATAATTTTATTTTGGGGAAATACCGAAATAGGTTTGATATTCATCCAACCTACCACCAAGCCAGATTTTACACAAGATAATTTTATTGTAGGGAAATACCGAAATAGGTTTGATATTCATCCAACCTACCACCAAGCCAGATTTTACACAAGATAATTTTATTGTAGGGAAATACCGAAATAGGTTTAATATTCATCCAACCTACCACTAAGCCAGATTTGGCACAAGATAATTTTATTTTGGGGAGATACCGAAATAGGTTTAATATTCATCCAACCTACCACTAAGCCAGATTTGGCACAAGATAATTTTATTGTGGGGAGATACCGAAATAGGTTTGATATTCATCCAACCTACCACTAAGCTGGATTTGGCACAAGATAATTTTATTGTAGGGAAATACCGAAATAGGTTTAATATTCATCCAACCTACCACTAAGCCAGATTTGGCACAAGATAATTTTATTTTGGGGAAATACCGAAATAGTTTTGATATTCATCCAACCTACTACCAAGCCAGATTTTACACAAGATAATTTTATTGTAGGGAAATACCGAAATAGGTTTGATATTCATCCAACCTACCACTAAGCCAGATTTGACACAAGGTCATTTTATTGTGGGTAGATAGTGAAACAGGTTTGATATTTATCCAACCTCACACTAAGCTGGATTTGACACACATGGTAATTTTATTGTGTGGAGATACCGAAATAGGTTTGATATTCATCCAACCTACCACCAAGCCAGATTTGGCACAAGATAATTTTATTTTGGGGAAATACCGAAATAGGTTTAATATTCATCCAACCTACCACTAAGCTGGATTTGGCACAAGATAATTTTATTGTAGGGAAATACCGAAATAGGTTTGATATTCATCCAACCTACCACTAAGCCAGATTTGACACAAGATAATTTTATTGTGGGGAAATACCGAAATAGGTTTACTGCTGTAAAGTTTGTGTTTTAGCTACTGAAAGTAGACGTTGCTATCGTTTATGTCTTATTCTTTTTATTGAACACGAAGAAGTGATTTCGTATTCTTCTTTTAAACTCATTATAAATATCTTACTCAACCCCAGAAGCTTGCTTGAGGTGATAGAAATTGTAAGCACTACTGCCGTGTGTTTCTGAATTCAGAAGATGGCTTCTCATTTAGTTTGTGACTCCAATTTCTCTAACTGTTCACGTTTAGCATTTCTACTCAACCTCTTGAGTATGAAGTTGTCAAATCACTTGATTGTCTTTGGCTCGAAGGCAAAAATTCACTCTTCGTTTGTTAGTTGACGTACTTGAAAACTGACCCGGTTCCTTGAGTAGATGTATTCAAAAGGCTCGACATCATTCTAGAAGAAAAAAACTATCCAATAAGACTTGTTATTAACTCAGCGATGTTTACTCTGATACACTGGCATCCGGTTGCTTACAGTATCTGCCATTACTAAGTGGTCACCCACTTGAAAACTGAACAGGTTTGATGCTTAACTTTGGTATTTTGACGGCTACCAGTACTTTCAGGAAGTTTGGACAATACTGTTAAAGAAAAATGTTCTTTTCTTTTGTCTCTGTTTCCGCTACAAAAAATTGACGGAAGCTGTTGTCATAAGACAAGCTTCGAAATATTCCAAGTTTGTTGAGGTATTTAACTGACTTCCAACTAAGCCAGTATATGGCACAAAGTCGTTTCTAGTGAGGAGCCGCGCACAAATCGAAACTCATGCGTTGCTGTAAAAAAAAAAAGCTTGATCTCTTTGACATTCAGTGGAGGTGCCCGTGGTGTAATTGTTATCGTCGCAGGAATTGGACACGGCGAATTGAGTTCAAATCCTGGACGAGACTGATTGCACTTCACATAGCACTAATACCCTTGGGAAAGGTATGAATCCAATTATTCTCCCTCCAGCTATGGGTAAATAGTAGGACAGACTACTTTCTTCAGCCTTGGTGAGGCAACTAGTCTTGGAGAAGGAAAACTCTGAATTCAAACCTGTCAAACTCTGCTTAAAAATTGACCTTGTGTCATATCCTGCCCGAGCGGAGGGGTTGGTAAATAGGATCTCTTTGACATTCCCCATTTTGAGGCACTTCAGGAACCAAGCCATAAACTTAGCCTTGCCAAGCTCCTTCTCTCTCTAGATGTAATCTCATTTAATAATAGTGTCTCTCCTGGCATTCATTCCCTAAAAATACGTGGTAAAAAGTCAGATGGGAAAGGTATGAATCCAATTATTCTCCCCCCAACTATGGATAAATAGTAGGGCAGACTAGGTTCTTCAGCCTTGGTGAGGCAACTAGTCTAGGAGAAGGAAAACTCTGAATTTAAACCTGTTAAACTCCGCTTAAAAATTGACCTTGTGTCATATCCTGCCCGAGCGGAGGGGTTGGTAAATATGGTAATCCCTATCCTCCACAAACCTAGCTGTGACGTAATTGTTAACAAGGTAGTCTCGCTGTACAAGTAGTAAGTTCATTCCTCACTCAGATCCTTATTTGCCCAGTCAGCTGGGGCTGTAGAATACACTGACTGCACCTCTGCAGAGGGGTAAGACCCCCGCCAACGAGTGTCCTGGATATGACACTAAACAATCTGATGGTGAGGTTCCAGCAATACTGGAGCTTTGGGGAATGCGGAGTGCCCCTTCATTGCCATAGCTCCCAGGTCCACTCTGGCCCGGAGTGGTAGCACCTGATAGGGCCCTATCTATGGGTTAAATAGAACTAACAGCATACTTATGCAAAACTGAATTGAGTAAACTGAATAGCTTGAAATAGAAACGTTTTTGACAATTAAATCGTACTTACACTTAAACTTCGTGCTCATGCTTAACTGAATTATTTCAAATAGAACTGTTTTTCGACCTTAAAACTGTATTTACATTTAACTGAATTATTATATATAACTGCTTAAATAGTTTGAAATGGAAATGTTTTTGACAATTAAACTGTGTATTTATGCTAAACTGAACTGTTTTCAATAGAACAGATTATTTACATAAAAATGGATTTGGCGTTAAATAACATACAAAGGTTGATATGCAATAAAAACCCAACAAACCAAACCAATCAGATCCTTATAATTGTGTTCTTGTGCCAATTCTAATCTTTGCTGGGCTCTAAGACGCCTGGCGAGGCCAAACAGTCAATAAGCTTGGCTAGCAGAGCGTTCTAAATGAGCTTGATTCACAGGTTTTTCATAATCCTAGCCTCGTACTGAACTTAGGTGTTTCTTTGACATGTCGGCATAGCGTAATGGTTCTCCAGCTAGTTTCGCAATCTAACTACCAACTGAGTTGCAAGATCGATCTTCATCTGGTACCAATTCACGCTAAAAGCATCAGTTTCCATGAAATCACTAAAGTAAGGCAACCTGTAGCCTGTGTACAAAACTCAATAAAGCTGAGTGATTTGGGCTCGATGAGTAACATATACCCTTGGCCTTGTGCCAAACTAACATAAGTACGGAAATATAAATCGGGCCATACACTTTGCAGAATGAAAATCTTATCCCATGTTGTGTTTGCTGGTTCTCAGAAGGTCGAGTCAAAATGCATGAATACGAGATGGTTCCATAAAGAAAAATAAGGTGAAAAAAAAAAATTAAGTACATGTTGTTTAAAGAGATGAAGTTTGTGTGACAAAATAGCAGTTTCTGATATCTTCACTTTAACAACGTAGTTCTCTTATCAAAAAACTAAGGCTAACTGCTAGATTTTCGACATTGTTTCTCTACTCATCTCTCCTTTGTCTGAACCTCTGCGTCTGTACATTCTCTGTGTCGATTTCTTATCCCTGCTAGTAGCAAACTGATTCTACTTCTATATTCTACTTATATATATATATATATATATATATATATATATATATATATATATATATCCAGTAGTGAATATTCCTATTACCGGATTTTTGGCAATTCATAGACTGGACATTAAAATATTGGCAGACAACAGGCCGCCAGAATCCGAAAAGGTGTCGTAACAAAAATTTTAAGTCGTTGATCCCCTTTTATCTGACATATACGTTTTATACTAGTAGGTGGAATTAGTGATTCCCACGCAAATATATATTGGCCCCTATATGGAGACAGACATACATATACATATGCATATACATGCCCATCGTCAACTCGCAACCATACACGTTTACACACCCGCGTGCATATACATACACACATACATGCACTCATGCCCACCCATGTGTCCAAATGTATGCACACAGATCTAAGACTGTATACCACCGTCCATAGTGTCACGTAAGCTTAAGAAATGACAACTCAATTTCATTATCAATTGAAGACCTCAGCGTTGTGTAATGGTTTACAAACAAATCTCCCGAATCAATTACTCTTGAGTAATAAGCTCAATCCTTAATATGTGCCCCATATTTACGGCCTTGCGTCATATATAAGCTGCGCTTAGTAAATAATAAATTTGCCCTAGACAAGTAAACATCCTGGTCATCCGTATCGGGAAAAATGATCGTCTTCAGCTTCAAGGACTAGTCATCCCGGGTAGCACTAAATAGAGAAGTGTCAGTGCCTATGCTTGATGCGTTCACAAAAGAGTGATACCGATGGAGTAGAGCTATTTTTCTCAACCTTAGCCAGTACATAATATGGGCTCTGAAATAAAGTGTATAAACGTATATTGCAGATTGATTTTAACAGCATGTCAACCCGTTTAGGTTTATTTTATGGCAAGAGATTAGGGAATTGCATCAATTGTACGTTTATATCTACATTGTGTGTGTGTGTGTGTGTGTGTGTGTGTGTGGTTGTTTCTTCAGATTTTTGTCTAGATTATATGATATCACGAATTCCTGTCTTATACACTTTGTGGGGTGTCCTCGTGGTGTAATGATTAAAGAGATGGACGGTGGAATCGTAGTAAGCGAGTTCAAACCCCAGTCGCTCTACTACGATCACTTTCGGACAAATACTCTTAGGAAAAGTATGAACCCCCTTATCCTCTCAGCTATGGGTTAAATAGTTCCACTACTGTTCTTCCAGAAGGGTGGATTTGGAATTAAGTAACCTACAAAGGTTGATATGCCATTAAACAAAGAAACCAAACCAAGCCAAACCTCATACACTTTGCAAACAGATTTGACTCCCGGATAGGAACATAACAGTTATCACTTCTTCGGTTCTGAGTGGATCTGGGAGTAATGCCAATGACGGTTTGGTTTGGTTTGGTTTGGTTTCCTTGTTTGATCGTATATAAATCTTTCGTGGGTTATTTAATGCCAAAGCCACCCTGGTAAAAAAAAAAAAAAGGTAGTGGTACTATTGCTGGGTGAGGATAAGTTGTTTCATACCTTTCGCAATGGTATTCATCCGAAAGTGAAGGTAATCAGGCAATGGAAGTTTGAGCTCGCGAGCACGTTAGCTACTACGCCACGAAGACCATTGCGGGCAATGAAAAAGTACTTCACACACTCTAGATCTTCTGAACTGGAACCTCACCACCAGATGCAGTTTAGTGTCGTATCAAAGACACGCCTTTTTGGAGGATGGGGTATTATCCTTCTGCAGAAGATAATAAACTTATATCCAAAGCCCTACCAACAGGGATATAGACTGCCGTGTTGTTCCAGTGCTCACGAGGTGCTTGATTGCATGCAGTCTAATGCCAAGTCTAATCTGCTTTTTTGGAAAAGGAAGTGAGGTCTCACCTAGTTTCATATTTAAGGAGATTATATTACAAGTGGAACTGATATTCTCCGGTGTTCCATATTTTCAGCTTTACGCTCCAAGTTTAGCAATTTATTTTATTTTTTGTGACCACCAAGGAAAAACCAGTACTGTAAGCAATCTGAGCTATGTGTGTCAGTCCAAGCAAAGTTTAATAAATAACTATTATTGGCACATCCGGAGTTAAGTAGGGATCAGCTTGTTCAGTACTTAGATGGGTGACCTCTTAGAAAAAGGAGGTACTATAAGCAATCTTAGATGTACGTTTCGGGCCACTTAGAAATAAAAGATACTGTAAGAAACCTAAGAAGTATTAGCCGAACTAAATAAACTTAGTAAATATATGCACATCCGAAGTTAAGCAGCGATTAATCTGTTCATGACTTAGATCGGTGTCCACTTAGAAGCAAAAAGTCCTGTAAGAAACCTGAAATGTGTATCCCGGACCAAGCAAAGCTTAGTAAATTGCAACAACTCAAAGAATGAAATTAGAAATTTTCTGTTTTTATAATCTTTTTCTTTTATAAGCCTGAATTAGAAACAGACGCTTTTTCTTTTCCTCATTCGTACCTAGAGACCTTCGCATTAATTTTTTGACCAGCTAATTTGTATTTCTGTCATGTTTAATTGAGGACGAAGGAGCTTTATTAAGGATTTGTGCTTAATTTTTATTTCACGGGATTCTTATTTTTAAATATCATTTCACCAGTTTCCAACTCCCCACACACTTTTTCTCTCACCCTCTTGCTCTCTCACTTAAACGGACACCGTGGGAAATATTCTTAAAAATTTAGTTTTCCATCAAGAAAGTAGTATTGAGGGTACTTTTCGTTACAGATGAGATGTGGCTGTAATTCACTAATCTTGTCTTAGTTTGACACAAGGCCTGCAGTATAGAGCACTCCGTGAGAATAAAACTTACTAATAAAGACCTGCTAACCTCACTCGCTAACTGGAGGTGCCCTAAAGAACGAAGCAGAGCTTAGATTTGGCACAAGGCCACGAACATGAAGCACCTATTTAAGATCGAACAGACTACTCCGTAGTATTAATTTACAAAGCTTAGCTTAGTTTGGCTCAAGGATAGAAGAAATATGTGATACCCAGTGAGAATCGAACTCATTATCAATAAGCTGCTAGTTTAGTTCGCTCATCAATACCCCATGCAAGGTGCCCAAATAGGTTATATTTGGCACGACACAATTATGGAATCATTGATGAGAACTGAATTCACTAATCAGTAGTCAGCGACATGTGTTTGTTAAATACAGGGTGAAACGATAAAATTGTCGTCCTAAAGAAAACAACACTACAGCTTTATTTTAAAACTTCTATTGAAAAAATCAATTCAGGTAACTTGATTATGTGGTAGAACTGACATCTATTCAATGTAGCCGCCTTCAGCCTCAATCACCGCCTCGATACGGACCCGGAACTAGGAGCATGCCTTTTCCACAAGAGCCAGCGGGAGCTCGGCAAATACTTGGCGGATGGCGGCGATTAGGTTGGCTTTGGTGTTGTGGGAGGTCATGTTGGTGATATTCTCGACGTATGACCAAACGAAGTACTCCAGCGGGTTCAGATCGGGGGAGGAGGGGGCCAGTGAGAGAAGGATACAAAGCCGTAGCTCTCCTTCTGAAGCCAAGCCTGGGTCTCTTTGGACTTGTGGGCCGGTGCCGAATCCTGCTGCCACACCCAGGGTCTGCCACCGGCCACCTGATTGCACCAGGGGATCATCACACTCTTCAGCACATTCTTCAAGGTACATTTTGGTGTTGACTTTCAAGCCGACTTCGAAGATGTGAGGTGGCATGATGTTGACATCACTTGAAACCACACCAAAGACCATAACCGTAGCCGGAAACTTTGTTTTCATCACCCTGGGCACGTCCCTGTTATTCGTGGCAATCCAGATTTGCATTTTGAGTGTGCTGGCAATGGTCCTGTTGTCATAACTTGGATTGGTTGAGAGCATGGTTGTACAGCGGCGTCTCTCCGATCTCGCTCGTTGAACATTGAGTCACTTTCAGACATGATAGAAGGCTCCTATCGCTCTTGGAATTTGTACACAACTGGCCAATTAGTAGATGGTCTGCAACAAACCGGTTTTCATTAAACGGAAATGGAATCATGTCGTCTTTTCTAGGGCGACAATTTTAGCGTTCCACCCTGTATTTCCTTTACGTTGTGTGATTTGGAAGTGAATACGCTTTAGTAAGTTGAAGTTGGGTTGTAATGGATTTAATCACCTTCCTACGAAGGTTTTTTTTCTGCCTCTTGCCACAAAGGATTGACTTGAGATGGAGCCAGTTACCAACACACAAATTTTCACATTCCTTTTTGGCTAAAGACGGGTGAAGATGATACAATTCTGGAAGTGGATATATCCAGGATAAACTGAAATGGGAAATAAAACAAAATGTGTTTGGTAAGATAACATTTACCGCCCAGTATGTCAAAAGTTAACCCAAAAATATCGAGTGAAACACGTTTAAATAGCTTGTTGATTTGACTAATTTTTATCCATCGTAATATCCTTTAGCCTGCATCCCCAGGAACACCTGAAAGTTATTCGAGGGGAAGTCCCCGTGGTGCAGTGGCTAAAGTACTGGACTATGGCTTTAATATAAGCGAGTTCGAACTCCAGTTACGTTCACTTTTGGATTAATACCAATATGAACCCTCTTATGCTCTCCAGCTATGGGTTAAATAGCATCACCGCTGTTCGATAAGAATGACTTTAGCATTAAATAACCTACAAAGTTTCATATGCCATTTAAAAAAGAAATCAAAACCGAAGTTGTTCGATGCATTTGCAGATCTGGTTACAATATCAGATATTCTTGCAAGAAACATAGTTTAGTTTGTTCTATACAGAGTGCGGAAGCAAAATAAGGAATATTCTAGTATAATAATAAACGATTCTATCATAAAGCAAGATTAATCTTAATCTTAAAAAAATAGATAGATAAAAAACAGTAAATTTACTCAATATGGCCGCCATTTTTTCAATTATTGTATCAACACGCCTATGAAACGATTTGCATGCCTTCAAAATAAATTCTTAAAACATTTTATTCCATTCCTCCTCAAGCTGGTCTGGGCTTGATAGAGGCCATAAAAGAAACTCAAATTATTTCAGAAATTTTTTGACGTGGTTTCGGCGTCAAGCAAATCATAGATTCTTTGTCGTTTCTTTTCTTGCGCACTCATATTGGGCTGAATTCTGATGGAAAAGTGCTTAGATAATAAAACCAATAATGAAAATTTAGATTTATCGCGATTTTTTTTTAATTGGACTAATCAGACTAAAAAAAAAAGTTTTAAAAAGTCTATATTTTCATTCTGCACCCTTTAGCTTGCTCAAACTGAAAAGGCGTTTATGCCAACATAGCAAATTCAACAACTGAGACAATTTCTGTGTCTGTTTTGACAGCCAGTAAAAATGTGGGCTATGCCAGTTGCGAAATGTTGAAACTGTGAAACTTCACTAATTAGGACTAGTATTTCATGTTTTCCTCAATAATTTGTGTTTTATATACAGTTGTTAAGCCAAAAAATAAAACAAAACAAACAAATAAACAAACAAAAAACAAAAATTTCATCAGCCTGATAAATATATATATATATATATATATATGTATGTACGTGAGTATCAATATGTGTGTATGTATATATATTTGCCTGTCTATATATGTGTGTGCATATATATATATGTATATATATATATATGATTTTATCATTTGTGTCAACAGAAGCTTTGCCGACAAAATAACTAGTGAAGTTCAACAGGTTATTTGAACCTGTTCCACTCAATATTTTTTGATAAACTTTTGATATGTTATGCAGTACGTGTTGACCTACGAAACATATTTCATTTCATTTTTGTTGCAAATTAGCTGCTTATTCTACGTAGATTACCCGGACTACAGTTAAAAAAGAAAAACATGAACTCACATCGTTTTCTGCTTTGTCTGTTGGACTTTGAATATACTGACTGTATTTCTCTTCAAAAAACGTAACACTCCATCCAAAAAAAATGAGGTATCATTTATATGACACTGAACTGCATACGATAGTGAGGCTACAGTTCTTGACATCTAAGAAGTGAGGACTACCCCTTCATTGCATTTACTCCTAAGTGTATTCTTACCCAGAGAAGTAGTACCTGTTAGGGTACCATCTATGGGGCGAATAGATTTATTTAAATATTCATATTCGATAGGAATACTTAATCACATATAACTGTAGATTATTTATATTAGAAACAGTTCCTTGAAGCCGTAATTATTAACTAAAGATTATTATTATTATTACTTACTTGAAACAGTATAACTGTGTGCAAATTATGACAATTATCAAATAGAAACAATCAATTGAAAACATCGAAATGCTTGAAACTATAAAACGTTTTATATATCTTGCCTTTGGGTTTAGTTAGGCTGAGAACCTTTCGGCTCAATGCATGGGTTAGTTAAGTACAAACTTGAGCGCAGGTGTTGACACGCGTGCGCGGGGAGGATGTGTCGTTCACAGATGTCAAAATAAAAATCCCAGATAGAAAGGTTGACCAGTGGATGTGAATGACGTCATGCACCGGAAGCGCGCGCGGAGGATTTGGGGAGATTTGAAAAAAGTCAGTTGAGTTGAGAACTAGACACCGAACGAGAAGGGTCGACTTTCGGGGCTCGCAGAGGCCAGACGAATTTGCACGCTACGGGCGCCGCACGAGATGGGTGGTGGCAGATGGAAAAGCCAGAATAGAAAGAATATGTATCTCTCTCCTTATGTCGAAGAACCTTTAAACTCAAAGGTAATAAAAAGTTTCCTACCTGAACTAAGAAATCGTAAGTGTTTTTCGTGTTTCGGGATTCCTATGTTCTATGTATATATTTTATGAATATTCTATGTACGTTTCCCATATTCATGTATGGGTATGTTACATCTGGATCGTTTAAAAATGTTACCAAATAAGTATCTGTTTACAAATCATATACATTTACTGTATGTATAATCAGAATTTGGCATTAAATAACCTACAATGGTTGATATGCTATAAAACATAGAAAAAACAACTTACCTCTGCCTGGCCAATATAATTTCTCTTTATTTTATAAGTTTTTTCTTAATTTTACCCAAGGCCAAACTCTGGCGTTCTTAAATGATTATCCATCTAAATAATGAAATCTGATCTCTCTAATGAAATAAAATGAAAACTCTTCTAAGCTGTATCCGTGTCAGTACTACAATATGGTTTCAGTACTTGTATTCTAACAAGACCTTCTTGAGTTATTTAATGCCAACGCCATACCTGTTGAAGAACAGTAATCGAACTATTTAATCCTTAGCAGGGGAGAGTAAGAGGGTTGAGAGGGTTCATATTTTCCCCAAGGGTATCAGTTCGAAACTGAATGTAATAGCGCGACTGGAGTTTTAACTTACTACGATTTTGCAGTCTAGCACGTCAACCATTACGCTACACTAAAAATTCAGGATCAATTATCTGTTTCGCCCAGTTAAATGCTTAAACCGTTCTTTCTGATCCATGGATAGAATCCAAACAGGTACTTCCACTCCAAGTCAGAGTAGACCTGGGAGTAATGGTAATGAAGAGGAACTCCTCATTCACTAAAGCTCCAGGGCTGAAGCCTCACCATCAGACCATTTTGTGTTATATCTTGGACACTCATTGGCGGTGGGCGGGGGTCTTACCTCTCGGCAGAGATGCAGCCAGTGTATTTTACAGCCCAAACCGATGGGCCGCCATTGTAAAAGAACGACCTGAAGTTAAATTCTACTCAGACATATAGATGAATACCTACATTTAAAAAAAAAGTTGATTATACAGAAAAGGAAACTAGAAGTTTGAAAGTTTCCTATGTTGGAAAACGAAAATAAATTTCTCAATAATTTTTACTGCCTTTGCTGTTCCGCCATTTAAGACAATTAGGTTCTTATCTTAAAGCAATAAGGACAAAAATTTCAATTTTTTCCACGTCTGGATATTCCTTGTAGAGTCTGTTGTACTTGAGATATATGAAAAAAAAAATAATGACTTTAATAGCAGAATCGATTCTGAAAATTCCCGGTGTGTCCATTTAACAGGAAAAACTGATATGATCTCTCTCTCTCTCTCTCTCTCTCTCTCTCTCTCTCTCTCTCTCTCTCTCTCTGAAACAGACAAAAGATATCGATATCGCGAGAAGAGGCTCTGAGTAGGAAGAAATGTAAAATGATCAATTTTTGTTTCGTATTACGGCAACAAAGATAGAATATGTAGCAAAAAAAAATTTCCCCAAATCCTAACCTAGTCGAAAATCCACGCTCTATCGGTTACAGTATTTTGAATACACCTTTAAAATTTATCTCAGTAAGACTTTTCACTGCCATGTGCGTCAGTAATCGAATTCTTAGAATTCGATTATTGTAGCATATACAGTAAAAAAAATTATATCATTCCGTATGAAACTAGAGTCGACTGATTGATTGATTGATGGATTTTAACGGCATATCAACTCATTTGAGATTATTTTAAGCCAGGAGGTTAGGGAATCGCATACACTGTACGCTTATATTTACATTTCTGTGTTGATTTTTTAAGGGTTTTTGCACATGGTTACATGGTATCAAATATTCATATCTAATGCAAAAAATTTTTAAACAGATCTATTTTACCCGTTGACTGAGCCCTGTAAGCTATTACCATTCCGGCTCTGAGTGGACCTGGGAGTAGGGGCAATAAAAGGATACTCCACAATTCCAAGAACTTCAGAACTGAAGCATCACCATCAGACGCAATGTGATGAAAGGTTGTTCTTACCTCTCTACAGGGGATGCAGTCTGAGTTTTTTTTTTTGGTGGGGTGAAACTATTCCATACTTACCAAATCAAATAATTTGGGCATTTTTTGAAATAATGAAAGTTACTTAGCAGTGTCGATATCCTCTTAAAGTTATATGCAATAGTTTAGTATCATATCTAGGATAATCACTTTTTTGGTGTGTGTTGAGCTCTTATCCCTCCGGGGTGTCCTCGTGGTGTAATGGTTAAAGCGATGGACTACAGAATCGTAGTACGTACTCCAGTCGCGCTATTACGTTCACTTTCCGGCAAATACCCTTGGGAAAGGTATGAAACCCCCCCCATCCTCCCCGCTATGGGTCAAATAGTACCACCACTGTTCTTCTAGCAGAATAGCTTTGGCATTAAACAACCGACAAAGGTTGATATGCCATTAAACAAAGAAACCAAACCAAACCAAACTATCTTATCCCTCTGCAGGGGATGAAGTCAGTATATTTAAAAATCGACCGCCAGGTCAAGAAGAAAAATATAATTGATAAATGTTAATAGTATAGTAAATCCTCATTATCAAGGCGCTCTCTCTCTCTCTCTCTCTCTCTCTCACTCGCGCTCATCCACGCTCGTGCGTGCTATATGTCCCTACAAGTCATCACCCGTTGTATGTTCTCTAAACGGCATCCATTGTTCGCACGGAGCTGATTAATGTAAGTTTTAGATTGTCGGCCAACACTGTTGTGTAGAAGTCCATAGGAAAATGTCACTTTTATGTTTGTCCTTATTTCTCCAACAATTCCCAGCATGGAAAACTCATCTCACGTGGATGGCTCGTGAGATGGGAGGTAAGTGACCATACAAATGTTGTTTTGTTGGGTTGTGTTTCCAGCATTTGATCAAAACAACACGCAGCCTCCTTGTGCAGTTCCTATTTAGCTTTTTTTCTCCAAGCCGAGACTGGGACTGTCGACTGCAGTCTGCATATTCTACGACTCCAGTGGTGCAGACCCCCTCCCCAGCGAGTGTCTTGGATTTGACTCAAAACGATCTACTGGTGTGGCTCATGTCCTGGAGATTTTGGGAAAGTAGAGTACCTGTTCATTACCATCACTCCCAAGTCCACTCTGAGTCGGAGTAAAGTAAAGTAAAGTTGGCGACCATAGTCGAGGGTAACCCGAAGGCTCCCTTTTCGATAGCTACTACACCAAGGTGTAGGGGAGGGCGCTACTCCTTTCCCTGGATTGCTCAACTTTACCCTTGATCCGTACCTTATAATGCTGAGTGTTAAGCAAGGAGGCATCAAGTACCATTTTTTGAGTCTTTGGCATGACGCGACCTGGGATTGAACCCAGGTCTCCCGGGCCATTGGCGAACACTCTAACCCCTAGGCCAAAACTGTCGGTCAAATAGAACTTTTCAATATTTTATTAGTTATTATTAATATCAAGTGGAAGTATTAATGATACATAACAATATCTGAAACCATTTAACTGTGAGAAAACAAATAACTAATATTGTATAGAATTATTACTGTTAGCCAGGAATACTTGAAACTTTCTGCAAACAAATGAGCTCTTACATTACCTACAAACTATTCCTTTAAAAATCACACACACACACACATATATATATATATATATATATATATAAACAAGATTTGGCATTAAATAATCATCAAGGGATGATATGTCATTAAACCAAA
>OY757913.1:50151935-50449435 GCA_963585895.1 Sepioteuthis lessoniana
GTTAGGGAATTGCATATATTTTACATTCATTTTTTATAGTCTGTTTAGATTGATTGATCTATTTGACCAATAGATGTGGCACTAACAGGTACTACCATTCTGTGTCAGAGTGGACCTGGAGGTAATGGCAATGAAGGAGTGCTCAACACTCCCTAAAAAGCCCATGACTGGAACCTCAAAGGACCAGGATACTCCTTTTTATGTCGAGGGAGAGGTCTAGCCCCTCTTCAAGGGATGAAGTGAGCATGTTCTAAGACCCACTGACTAGGCATGAAAATATCTATTTGTAAATAGATATCATCATCATCATCACCATTAAGGTGAGCTGATAGCAAAGATTCCCTTGATTCTCTCTCGACATCCATCCTTATCAGCAATCGGTCTTGAAAGATCCTCTAGACAGCATCTTGTACCCACACAGTGCTGATGAATATTAGTTTTTGCAGGTCAACCAATACTGGTGTGTCCATGTGTAGGAGTCTATAAGAGAACGTCGCTTACGTTTTCGAATCTGCTTCCCCAACAGTATCCAGCATGGCTTGTTCGTCTTACTTGGATAGATTATGAAAAGGTGTGTGAGTGGTGGTGGTGGGGGGTAGATAAACATACAGCTGCTGTTTTGTGGAGTGCTGCTTCCAAAACAAGATGCAGCATCCTTGTAAAATTCCTATCTACCTTTCATTTTTAAGCGATTTATTAAAGTCCAAGTGTTGCAACCATACAGAGTTTGTTAAAAATTCCTGTTTTATTTTACGTGAGAGATTTAATTTCCATATAGTCGATAACGTGTCAATAGCATTCCATGCCTTTTCTATGCGTATACTGACATCATTTTTAATAGATGAGATATTGCAACCGAGGAATGTGAAATGGTCTACTAATTTCGAGTCGAGCGATTTAATATGGGGATGAGACAATTTTGTTTAAAACAAATGGACTCTGTTCTGTATGAGTTAACGCAGTGCGTAATGTTTTTGATGGCCTGATCCAATCTATTCAACAGAGATTCGTCTTGAGAAGGTATATTTGCGAGAAGCGCTGAATCATCTGCGTAGTCTGTATCTCTAATGGTTTCAGTGGGATATCATCTACCTCCCGCTTTTTCTTGTGTGAAATCATTTTCTTTCATTAGATCTATTGATTATCGAATTGCATAATCCAGAGAGGTTATAAACAGAAAACATGCTTATGGTATCTCCTTGCGAGAAATAAGTCAGTGTCACCATAAGTTGAGCGAAATATTGCTTTCGTGTTTTTATAAAACATCATTGTAGCAGTAACAGTTTCTTTGGGGAGATTATATGCTTGTAATATTTGCTCCATCTTTCCTCTGTGTATGGAATCAAATGCATTGGAGAAATCTGCAAACAATAGTGTTGTTCGTAAAATTATTTGTACGTATTCATTCGAAGATTCGACGGGTACACAGAATCTGGAGAAAACGTGGATGGATTTCATCGAAATCCGCTCAGATATTTTCCAAGACTCCTAACTACCAACGAGTATCCTAGATATGACACTAAACAATCTGATGGTGAGGCTCCAGTTATACTGGAGCTTTGAGAAATGCGGAGTACCCTTTTATTACCATTGCTCCCAGGTCCACTCTGGTTCGGAGTGGTTGCACCTGATAGAATCCTATCTTTGGGTCAACTAGAACTGTTTGACAGCGCCCTCCCCTACACATTGGTGTAGTAGCTATCGAAAAGGGAGCCTTCGGGTTACCCTCGACTATGGTCGCCAACTTTACTTTACAGATAAATAGTTTATGCTAAATTTAATTTGTTGTATAGCCATGAACAACTATACATACACATATACATATGCATGCAATTCTTTAGAAAAAATACACCTCTCACTTTATTTGAAAGGGTTCGAAAGGGTTACTAAAGGTTTTACTGTGTGAGAGGTGAGTTGGAGGCTGAACAGAACCGCAACATATTGACCCCCACTCTTATGGCCATAACAGATCTTCTTTCCCGTTCTCCTGGGCTGCTCAACCGGGGGCCTGGGGGCCCAGCCTCTCTGGGACATGTTACTCATTCCAGCATCTTCTCTCCAACTGCCTGACTTCCTGTCTTCACCCGGGTTATATAATTGTCCGACATCCACCTTCTTCTTGTGAGCGTCACAAATCGCACTCAATTCAACCCGTCCACGGTCAAAGTTATATCCTGATATTCCTCGACCGGATGCACCTGTTATTTACACAGGTGCATTTCCTATTTTGACAGCTTAGCCGGGGTCAATATGTTACAGATTGTTCAAAACAGAACTGTTTGATTTTAAACTGTATGTAAACAAATGACTGTTAAATAGAATTGTCGGTAATTCATAGCAATATTTGGAACCATTTAACTGAGCAAACGAATGAGTAATGTTGAATAGAATAATTTGTGTGCAAACTAATGATTAATACTGAATATTATTATTATTAGTGTTCGGTAGCAATAATTGAAACCATTTAACTGAGTAGAAACCAAAGCAATACTAGTATGGAAACAAATTAGTTCTAACTCATTTAAAAAAAATGAAATTACCGATAAACTAATCAGATATATCATTTATATCTATTTAAATGTGTGCAAACAAATAACTGTTGTTAAATTGTCTCTGTTACAAAGCAATACTTAAAATCCTTTAAGTGTGTGCAAACAAATGACTTACAGTAAATAGAATTATTCGTATTTGATAGAAATACTTGAAACCATATGTAAAAAATGAGTTCATGTTCGTTTCAAAATGTTATCAACAAAATGTGTTTACAAATCATATATATCTAATGAATATGTAGAAACAGGATTTGGCATTTAATAACCTACAATGGTTGATATGCCATAAAACCCAATATACTGACCAACCAACCGACCAACCAACCAGTCTTGTAAAAGTGATGCTATAACCCTAACACTCATCGCTGGGGGATGAGGGTTTTCATGCCTTTCCCAAGGGTATTATTTTAAAAGTGAACGTAATAAAGCGACAGGAGTTCGAACTTGCTTACTACGATGTCTCAATACTGCACATAAGCCACTAAACAACAGGCACCGCATCCTCGGTTACACTTGAGATGTAGGATATTAAAAACCTTACCGGTTATAACAGTAATCGTAATACTTCTTAATGATCGGAGGTCGACTTTATTTGGAAAGGGGAGAATGCAGTCTATATAGACATGTAAATAGAATGTCATGTTAAATATAAATATGTAAAAAGATATAAATGTATTAGATTTGTAAAGTGTGTTAGTTGTGTATTTTGTGTAGCTTGTTACCGGCGCCATATTTGAACCCCAGTAATCTGAAGTCGCCTCTCTCAGGAAGACTAGCACAACATTATCTCCCAACACTCATTAACCTCAATTTGTCCATATTATGAACTCAGTGGAATTTCTTAAATATCTGAAATGGATCAAATATCTAATTAAATCCATAATTTCCTCCTCAGTTGGCAATTTTTATTTCACTTAACTAAACTCATCCCACCTCTAAAAATACACGTGATGTATAAAGTTTAGTGTATTTCCTCAAGTTGGGTAAATAGACATAAAAAGTAAAAGCACTAGTTGGTTTTCAAACAAAAAGTTTGGATTTCATCCTAAATTTATGATTATTTCTTTCATCTTAATTATTATAGGTATTTCTTTCATCTTAATATTTACGGGTATTTCTTTCATCTTAACTTTTAGGATTATTTCTTTCATCTTAATTTTTGCAGGTATTTCTTTCATCTTAACTTTTATGATTATTTCTTTCATCTTAATATTTACAGGTATTTCTTTCATCCTAACTTTTATGATTATTTCTTTCATTTTATTTTTCCCGGGTATTTCTTTCATCTTAATTTTTACGGGTATTTCTTTCATCTTAATTTTTATGGATATTTCTTTCATCTTAATTTTTGCGGGTATTTCTTTCATCTAAATTTTTACGGGTATTTCTTTCATCTTAACGTTTGTTACTTTTCATCGCTACATATTCACACTTACTCAAGCAAACAATGCAATTCTTAAATAAATAGTAACCGCCCGGTCAGAACATGCGGACTAAATCACCTGTAGAGAGGTAAAACTCCTCCCCCAATAGGGGTGTCCAGTGTATGATATTACCCCCCATAAGCAGGACATTCCTCATGTGTTTGGTTTCTTTGTTTTATAGAATATCAACATACGTTGGTTATTAAATGCCAAAGCCATCCTTGTTGAGGAACAGTAGTGGTACTATTTAACCCATAACTGAGGGAGTTTTGGTGGGGATTATGAAATGTTTTAAGAACCGCCAACAGGACCAAATAAACTTTTGAGTAAGATATCACCTCATATATATTCAATGTAAAAAGACATTTTTAAAAAATAGTTTTAATTTTAATATCAAAGAAATAACTGCAAATAAAACCTTGTGCCAGACCAAGAGAAATTTTCGAAACAATGAAAAGTAACACTTTTATTAAATAGATTCTTTTGAATATTGAGAAAGTTATAAAATACACTTATTGGCAGTTTCCGAAAAAAAGAAAGTCTTTTTGAAAATATTGATTTCTAAAACTGCTTAAAATCCTTGGAGGTAATTTTGTCACTATTTCTCTACGATAATCACAGGAAAATTTCCGTGAGTAAATTTTCAAGAAAATTGAATGAAACATGTAATTTAAAAAATTAAAGTCACTATTTCAGATTGAAAATTGACGTTATTTTCTCCGAGCGAAAGCAAAAACTGTTAGCCCGTTAATTGATAGAAGTTTTCAATTTTTCCGATGGCCTGCTGCCATAATTGCTACGTATTCTTTTTAGTTATCGGATATCTCCATGTAATAGCTGTCATATAATCTATAACACTTGCATAAAATACGTTCGAGTTTCGAGAGGTTTAATTTGGCTACCGATTCTATTCGTAAAGATCAAAAATGACTTTCGGGCATTTGAAATATAGTGAAGGCCTCCTCATCCCTGATGAACTTGATAACAGCCTTTCACAACTGTTGAAACCGATGAAAGTCTTCCCGCCTCCGTTGAACCCGAGAACATTCTTCCTGCCTCCGTTGAACTCGAGGACTACCTTCCCGCCTCCCGTGAAACTGATGACAGCCTTCCCACTCAGTTGACCTAGATAACCGCCTTCCTACCTGCATTGAACTTGGCGTCATTCTTCCCACATCAGTCGACAGCGATAAAACTTCCCACCATCGTTGAATCCGATGATAGCCTTCTCGCCTCAGTTAAACCCTATGACAGCCCACTAACCTCTGTTGAACCCGATGGCAGCCTTCCCATCTCAGTTGACACCAACAAGACTTCCCACTACCGTTGTATCCGATGATAGCCTTTCTACCTCAGCTGAACCCTATGACAGCTCTCTCATCTCTGTTGAACCCGATGACACTCTTACCGCTTCATCTGAACCCTGTGACAGCCCTCTAACATCCGTTGAACCTGATGGCAGCCTTCCCAGCTCAGTTGACAGAAACTAGACATCCCACCACTGTTGGACACGATAGCCTTCCTACCTATGTTGAACCTGATGACTGCCCTTTTAACTCAGTTGAACCTGATGACAGCCTTCCAACCACCGCTGAACACGACAATAGCCTTCCCACCTCTGTTGAACACGATGACAACCTTCCCATCAACGTTTATTTCGATATAAACTTTCCCACTACATCTGAATCTAATGACTGCCCTTTTACCTCAGTTGAACCTGATGTGAACCTTCCCACCTACGTTAAACCCGATGACAACCCTCCCACCATCGTTGAACCCGATGACAGCCTTCCTACCATTGCTGAACCTGGTGATAACCTTCCCACCTCCGTTGAACTCGATGTGAACCTTCCCACCGCCATCAAGGGGTCAAACGGGAAACCTCGCGCTGAGTGTGAGAAACAGTCACGCGAGATTTGGTGATTTTGCTAAAAGATTATTCAATTTCAGTTAGTGGAGGATAAGTTAGGGGTTTCAATTTTGGAGCAACTGAGACCGTTCCCATAAGGAATGAGCAACGATTTAGGGAACAATAGGATCTTTTCTTAGTCGATTTAAAAAATGCTACCTCACGTCTCCTTATTTTTGATGACGGCCTGGAGGCAGGTTGAAACATTAATAATGTGAGTGGTATTTTTCTTGGACCACGTGTCTTGCTTGTTCCTTTCCTATGAACTCTTTATTATCTCTTTATTTCGCTTTTGTCTCATTTATGAGAGCTCGCATATGGGTAGAGAGAGGAACAAAACTTGTCTAATTCCTTCAGCCCTTTGGCCAGCTGCATTGCTAAAAAGAAAGACCTGACGGCACCGATGTGGGGAACTATTCATCCATCTCCCCCCATAAGGGCGAAATGTGACACAAGGGCATTTAATTTGGAGACCATCACGAATGTATGTAGGTAGCACTACACATTGTTACTTCTGTCAGAATTTAACTTTTTGGGACGCCTCAGGGTATCCCGACCCAATTCATTAAGTGCAAATGTGGGGTGCAACCGAAGAAAAACATAAAGAGAATTTTATGTTATTATTTCCAATCACTTCAGCTGATTTAGAATATAAATAATTGATAATTACAAAACTTACCTTTATAGAGCACAAGGTCAAATGAAGTTACGCCAGTCTTCCATGTGGAGAATGGATTTTCTTTTGAGCTCGGACACTAACTGGAAATATATAACTATATCAAAGTCGACTAATCGTTATTTACTAAATTTGACTTAGTCTGGCACCTGGCTATAAGTGTGAAATACCCAGTCTAGGAATTATAATCAACTTTTTAAAAATCTATTGAAGAAACAAATGGAATAGTCCCACAAGGCTGTGGATATAAAAGACGAATTGCAACAAATAAAAACAATGTGTGTTTGGTTTGGCTTGGATTCTTTGTTTAGAGGCATATCAAATTTCGTAGGTTATTTAATGCTAAATCCATCCTTGTAGAAGAACAGCCGTGATACTGTTTAACCATTATGTTGTTGGTTGTTTTTTTTCACGGCGCATCAACCTTTTTCGGGTCATTTAACGCTGAATTAAGTCATTCTGGTTAAAGTTTCAAACTATTCAGTTTAGTATATGTACAGTTTTTTGTTCACACACAGTTAAATGAAAAAAAAAAAGCAACTGTTAATTTCAAACGACTCAGTTTAGCGTAATTATACAGTTTAGTTCTATTCGACCAATTGATAGGAATCTATCACGTGCTACCACTGCCGGCCAGAGTGGTCCTGGGAGCAATGGCAATGAAGGAGTACCCTGTATTCCCAAAAGCCTCACCATCAGATTGTTTAGTGTTATATCCAGGACACACGTAAGGGGGGGGTCTTCTCCTTCTGCAGAGATGCAGTCGGTGTGTTCTACAACCTTAGCCGACTGGGCCATATTTAACCTTTAGCTGAGTGGATGAGGGGATTCATACCATTCCCAAAGGTATTAGTCCGAAAGTGAATGTAATAGTGCAACTGCAATTCGAACTTGCTTACAACGATGTTGCAGTTCAACACGTTAACCTCAACACCAGGTGCATTCCTCCACCAATTTGTGTTTGGTATGCCAACATATACTGCATAACATCAAAAGTTTGCCCTCAAGATATTGAATGGAACAAATTCACATGGCCTAGTCTGCTGAATGTCACCACTCTGTGGTGTAATGGTTAACAAGTTACATTCACAAATCAAGTAGACTTTTCCTCTACTTTTATGCTTTCCACGCATTTGGGAGACTCACACTGTCACACAAGCAGACTATTGCTACTGAGTTCAATTCTCACTAAGCGTCTCGTGAATCTGGCTTTATACAAGTAAAAGTCTTCATTACTATCCCAGCAGGAAGTCCGGAAAGAGAAGGTCTGATCCATTTGTATCCTTGTACCAAACTAAAATAATTTTGTAGAAGACTACGTCATAATCCCAGAGGAGATGGATTAGAAGGGTTGTGGTGCAGCGGTTATGGTTATAAGAAATGGACGCGACTACACGAGTTCAAAACCTGGATGAGACTGTGTTTCACTTCGACCAACTGCCCTTGGAAAAGGTATGAATCTATCTCTCCTCTCTCTAGCTATGAGTAAATGTTCGGTTTGTTAAATAGTTGTGTTTTATGGTATATAAATCTTTGTAAGTTACTTAATGCCAAATTCGGCAGCCCAGTCGAATATGCCGACTGTAAGATCCTGCCCAACCAGTGTTCTAGATATGACACCAAACAATGTTATGGTGAAGCTCCAGTCCTGAAGCTCTGGAAGAATGTGGACTTCACCATTACTGCCATTACTCTTAAGTCCACTCTGACACGGAGTAGTAGTGCCTGTTTGGATCCAATCTATGGATCAAATAGAACCGTTTAACCATCTGTGTGCAAACGAATGATTGATGATAAATTGAATTCAAGCGATGCTTGAAACCCTTTAAGTGTGTGCAAATAAGACTATTGGTGTTCGAAATACTTGAAGCCATTTAAATGTGTGCAAACAAATGATCAATACTAAATAGAATTATTTATGTTAGAGAGGAATGCTTGAAACCATTTAACAGTGTATAAAAATTGACATTCTAAAATTGTTATAAAATTGTTTGATCATTTAACTGTGTCTAAAAAATGACTTATGTTTAATTGAATTATCAGTAAATCATAGTGATACTTTAAAACATCAAATAGTGTGCTCGTGGTGTAATGGTTATCGTCGTAGGAAATGGACACGGCGACATGAGTTCAAATCCTGGACGAGACTGATTGCATTTCACATAGCACTAATACCCTTGGGAAAGGTATGAATCCAATTATTCTCCCTCCAGCTATGGGTAAATAGTAGGGCAGACTGGGTTCTTCAGCCTTGGTGAGGCAACTAGTCTAGGAGAAGGAAAACTCTGAATTCAAACCTGTTAAACTCCACTTAAAAATTGACCTTGTGTCATATCTTGCCCGAGCGGAGGGGTTGGGTAAATAGGATCAAATAGTGTGTGATTAATGGTAAATAAAATGAAGCGTATTAGATAGAAATAAGTGAAACTATTTAATTGTATGCAAAACAATGAGGTCAGCCTCGTTTAAAAATGTTAACAAAATGTATTTAGAAATTATATATTAAATATATATTGTTGGTTATCTTTCGATGGCTGTTTTTATTCTCATCTACAGAAGCCACCCTTATAGATGAGCAGCAGTAGTTCCCCGATTGAACTAATCGATCCTGGCCGTTGAACCGTAGGATTCATACGCCCAGGACCGGGTTAGGCATTGCGTTGAGCCGTCAGAGGGTTTATCCGCTTGCCTTTACTTCCACCATGCTGCTTCCTATGGCTTTCGAGAAAGAAAAAAAATTCTCACATTCCTCCGTTTTTCATTATTAAGTGTTAACTTAGTTAAAGTTCACGGCTACTTTTTTTAATTCATTAAAGAACTTTCTTATGCTTCTTAGCATCCTTATGGGTATTCTATTTTCTGTTTACTTTGGTTTTGGGGTTCTAATAAGTCCAATTGGATGGAGACAAAGACTACTTCGATATTGTAGCAGGTATACTGTAAGGAGACACATTAGCTCCATACCTCTTTATCATCTGTCAAGACTACGTGCTTAAAACATATATCGATAAAATCAATGAAAACGATTTCAAGCTAACAAAAGAAAGAAGAAGGTACCCCGCAAAAACAATTACCGACGCCGACAACGCCGATGACAGCGCTTCTGGCAAATGCACCCGCCCAAGCTGAAACCCAGCTACATAGTTTGGAACGAGCCGCTGCAGTCATCGGCCTCCATGTAAATGCATACAAGACGGAATATATGTGCTTTAATCAAACAGGTGACATCTCCGCACTAAACGGCAGCTCTTTGAAACTAGTTGACAAGTTCACCTACCTAGGAAGCAGTGCCTCATCAACCGAGACAGACATCGACACGCTATCGGTCATATGGAAGTCAGACCTGACCGATAAAATAAAACGCAGTTTCTTCCAAGCTGCGGTCGTGTCGATACTGCTATATGGATGCACTACATGGACGCCAACTAAACGTATGGAGAAAGAGTTAGACGGCAACTACACAAGAATGCTCCGAGGAATATTAAACAAGTTCTGGGGGCAGCACTCAACAAAGCGGCAGCTGTACGGACACCTATCACACATCTAAAAAACTACCAAAATCTGACGAACCAGACATGCAGGACACTGCTGGAGAAGTAAAGATGAGCTCATAAGTGATGTACTCCAGTGAACCCCTTTCACATGGACGAGCAAAGACAGGACGACGAGTTCGAACCTACATACGGCAACTCTGTGCCGATAGGGGATGTTACCCTGAAGACCTGCCGGAAGCAATGGATGATAGGGAGGGGTGGCGAGAGAGAGTCAGGGATATCCGTTCTGATAGTATGACATGATGATGATGAAATATATATGTATAAAATGGATTTGGCATTGAATAATCTACAATGGTTGATATGCCACAAAACCAAACCAAACCAAACCAAACAAATGAATAATGTTGAATAGAACAATTAATATTCATAGAAATACTTAAAATACTTTGAAACTGTGAGCAAATAAAGCTGTTAGTGTAAGCAGCACTTGAAACCACTTCACTGTGAGCAGGCAAATTATTGATTTTAAATTCAATTATTAGAGTTTGATAGGAATACTTGAAACCATTTAACTGTATGCAAACAATAGCAATACTTATGTACAAACAAATTAACACTAACCCATTTAAAAATAAAATTACCTGCAAACTATTCACTTAAAAATCATATATATACACGAGCATTTAACTGTGTGCAAACAAATAACTGATATCCATATTAATGTTAAAAAGCACTACTTCAAACTATTTGACAGTGTGTAAACAAATGAGCTCTGCCTGGTCTAAAAATATCACCTACAAACTATTTGTTTACAAATCATCTATATTTAATATATACATGTATAAAAAGGCTTTGGCATTAAATAACCGACAAGAATTGATATGCCATAAAATTTAACCAACCAACCAGCCAGTCAAATCCTATTTTTACATTTACATCAAATATATGTGTAAACAAACATTTTGTAGATAACATTTTTAACGAGTCAAAGTTCATTTGTTAGCACACAGTTTAATGGTTTCAAGTATTGTTATCAAACACTAATTGTTTGAGTTGCACACAGATGGTTTCAAGTTTAGAAAATTATTAGATATTTCTATTTCATCCATAGATGGTACCCTAACAGGTACTACCACTCTGGGTCAGAGTGGACTAGGGAGTAATGGTAATGAAGAGGTACTCCATATTCCAGTACTGTAGCCTCATCTTCAGATGTGGTTTAGCATCATATCAGGACACTCTTTTTTGATGAGTGTCTTACCCTTTTGTAGAGATACAGTCGGCGTATTCTACAGTCTCTGCCGACTGTGCTGGACTAAATAGTTGGATAGATTGAGTTCTTTTTTCCCGACTTGACAACCAGTTTAAGAGAAGGAAAACTCTGAATTTAAACCATCTGTAATTCCGCTTAAAGAAACTTATCTTACCTTGAGTCGAATCCTACCCAGAACAGAGAGTTTGGGTAAATACATACGTTACAATTACAGCCGGAAGCCCGGTTAAAAAAACCCTGATCAACTTGTATTCTTGTGCCTGACTACATAAAATTTAAGGACCAACCCGAAATTGGTATCAAACTACAGGATGGGTTCATGTTTACGTTTTGAATAGTAAATGCGAAATGAGCCTAAGTGAACAACGAAATCAACGTCTTCATTCTGCGTCAAGAACTATTTTGTTTATTTTGAAATTATGAGAATGTTGTATCGAATTCGTTGAGGAATTATCGATTGATCAAATGGATAAAAAAGGAAGTTTGAAGAGAGGAATGGGTAAATGAAAATTCTTAAGACTGAAAGGGGAAAAAGTGTCCAGTCCAAAAAATCATGTGTGTTTATTCAACGGCCAACATCCCCTCAAAGACGTTTATATTTCCTTTCTAGTAATCCGGGTCAATACGTAACGTTTTATGTCAGTTTCCAGCCTTCAAAAATACTCCTATCTGTCCCATCTGAAGATAAATAAAAAGGACACCCACATAGCAACTTGTGAACCACTTATTTTTGACGCTGGTAGTATATAAATCGCAATGCACTTAAGACATCTAAGAACTAAAAAGGACATTCATTACACACAGACATATATATATATGTGTGTGTGTGTGTGTGTGTGTGATGAAAGTCCTATATATATGTATATATAATGAAAAAATGTGCTGTTACTGTACTTCACTTTCCGTGTTGAATAAACAGTTACAAACGCGTAAAGGCACCTCCCCCCCAAAAAAACGCTGTCTTTTTAACAGTTACCAAAATTGACGGCGGTAAATATCAAAACATGACCCTCTCTCTCTCTCTCTCTCTCTCTCTCTCTCTCTCTCTAAAAAGATAGATAGATAGATAGAGAGAGAGAGAGAGAGAGAGAGAGAGAGAGTGAGAAAGAGAGAAATACGAACATAGATATATCAAAACATAGATAGATAGATAGATAGATAGATAGATCTAAGCAGAGTAAGATACATGGATCCGTATATACATACATACATAGAGGCGCTTATGGCGTAACGATTATGTTGTAGGAAATGGACGCGGCGTCTGGGTTTTAAACACTCCACTTGGTTGTTTGCATTTAACATTGCGTTGCTTCCTTTAGAAATGGCGTGTATCCACTTATTCTCCTCCCACCCAGTTATGGATAAATAGTAGGGCAGATTGGATTCTTTAATCTTGACATGGCAACCAATCTAGGAGAAATAAAAACCAATTGTACTCCGCTAATAAATTTACTTGGTGCCTCATTCTGCTCCTGGTGGAGTGGTTGGATACATAGATACACACATATAAATAAACTGAAGTGAGATAGATGGATGTTTTGATTGATGACTGAAGTAGCTGCGTATTCCTACGAGACCTAGTTTTCCAGAGAGCGTAAAAGCTTTTTAAATGTTAATTTTTTAAGCAAGTATGCCCCTTCCCACTTAAAAGATTCGCATATTACATTTTATATTATATTTTCCGACACACCGTTCCCTTCTGGCCTCGTGTCGTACAATATATGACTTAATATCAAGAAATAGGGAAAACGCAAAATCGCTCAAAAATAATATATTCTATGAAAATTTATATTTTCTGTCTCTTTCTTTGTCATTCTCTTTTCCTTTTCATCCATCCACCAACGTACCAATCTATCTATCTATCTATCTATGTCCTGTTAATATATTTCTATTATATTCTACACATATCTCTCTATCTCAATCTGTGAATATCTATCTCATTTTATTCATCTCTCTCTCTCTCTCTCTCTCTCACACACACATACACACACACACACACACACGAGTTGTCTCGTGGTGTAATGGTTAACATGCTGGGCTGCGACCCTGTAATAAACGAGTTCGAACGCCAGTCATGCTATTTCATTCACTTTCAGACTAATACCTCTCAGAAAGGATATGGGTCAAATAGAATCACTCATTATCATCATCATGTCGCACCGCCAGCACGGATCTCCCTGACCTTCTCCCGCCACCCTTCTCGATCGTCCATTGCTCCCGGAAGGTCTCCAAGGCTATATCCTGTATCGGCACAGACCTGTTGTATATAGGTTCTTACTGGTCGTCCTGCCTTTACTCGTCCATGTGAAGGGGTCCACAGGAGTATGCCACTTATGAGTTTGTCCTTACTTCTCCAGCAATGTCCCGCATGTCTGGTTCGTCTAACTTGAAAAGTCTTCGTGATAGGTGGTAGGTGGCCGTACAGCTGCGGCTTTGTGAGATACTGCCTCCAGTATTTGTTCAATGTTGCTCGTAGCATTCTTGTATAATTGCCGTTAAGCTTTTTCTCCATATGTTTAGTTAGCGTCCACGTAGTGCATCCATATAGCAGTATCGACACGACTACTGCATGAAAAAATTGCGTTTTACTTTATCGGTCAAGTCTAACTTCCATATGACGGAGAGGCTATCGATAGCTGTCCATTCCCTTGCTAGTCGCGTGTTGATGTCTGTTTCGGTTAATGAGACATTGCTTCCTAGGTAGGTGAACTTATCCACTGGTTTCAGAGAACTACCATTTAAAAGGATGGATTTGGCATTGAATAGCCCACGAAGATTGATATGTCATTAAAAAAATAAAGCTATTTATCAATATCATTTTGTTCATGTCTGTCTGATCTGCTCATACCTATATATCTCATTCTGTTTATATCTATCTATCTATCTATCTATCTTCTGTTTGGTTGTTTTATGGCATATCAACCTTTGTGAATTATTTAGAGTCAAATATTGTTTATACATATTGTAACATGAATGTGTAAGCGAAACAAAGAAAAAGCAAATCAAATGAGGTGACGATGAACTAACAAAAAGTGCAAAGAGAGGCAGGCACGAATTTCAGAAAAGAAAAAGAGAAACAAATCACGAGTTAAACTCGTTTAGACTTTAAAGCTAGAAATTCAAATAAGAACATATTTATTTTTTTTAAATCATGCGAGGCAGGATAGCTATGACGTCAGGAAAAGGAACTGCCCATCACATCTTTTTTAGATTCAACCTTGAATATGATATTATATTCAAATTGGGAAAAGTGATAGTCACCGATTGGATGAAGCATATCGGGTGACAGATTTTAAACGTTACGCGCCAAAAGACGAGTCACAGAGACGATTACTCAAGTCAGACGACGGCCAGACATCAAAGGGGTCAGTCACTCTCAAATCACAGAGATGACTGAAGGCAACCATCAAACGTCGAAAGGTAATAGTTGATCTCACATTGCGTCAATCACAGAGATGATTGATCGGCGTCTTAAGAGATAAGAGATAACGAAAAAATTATGGAGTTGATTGAAGAAAATCATTAAATAACATCTAAATTCCTAGAATCAAGAAAATAGAGGGAAAAGAAACGGAATAGAAAAAGACAATGGCAGAAAGGATAAAAAACAACTTCCACGGAGGGAATAATGGAACTCTTTCAAGAACTGAGAAAATGAAAAAAAAAAAAAAAATAACGAGTTCATATCTGCTTGACGAATATTCAACGCAAAAGATACGAGCTATGTAATAACTTTGTTTGACCTCACTTTACAATTTCCACACATGTATATTTCTCAATGAATTAAAGCTGAACATTCCTTGTGCATACATCATGACATAAACAAATGTTGCACAGTATTCGTGATCTTTGTCCCTCTCACGTTCTGATATTGTTTTGTAATTTTGTAGTGTTATAAATTAAAACCTAAGTTTAATCCTGCAGATGGGAGGATAAAATTTTTTATACTACTTTGTGTTATTGTGTCAAAATCTCTTCGAATGATTTCCTGCCTCATATTTTTTTTATATGCACAGCCGGCGTGTAACAATATATATATATATATATATATATATATATATATATATATATATATATAACCCAGGACAAGGCTGTTTGCGTTTTACATGGCACTAATACCTGAGAGAAAGGCATGAGTCAAACTATTCTCCCTCGAAATATGGGCAAATAGTAGGGTATGGCAGCCGATCTAGGAGAAGGAAAACTTTTAATTTAAACCTGTTAAACCTCGCTAAAAAGTGACCTTGTGTCCCACGCTGCTTTCGCTGAGGGGTAGGTAAATACATACATATATATTAAACATAAATAAAAGCGAATAGTTTGTTGATGGTATTTTTTAAACGAGACGGGGCTCATTTGTTTGCATACAGTTAACGAGTTTCAATTATTGTTATTCAACACTAATAATTCTATCGAATATTACTTATTTGTTTGCCCACCATTAAGTGATTTCAAGTATTGCTTTCAAACACTAATAGTTCTATTTGCACACAGTTAGATAGTTCCAAGTTTATTGCTATTGTAACATATACAGATGCATGCGGAAACATAGTCAACATAATGACAAACGAACACGCTTCTTTAGAAAACATAACTCACACTTTATTCGAAATGGTTGCGAAAGGGTTACGAAAGGGTTATGTGTGAGAGGTGAGTTGGAGACTGAACAGAGACTGCAACATATTGACCCCAAGTTCTTCTGTCTTTAGCAGCACTTCTTTCTCGTTCTGCTGGGCTACTCAGCTGGGGGTCCTAAGGACCCAGACCTCTGCTGAGAGCTGGTTCTCACTGCCTCGAACTGCAACAACTGACTTAAACTAACTGAACTTGCTGTCGCACCGGGTTATATCATTGTTTGATGTCCACCTGTTTCTTGTGAGCGTCACATCTGCACCCAATTCAACCAGTCCGCAGTCAAGGTTATACCCTGATATCTTCGACCGGATACATCTGTTCCTTGATCGACGGCTGGGTCGGAGGTCAGTAGAACTGAGAAAAATGGTAATTAAGGGGTACTCTACATTTCTCAAAGCTCTAAGACTGGAACCTCCATATCATTTTCATTCTATCTATATCAGTCATTCTGTTCATCTCTCTCTCTCTCTCTCTCTCTCTCTCTCTCTCTCTCTCTCTCTCTCTCTACCTACCTACCTACCTATCTATCTGGTTGTCTCAGGAGCGTAATGGTTAAAGTGCTGCATGTGACATCACAGTAAATGTTCGAACTCAGTTGCGCTTTTACGTTCACTTTCAGAATATTTGGAAAAGCCATGAATTCCCTTATCCTATCGGTAATGGGTTAAATAATACCTCTACTGTTCTTCTACATGGATAGCTTTGGTATTGAATAACCCGTGAAGAAGTATATGCCATTAAAAAAATCTATCAATTTTATTCTGTTCATCTCTATCTCATTCTATTCTCTATCTATCAGTCTATAACGGGTATAGGGTTTGTGGAAGGTGTGTATTTATCACAGATGGTAGGTTATTGCCCAAATAAAAATCTAGGTTAGGAATGCTTATTTTTCATGCTTTTTTGAAATAGTGTAACCCAACCTTATTTTCCACTGACTAAGTTTTGTAAATTGTCTATACATATATATATATATGCATGTATGTGTGTGTGTGTGTGTGTGTGTGTGTGTGTGTGTGTGTGTGTGTGTGTGTGTGTGTGATAAATACACCCACTCTAAAAATTCTTTGAGCACAAAACACATCCTCAACTCAAGAACACGAGAGTATCCACATCCTCGACAATGACCAAGTATGGTCGAAAGTACCGAGATTCGGAATATACCAATGAGACTTTGAAATGCTCACTAAACTGTCTTCCACTGCAGTTGCGACATCTCGTTCACTAACAAAAAAAAATGAATAAAAGGTAAACACCAAATCTTTATCTGTTATTTTCCACAAAAGAATCTGCTGCCTAAATACATATCATCATCATCATCATCATCAAGTTTGATTTGGTTTGTTTTGGTTTTATGGCACATCAACCATTGTAGGTTATTTAATGCCAACTCCATTTTTATACATATAAGCAGTTCTATTTCAAACAATTCAGTTTGGTATAAGTATAGTTTTTTTTTGTTTTTTTACACGTAGTTAGATGTCAAAACAGTTCTATTTTGAACATTTCGGTTTAGCATAAGTACACAGTTTAGTTCTATTTGACCCATAGATAGGATCTAATCAGGTGCTACCACTCCTGATCAAAGTTTTACTAGTTTCTTCACAACCACTTACGAATGACACTCCATTCTCGATGCAGTCAATGTTCTTTAATGATTACTCAATTTGCTACTTAGTTTAGTTTGATTTGGTTTGGTTTTATGGCATATCAACCATTGTAGGTTATTAAATGCCAAATCCTCTTCGTCAATATATATAGAATGTATAGGATTTGGTTCAGTTTGGTTGGGTTTTATGGTATATCAACTAGTGTAGGTTATTTAATCCCAAATCCATTTTATACATATAAACAGTCTATTTCAAATAATTCAGCTTTGCATAAGTACAGTTTTTTGTTTACACACAGTTAAATGTAAAAACAGTTCTACTTCAAACAATTCAATTTAGCATAAGTACACAGTTTAGTTCTATTCGACCCATAGATAAGGACCCGATCAGGTACTAACACTCCAGACCAAAGTGGACCTGGAAGTAATGGTAATAAAAAAGTACTCTGCATTCCCTAAAGCTCCAGATTTACTAAAGCCTCACAAAACCGATTGCTTACTGTCATAAACAGGACAGTCATTGGTGGAGTCTTACCCCTTTGCAGAGATGCAGTCGGTGTATTCTACAGCTCCAGCCAACTACGTCTCCTTTTTCTACAAGAAAAAAAGAGGACGTAGTGTTTAAAGTGTTGCACCGTTGCGTCGTAGGAAGCAAGATCGAACTCCATTGGCGCTATTACGTTCACCTTAGGAAAGGTATTAAACCGATTTATTCTTCCAGTTGTGGGTTAGATAGTACCATTATTGGTCTTCGGCAAGGATGACTTTGGCATTGAATAACCCACGAAGGTTGATATCCAAGGAAATTGAACCAAACAATCTGAAAAAAAGAAAAGAAAAACATTTTCATCATAAATTTGATGATGTAGCAGTTGACTGCTCTTTAGAATTCGCTTCAGTTAGCCCTTTTTGAATTTATCTTTAAAGAAAACAAAAATATCAGGTTCACGTATTATTGGTTTCAAAATCAATACTTTTGTCTCACGGAACGAATGACTGCTTTTCAGAAGTGAAGCATAATTTGAAATTTTCGCGTTATCCGTGTCTCATTCTAACACTCATGGTAACACATCAGAAAGTAATGCTTCATGCTTGGACTCAATATGCATCAATAGTCAAACGTAAATCGCTTCATGAAAAAAAAAGACAAAAAAAAACAAAAGAAGATAAAACAAAATAAAACAAAAACAAGCAAATTACTAGCCAGTACCTGATTGGCCGAGTACGGCTAGAAGAAGAAGAAGAAGAAGAAGAAGAAGAGGATTTGTTTCTGACCTTGAAAAAAAATCAATATTGGTATATCGAGCTACAAATCGATATCAAATTCAAATTACCAAACCTTCACAAGGAATTATATTGGTTTCACTCAAATTTGTGTTTTGCTTTACAAGGCAGCTTGATAGCGTCTCACGTTCGTTATTCATATATTTGAATAGCGTGAGAAAATTACTTCTATTAATAAACCAAAATGATACACGAGTAATCTCTCGTGCGCATGCGCTAAAGTTGATGGAGCAGCAGATTTTTCTTCGTTTTAGACGACAAGCAAAATTACCTTTCTATGGTAAGTATCCCGTCCACCATTCTTGGAAGAATCGAATTTTGTCTGAATGCCGAGCAGGAACAAAAACGCACAAAAATTAAGCTATTCATCGAGCAACGCTTAGTGAAAATGTCTTCATTGGGTTCTAATTGCTTTATTTGGTAGATACTACTTTTAATTAGTTTCTTTTTGTGACTATCTTCAGATCAATATGTCTCTTTCAATCTATCCAGTTATGTACCTACTACCCACCTGCCGAATTGCCAACCTACCTACATACATATATATCTATTTACCTTCCGAATTGTCAACTGACTCACCAACCTTCCTTCTTATCCACCTCTTCACCTGCCAAACTACCTACCTATTCCTCTCCCGACCAGCAATCCAATTTAACTACCAACATACCAAACTCCCGATCTATCGATCTTCTGACCTATCAATCTAACACCATACCTACTTATTCCCTCCCAGGTCCTACTTACCTATTTTTCGCGCGGCTTTCCAACCTACCTAATTACCTACCTACCTCCTTTACAACATATTTCCCCAACCCGATCTACCTACGCACCTACCAACCTATTTCCTGCGAGCCAATCCACCAACTTATTTTGCCCAAATCTACCTTGCAACCTACCTAACTAACTATTTCCCCCAGGACTACCAACCGACCTGTTTCCCCCAAGTTTATCTATCTACCTACCGACCTTACCATTTCCTCCGAACCTATCCACCAACCTATTTTGCTCAAATCTCCCTAGCTATCAACCTACCTATTTCCCCTAAGCTTATCCACTTACCTACCAACCTATTTTTTCCCAAGAATACTAAACAACCTACCGACCAACCTACCTATTTCCTCCAAGTCTTACCTACCAACCTATTTCCCCAAGCCTGTCTACCTACCTATTACTCCAAATCTACCTACCTACCTACCTACCTATTTCCCCAAAGCCTACATACATACATACCTACCTATTTACCACAAGCCTACCCATCTACTTACCTACCTATCTACCTATTTCTCCCAATTACCCTCCCAACCTGCCAACCTAATTACTTTTCTCACCACATCCATCTTCGCCCTACCTACATACGTATTCCCTTATCGACCTGCTAACCTATTTACCAACCAAGTTAACCACCACTCAATTTACCAACCTACCAATCCACCCCCTGGATAGTCAACCTACCCACCTACCTATTCCTCTCCCTGCCTACCTAACAATCAATTCCATGAGGTCACATCAGTTAAGCTGTAGACATCAAGGAATGCTCTTTTTTATATGATTCAGTGCAAAATATAAGCAAGTAATGCTTCAGAATTTTTTTGTGCGTAAGGCTATCAGTAGATATTTATTAAAATTTGCTCGATCTATCTCAAAGCCCAATGGCATAATAGAATTTTTGCCAATGGTCTTGGAGGCGGGGTTCAATCCCAGGTCGAGTCATACTAAAAAATAAAAAAAATTGGGTTCTTGCTTAACACTCAACATTATAAGGTACGGATCAAGGGTAAGTGGAGAAAACCAGGGAAAGGAGTAGCACCCTTCTCTTCACCTTGGTGTAGTAGCCATTGAAAAGGGAGTCTTCAGGTCACCATTGACTACGGTCGGCTAACTTAGCTATCTCAAAGCCACTGTAATATAATTGGCCTCGACAGGATTTTATTCGGTTTGGATTTGCGTAATAAAATCCATTTCTGTTGGCAATGAATATCTTATCAAAAATGATTTTTTGTTGTTAAGCAAAAAAATAAATAAATGAATAAATAAATAAATAAAAAGATAGATATGCAGTATCCTCTTTTTAAAAATTCTGCATTTCAGTTCTGGAGACTTCTAGGACATTCTCTCTTCTACTCTATTTTTATCATAAGCCTCAGTGACCCATTGAATAACTTTCGCTCCATTATAAACCTAAAGGATCCCTCTCTCTCTCTCTGTTTCCGTAACCAACTTTTATTTGATTGTAAGGACGTTACTCCAGTAATGTGTTTTTGGCAGGAATAGCCGAGTGGAACCCTTCCATCTCCAAACGTACAACTGGTTTTAATTCAGTTTTACTTTTCTAAGACCGGTTGCCATAGGAAAGTTAAAGAGCCCAGTCTGCCCTACAATTTACCTGTGACTGGAGGGAAAATAATTGATTTCATACCTTTCCCAAGGGGTATTAGCGCTATGAGAAATGCGAACAGTCTTGTTCAGGATTCGAACTCAGGTAGCCGTATCCACTTCCTACGACGATAACTGTAACGCCACGAGCGACTCCTAGACATGACGGATTCCAATATTAAAAAAAAAACAACATCATTTTCATTATGGTATGCCGACAGCACATGTTCTCTTGACTCTCTTTTGCCATCCGTCCCTATGGGCCATCGCATTTGGTAAGTCCTCTAGACGACACTTAACATCTGTACAGAGCTAACGAATATAACTTCTTGCTGGTTGCATAAAATTGGTGAATACATATGCAGGAGTTCATTGGAGAACATCGGTTACGCGTTCGTCCTTACTTCTCTAGCAGTTCTCAGCTTGTCTTGTTCGTCCTTACTTCTCAAGCAGTGCTCAGCTTGTCTTGTTCGTCCTTACTTCTCAAGCAGTGCTCAGCTTGTCTTGTTCGTCCTTACTTCTCTAGCAGTGCTCAGCTTGTCTTGTTCGTCCTTACTTGTCTAGCAGTGCTCAGCTTGTCTTGTTCATCCTTACTTGTCTAGCAGTGCTCAGCTTGTCTTGTTCGTCCTTACTTCTCTAGCAGTGCTCAGCTTGTCTTGTTCGTCCTTACTTCTCTAGCAGTGCTCAGCTTGTCTTGTTCGTCCTTACTTCTCTGGCAGTGCTCAGCTTGTCTTGTTCGTCCTTACTTTTCTAGCAGTGCTCATCATGTCTTGTTCGTCTAAATTGGATGGTGTGTAAGATGGGAGGTAATTAACAATGCAGCTGCTTTTTTCTATGGATGTTGCTTCCAGTATTTGATCAAAACAACACGTAGAGTCCTGGTATAGTTCCCATTTACCTTTTTCTCCAAACGCCTCGTTTGGGTTTAAGTTTTGCAGCTGAACAAAATTACAAAATTAAGAATTATCACTTTACTGCGAAAATTTTGTTTGAAGATAATGCATGCATAAGATGAGTTAACACCTGAGACACTTCACGGATTTCCCTAATATTATGTACAAAGATCAAATCTGGAACTTTTTTACTAGTTTTCTTGTTCGCAAACAGATGATTATCCGAAAAGTTCCCCAGTTGAGATCCTGTCAGCGAATTGAGTGCAGAATCAACAACCAGCTTTGACATCCCCACCCAGGCATACTAAATTATTAGATGCAATGTTTTTAAAAGGGTAAATGCTTTTTTTAATATATTTTTTATAAGCGCATTAAAGTCTCGGGTTTCTGTTTTACAACTGGGGCAGAGCGAAGATTAACGACCGATACTGTGGGAACTGGAACAGGAAAGGAAAAAAAAACAAGAAAAAAAAGAGGGGGAAAAAAAGGGAAAATTCAACACACATTTAGGGTATTTTCTGCGAGTCATAATTTTACTTCGTACTTTCACCCAGTACAGTTATTGGATAACTAGGTTATTTTATTAAAACATCTATCGTTGTTTTATTAACACTTGTTTCACAATCTTAAAGTCCTGATGAAGGTTTACTAAAACCGAAACGTTCTAACGTTGACTCTCCTTCGTAATAAATTCATCACTTTTGGATTGCTTTGTTTTTCTATTTTATCCATAACGAGGTTACTATTTCATTTTTAATTTTCTTTCCTTTAGTTTGGCTTCTTTGTTTATCGGCATACCAACCTTCGTGGGATATTCAATGCCAAAGTCATTCTTGTAGAAGAACAGTAGTGGTTCTATTTAATCCAACGTTGGGGGAGTTCATACCTTTCCCAAAGGGTCTTAGTCCGAAAATGAACCTAATAGTACGACTGGAATTCGATCTCACTATGATTGTTGTATACTGTCCTTGTACTACCGATCAACGTTATATGGGCCGTGTTCTCCTATCAGCCAGCTCCCATCTCCTCGCTTCAGTTCGATCTTCACTTCAGTCTGTGTTTTCTCCGGTGGTCTAGTCTGGTCACCCCGGTTGCTCTGATGTCAATCATACCGCTATGTTTAACGAGACAGGACTTAATTTGAATACTACACTAAATGTCAAAAATATATCTTACCTATCCATTAAGTAACATGATACTGTACTGCAGTACGTTAACCACAAGACTATGGGTACTCCTCCTTTCATTTTTTATGAATCATTATCAATCATTAATATTATTAATTCTGACTAGTAATTTCTTTCATCTTTGAATCTTGATCACTTGTTTTTTAAAATCGCTATTCACTTGGTAGAAAAAAAATGAGAGCCTATCGTAACACATATGGACATTTGTTTCTTACCTCGAAGCAAACTAATTTTTCGGAAGAAGTCATTATATCCCGATTGTGCTTTGGTTACACAACACTTATGCACTGTTTGATATTCAAACAAGGTGGGTGTCCTCGTGGTGTAATGGTTAAAACGATGGACTGCGGAATCGTAATACGCGAGTTCGTACTCCAGTCGTGCTATTACATTCACTTTCGGGCAAAGGTATGATCCTCCCAGCTATGGGTTAAATAGTACCACTACTGTCCTTCTAGGAGAATGGCTTTGGCATTAAATAACCTAAAAAGAGTTGATATGCCATTAAACAAAGAAACCATATTCAAACCAGAGGAAAGAAACACTGTGTATAGCATGTCACTCACCCTACATTGATAAATAGGCGCCTCTGGTGGTGTAATGGTTAGCAAGCTCGACTAGCAAACCTACACGAGTGAGTTCGAGTCTCATTGGGTGCCCTTTCATATAGCCTTGTGCCACATCTAAGCAAAAAGCTTAGTAAATTTCCACCCTACACTGATAAATATTTTCTCGTAGAATGCGAAGATTTAGCTTTTATTCGCTAATATTTTTTTCGACTGAAACAATATGAAGTACCTATATAAAAATATCGGCATTAAAGACATTTTTTTCCTTTTAGAGAGAAATAGAAAAACTTATAAACGTAAACATGATCATTACGATACAAATTGATGATTTCATACAAAAACAATCCCACAGGATTTTAACACATTGTTTAAACAAAATATTCAATTTAAAAAAAAGCAAAAAAAAAAAAAGCTCTAAAACAACAACACAAAAATGTAAATATAAACGTACAATGTACGTGATTCCCTAACCTTCAGGCATAAAATAAGCCCAGAGAGATAAAATCAATCAATCGATCATTCGGATCGTCATTTTTGTGAGCAGTGAGGAACAACGTGTATAACACTATAAGCACTTCAGTTTTTGGGTGCACATTATACTTAGGCATGTTGGTGCGAGTATGTCTTTATTTATATGCATGCATAGAGTCGAAGCATATATCTGTATGCATGTGAGGAAAGGTTTGCTTTGGTTATTTTGTTTAATGGCATAACAACCTTTGTAGGCAATTTAATGTCAAAGCCAGCCTTCTAGAAGAATAGTAGTGGTACTATTTAACCCACACCTGGAAGGATAGTTGGGTTCATACCATTCCCAAGGGCACACGTCCGAAAGAGAACGTGATAGCATGACTGGAGTTCGAACTCGCTTACAACGATTCCGCAGTTCATCGTTTTAACCATTACACCACGAAGACACCCCGTAAGGAGAGGAGCATATCTCTCCATGTATGTGGTGAGGGCATGACATAGCGTATATGTACTGATTTATTTTTACACGAGTGTGTGTGTATAGTAATATCAAAAGAATTGGTAGACAAGTTAGGAAGTTAGCAGATTTTAATAGAGGATAAAATAGAAAGAGAAGGATTTTTCAATGGTGGGGGAAGAGTTAGTTTATAATGTCCGTCATAAACAGAAGTCTTCAGTGTCACTCATTTTTTAGCAAACATCAGAATATTTTTATCAATATTAACTCAAGCCCTCAACGCGTACACGATGCGACACGAGGTCAATTTGTTTAGCGGAATTTAACAGGCTTTAATTCAAAGTTTTCCTTCTCTTAGACTTGTTGCCATACCAAGGATAAAGATCCCAGTCTGCCTAACTGTTTATCCATAATTGGAGGGGGAATAGTTCAATTCATATCTTTCTCAAGGGTATCAGCGCTTTGTGAAATAAAAACAGCCTCGTCCAGGATTTGAACTAGGGTCGCCGATTCCATTTCCGACAACGGTAACCATTATACTACATGACCTTAAAATACTTGAAGCAATTTAACTGTGAGCAAACAAATGAGCTCTGGATCATTTAAAAATAATGCTATTCACGAACTATTCATTTAAATGTCATATGTATTTAATATATATGACTAAACAGGATTTGTCATTCATTAACATACAAAGGTTGATATGCCGTAAAAATAAAGTCAGTATATTAGAAATCTACCCATGACAGATCTTACAGAAGCCCTGAATCCCCAAGGAAGATCACGAATGTCAAGAAAGAGACTTAAAAACATCTTTATTTCTTAATAAAGAGCTTTCTTGGTTATGCTAGGTTTCTTTGTTTATAGGCGTACGAACCTTCACGAGTTATTTAATGCCAAGAAAATCCTTGTAGGAGAAAAGTGGTGATAACACTTAACCCATAGTTGATGCTTGAAAAGAGGGTTTGTATCTTTCACATAGGTATTAATCCAAAAGCGATCGGAATAGGGCGACTGGAGTTCGAACTCGCTTACTAAGACGTCGCAGTCTAATATACTAGCCACTACACTATGGAGACTACCACCGAGCTTTCTTGCTTTGCCGTTACATTCAATCTCTACTGATGATCATCAACTTGGAAATGTACTAAGCTTTTTGCTTAGATGTGGCACAAGGCCATATGAAAGGGGCACCCAATGAGACTCGAACTCACTCGTGTAGATTTGCTAGTCAAGCTTGCTAACCATTACACCACCAGAGGCGCCTAGATGATCATCAACTTGGTTGTGTTCTTCATTTCCACTGACATTCGAAACAATCAGCTAAAAGCAAATCGATATAAGAGTGTATTACTTGCTTGAAATTATGTTTCAGTCAATTCTAATCCGGCACTTCATTAAGGTTGCCCTTCAATCATTATGGCAACAGTAATTATTATTATAATTATTTACCTATTAGTGTTTTTCATATCAGCAAACGCTGATGGTCTTTCACTGGTGTTTGAGTGACAGCAAGTCTCCTCAATGTAACGTAATGGCCAAGGGATTTCGGTTCATGCCTTTGAGTTTAGTTCGGCTGAGAACCTTTCGGCTCAGCACATGGGTTAGTTAGGTGCAACATTGAGGCAGGTGCTAACGCGAGCGCGCGCGGGCGGATGGAGGTGTCACTCAGATGTCACAATAGTCTGAGACGAAACGGGTGACGGAATGCGAGTGACGTCACGCACCGGAAGTGCGCGGAGGTTTGTGGGAGATTTAAAGAAAGTTAGAGAGTTGAGTACTAGACGCCAAACGAGGAGGATCGACTTTTGGAGCTCGCAGACGCGAGGTGAACTTGCGCCCTGTGGGGGCCGCTTGAGATGGAGGCCAAAGGAATAAGACAGCATAGAAGATTATGTCTCTCCTCCTTATGTCGAAACCTTTAACTCAAAGTTAATAAAAAGGTTTCGTACCTGAACGAGAAGTCGTTACGTGTTTTCGAATTTCGAGATTCCTATGTTCTTTACATGTTCTATCGTTATGAACAATATATGTCCATTTCGCACATGGCAGTATCTAGCGTTAATTGTGAATATGGAACATCAAGTCTCCAGAACTGTTCTCAGTATTCTGGCCGTTCTCATTAATGCTGTAGTTTAAATGGTCTCCACTTGTCCGCCAACTTTTAAGTCCTCCGGTCCCTTTAATAATCCTTTAGTTACTGTACCAAAAGCCCAAATCACAATTTGGTATAATTGTCACCTTCATGTTCCATAGTTTTTTCAATTCCCTAGCGAGGTCGAGGTACTTATCCTTCTTTTCACATTTTTTCAGTTTTATTCAGTGGTCAGCCGGGACATCAAAGTCCACAATTTTGCAAGTTCTCTTTTTTTCACCTTGAAAGTGGTGGTTTTTCACTGAAGTCTGAGTGACTGCAAGTCTCCTCAGATTTTTAGGACTTCTCGCAGAATTTCAATCGATCTTAACAACGCTGTTGTCTGAATGGTATCGATTTTTCCTCTGATTTCCAATTCCTCCAGTCTTTTTTTCCAAGAAACTCTCATTGTACAAGACATGCGAGACACTGCTAAAGAAAGAAGGACGACCTCATTACTGACGTTCTTCAATGGACCCCAGCACATGGACGTACCCGTGATGGCCAACCACCAAGAACTAATTTACATCAGCTCTGTGTCGGACACAGGATGTAGTTTAGAAGACCTGCCGAGAGCGGTGAATGATAAAGACAGATGGAGGCAGAGAGAGTAAGGGAAATCCATTCTATCAGTGTGACTTGAGGATGATAATGAAGGCGCTCTCATGTTCCGTAGCGTCTTTAGTTCTCTAGCAAGGTCTTGTTTCTTTTTTCGTTATTTTGTTTGTTTTTGTTTTTGTTTTTCCTCTGTGGTCTGCAGAAACGGCAAAATTCATTTGATGACAATTTATTTTTATTTTTTTCTTTTAAACTCACTGTATTGTCGAGTTTTAATCTTTTGCACAATTCTCAGTGGATCGCCTTCACTAATTAGTCGCGTCTACTCCTTTTGTGATAGTTTTCTGCAATCTCTCATTATGTGATTAACCTTTTCATCGCTTTCTCCACTTAACCAACACTAGTTATAAATTTGCGTATTATCAATTTCGCTTTAATATAATTGGTTCTGATGATGTTATTTTGGGGTGCTGTTAAAAGAGATTCTAGTCTTCTCATGTACATTCTTCTCAGTTTGTCGATTGAAATATCCATACAATTGCTTACCTGTTTTCTAGTTTTTCTTTTAGAGTGGTTATAATGTCGCTCTTGCTATTACTGGCTGCTGTAATTAGTCTTTCTTTGCTCCTTTTAATGTATTCCTTCAGATCTTGTATTGATGCATGAATGCAATCCTCAATACAGGCGAATCCTCTTCCTCCTTTTCTTGACACATATCATCATCATCATCATGTCGTGCCGCCAGCACGGATATCCCTGACCCTCTCTCGCCACTTCTCCGTATCGTTCATCGCCTCCGGCAGGTCTCTTGGGTTACATCCCGTATTCTCACATAGCTGCTGTATGTATGTTCGAGCTGGTCGTCCTGCTTTTACTCGGCCATATGTGGGGGTCCATAGGAGTACATCACTTATGAGCTCGTCCCTGGTTCTCCAACAGTGTCCTGCATGTCTGGTTCGTCTAACTTGTATAGTTTTCGTGACGGGAGGTAGGTGGCCGTATAGTTGGTGCCTTGTGGGGTGTTGTCGCCAGGACTTGTTCAATATTGCTCGCAACATTCTTGTGTAATTTCCGTCTAACTTCGTCTTCAGCCGTTTAGTTAGCGTCCAAGTAGTGCAACACAATTAAGTTTTATTAATCAGTCATTTATTTGCACGTAGTTTATTAATTTGGTTTGGTTTTACGTAGGTTATTTAATGCCAAATCCATTTTTGTACATATAAACAGTTCTATTTCAAGCAATTCAGTTTAGCATAAGTACACAGTTTAGTTCTTTTTGATCAATAGATAGGAGCCTATCGGGTGCTATCACTCCAGGCCCCCGCATATGACCAAGCAAAAGTAGGACGACCAGCTCGAACATACATACAGCAGCTGTGTGAGGATACGGGATGTAGCCCTGAAGATCTGCCAGAAGCGATGAATGATAGGGAGAAGTGGCGAAAGAGGATCAGGGATATCCGTGCTAGCGACACGAGATGATGATGATGATGATGATATAGTAATACTTGGAACCATTAAACTTTGTGCAAATAGAAGTATTGGTGTTAGATAGCAATACTTGAAGCTATTGAAGTATGTGCAAACAAATGATTAATATCAAATACAATTATTCTTTTTAGATAGGAATACTTGAAACCATTTAACTGTGTGCAAAAGAATGAATAGTATTAAATAGATTTATTAGTATTGAATAGCGATACTTGAAACTATTTAATTATATGCAAAAAAAAACTCTTAGAGTGAGCACTTGAAATACTTGAAACCACTGCGTTGTGTGCAAATAAATAACTTGTGTTAAATCTAATTATTAGTATTGTATAGCAATACCTTAAACCATTTAACTGAGGGCAAACAATAGCAATACGTGTGTGCAATCAAATTAGCTCTAATTTGTTTAAAATTAAAATTACCAACAAACTATTCACAAAACATATACGCATAACCATTTAACTGTGTGCCAACAAAGAACTGACGATAAATTAAATTGTTAGGGCTAAATAGCAATACTTGTAATAATTTAATTGTGTGCAAATCAATGATCTCGGATTCGTTTGTCACCAACAACTCTTTGATCACAACAAACTCTTTGTTCACAAATCGAACCTAATATACGTATGAACAGGATTTGGCATTAAATGACCTACAAAGATTGATATACCATAAAATCCAACCAACCTCAACTTCCTTTTTTTTCTTTCTAGATTTTTTTGCCGTTTTCCTGTTTGACTTTTTGTTATCTTTATTGATATTGCTGTTACTGGCGGTTGTTATCAGTCCTCTTTGTTTTTTTATCATTCTTTTCTAAGGGATTTTTTTTATACTAGCCACAAACACCTGTTTTTCGCTGAAGTCTCGTCAGATCTCCGGGACTCTTCTGAGTAACATAGCCGATTTTAATAGTGCTGTGGTCTAGATGGTTTCAATTCTACTTCATCTAGTTTGTATTTTAGATTCTGGAGGACTTTTATGTCTTTTAATCTTTTCTGTTTTCTGGCAAGGTCCACGTATTTATCAAACTTTTCATAATTGTTATTATCATTATTATTATTATCAATGAATTTTTAAACTAAGCATAGTTGTCCTTGAATGCGACTGGTAAAAATGCATAGCCAGTGGTGGTGATTATGGGGAATATAAGTGTTTTGTAGCGGAAAACACTGTGTCCAATGGATGTTATGCTGCTACCTGTATTTGTTGTAGTTTCCTTGGAAATGAATAAGTAAAAGTAAAGTTGACGACCGAAGTCGAGGGTGACTCGAAGACTTCCCTTTTTAATAACTACAACGCCGAGGTGCTGGGAAGAGCGCAACTCTTTTCCCTGGATTGTTTCACTTTCCCTTTGATCCATACCTTATAATGCTGATTGTTAAGGAAGGAGGCATCAAGTACCATTTTTTAGTCTTTGGTATGACTCGACCAGGGATTGAATCTCGGTCTCCCGGGCCTTTGGCAAGCACTTTAACCGCTGTGCCAATGGACCGATGTCGATCATCTTTTTGAATGCGGTATAAAGGCTTTTGTTTATTGCAGACATGAATACATAGTCAATGGCAGTGAACATTTGAAAACAAAAACGAAAAAACAAACAAATCTGAAAGCATGCTCTATCCAACGGTGTTATTGTGCTTCCTGTATCTATTGTAGTTTCCGTGGAAATAGATTGGAAGCATTACTTTCAAAGGTTCACTCATATCATTCTAAAATCACTATTGTACGTTCGATAAAGATAAAAAAACAAACACGCTATAATTAAATAAATAAGAAATAAGAAACAAGAATAGATAATTAAAGAGGAGAGAAAGATATCAAACTTGCAAATTCTGGGTCGATCTTTATGTGTTTATACTAACTGTTCATTTTCTCAGCAACCGTGTCATTATTTGTCAGCCAACACGGCATTCTACTCCAATTCTCCAATGTAACAAGTTATAATAATGAACATAGGAATTGCTTCAAACAAAATTACAGACGAAAATCAATGAACATTAAGAAGCATTAATTGATTTTTCAACTGTCTAAATAAACCGGGTAAATAAAGGACGCGCAATATTTAACGTAAGTTGAGGTCAATCAATTCGATTCTCAATTAGATTAAAAATTCAGCATTGGAGTCCAATAATTAAGTCGAAACGAAGCGAACGGAACTGCATGAGGCACGCGTCAGGTAGAAAGAAGAAGAACAACAATAACAACAACAACAACAACGACGATGACAACGACAACAACAAAAATATTTCTTGCCTCGTTTCGAAGCCAAGAAAGTTTTCCTGCCACAGAAATAAATTACAAGGTTTTGAAAAATTTTTTACTTCCTTCGATGTGATTTTTTAAAATAAAATTTTCTAAATAAAAAGAAAATGCTTCATTCTTTTTCATAATTTTTATACTTGATTCAACCATGTCAATGGAATTTCACAAAATTTCAAGGAAATGAGTTTTGGAGCCCGAAGTGAAGAGAAAACTCTTTGATTTTTTTCTTTTTTTTTTCCCCAGGCATTAGATTTGGCACCAGGACACAGGTATGTAGTGCTTAGTCACTGATGACACTAGTCTCACGCAATCCTAGTATTCCTCGGGTTTTGAGCAACTTTTTCCAGGCTCATAAATTTTAATGGTAACTTGACCCCAAGTGTTCTGATGTTCGTTATTTAATATTTGCAGAAATCAGTTTCTTCCAGCTGCAAATGATCAAAACATCTGCGGAATGCCATGGGGGGAAAATTTAAGCACAATAGACAACATACAGAAAACCTAAATCTTCGACGCCCTATCGTGAAGCTTAGAATAGACTGTATCCTTTGCAGAGGGGTAAGACACCTCTTCCATAATTGCCATCTTTCATATTTCATTTTTGTTGTAACCTTTTAATTGCATTTATAATTGACTTTGGTTTGATTTCCTTTATAAAACTCATCATCATCAAGTCTCGCTGCAAGCATGGATTTCGTTGATTCTCTCTCTCTCTCTCTCTCTCTCTCTCTCTCTCTCTTTTCATCCGTCCCTATCATCCATCGCTCCCTACAAGTCTTCCAAGCTACATCCTGTGTCCGTGCCTAGCTGTTTTAGGTAAGTTCTTGCTGGACGGCCAACACTGGCAAGACTATATGAAGGGTCTATCGGAGAACGTCACTTATGAGTTTGTCCTTGCTTCTACAGCAGTGTCACGCATGTCTTGCTCATCTTTCTTGGATGGGTTTAGAGATGGGAGGTAAGTGGCCGTATAGCTGTTCTTTCATGGGATGTTGCTTCCACGATTTGTCCAAAATAGCTCGTAGCATTTTTGCGCAGTTCCCGTCTAGCTTTTTCTCAATGTGTTTTGTCAGCATCCCTGTGATGCATACACACAGTAGTATTGACATCATCGCTGCTAGGAGGAAATCCCGTTTTATTAGAGATCAGACATCCAAATCGTCGATAGTCCATTGATAGTGGTCCACGCCTTCACTAGGCACATGCTGATATCAATTTCAGTAGATGCGACTGCGCGGCCGAGGTATGTGAACCGGTCCATTAATTTAAGTGGATCGACATTTAGAGTGGAGATTGCTTCTTCCCAATTAAAACACATGTACTCTGTTTTGTTTGTGTTCATGTGGAGGCCAATGCCCCCTGTGTGCTCCAGGTTATGCTTAAGAATTTGGCTTGGGTAGGCGTATTTCAAAAAAGTGTTATGTCATCTGCATAGTCAGCATCCGTTATAGTTTCTGTGGGATACCCTCAGCTTCTTGTCTTTTTTAATGCAAAGCTATTTTCCCTTATTAGATCTCTCGGCGTGTAAAGTACGTAATCTAGGCAGATTATAAACAGATACGGTGCTAATGTTTCAGAACTCCAGCAATGTTGTGAAGTTTTTGTCTCCATCCGATGAGCGAACTGTGACTTTCGTGTACACCAGTTCTCATTGTCTTCTGACCGAATCTTGATCGGGCTGGCACCAAACAGTGTCGTTTCCACTTCACTGAAGACTGAATTACTGACACTGCACCACAATGAGGTGCCCAGCTTCTAAAATCTTATTTATAACTGTAGATACGTACATATATGTATTTTTCGCGGCGCACTTAGTGTAACGGTTATCGGAAGAGGAAATGGAATTACCAACCGGAGTTCAATCCCAGGATGAGGCTTTCTGTGTTTTCTGTGAAACAAGGGTGTCCCTGTGTCGTAATCGCTGCACTGCAGCATCGAAGTTGTAACACTATAGATCCTCGGCATGGTTGTATAGAGTTAGACGCGCGCGCGTGCGTGCGTGTGTGTCACAGTGAGTGTACGAGCAGATGTGGGTACATATATATATGTGTGTATTTGTGTGTAGATGTATCCATGCGGTATTTAAATATACAAAACGATGAATCCGTTCACCGACACACCACCAGTCTGGCAAGCCAGTCGGTCAACCGTGGGTTTGAACAAAACGACCTCATGAATAAGTGTGGCACAAAACAACGCACGAGAAAAGGGAACAAACGGGAAATAACCAGGCACTTTTCATTTTCTCGAAGTACTAGGAACCCAGGGTGAAAAGAGGAGTCCATCGGAGCGAGTTGGTCAGAGAATGCAGCCAAAGTTGGAGATGCGCTCAGAATCAGCAGGCGTCCCTAGAGCTGAGGTGATGTGTTAGGATCTGGTAATCCGCGCCGGACGCATGTAGGGGAACATCGCCAAAGTAAGGTCCCAGGTGACCCCACATCTGTGAGCGAGTCCAGTTTTTTAAAATTTGAGTTACTTTTCTTTTCTTTTTTTTCTTTTCGTCTTTTGTAACAACGTCTCGAGCTTTGTGCAATAAAAACAGCGAGGGGGTTCACAATCCTGTGAATGAGCCGATGCACTGCAGATCCAAGGCATGCAGTCACAAAGTAAGCGAGTTCTCATTCCAGTCGCTCTATTACGTTCACTTTCATACTAATTAATACTCACTGGAAAGGTGTGAACTTTCTTATCCTTTCAGCTATTAGTGAAATAGTATCCAAAATCGGACATGATAGAAGAGAGGAGTATCTCATAGGTTGATAGAGACATTAGCTTTATATGTAAAAAAAAATTCAGTCTGGATTACCCGGCAAAGACATATGGTGCAGTTCATAAGGCATCTGGTCGTTTCAGTTTCAATCCCCAGTCAAGAATAACAAAGAATACTTATATGGAACACTCTACCCCCGTGGATTAAATAAAGGGTTTAGTTCGAGGTTCTGCATAGGCTCTTGAGTTATACTCTTTCGAAACGCTTGGAGATTGAACCTAGAGGAGAACTACACAAGGATGCTGCGTGCTTTTTTGAACAAATCCTGGAAGCAGCACCCCACAAAACAGCTACATCTTCGTTACCATTTCTCCCAAGTTCACTCTGACCCGAGTTTTTAGTACCAGTTAGGGTCCTATCCATGGGTTAAATAGATGTTTTCGAAATTTGCTTACCTGTTTAAAATCACTGTGAAGATAGATTTTTGTATATAATTGGAAAACATAATTGTTAAATTGACATCGGCATAAAATAACCCCACAAGGACTTGAATACCGTGAAACCAACCAACCAAACAAACTGTTGTATCGTTGTCAGGAACAGATACACAGTGAAATAGAGTTAACTATTTATTAACTGAAGTGGTACAGTCCAAAAAATATTATGAGTCTCGCGTTGTTGGAGTAACGTCTGAAGTTAGTCTTACTACTGACATAGGTCTTTCAGTACTTTATTTGTTCTCCGTTTCACCACCGAACAAGTACGGCACAAGGCCTTTTAAAGTGGGTCCGGACGCAGGGCCGCAGCCCACACGCGTCCTGCAAAATCCAAAAATACCTTCGGCCCGGGCGGCATTCCCCCCTATGTAGGCGCCCCAGACGCCAGGAAACAAAATACAAAGAATAGGCAATGAAAGTACTTAAGAAACATGACGTCTTTTACACCTCCGAGATACCGGAAGTGACGAGGTACGAGCCACAATTCAAAGCAAACAAACAAACAATTTTCTGTCAAAACAATATTTCTCATCAGTTCTGGAGATATGGTCAGTGTAAAATTATTCTTTTTTAACCCGGTAACACGATGGACTATGTTGATTATTTGAATCAAAAAATAACAGGCGAATCATGTTGTTCAGATACGAAGCTGGTTTATTCAGACTGATACAATTTTATAGCAGTCGGACGTAAATAACAAGGAGGGAGGAAGACCTTGTAAGAGTTTTCAACGTATCTTCTTTGCATCCACCCCACCATCCAAACGTTTCTCCAGCACGCCGACCAAAAATCAGCTTCTCTCTTTTGATTTCAAAACTCAACTACTTCATTTTCAAATTATCTCATTTTCACATATTCTCTGATTTAATTACTTTTTGCATCATACTTTCAAGAATCATCATATGCGTCTCAAATCCTTATTTCCCCACGCCGGTCGACAAAACTTGATTCGTTTATTATCCATATCCTGTCTTCTCCAACGTTATTTTGATGTGAAGCGTAAAACTTGGTCGACACCTGTGCACGCGTTTGACTTTTGCGAGGAACTAAACTTACTAGCTAACTTATGATTTTATCAAATAATTTATATAATTAATACAATTAATTAATCCCCCTAAATATTTTACAACCCTTACTCTCAGGTTTACTCTGACCCAAAATGGTAGTACCAGCTCAAGTTTCAGCTCTGTTTCAGATATCTGTTTACCTCTTTTAACTGATTGTGAGGATACATTTTGCTAACATATATAATTAGTAATCATAATTCTAAAACTGAATTCGACATAAAATAAGGCAATATGGATTGACATGTTGTAAGAACCAACCATTTAACCAAAAATCTTTCCGTTAAAAGACTATTTCTCATGTCTTTTTGCACTATGTTTTGTTGTCATTGTTATATATACATATATACATATATATATATATATGATGAAAAAAAAATATATATGATGAAAAATAAATGTTTTGTGGTCATTGTTATATATATATATATATATATATATATATATATATATATATATATAATGAGAAAAAATATATATGATGAAAAATAAATGGAAAAGTGAACTGAATCCGTTGTCTGTATTTTAGTATATCCACTTTTCAATTTATTTTTCATCATCTTTTCAGATCTTTAAAAATATCTACCTTTTCTCCATATATACACTCGCACACACACACACACACACACACACACACACACACACACATATACATATATATATATATATATATATATATATATATAATTCGCAATAACTTTAATAAATGTTACCGGAAAATATATAACATTGGATATAGATAAACTAATATAAAAACGACTCCGGCAGCAGGTGGAAATTAAATCCAATTTTCATTCATCTGATATCGAAAACATGGCAGAATATATATATATATATATATATATATATATATACTACTTTGCAGGATTTTGACCATTTGTCTATGTGTGCGCGTGCGTTTGCGCGCGTGTGCGTTTGCGTTTGCGCGCGTGTGTGTGCGTTTGTGCGCGCACCCACGAGAGGATTACAGAAAGCCCCAGAGATCTCTTTATTTATTGATTTATTTATTGATTGATTTATACGGATATTGACGTGATTCCGTTTTCTGATACTGTTGGAGATTGACCTTTGAGGTCATTTGAATTTCCTAGATATCATTATTATTGTCACTTTTTAGATTAAAATTTTTTATCATTCAATTTGGTTTGGTTTAATTTCCTTGTTTAATGGCATATCAACCTTCTAAGGTTATTTAAGCCCAAACTAAAATGTAAGAAATAGTATCACTACAGTTCTTCAACAAGGATGTATTTGGCATTAAATAACCCACGAAGTTTGATATGCTCTAAAACAAAGTAGTCAGAGTAGACACCAGTCGTCTCGACCAAGTTTAGACATCTGGATAGAAATATAGATCATTATAAATTTACTTAATAAGTTGCTCAGCTGTATATTCGTCATTTTTCTTTCTCCCTTTTTTTTTCATAAATAAAGCTTAAGTCGAAATGTCTTTTCGTCATAACTCGTATATATCTTAGACTATAAAACAGCAAAAGATAGACAAAATTATCCTTATTCTATTTGATTAAGTATTCAGTCATTTTCTTTATTGTTCAATGGTCAGAATAACCAATATTAGAAAAATGAGTCCTGCTCAAAGTATTTAGTTTGCGAAAGACAATTTTCAATGCAGATAACTTTATGTTTCGTCATCCGATTGATTTTAAAAAGTCTTTTAAATTGTTCTTAAAATCGGCACTGTTTGAATTATCTGATCACGTTGTATGATATATATATATATATATATATATATATATATATATATATATATATATAGAGAGAGAGAGAGAGAGAGAGAGAGAGGATTAAAGACTGCAACGCAAAAAAAGTATGTATATTCTTACGAGTATTAGAATAAACCTTGTCAAGTAAAGCTCATTTCACTTTGAAATCTGTCTTTTGGTGGATTTCTTTTTATACCTCTACTTTCTGTTTATATACGAACGTAGAACTGTGTCTATTCTTTAAAAAATACTGTTTGTACAAAATAGATCAATAAAGATTATCATAAAAAAAGTCTACAAAAACTTCATAAGAGAAACGATCAAAATAACATTAATTTTTTAAAATCTTAAATTTTTTTTCTTTCCTCTCAGTATCTTGGGATTCCTGCTATTTGTTAATAGTAAAATATACTTATATCTATTGAAACATTTCGGGTCTGTCGAAAAGTTGTCACTTGATCCCAATGATGAATTAAATGGAAAACTACGTATTTACAGTTTGGTTCTCACGTTTATTAATGTACAGCTAATTCAGACTCGCCATTTCTATGTGTTTCTAAACTGTCACTCATAACGAGGAAGAATCTCCATGTATCTCTTAAATAAGATATCAAAGCCTCTAAAAAGAGGGTTTCTAAAACGTTAACCCGAAAAAGATCCCTGCTTTGTATTATTAGTGTGTTTATATATATATATATATATATGGGGTACCCACAAAAATGTTTTTTATTTCATTGAACAATATACAGGTGTTAAACAAAATAATGGAAACACCTAGAATCTTAGTATTATCATTTTGAAACTACTATAAAACCGTTTGTTATTTTTATGCTTTTTAATTTATTATTAATTTTTCTCGACTTATTTTACTGAAATTGTTTTTTTTTTTTTTTTACAGATATCAGAAGAAGAAATTAATCAAAATTCATTAGAATGGCAGATCTATCGGACTTTAAATAAGGTCAAATCGTTGATGCTCGTATGACAGGCGCTAGTGTAACAAACAAGGCTGAATTATTTGGTGTAGCAAGAAGTACTGTCTCGAAAGTAATGACAGCACTTGAGAAAGAAGGGAAAAAAAACCTCCTCGCTGAAGAAAGACTCTGGAAGAAAGCGAAAGAGATCTGATAGGGACCATCGGACTCTTACACTGATTGTTAGAGAGGATCACAAGAATACAACTCCAAAAATTATAGCAGAGCTTAATGACCATCTGGAGAACCAAGTTTCTGCAAAAACTGTAAAAAGAGAGGTGTACAAAGCCGGATTTCACGGGAGGGCTGCAATCAGAAAACTATTAGAATACATTTTTTAAAAGTTTCCTGGTGTTTGAATTATTTTGTCCAACGCCAGAATTTATTATTATTATTATTATTATTATTAAATTTGGTGCAGTTTAAATCACAAACTGCACCAAAATGAAGATGAACGAACGTCTAATGTAATGTCCGCTTTTAGTTGATCTTATGTATACATAGATTTTTTTTTAAATACCCTAGCCGGTGGCAAAAGCTGCTCGGTAGCGCCAGGAGTGGCAGTACCGCCTTGAGCTACCGAAACTGTGTTATCACCCTGGATGGCGGCTGATGAGGCTAGGGTATCGCACGTGCTTCCACACGTTGTATGATGAAAAAAAAAAAAAAAAATTATTTACTCATTAGAGGTTTTCACATCAGCGTAAGCTGATGGTCTTTCACTGGAGATTGAGTGACAGCAAGTCTCAAGTCTCCAGGATTATTATTATTATTATTATTATACACTATCTATTGCTCTCACCAGGCTATAATTACTTATCACGCTCAGAAGGAGAATCCAGTGATAACTACTCCTAATTGTATTCCAGGATGTAAAGGACTTTTGGTTCGAGGTGATTATTTTTACTTGTTCCACAACCTTGTGCATTCCACAGTTGTGAAGCATCCACTTTTCATTGCTTGTTAGGATTTGTTTAAGAATTATATTTCATGATGTAAAGTATTAATAAAATAACAAAGCCCATATAAAGGGTCTCCTAAACGTTTACTTAAAAAAATGTCAACGTTGTAGTACTCGAGAAATCTAACTGCTAAAACTCAAAACGCAAACTTTGTCATCAATAGCTTCAATCAAAAATAACTTCTAACCCCACCTGTCCCTCAAAGGTCTCTACTCTCACTCTTGGGAAATGTTCATGGTGGGGAGACGTTGCATAACACAACAAAAAATAGATATCTTTCATTTATTTATTTATTCATTTAGAGTATAAATTCAGAGTATAAAAGATCTGAAGAAGTCTGTTGATATAGACAAGAAAATAAGTTCATGTCATACCATTCACCTTCTGACTAATCTTTTGTCAGATGAGAGATGTAATTTTATACACATACGAGGAAGGAGGCATGAGTTCGTATACATACTTATATATACGGGCAGTAGTTAGTGTCTTTTTTCATTGCTCGACGATCTACTTAGCGTGAAACTTTGGCAGCAGTTATATTTGGATATGTTCGAACGGTCTAACTTTACGAGATCTATCAGCATATAATGGACTCTGTTTCAGTAAAGCTGCTGACTCACAATATTACTGTGAGTCATTACTGTTATATATATATATATATATATATATATATATATATATATATATATGTATAATTGAAAAACTCAACAAACCGTCATTTAGCTATGAGAAATTTATTTTAGCTCACCACATCATAAGAAAAACCAACTTTTTCAGAAAGCCGTCTTACAATGTAGAGAAAAAATATATTCAAAATTATAGAAATAGTCCTTCAATCGATTCTTACACGTTGTTTTTTTTAAATAGAGGGAGGGACAAAAAGATATGGGATTGAAGTCGGTGTCAAAACTTGATGTAATATCATCGTCGGGTGTCATGTATCCTTATATATAAAAAAAATTAACACGACTCATAAAACTTTCAGCAACTAAAATCTTGTTAATAAATTAACCTATGTTAACAAAAAGATGGCTGACACCTGACGATAACACCACATCCGGTTTTAACATCAACTTCTTGTCCATATCTTTTTGTCCTTCCGTCTATTTATTTTTTTTTTAACGAGTAAGAATGCATTGGAAGAATATTTTAGTAATTTTTGTGTTGTATAGTGGCTCGTATCACGTGACTTCTGGTATTGCAGAGGTATAAAAAACGTCGTGCTTCTTAAGCACGTAGGTTCTGCAAGATCTCGGTCAGTAGTTAGACCAACTTCGGACGTAACACCTACAGCACGAGACTTATAATATTTGTTGGACTGTACCACTTCAGTTAATAAATAATTAACTCTTTATTTCACTATGTATCTCTTCCTTACTACGATATAACATTTTGGTAATTTTTTTTCTCTCTTCATTGGGATATAGCTATTTGCAGAGGTTGGTTTCTCTTATAAAGTGGCCAGCTGAAATAAATTTATTATAATCAAATTACGGTTTGTTGAGTTTTTTTTCCAATTATATGAATTAGCTCTGAATGAAATTTATAATCTTGTAAATTTATATATTAATTATCATATACTGAGAATTCCAGGAGATTTATTAGAATACTCTTATATATTCTCAAATAAAATAATTAGCACCGCATCATCTTTGGATATATATATATATATATATATATATAAAGAAAGAAAGAAAGAAAGAAAGAAAGAGGTGCTCGTGGTATAATGGATACTATTGTAACGGCGATCTGAGTTCAAATCCTGAACGTGGTTATTTGCATTTCACATAAAGCTAAAACCCTTGAAAAAGTTATGAATCCAATTATTCTCCCTCCAGCTATGGATAAATAGTAGGGCAGACTAGGCTCTTTAACCTTGGTATGGAAACCGGTCAAGGAGAAAGTAAACTCCGATTTCAAACCTGTTAAATTCCGCCTAAAAATTGATCTTGTGTTATGTCCTGCTCATGTGGAGTGTTTGGGTAAATATATGCTGGTGTGTGTGTGTGTGTGCGTGTGTGTGTGTGTGTGTATGTGTGTGTGTGCGTGTGTGTGTGTGTGTGTGTGTGTGTGATGATGATGATGATAACCCAGTAGAAAGGACTTGTCATAACAAATTTTTTATGAGAACAATACATTAAAGATTAAACTTCCAACTGAATGATAATTTTGAGCGGTCTGTGTTTGCGGTAAATTTCATCTTAAATAAACAGAGAGAACTATGAAATGATAATTAAAAAAGCCACCTCTTTTCTAATTAGAAACATCCGTATCATCACGGAATTATGTCACCCTGGGGACTCAATGAGTTCATAGATCTTCTAATTATTATTATTTTACTCTTTGCAAGTTATTCACGCCAGTTTTGACAGACGGTTTTTCACTGAAGTCTCAATGACGGTTCTCCGGGATTCTTCTAAGTATTCTAACTGATCTTGACAGTGCATTGGTCTGCTTCTTCCTCTGATCTGCTGTACTCCTAGACTCTTTTCTCTACTTTTTAGGACTGTTCCAAGGCTACCAAATACAACTGGTATCACAGCCACTTTCAAATTTCACTGTTTTTAAGCTCTTTGGCGAGATACAAGTACGTATTTGTTCATATTTACGCTTTCTTTTATTTTTCACTGGAACAGCAAACTCTGCAAGGTGAAGTTCTTTCTTGATGATGAACGCAACGCTTGACAGGATTAAATGATCTGTTTGTATCTCAGGAATTTTATGCGTCTCATTCTCATTGAAAGATTCTGGTTTGTGCATATACCATTTGTTTGGTTTGGTTTCTTTGTTTAATGGCATATCAACCTTTGTAGGTTATTTAATGCCAAAGCTATTCTCCTTGAAGAACAGTATTGGTACTATTTAACCCATACCTGGGAGGATAAGGGGGTTCATACCTTTCCCAAGAGTATTTGTCCGAAAGTGAATGTAATAGCGCGACTGGAGTACGAACTCGTTTACTACGATTCCGCAGCCATCGCTTTAACCATTGCACCATGAGGACACCCCCTATACCATTTGTCAGTATATATTTACCTACCCCTCCGCACGAGTATTAGGTGATCGGTTTGTATCCCAGAAAAGTTTGTTCGTCTCATTCTCCAGAACTGATTCTAGTTTGTGCATATACCATTTGTTCGTATGGTTAAAAATCAAGTCCTTGCAATATTTAGCCACAGCTGGAGGGAGGATAATTGGATTCATACCTTTCCTTAGGGTACTATCGCTATGTGAAATGCAAACAGTCTCGTTCCGGATTTGAACTCGAGTCGCCATGTCCATTCAACAACAGTAACCATTACCACGAGTATTTGTAAGTATGGTCGAATTTTAATCTCAATTCCAAGTGGGACATTTTTGTACGAATTATTATTATTATTATCATTATTATTTACTCCTTGGGAGTTTTTTACACCAGCGTTTGCTGATGGTCTTTCACAAGAGTTTGAGTGACAGCAAGTCTCCTCAAGTATCCAGGACTCTTCTCAGTATTCTAGCCGTTCTCAACATTGCTGTTGTTTGGATGGTCTCCACTCGTCCTCCAACATCCAAGTCCTCCAGTCCCTTTAATAATCTTTTAGTTACTGTACCGAAAGCACAATTCGTATAATCGTCACTTTAATGTTCCATAGTTTTTTCAATTCCTTAGCAAGGTCCAGGTACTTATCCTTCTTTTCACTTTCTTTCAGTTTTATTTTGTTGCAAGCCGGTACAGCAAAGTCCACAATTTTGCAAGTTGTCTACTTTTTGTTGATTACTATAAGGTCTGGTTTTCTGGCCGAGATCAGGTGATCCATTTGTATGTCAAAGTCCCATAGGACTTTGTGTGTGTCATTCCCCAGGACAGATGCTTGGTTTTGCATATACCATTTGTTTGTATGGACAAATTTAAATTTCTTGTACATCTCCCAGTGGATCACCTTGACCACCCTGCCGTGTCTAGTCTTATACTAATTCTGTGCTAATTTGCTGCATTCGCTTATTATGTGATTGATCGTTTCGTCTCTATTACCAAATATCCTAAATTTTCTATTTTGCCGCGTCGTATCTATTCTTGCTTTGATTTGATTGGTTCTTATGGCGTTGTTTTGTGCTGCTATTTGGAGAGATTACAATTATTATTGTTATTATTATTAATATTTTTACATTGCCATTATTGCAGCTGTTGTTGTTTATATATAAATCGGCTTATTCCGTCATAGGTAATTTTGTAACTTTTTCTCTTAATGGCCCAGTCATCTAATAAATAAAATATAAGGGTAAAAGGTAAAAGATGAAGTGTAAAAGATATTTGATACCGAGAAAACAGATAAAAGATTTGAGGCAAAAAGTAAATGATAATAGGAAAAAGTTGATTGGTTGGTTGGTTGGTTATCTAACGCCTAATACTGTTTATACATATATATTAAATATATATGATTTTTAAACGAATAGTTTGTAGGTAACAATTCTTAAACGAGACAAGGGTTATTTATTCGCACACAGTTAAATATTGCTCTCAAATACTAATAGTTTGATGGTTTTCGGTATAGTAAATGATTTAATTGTTCTACTTGACCCTTATTTGGTACCCAAAGCTGTACTACCACTCCAGATCTTTGTAGACCTGGGAGTAATGGCAATGAAGGAGTACTCCTCATTCCCCAAAGTTACAGGACTGGAGCCTCTCCATCAGATGGCTTAGTGTCATATCAAGGACATTCATTAGGGAGAAATCCTAACCCTATGCTGAGGTGCAGTCGGCCTATTCAACAGCGCCCCCCCCCCCGCACACAGAGCTTTAATAGATAAATTATGTAACAGTTAATATCTCTCACGCTATATATAGTGTGATTTATAATAATTTAATAGTTGATATTTATTTGGCAGAAAAGGCTTTAAGGTAAATGAGGAATAATGGATTACAGGTAAAATCTGGCTGATGCGAACTAAATAAACAAACCTAGTTAAATCAAATCTATAATATCTATCATTTCTGATTGATCCTTACCTTTGAAATCAAAGCCGTCTTCGGGCCTTACGCAAAGCCAATTCGCTAGTTCATATAATCATGTTTATTAACTCATCGATTTTCTTCTTTTCATTTTAAATTTAGTTCTCATTTATTATTGTTGTTATTTTTGTCATCACACTTTCCTGCTTCTTGTGTCAGGGTTTCAGCAATCAAAGAGAAGCAAACAATTCTTATTACGTGAAGAGTACTCGACTCCTCGTCCCCACTTGAAGTGCAATGCACGTAAAGAGGTCTGATTCTGCGCTAAAGAAAAATCGACATTGGTTTGCCACCAGTTCAAAGAGTTCTTTGAAGCACGATGAAAAATTTCAATTGCTTGTAATTTGCAGGGATCGACCAGAAATAGCGTTTGAGGGAATTATTCGCGGCAAAAGCTTTATATACAGCACTGCTCGTAATTATTTAGATTAACTGGCAAATTACTTTTTAACGCTTCGCGTCGTAGGAAATGGGATGGTCGACCCGAGTTCAAATCCTGCACGATGTTATTTACGTTTCCCTTCCCATTAATGTGCATCTATTCTTCCTCCTAATATGGGTAAAATAATAAGGAAAACTGGGTTCTTTAGCTTTGGTTAGGCAACCAGTCTAGGAAAAGGAAAACTATGAATTCAGACCAGGTACTCTTCGCTTAAAACCTAGCGTCACATCTAACTCATGATGTAGGGGTTGCATAAATACACACTTTTAATCATCTGGTTTTGAGAGTTGAAAACAGGAACATTATGCAAGAGGAATCAAATTTTAATGCAATCACCATATCAAGGTATGTGTTTATTATTGTGGTTTTTGAATGTTAAATTCCCGGAAAATGTTTTTTTAACAGAACTACATTTTTTAAAGTAAAAATAGATTTTTTTCCGGTATTTCTAAAATCTCGTTCAAAATACAGCAAAAAGATTGAAAAGGCGAACAAAGAATAATTTTTGGAAGAGTTGCCCAAAATTTAATATGGATTTTCGTCTTTTTTAATCCTTAATGGTTCACACAAATTCTGTATTCAAATGATTATAACCAGTACATTCAATACGGCAATTCTCATAAAAGTTATTATCTTGAGAGATTAACAATCTAATTTCACACTTCATTCCCCGTATATCTACAATATATTGCTAGCCTCATGGAAATTTCAACGTTTAATCATCATATACAAAAGCTTCTCAAACCCTTTTCCTTAATGCGCCCCTTAAAACCATATTTAATTTCCATTTACCCTGAAATCAATTAGATATTAGATTACAAAACATATATAATTAACGATCGTTTAATATAATTTACATGGTAAAGAATCAGTTATCTATAGATGCAAAAGCACCCTTAATTCTCGAGTCATTTTTTAATGGGAAGGAAGGGTTTAGTGGACATTAAAGACATCACGAATATTAGGTCGGTTTGTGAGCCGCAAATCTACTCATTCAATGTTTGAAATGCTTCTCTGTTTGTCTCGTAAATAATGCGTATAACTAAACCCAGATTCTACAATTGTATGCCTCATTAAAAACGTCGAAAATATTCAAATCGTTTCGGTCAGAGCCAGATCGCTCGTTCATTTAAATGACCCGGATGCTTTGAACGAGGGGTATGTGAACGACATATCACTAGTGGCTATTATACCCAATTAAGCATTTTACTATGTGTATGATACCTGGCAACTAGTTTTCTTGATCCAGCGATTTTTGTTTTCCTGTTGTATTGAGATTTCTACATGCAAGTTAGAAAATTCACACACTGTGGACGGCTATACTTTTATCTACCCTGCATAAAATTATGTAAACCCTTATGGGTCTATATGGACCATTCTGAGAAGCCCTGGTACATACAAACATCACACAATAAATCGTCATATAGATACAATACAACGGATTAAATCGAACAAATTAAACTGACAAACTAAACCACAGAAAATGATATTTTACCCATTTAAAACTTCGTGAAAAATAATATTTTTCATTAAATCGTTGCCTAGTTAGAAAAGTAGGTCGTCATATATTCTTGTTTTGTTTTTTTTTAAATTCTGGATGTATTCCCTCAAGTCCTGCAACTTTTCTGTTTTTAATTCTTTTTTAAATTCGGCCTCAACTTCTTCCTCCGTAAACAGTCCTAGTCTGACGTCTAGTTGGTCATTAATAATTTTTGGATAGGTTTGTCAGCGATTTCAGGTGGGTTTACGAGTAAGATTCTTGAAATGTTCTTTTCATTTGTGAATTCTTTATACTTGGCAGGCAGTTCTTGTTTTAGTGCCTTGATTTTCTTCAATTTTGGATCACAGAACTTTCACTTTAACATTAGAATGTATGAAAAGGATTTTAGATTTTAAACAAAAGAAACGCCGATGACTTGTTTATAAGTGTTAATATTGACAAATAGTCACTGCATTTCACAATCTATAACTACGATAATTTATTCAATCGGCGAAATTTTTCGTATGAATATTTGCTTTTTAAGTATAATTAAATAATCGAATGAAATTAAGAAAAGAATTCATTGAAAGTTACAATTCCGTTACAACTATAGTGCTTCAGCTAAAGCAAAAGAGCTTTGCAGAGAGCAGTTGGCTGAGTCAAGCGCCGCGGTAAAGTTGTTACCGTGAGAACTGGTGTATTAGAATTTTGTAATTCGGTTCACGTACTCACCCTTGTCGTCAAAGTATAATGACGGGAGTATGGAAGAAATTACGTTTCACATTGCTTAGTCTGTCTAACCCTTCCTCGTTTAACGTGACACACTCCAAATGCAAAGATGGAGGTAGGTATGTAGTTACAATTGAACTATTATATAGATTCGCTGACTCAATGAATCAAATATTTAATTAAAGATATCTTCTCCCGTGATACAAAATCACTGCAACGTTGATTAAGTAACTTTTTTTTATATAGAATTCGATGAATACATTCGATTTGAAAGACATCTTGTCTGGCTTTTAATTAAAAAAACCCAGAAAGCCGTAATAATATTTCTTTGAATTCAGTTCTTAGCACAGTCGACTTGGGCAGACTCATGTCTATGGTTCTTTCAATACAGTTGGTCATATTATTATTATTATTAGCATCGATCTAATTGTTTAAACACGAGTATAAAAATTCAAAATTTTCCTTTTTCTTCAGGAATTTGTTTTAATTAGTTATTATTTACTCCTTTAGAGTTTTTCACATCAGTGTTAGCTGATGGTTTTTCACAGGAGTTTGAGTGACAGCAAGTCTCCACAAATCTCCAGGACTTGTCTCAGGATTCTGGTCGTTCTCAACAATACTGTCATTTGGATAGTCTCTACCCGTCCGCCAACTTCCAAGTCCTCCAGACCTTTTAATAATCCTTAAGTTATTGTGCCTAAAGCACCTATCACAACTGGCACAATCGTTACTTTCATGTTCCACAGCTTTTCAATTCTCTAGCAAGGTCGAGGTACTTATCCTTCTTTTCACATTCCTTCAGATTTATTCTGTAGTCCGCCGGGACAGCAAAGTCGACAATTTTGCAAATTCTCTTTTTTTGTTGATTATTATAAGGTCTGGTCTTCTGGTCCGGATTAGGTGATCCGTTTGTTATTATCATTATTATTATTATTTCACTCCTTGTGAATTCTTCACACCAGTGAAAGCTAATGGTATTTCACTGGCGTCTGAGTGACAGGAAGTTTCCTTAGGCCTCTTGGACTCCTCTCAGTATTCTAACCGATCTTAACAATGCTCTAGTCTGAATAGACTTGATTTGTCGTCTGATTCTTCTAGTCTTCTTTCTAAGCCTTTGGGGACCGTTCCAAGTGCACCAATTACAATTGGTATCACCGTCACCTTCATGTTCAACAGTTTTCTCAAATCTTAGTCTAAGCAAGTGTCTTTTTCTTTTTTTTTTTTTTTTTCTTTGATTTTGACTTTGTGGTTTGCTGGGACGACAATGTACACTATTCAGTGGGTTTTCTTTTTCTTTTCTTTTCTTTCTTTCTTTCTTTTCTTTTCTTTTCTTTTTATTTATTTATTTATTTATTTATCTTATTTTAATTATCACTTGGGATCAGGTCATCCGTTTGTATCTCAAGATTATTATTATTTTACTCCTTTGAGAGTTTTTCATACCAACGTTAGCTGTTGGTCTTTCACTGGAGTTTGAATGACTGCAAGTCTGCTCAAGTCTCCATGACTCTTCTCAGTATTCTGGCCGATTTTAACAATACTGTAGTCAGATGGTCTCTCCCCGTCCTCCGATTTCCAACTCTTCTAGCCTCTTTGGAGCTCGTTCCCAGTTCACCAAATACAATTGGTATCACCGTCACCTTCATATTCCAGATTTTTTTCAGTTCTCTGGTTAGGTCTAAATAATTGTCTCTTCTTTTGGTTTCTTTAATTTTCACTTCGTGTTCCGCCGGGACGGCAAAGTCCACTTTTCCGCAGGTTCACTTTTTTTATTTGACTATCTCTAGGATTTGTCTTCTGATCAGTATTATGTGATCTGTTTGTACCACAGAAAACTTTGTTCATCTTATTCTCTAGGACGGATTCTGGTTTGAGCATACACCATTTGTTCGTATGGTCAAATTTCAAGTTCTTGCACAACTCCCAGTCAATCACCTTTCCCACCAAGTCGTGGCAAGTCTTATACTCTTTTTGCGCTAGTTTGCTGCATTCACTTATTATGAGATTAATCGTTTCGTCTCTATTGACACATAACCTACACTTGCTATTATGTTGCTTTTTATCTATTTTCGTTTGAACATCGTTGGTCCTTATGGCGTTGTTTTGAGCTGCTTTTTAAAAAGAGATTCAGTTTCTCTCTTAAAGTTTCCCTTTCTCAACCATGTGTATTTTTTTAGGAAAGTATTGGAATAACACGTTTTGAAGCTGAAGGGAACATTTGTAATTGGTCTTTCGATAAGGCTGTGAAAGGCCACACTTGACTGTTGAGAAGGCTGCATTAACCACATCTGGGCTAAACAGTAATGTCAGACGTTTGTTTTATTACTAGAGTAATCAATATGTGAACCGATTAATCAACTCAGACCAATCAATCATTTGCTGTGGTTAGTGAGAGAGCACTGTTGACTGGAGCAGACCCATGTTTATAGTTTGTTCAATATGGTGAAAAGAAGAAAACTGCAGAAAACAGAATCTGTCCTAAAAAATGATGTGCATACAATTCTTTGGGACTTTGAGATAAAAAGAGATCACCAAATGCCAGCCAGAAAAGTAGACGTAATGTTGATTAACAGGAAGAAAAGGACTTACAATCGAATGGATTTTGCCGTTTCTGCGGATCACAGAGTGAAGATGAAAGGAAACGAAAAGATATACAGATTGTTGAATCTTGCCAAAAAGCTGAAATGGTTGTGTAATATAAGGTGATGGTTGTACGAATTGTAGTTGGTGCAGTTGGAACGGTCCCAGATGGGTAGGAAAGGAATTGGACACGAGAACGATCGAGACCATCCAAACCCAAGCCCCCGTTGACATCAGCTAGAATACTCAGAAGACTCCGGGAGACTTTGGGAGACTTGCTATCACTGAGACTTCAGTGAAAATCCACCAATTAAAACTTGGTGAAAAACTCGGAGAGAGTGAAAGAAAATGATAATAATTGATGAATAAATAAATAAATAAAAATGGCAATTCTATAAGATGATCGAATATTTTTCAAAGAATGTCTAAAAGTAGCCACTTACATCGCAGGAGATTTTGTGACTTTTTTGATATGGTGATAGGAGCTGACTAATAATAATAATAATAATAATAATAATAATAATAATAATAATAATTGCAGCAAGTATAGATTGTGTTGTGATAAAGACGAAACTATTAATCACATAGTAAGCAAATTTAGCAAACTAATACAAAGAGAGTATAAGACTAGACACGACTGAGTGGGAAAGCTGATCCTCTTGGAATTAAATTTGAGTATATGAACAAATAATACATGCACGAACCAGAATTCGTCCAAGAGAATATAACACAACATTTTCCGGGATTTTGAGATACAAACAGCCAGAAAAACAGACTTTGGATAATAACCAAAAAAAAAAAATGAGAACTTGCTGTATATTGGACTTTGCTGTCCCAGCGGACCACAGAAAGCGAAAAGAGAAACTATTCTTGGACCTTCCCAGAGAGCTGAGAAAGTTGTGGAATCTGAGGGTGACAGTAATACTAATTGTAATAGGCGTGCTTGGGACGGTCCTCAAAGGCTTGGAAAGGGAGCTAGAAGAGTTGGAAATCAAAGGAAGTATGGAGACTATTCGGACTATTGCATTGTTAAGATCAGCCAGAATACTGAGAAAAGTCCTGAAGACCTGAAGAGACTTGCTTTCGCTTAGACTCCAGTAAAATACCATCAACTAACGCTGGTAAGAAAAATTCGCAAGAAGTAACCATAATAATGATAATAATCATGCAAAGTTGAATAATAGACAGTCTTATAATCTACAAGATATCCGACAAAGTCACGAACATCACCATGAAAAAAATGGAAATTGGAATTAACTACAGGAGGAAAAACTTTAGTAAAGGTGAAAATCCAGAGAGGTACATCTAGAGTAGATGCTCTGTCACCATTACTATTTGTAAGAGCGAAGATGCCACTCAATCATATACTTAGAAAATGCACAGGGAGCCACAAATCAACGAAATCGCAAAAAAAAAAAAAGATTATCCACCTAATGTACATGGACGACTCTTATACAAATTATGGAAATATACAGTCAGGATATAGAGATGGAATTTGGCATAGAAAAATGTGCTATGCTAATAATGAGAAGCAAAAAAAAAAAAAGACAAATAATAATAAAACTACCAAACCAAGAAAAAATTGAACGCTCAGAGAAAAGGAAAATTATAATAACTTGGGAATATTGGAAGTGGACGCCACAAAACAAGTGGAGATAAAAGAAAAAAAATTAAAAAAGAGAATTTCATGAGACCGAGAAAACTTCTCGAATGCAAACGCTAGAGTATGAATTTCATGAAAAGGAATAAACTCCTAAGCGGTCCGCCTTGTAAGATACTCGAGACCTTTCCTGAAATGTATGAGGGAAGAACTTCAACAAATGTACCAGAGAACAATAAAACTAATGACTATACATAAAGCTTTACATCCGAGAGATGGCATAAACAGGCTATATGTGCCTAGAAAAGAAGGAGGAAGAATATTTGGATGCATACTTTTCCCAAGGGTATTAGCGCTATCTAAAATGCAAACAGCCCTGTCCAGGTTTTGAACTGGGATCGCTGTATCCATTTCCGACAACGATAGCCATTACATCACGAACACCTCCAGTTCTGATAAATATCTAAGTAAGTTAAGAGGATGCTGAGAAGTTGTTGTCCCAATCAAAATCAAATGACCAACAGTCATAAAACCTCATGCTATTCCATATATTCAGTAGTTCCACAAACCCTTTTTAAACATAGTTTCATCCTTTAGAAAAAAAAGTGGGATCGCTGTGGCTAACATGCTGGACTGTGATATCATAATAAGCGAATTCGAATTTCAGTAACCCTATTAAGTTAATTTTCAAACAATTATCTAGAGAAAAGATATGAACACCCTTACTTCCTCTTCACAGCAATTGGTTAAATAACGCCACCATTACTGTTCTTCTACATGAATGAATTTGACAGTCATCCATGAATGTTGATATACCATTAAATAGAGAAAACAAACCTTTCAAAAAAAGTAATTAGCGTCTTGATTGGGTCGAGAAATTTGCAGCCCCCCTTTGTGCATATATAATTGTGTGTAACGCTTTTCTACGCCCCCTAAAGTCACCATAATAATGTCACTAGAAGTGACATTGTTATGATAAAATGAGGCACACCACCTGCTCTTTAAGCGAGCATGCGTTGTGTTACAATAACAACGGTATTTTTTAAATGAAAAAGTTAATACCTTGACTGATTGATTGATTTTAATGGGATGTCAACTCGTCTGGGGTTATTTTATGCCTAGTGGTTTGAGAATTACATTTATTTTTCGTTCATATTTACATTTTTTATTTTGTTGCTTCTAAAGATTTTTTTAAACAGTTATGTGATATCAATATTTGATAGATTCTTACAAATGTCAATGCGTCTAGGAATATTTCATACCAAGAAGTTAGGGAATCGTGTTCATTTAACATTCATATTTACATTTTTTAGTAGATGTTTCTTATGATTTATTCTTTTACATACTGAATAAGAATCATTATTAAACAGGTCTATTTGAGCCATAGTTGGGACCCTAATAGGTACTACCAATCTTGGTCAGAATACACCCAGGAGTATTGAGGGTGAAGGAGTATTTCACACTTTCCAGGTATCCATAAGTGTAGCCTCAACACCTGATGCAATTTAATCATTTCCAGAACAACCTTTTCGGGAGCTTTTAATCCCCTAAAGGATGGTATACGAGCCTGCATATGCTAAGCCCCACTAAAAGGACAATAGAAGAATAGAAATAATCATAAAAATCCAAATATATACTGTTATATTAAAATGCAGATAGATACATACAAATCTATTGCTAAGTTTATTTTTTTATAAATTGTCACATGGAAATTCAAGTATCTAGATTTTTTCCCCGAGGAATAAAGACATGACATGAAGAAATTTAACTATATTCTCACGAGGAATAGGGACTTGAAATAAAGAAATTTAAAAACATGACGACAGTAAATAAGAATGGAAATTCTCAAAAGTAAGTACTTAAATGCCATTAAGAATGGTAAAGTAATTTCCACGTTAAGAAGCATCAGCTAAAATATCCGGAGTTGACTGGCGACACATGAGAATGTTGTTCGGGTCTTATTCCGGAAAGTCAAGGTCTCTATTTCCGATAATTTTCCCTGAAAATAGGAAGCACACTGGTATTAAGAAAGAAAGAAAGAAAGAAAGAAAGAAAGAAAGAAAGAAAGAAGCATGAGAAAAAAGAAAGAAATTGTAAGATGACAAGAAAGTTGGTAAAAAAGAAAGAAATTTAGAGAAGAAAGAAAGAAAGAAAGAAAGAAAGAAAGAAAGAAAGAAAGAAAGAAGCATGAGAAAAAAGAAAGAAATTGTAAGATGACAAGAAAATTGGTAAAAAAGAAAGAAATTTAGAGAAGGAAGAAAGAAAGAAAGAAAGAAAGAAAGAAAGAAAGAAAGAAAGAAAGAAAGAAAGAAAGAAAGAAAGAGTACTTAAAAAGAAAGAAATCGTTGAAAGAAAAAGCACCTAATGAAGAAAGAAAGAAAGAAAGAAGCATGTAAACAAAGAAATAAATTGTAAGGGGAAAAGAAAGAAAGAAAGAAAGAAAGAAAGAAGAAAGGGAAAAAGAGAAATGTTGAAAGAAAAAAACAAACAAGCAACAACTGAAACAAAGAAAACAAATAAAGAAAAAGAAGCATGTTAAGAAAAATAAAAGTAAAAAGAAAAACGCAGAGAAGCATTTGAAAGAAAGAAAGAAAGAAAAAAAAAAGAAAGAAGCGCGTGAAAAAAGACAGAAAAAGAAAGCCTAAATTGCAGGGTTTTTTTTATATATCTTGTAATGTTATGCAACCTTTAGGACTTTGTTCAATGCAACCCGACAATTTATCATTTCAAAGGCAAAAGTGAAGCACTAGTTAAATGCGTGCATTCCATCTGTTTAGGTGGCAATGACATTTACCCTTTGATTTCCAACTCGTCAGAACTCGATCTGAAATTGTACACATTTACACAAAAAGTGTCAACATCATAGGAAAAATAAGCAGTTTTAATGTCAAAGACTGAAACCATCAAAATCTATTTGAGTAATGTTAAATATTCCAGCATTAAAAAAAAGATCCTTTTTACCCTATAAATTCATAGCATCGTAATTCAGTCATAAAAGTATCTTCACTGCCTTTTTTTATGTTGTTATACCAATTTTCTGTTCAATTTTATATACCACTGGAAGGGTTTTGTTTCGACAAATTCTTCGAGGATAATATATACATATTGAAATGATAAATTGTGGTGAGTCTGGCAATATGATAGAAATATGTGGAAAGTTGGATAAATCAAACACTTAAAACCGATTTAGTGGCGCGATATTTCGTTATTATAATTCATTTCATCCAGTATGAAAAAGTTCTTAAAAATGAAATAAAAGAACGAAATATCACACCTCTAAACCGGTTTTGATTTATCCAACTTTCCATATATATATATATATATATATATATATATATATATATATATATATATATATATATAAGATTGATTGGAACGGCTTTTCAAACAAGGAGAGTTGCATAGAGCAAAATAAGGAATGGTCTGAAGCTGACAGGCTTGGAGAATCTACTGCATGAAGTGCATCCCATCCCAACCATTAAATGACTGTCACATTTACAACAGGTGAACGAGCTGCCAAATTACAGCTTAACTTTCTCGTCTCAAAACGTGTGCTCTTGAGTTGACAAATATTCATTCCTTTCATCATATCGTCAGACTCAACCCAATCAATGTTCGTAAATGTCATCAATTATGAAGCTTAGCTAAGTTTCCTTCAAGGACCACAGTACGGAGCAAGCAGTAAGAATCGAACTCGCGAGCTTCTCGTCCCACTGATATTATACTTCAAATAATTTTCAAGTTCTACAAAATCCCCCCCTTTTTCTCACCAAAGAAGTATCCATGGTATGAGACTAAACGGAGAGGCTTCAGTTCTGGAGATCTCGAGAGTGAGCAGTACCCCTTCATTGTCATTATTCCCAGGTCCACTCTGAATCTAGAGTGGTAATTATTTTTAGGGTCCATCTATTGGTCAAATCGATCTGTTTAAAAATTATTCATATTTGATTGGACTGCGGGCAAAAATTTTTTTTTAAACTTAAGGAACGACTACACAAAAAATGTAAATAAGAAAGCGATTTCTCTAGGCATAAAATAACCCTAGATGGGTTGAAATACTGCGTAAGTCGTTTCCTAGTTTTGTAGTGATTTTTAGGCAAAAAATTCGATTTATACGCCGCAATTTACGGTGCATAGATACATTTAGCTGAAATACAAGAGGGACACACAGTCAAAAAGTTGGGAAACCGAAGCCTTATTTACGAAGATAGGAATGAACGAAAAAGAAAATTTTATTTTCTTCAAAATAATCCCTTTAGCTTTCAACAGTTATTCTTGCGAGTTTTCCATTGTTTGAAGCACCTCCGAAACTCGTTGTATTTTTGTTAGAGGCCTCAACGTCTTCATGTAACGTAATGGCCGAGGGATTTCGGTTCATGCCTTTGAGTTTAGTTAGGCTGAAAACCTTTCGGCTCAGGCACATGGGTTAGTTATGTGCAAACATTGATGCAGGTGTTAACGCGGGCGCGCGCGGGCGGACGAAGGTGTCACTCAGATGTCACAATAGTCCGAGACGAAACGAATGACGGAGTGCGAGTGACGTCACACACCGGAAACGCGCAGAGGTTTGTGGAGAATTGAAAGAAAGCGAGGGAGTTGGGTACTAGACGCCAAACGAGGAGGATCGACTTTTAGAGCTCGCAGACGCGAGACGAACTTGCGCCCCGTGGGGGCCACTCGAGATGGGGGCCAAATGAATAAGACGGCATAGCGATATTGTGTCTCTCCTCTTTATGTTGAAACCTTTAACTCAAAGTTAATAGAAAGGTTTCGTGCCTGAACAAGAAGTCGTTACGTGTTTTCGAATTTCGAGATTCCTATGTTCTTTCTGTATTCTACGTTATGTATATATGTAATGAACGTTCCATGTACATTTCGCAAATAGCCGTATTTACCTATTGTACATTCAAATCTAACCTTTTATAAAAATTTTCAGTTAGAAAACACGAAAAAAAATCTCGCGGAGTTAGGATTGTAAGAGTGCAGCATCCACCATATTTATAAAATCTCATTCAAAAAGTATCAAAAACTGACTCTAACTTGTCGAGATGCTTCGAACCTCTTTCTTTCTTTCTTTTTTTCTTTCTATTATGGTCTATACCTTTCTTTCTTTCTTTCTTTCCATAATTGTCTATACCTTTCTTTCTTTCTTTCTTTCTTTCTTTCCATTATGAACTATATCTTTCTTTCTTTCTTTCTTTATTTCACAACCACTGACTGGCCAGTGGAAGATGTTTCCCTGTAATAAAAACTGTAATGACTCGGGCCTCAAAGCCAAACATTGTAATCTCAAATGTCCTATATAATATATCAATATTTGGTTATTACGTCCTAATTTTTATTTGGGCAACCCGTCGTGATGTAACAACATAGTCTTGTCATCCATTGATACTGAAAAGTGAGTTTGATCTTCATCAGGTGCTCCATACTCGCGGCTTAGTGTTAAATTTAATTTTTTTTTGCTTTTGGCGATTCTTACCGGTTGTCCCATACTTCTGCCCGTGTGGTAGCTAAGCTAAACTTAGCAAATGGCAAGTTATTTCTACTGGAATCAACGAATTAGCATTTACTGTTAATTTTCTATGTTCCTGAACGTTAATATATCGGAGTCTATTTCGATTCCAATAATTATTGGTAGCAAGTCAAAAACATGTGGACGCTTTTGCCAAATGTATAATTTTCATGGCTTCTAAACAATTCTGTCGTCATGAATTAATACTAATAATAAAAACCTACTGTTGACTAAACCTCGAGGGATCCACGACTTTTTATCGACTGGTTTCCAGTATTTGTTCAAGAGAAGCGCCGATTTCATCTCTAATAAATTTGACTTGCAAAATTGGTTCTTTTATCGATTTTGCAAAAAAGATTTTGAAAATATAAATGGAACTCCCAACAAGATAAAACGCACGTTACTAATGATATAACGACTGAAATCGACAGAGGAATGGTAAATAGTTACCTAGTCGGTTTGGTTTCTTTCTTTAATGGCATATCAATCTTCGTGGGTTATTCAATATCAAAGCCATCCTTGTAATAGAACAGTAGTGATACTATTTAACCCATGTCTTTCCCAAGGGTATTAGTCTGAAAGCAAACGTAATTGAGCGACTGGAGTTCGAACTCGCTTACTTCGAAGCTGCAGTCCAGTACTTTAGCCATTACACAACAGGGATTCATTGGAGAATTGGTTAGCAAACTAGTTGCACAGATCAGTAATTCTGGGTAGAGAGTTCAATCTTCACAACGTGTCCCATACCTGTGGTTTTCTGCTTAGTTTTTAAGATGAACTCACAATCAAACCACGCTGAAAGCGTCGGTCCCTACCAAATCACCGAAGTTAAACAGCGATGTGCATTCTCAGTATTTAGGTGGATGACTACATAGAAACAGCAGATACTGTAAGCAACCTCATGCTTGTGTGTCGAACGACGCAAAACTGAGTAAATATTGATTTTTCAACTAATTATGAAATGCTTACCTGTGTGTTGACTACAAAAAAATATTGGCTCTTAAAATGTTGATATTACAACTAAGTATGAAGTATTTGATCAGGTAAAATGATTGTAAAGATTGATTTTTTATCATGTATAATTAAAGACAAAATTAATTCATCTGACGTAAGCAAAAAATAATCTAACACTAGTTGACACGCCATAAAACCAACCAACCTACCAACAAACAAACAAACAATTATTCCTCGCAGATAAGTAGGGATAACTGTATAATATCTAAAAAAATAAATACATATGATTGATATGAAACTAGATGAGTTAACAATCTACATGGATAAAAAGTCAACACTTGGACCTCAAATGGTATTTATAAAGTTAATATTGTTCGATAAAAAATATTTCCTAAGTTAAATTTAGAGTGATTTATCGATTTAGATATTTTTCATTCCTTATTAGGAATGTATTACATACATACATACATACATATATACATACATATGTATTACATACATACATATGTAATACATATGTATGTAATACATGTGTATGTATTACATACATACATACATACAAATGTATTACATATGTATGTATTACATACATCCATATGTATTACATACATATGTATATATGTATTACATACATATGTATGTATTACATACATACATATGTATTACATATGTATGTATTACATACATACATACATACATATATATGTATTACATACATACAAATGTATGTATTAAATACATATGTATGTATTACATACATATGTATGTATTACATACATGCATATGTATAGCATACATACATACATATGATAAAGTTTAATTTCTGATTTAAGTAACTTAAATCATAAATTAAACTTTATCATATGTATGTATGTATGTAATACATATGTATGTATGTATGTATGTAATAATTTACATAGAGTTTTTTGATCAGAAGTGGCACAAGCCCATATGTATGTATGTATGTATGTATGTATGTATACTGAAGAAAAACATATATGGAGTTTGATTGATTGATTTGATTTTAACAGCATGTCAACCAGACTATGGTTATTTTATGCCGAGAAGTTAGGGAATTCCGTTCAAATCGATATGACCCAAAGATAGGATCCTAACAGATACTACCACTCAGCGTGGACATGAGGGTAATGGCTATGAAGAGGTACTCCTTTCAAACTGGAAACTCACCATCAAATGCAGTATAGCTTGTTTTAATGGCATATCAACCTTCGTGTGTTATTTAATGCCAACGCCATCGTTGGCATTTCTATAAGAAAAACAGAAGTGGTACTGAAAGTGAATGTAATAGCGTGACTGGAGTTCGAACTCGCTTACTACAATGTTGCAGCCCAGCCACTACGCCACGGGAACTCCCCCTCTCTCAGTTTAGTGTCATCTCAGGACATATATATAGGGTTTGATACTATCCCCCTTACTAGGCTGGATAACTTTGAACGTATCCTCTACAGATAAACACTTCGACATTCTCTGGTTATTATTAGTTCACTTTCAAGTGGGACAGATCTTATTGATTTATCTCTGTGCATATAAATGCGAATTTTGACCTTAGCGTACAAAGCCATCTCGGTGATCGGAGAATAAAAATGAACACACATGATATATACTGTTATTCTTATTCTTATTACCTCAAGCGCTATTTTCCATTATAGACGCCATTTTGATAATCACCACTTCAGCCGACACAGGCCCTTACTATTTTATTCCTAATTCTTTCTTATTTTAAAGAATGATTTCCAGCTACTTTTTCATTATCGTTCTAACGTTTTCTGCTATTGTTGCAATCAAAGTATTTATAAGAAAGAACGCCGAAAAGTATGGTACTTTCTTTTGAATAATTCTCGGACGGTTCTTACTGATGTCATTCACCATCAAAAGAACTCTTAGTGGTCTGAAAATTACAAAGGAAAAAAATCTGACTCTGAAGAACGTACTCTTAATTAATCAGTGTTTCGTTTCTAAAAAAAAATGGGTTGGCTGATTTTTAAAAAATATCTCGGTGTTTATTTAAATCATCATCAGAAAATTATACCTGCTTTATTTCTGTTAATCAACTTTGGAGTTTTTATATATGTATTTATCCAACCCTTCAGGCAGGATGTGACACAAGGTTAATTTTAAGCGTTATAAAGCTGGTTTGAATTAGGCGTTTTCTTTCTCCTAGACTAGTTGGCTAAATGAGGCAAAAGAACCCAAACTGCCCAACAATTTGTTCATGGCCGGGACAAGAAGAGAAGGCTTCATGCCTTTCCCAAGGGCATAAAAGCAAAGTGAAACGCAAACAGCCTAGTCTAGGATTTGAACTCATGTCTCCGATTCCATTTCCTACGACGATAACTGTTATACAGAACGTGCCTCCTTTGTATTTTTGTATTGTCATGAATATAATTACTGTCGCATCGCTGATAATTTGACAATACAATCGCGCATACAAACTCAAAAAACACATATATGGAAATCAGAATGGCCTTTCAGTTTTAGAATAAACAACAGTAGACAAAGAATAAGATTACTAAACCATAATAAATTACTTCCGGTCGAACATTTCCGCCAAACACCATGACTTTAACAGATACTCTGAATTCACAATTATATTGAGAATTAAAAAAACAGCAATATATCTAATAACATCACCAAAATACCAGAAATCTTTAAAGATAGATGGATATTATATCTAGTTGTCCTAACCCCTAAATAACGTAACAACAAATTAAATCACGAAAAAGACATACATTTTAATTTTAATCTTCAATAAATACTGATACCAACATCGAATAAAATAAAATAAAATAAAGCTAAAACATAGAGAAATAACTGGATCTTGTCAGAGAGCTGAAAAAACTGTGAAACACGAAGTAAACGGTGATACCAATTGTAGTTAGTATCCATAAAATGGTCCCAACGGATCGAAGCTATCCAGATCATAACATTTTAAAAATCTGGTACATTACTTAGAAGAGTCCTGGAGAGCTGAGGAGACTTGCTGTCGCTCAGATTTAAGAGAAAAGACCACCAGTTAATATTAATGTCAAAAACTTGCCAGTAGCAAAATAATAATAATAATAATAATAATAATAATAATAATAATAATAATAATAATGATAAAACTGAAAGAATGTGAAAAGAAGGATACGTACCTTGAACTTGTTAGGGAATTGAAAAAAATGAGGAACATACAGGTGACAATTATATCAATTGTAATTGGTGAGTTTGGAACTGTAACTAAAGGATTACTAAAGGGACTGGAGGACTTGGAAGTTGGCGGACGGGTGGAGACCATCCAAACTACAGCATTATTGAGAACGGCCAGAATACTGAGATGAGTCTTGGAGACTTGAGGAGACTTGCTGACACTTAGACTCCAGTGAAAAACCATCGGCTAACGCTGATATGAAAAGCTCTAATGAGTGAATAATAATAATAATAATAATAATAATAATAATAATAATAATAATAATAATAATAATCCGACTAACCACTGAATAAAACTGAAGGAAAGTGAAATGAAGAATAAGTACCTCGACCTTGCTCAAGAATTGGAAAAATTATGGAACATGTAGGTGACAATTATATCAATCGAAATTAGTGCTTTTGGTACAGTCACCAAAGGATTATTAAAGATACAGGAGGACTTGGAGGTTGGAGGACGAGTGAAGACCATCCAAACTACAGCATTATTGAGAACGGCCAGAATACTGAGTAGAGTACTAGATACTTGAGGAGACCCAAACCAGAGTCTATCTAGTAAAATCGAAAAAATTTGATATTCTGGACTGACCACCATATTCAAGCGAAAATATTTGATCTGATTGTTGTAAACAAAGGATAAAAAACGTATCAAATGGAAGATGAGGTTGAACGAAAAAAGCAAAGAAACAATTTGATAATAATAGTGTTTATAATTTGTTTCCACCTCCCCCACTGAACACAACATACAGTTTAGGTAACTTTATTTTTGATTCCACCTGGACTGTAATTTTATCTTTGATTTCAGAGTTTCAATGCTTTAGAGATAGGAAATATACTATACCTAATTACATCCATTTTAAATGTTGCATTAGAAACAACAAACACGCTCCATCTTTGGTTTAAAAAATTTGTTTTTTATAAAATAAAGTAGAAGAGATGTATATATTTAGAACAAAATTTGAATTAGGGTAAGGGAGGGATAAGATCTCTGATTTTGAGATTTCAGAGTCCAAAATTAGCCCTCCGCAACTTAAAATAGCGATTAGAATTTTTGATGAGGATATGCTTAACATCGGTAAAAGATTTTTAATTTATTTCTTTCCTTACTTTTCCTTCCATCTTTCTCCTTCTACTTCCGTTCCCTTGTACAATCCCTATACTCGTACAAGCAAATCGCTTGCACACTTACTGCACATGTATACTCACTGCCCTTGTACAATCCCTACACTGGTTCAGGCACTTCGCTTGCACACATACGGCACTTGTACACTCACTGCCCTTGTACAGTCTTAACACTCGTTCAGGCACTGCGCTTGCACACTTACTGCACCCGTACACTCACTGCCCTTATACAATCCCGACACTTGTACAAGAACTTCACTTGCACACTTAGAGTACTTGTACAATCACTGCCCTTGTACAGTCTTAACACTCGTTCAGGCACTGCGCTTGCACACTTACTGCACCCGTACACTCACTGCCCTTATACAATCCCTACACTTGTACAAGAACTTCACTTGCACACTTAGAGTACTTGTACAGTCACTGCCCTTGTACAGTCTTAACACTCGTTCAGGCACTGCGCTTGCACACTTACTGCACCCGTACACTCACTGCCCTTATACAATCCCGACACTTGTACAAGAACTTCACTTGCACACTTAGAGTACTTGTACAATCACTGCCCTTGTACAGTCTTAACACTCGTTCAGGCACTGCGCTTGCACACTTACTGCACCCGTACACTCACTGCCCTTATACAATCCCTACACTTGTACAAGAACTTCACTTGCACACTTAGAGTTCTTGTACAATCACTGCCCTTGTACAGTCTTAACACTCGTTCAGGCACTGCGCTTGCACACTTACTGCACCCGTACACTCACTGCCCTTATACAATCCCTACACTTGTACAAGAACTTCACTTGCACACTTAGAGTACTTGTACAATCACTGCAGTCGTGCAATAATGAACAATTGTATACACTCATAACTTCCTTTACAATTTCACTGATCTTCAAACGTACATCTGTAAATTTTATACTTCCAGATCTTGTTTGATGAAACTAATATTCATACCGTAATTTTTCATATCTCATGCAATTAACATTAAAACAGTGAATAAAAGAATTCGAAAATATGCACACTGAAGTAAATGTTCATAATCTGTGACTCAAAAAATTTCTGATAATCTTCATTAGATATACTCAAATTTAGATCCCTCTAACCATACTTCTGAACATTATCAAGAAACAAGAAAAACATACATATATAATTTTTACTTAAAATAAACTTTTACATTTGACATTATAACGCATCATTGTCATAATGTACGAGCCGAAGAACAAAGCAAAGATTTTCCTTGTACTCGAAGTATTTTAGCCCAGTCTGCTCGGGCTGTAGAATACACCGACTACATCTCTGCAAGGGGTAATATCCTGGATATGATATTAAACAATCTGATGGCGAGACTCCAGTAATGCTAGAGCTTTGGGGAAAGTGGAGTACCCCTTTATTGCCACCGCTCCCAGGTCCACTGATATGGTCCTATCTATGGGCCAAATAGAACTGTTTGACATTTGCAAACAAATAACTTATGCTAAATTGAATTGTTTGAAATAGAACTGTTTTGATCATATAACTGTGTGTAAATAAATGACTGCTGTTTAACTGAATTGTTAGTTATACATAGCAATAATTGGAGCCATTTAACTTATGCTAAATTGAATTGTTAGAAATAGAACTGTTTGATCCTTTAACCGTGTGTATTTACTAAATGTATTTACAAAACACATATCTAATATATATGTAAAAACAGGATGTGCCATTAAATACTAACAATGGTTGATATGCCATAAAACCAAACAAAATAAAACCATTAAAGTATCTAACATTTGTTAACTACATCCAAAATTTTAAACTCAAGATCATAACTTGGGATTTATTGATTTTATGATAAAGTTTCAAGAATCTGAACAAAGCATTACTATCCTTTCCCATAGGTTATCTTGCCATTTGTCTGGTCAAAGTGCCATTCAAAGTGCTAATATTAATAAACACAGATTACACGGCGCTGAAAATTCTATTCGTATACGACAAATACTTGCAAAAGATATACGTATACGATGCAGGTATCCTTGAAAAAGATATGGGTTAGATAGTACCACTACTGTTCTTCTACAAGGATGGCTCTAACACTAAATAACTCACGAAGGTTTATATGCCATTAAACAAAGAAACCCTACTATCCTTGACAAGGCTTTTTGCATATCACTATCCGTTATGTACATTAATCATTTTGGGAAAGACATTACTTCATCTCTTCTCTCTCCAGATTTGAGTTAATAATAAATTTGAGTAAATAACAGGGCAGCCTGGGCTCTTTAGGAATCTATCTAGAAGAAGGAAAACACTGGAGCCCGCTTAAAAACTTTAAAAATAAGAATAAAAAATTGTAGGATATAATGGGCTTTCTAACCGTCGTAGTCTCTATATGAAGCCCATTCGATGAATTTTCTAACATAATGACACACATTTCATCCAGAAAAAAAAATTTAAGCGAGAGCGGGGGAATCCTGACATAGTGGCTAACGTTACCGACTGCGACATTGTAATAAGCGTGTTCGAACTCCAGTCACGCTATTACATTCACTTTCAGGATAAGGGAGTTCATACATTGGGAGAGGTATGAACCCCCTTATACACCCAGCAAAGGGTTAAGTAGTACAACTACTGTTCTTCTATGATGATGGCGTTGGCATTAAATAACCCACAAAGGTTGCTATGCAATTAAACAAAAAATAGAACCAAACCATTCTTCTCAAACATTTTTCTCTGCGAAAAACAAGTTTTTGTATTACTTCAATATAAAAATCTTTCGACTGCGTTTTTAGCCCTTTGTCCACGGTACTCTTCCCTCCCTTATCGCTTGAAAACGTTGTTTCAACGCAGAAATTCTTTCAGACAACAAAATAAGCAGTAATCAATCCTATTTCGATCTTCTTTAAACAATTTAACCCATTTGTATATATTTTTGATTGAAACATGCTTCTCTATACACAGCATTCATTTTTCTGTAAATTTTATATCGTTTGCAATTTTCAGCCACCAATTGGAGCATCATGTTTGATATGCCGCCATTTTGTATAGCCTCAAAACAAATATTTTTGTGAAACTAAAATAGTTTTCGCTCTAAATCAATCTAAACAATTCAGAGTTTACATTTGTTTAAAAAATCTGGAAAAAGTTTATACTGATTTTTTAAATCACTATATCTACTAAATGAGCCTCTCTCTCGTATATATATATATATATATGTGTGTGTGTGTGTGTGTGTGTGTGTGTGTGTTCATTTTAGGAAATGGATTGGCGTGACAATATCATATTTTAAACGAGTTTGTTTGCGTTCGATTTTGCACTAATGAACTTTGGAAAAGCATAAATTCCCCTCTTCTTCCTTCACGAAAGTTTTGGGTAAATAGAAAGGCAGACATGCGAGAAGACATACACACACACTGATACAGACATCGTCAAATAACTTTATATATATATATATATATATATATATATATATATATATATATATATATATATATATTTGGGTATTTATGATCTGAGAAAATCAGTCTAGGGTTTAGATTGTTAAGTAGTGATCCAAGGTGAATTGGAATCTCCTGTTGAATGCTCTATGTCAACGGCTATAGTATATATAATTAATTTCAGATTAAAAATATATCGAAACTCACATGCAGAGCAAAAACATCTTAAAATATATATCTAACAGAAAAATTTGATTCAGTGGTTCCATTATTAATTTATTTCGGGTACAATGATCCTCGTCAGATGGAGATAATACATTTGTGCCTAGAATAGGTACTAATGTATTATCTCCATCTGACGAGGGTCATTGTACCCGAAATAAATTTATAATGGAACCACTGAATTGAATTTTTCTGTTATATATATATATATATATATATATATATATATATATATATATATATATAAGTTGTTTTGCAAACGCTTTTTCAAAAGCTGAAAGAGTATTTAATACTGCCCAGTAGAGCAGGATAAAATCTAGGATAAATTGATCTTTACTTATCTTTCTGTGACTGTTAGTTTCATGATATTTTTGTATATACTATCATCAGTTGAGACAAGGATGAAGGAGGCGAATAAATACTCACTTTTCCTAGTGAAATGCAAAAAATGACTTCAGTACAGAGGAACGGAAGTAGGGTGGAGAAGGTGAGAAGAAAAGAAAAATATTTGGAACTTATAATGCTTGAATAAATAAGTAGTTAAAAACGTTTTAGCGATATTCATATCCTCCTTAAACGTAGTCAAATCACAATTTTCAAGGGAATTAGATGGCAGATTTTCAGCTCTAAACTTCCAAAATCTGTCCTTATACCCACCAACCACTAATAGAAATTATTTTGTAGACAGGTAGTAAATAATTCTATATTTTTGTTGGGAAATGTAAGATATACTAAATGATATAAGACCAAAGAATGGCAGCAAAGTATAATTTTCTAAAAATTTCTTGCAAAAAGTCATTTTTACCTTAAAGCAGAAGGTGTAATAGAGCCTATAGTTTGGTTTCTTTTTTCAGTCGTTTTGTACAGTTCTTGTGATTACTTCCCCAAACAATAACTAATAAATATATAGCATATATTGTTTTCATTTCATTTTATGTGATAAAAACTTTACTGGCCAAGAGAAAAGAGGCTTTTTATTTTCCTCTCAAATTGTTGAAGGAGGATCCCACCAACCAAACACACGTGACTGAATCTCATGAATCAAAGCAACTTGTTCACTAGTTTTACCCTTGAGCTAAACTTCCTGGCTCAAAAAAGGGTTAATAGATACTAGAGAATAAAAAGCCAGGGCTCAATGCGTAACATTGTCAATGACAACATAAATGCTAGATTAGACATAAAAGAGATAAATAGGAGGAAAGGAATTTGACACTAGAATACACAAAACGAACATGGAGTGAAAGAGTGTCACTGTCTGCTGTTTCCTGTCTTTTGCCTTGGATAGGACGAATAGATGGCCTAATTACAGGCTCAAGTAACCGATTTTTCCTCTCCGGGTGACATATTCAGAATAGCCAATTTGAAAAATCCTATGCTAAAAAAGGCACTCACGAATCCCCTGGGATTAGCTGAAAAAGCATTTTTTTAATATGTATGTATAATGGCGGAAGAACAGCTGTATATACAGTCAAGTCGTTCCACGTATGCGCCCTGTTGTTTTGAGATCGTAATTAGGATTTTCGCTTACCGAAATGGTATGAGATATGGGGTAAAATATATTAGAATTTTAGAATCAAGTTGCTTACAGTCCATTAAAAAAGACGAGACTTTGCTGCGGTAAAATCGTTTCAATCATTTCGAAAAACGGACGTTACAATTAAAAATTTTTTTTTTTATATTTTCTCGACCCTTATATATATAAGGTCTGTACTGTGTATGAATTTATATCATAAGCACTCACAATTTCAAGGCGAGTGTATTGAACATTCTTTCTCTAAAATGGTAAATGCAACAATTGTGAAACTTAAAGCATAGGCCAGTAGAATCGTTATTATACGCACAATTTGTCTATTAAGCTTTTTAAGACGCTCATTCTTAAATTTAAAAAAATGGACTTTAGTTAAAATATAGATGATAGGGAGAATGATTTATTATTTTTTCTCTGGACAATATTCGTATTCATAATAGATGCAACCATAAAGGGTGTAGAATTAACGTGCGCATAAATTTTATGCCCCAATATCAATCTGTGGTAAGATTATACTCAGAAGCACTTGAAATTATTATATCATGCACTACCCTTATTAGAACATCCATTCTTTTGTGTCGTATCAGCTATATCATTTTCTAAAGATCAATGTATTTCACACAACAAATGTATGAGAAATTAACGTGAAAGTTCTTCTGTCTAAACTTCCCAACAAGTCAACAATATTGTCTTTCGTTGATAGATTTCATAGGACTGAGAGAGTACACAATTGAAAGCACTCAGGTGCTTCGTCTTGTTGACTCCCAAAGTACTCAGAGATGCTTTCAGCATTCAATTTGCTCACCTACAAAGTCACTGAGAAAGCCGTTTTTGTAGATTGAGCTGTCTGCATATACTGTTTTCAAAGAAGATGAAATAGTTTAAATCCAAGTTGAAAAATCACAAGTACATTATTTTTTTATCAATATATAAATTTATAGTGGACTCGGCTAACCGAATTCAGAACCTGATCAAGGCAGTTGCATTTCACATAGCGCTAATAGCCTTGAAAAAGGTATGAATCCAATCATTCTTCCCAGTCCAACTATTGGTAAATAGTAGAGCAAGACAGGACTCTTTAATCTTGATATGGCAGCCGATCTAGGAGAGGAAAATCTATTAATTCAAACTTGTAAACCAAGTGAGAGATGGGCTCCACCGAGACACATTACATGAGTAGGGCCTGCATGATCAAACCGGATTGCGAGACCGTATTTACCAACCCCTCCGCTCGGGCAGGATATGACACAAGGTCAATTTTTAAGCGGAGTTTACCAGGTTTGAATTCAAAGTTTTCCTTCTCCTAGACTAGTTACCTCACCAAGGCTGAAGAACCCAGTCTGTCCTACTATTTACCCTTAGCTGAAGGGAGAATTATTGGATTCATACCTTTCCCAAGGGTATTAGTGCTATGTGAAATGCAATCAGTCTCGTCCAGGATTTGAACTCGTGTCGCCGTGTCCATTTCCTACAATGATAACCATTACACCACGGGCACCTCCGAATTGCGAGACCGGCGAGTGTGTGAGGGATAAATTGCTGTGGCCTGTTAGGCACCAGAAAGAAGACACGGAAGAAGAGAAAATAGGTGGAACAAGTGTATTGAATAAACGGAACATATCTTGTAAAAATATGAGTGTTAGTACAGCAGGTAGAAGTGTCCGTCCGAAAACTGTTAGGTTCGACTACTGGGAGGAAGTTGGTATTTGTCGGTATTTGTCGTACATCCGACGAACTGGACAAGTGTGGCACAAGGCCTTTTTAGGTGGATCCGAGTGCAAGGCTGTAACCCAGACACGCCCAGAGGCTCCAAAAATGCCTCAGGACCCGTCGATATTCCCCTAAAAAGGGGTACCTCAGCCACCAGGCGATAAACCTAGCCCCTCCAAGTAGGGTTAGAGCCTGAGGGAACGGCCCTCGAGGCTCGAAGATGCTGGTCAAGGCACACTTCGACTGACTGCCACTGGAACCAGGACACATCCGACAAGATCCGTGTACCTACTAACGCGGTCGACCGAAGTGTGTCCCAGCCAAGCGCCTCCCAGAGAGTAGTTCACACGCTCAATTCTGCCGGGAGGTAGTCGTTATTTGTCTCTGCCTCCAACCAGTTAAGACTTGACACAAGGTCAATGACCCGAGGGTCGATTATAGTGGGAATTAGGAGTGGGGATGGTCAGGCACGAATCGAGGCTCGAGCCCTGCTTGACCATGCTGGTCATCGGCCCTCTTTGTGCAATGTGGGCCTGATTAGCCTAGCTGGACATGGACCCAAATCTGGGTCCAGTGACGTATGCCTAATTATGCCCACAAACACCCATAAAGATAATTCAAGAACTAAAGTTGTGTTTGCCTTTTATTGATTATTTTCTTGTGTGAATTGTATCAAACACTTGTGAATTAGTTCTGCTTTGTAATTTGATATTCAATTAATTTATTTGGAGGTGAATAAAAACTAAATCTGGTTGGTTTTTTGGGGTTCCTTTTGTTTAATGAACTCGCTAACTACGATGCTGCAGTCGAACACGTTAGCTACAATTAAATCTGTTTATAAGGAGTGCATTAAATAAAATGCTTGAGAATCCCTTATTTTTAATGTTAATATTCTGTGTGTGATACTGTATATAAACGAAAATATGAATATGCGTATTTGGCTTCGTTGGATAAAATGCGTTACCTGCAAATTTGGCGCCTCGCTATAAGGCAGGAAACTTGTTATTTCTGGATGGTTTAAAGGTCATGCAGCATTGGTTGAGAGAGACAGTAGTCGTTGTATAACTTCTTTTGGCCCACGGCCAGTTTTTCATCATATACAAGTCTCGGAATGCGGTTCTGGGGCATCCGGTTGACATGGTCAATCCAGCGCATTTACAGCTGGACAATCCTAGACTCAGTGCTGGAGTTATTAATCAATTACAGGATCATAGCATAAGAAATACGCTCGCTTCAGATTATGGTAAGTATTCGCTGGAGATGGAGTATACGGAAGGCTTTTCATGTATTCTCGGTATATAATCCAAGATTCTGAATCGTATTGAAGAATAGAGACTGCGTAATACATAGACATTTTGATTGATTGATTTTAACAGCATGTCAACCTGTCTAGAGTTATTTTATACTTAAAGGTTAGAGAATCGTGTTCATTATATGTTCGTATTTATATTTTTCTCTAGATGTTTCTTAAGACTATTTTTTTTTGCGCATAGTTGTATCAGATAAGAGGAATTTTACAGCATGTCTATTTGACCCGTTGTTGGGACCCTAACAAGTATTACCGCTCCAGGTAATAAAGAACCACGGAATAGAGGTAAAGAATGAGTACTTTGCACTCCCCAGAAATCCGTCCTAGAGTTTCTCTATCAAACACAGTTTATTGTCATACCCAGGACAACCCTTTTGGACAGAGTGTTACCCCTATGAAGGAAGGTTCAGTCGGCGTATTCTAAACCCTGCCGATAGGGTAATAGGGTTTGGTGCTTCGGATGGGTGTTTTACCGAAAAAGAATTTGTCACCGTAGTTGGCAGAACAATTGTAGATACATTTTTGGCTTCCATTTTTACCCGTATTATTCAATTAATAGTTTTCACTCAGTCTACTATATGAATATGTTATTTAGTTTATCTTTTAAAAAAATATTATACAAATAACCTATTTACTGTAAATTGTGACATTTAAGTCCATCTGGCATATAAGAACGAACTCAAGATTCTTCGCACAAAATTTTGGATTAGACTAATACCTGCTGTATAGGTCGAACCCCAAACGTACAGTAGTCTATGAGAACGTAATTTTTCTATGAAATCAGAATTATATCAGCCATATATGAAATATGCAAATCTTACATATCAGAACTTATAGTCATTAATTCACAATCTATTCTGCTATCAAGAAACTGCGATGATAAACCATATACCATAGTTGTCTGACTGACTAGCGGGGTGCTGTAACGTTCCGGTGAGTGTTTATAAGCTGTGAATCATTAGTTGGTGACTACGGGTGATATTGCATTAATATATTACTTCATTTGTATTACAGTTTTATTATTTTATATTAATCTATATTCACCAAACACGAGTTTAAGTTGCAAATTCTGTTGCCGTCTACTGGAGTTACGGTAAGTTTTGAATATCACTTGTAATGAGTACTATTCCACTGGTTGACCACTCTGGGTTAAGGGTTTGAACTTTAGCTTTACCTCTAGTTTTGGACAGATTTTTTCAGCCTTAAAAGGTTGAATTATTCGCCGTAATCTACGGTAATCTTTTTTTAAGAATCAAACTCTAAATATTCCCGTGAATTCTTCTGTGCGAATAACTAATCATTAAAACATTCTGTTTGATACTTTGAATTGGGAAATCAGCATAAATGTATATGTTGATGTTACTTATCGTTTTCTATAATTTCTTCGCTTTTTATAGAAAAAGAGATTATAAGCAAGACCATTTGGCCACTGTAGACAGGGGCTTCAAAATCACAAGTGGAGAGTAGGAATATAAGAAAAGAGTATCGAAAACTGACAACAAAATGATAGATAAAAAGTAAGTCAGTAAGAAAAGAGTATCACAAACAAACAACAAAACGACCACAGAAGAAGAAGGATGAATGAAAAGAATCTCACAAACGAACTACAAAATGACGATTGAAGTGTAAGGTGTATGGAAAAAGTATCACAACCGGACCACATAGCAGAATTCTAAACCAACACTACTTAACCATGAGATTAAAGATCTTCATGATTTTTTTCTCCCAGCTACAGCAATTGATTTTTTTTAAATCGATTAATTTGGATACTTCTGCTTTGTTGTCTCTTTGTAATATTATCTTCGTAGATACTTTTCTTTTTTCATTTTGTAACCTTTGTCAACTCGCCTTGTCAACTGGAGCCGTAGAATACGTCGACTGCACCTCTGCAGAGAGGCAAGACCCATTCTCCCAACGAGATTACCTGTTGGCCGTAGGTGGTGACACGTAAACCTGGTGGCTAAGAAGTCCTTGACCCAGCAACCAAAATAGTCAAGTGACTTGCAACACTCTACTGTAACTCTTACCGGGCTAGACAGTCAGTCAGAGAGGCCTGATCTGATCAGTCAGCCATAGCACCTATATGATTGTCCCGACCATATTCTTTAAATTGATCTTATGGTAAACAAATACCCAACCCTATTTTATCTTAAAGGTGCTAGTAGGCAGTTGCTGAGGGTCAGTTGCATGGGGATAGCAATACCTGAAATCACTTAAACTACGTGCAAACAAATGAGTAATATAAAACAAAATTATTTGTATTGAACAACAATACTTGAAACCATTTAACTGCGAAAAACAAAGGAGCTCTAAAACCGCTTAAAAATAAAGTTACCTGCAAACTATTAACTTACAGGTCCGTGTGTTACAAGATTTGGCATAAACTAATCCAGATGGGTTGATATACCATTAAATCAAATAACCATACAAAACATTTTGCTTACAGTACCCAACTGGTCTTGTTTTGGTTAATTCTAGATATTGAAAAAGAATTATTCATAGAAAACGAAGAGTCTCGTTATCGTTTACATTCATGTAAATCTCCAATATTCAAAAATGTTTGAAAAATAATATCAGAAGAGTAGCCTGTAAGTAAAATCCGAATTTGAAGACGAGATACTTCCTGCTGACATAGAAATTGACAGTAACAGCAGCAGGGTGACGTGTGCCCATAAACTGACGTGGTATATATAGCGTTTCTTCCTTTCGCCTAGTTACCAGACTTGTATTTCAAAAGGGATTTCCTGTTATTGTGGTTTTTTTGTCCTTGAATTGGTATATGAATGACAAGCTCAGAACCAACCGACATCTTGTTGATATTAAACGCGCTACGTAGACTTGAATATTCAGTTGATTTCGTTAAACCAACGGGTGTGAACGAGCGCCTGTTTACTTGTATAACTTAGATAATTCAGATGCAAATGTCAGTCACACAAGCAGCTTAAAAACTCAGTTTTTCACTTTGATCCAAACGCCGGGTCTCGGGTTTTTGATTGCTTTACATTATAAAAAAAAGGCTAAGATATTTTTGCCATAATTTTGCAGATTCTGACAAAAAATATTTCTTGTGCATCTATTTTTCGTTGAATTATTTTATAGACATTTTCTTTTTTTAGACATATAATATAGACATTTCCCTTCGAAAAGTTCATATCCCTATCATCGAAGCTTAGAATATATAGACTGTATTCTCTGCAGAAGGATAAGATTCTCCTCACTTCAAAAGGAGTTGTCATTGGTATGACACAAAACGGCATTTGATGGGGAAGCTCTAGTTCTATAAATCTTGGTAGTGTGGAGTAACCCTTCATTGTGATTACTCCCAGGTCCACTCTGACCCGGAGTGGTAGTTTCTGTAATAGTGTTATCTATGGGTCAAGTAGATCCGTTTAAAAATACTCCGTATTCGATACGACCGTGTGCAAAACAAAAAACATTCTTAAGACAAAAACAACACAAAAAACATAAATATGAACATACAATGAGCGCGATTCGCTAACCTCCCGGCATTTAAAAGCCTTAGCCGGATGAAATGCCATTAAAATCAATCGATTAACAATTAGCATAGAAAATCACTGAAAAAGCTATCTTTTGAAAAAGTGATTATCTTATAATATATAACCTATTAATCGTTGTACGTTGTTGTTATCATAACCTAACTTATGATGGAATGGTCTATATGAAATACGTTAGCAGAGCTAAGAAAAAAAAAATTAAAGGGTGGACAGCAGAAAAGAATTCACGGGAATGCTGCCAGTTTGAAAAGTGAAATTGTAAAAGAAAGAATTGTTGTATAGAGAGAACAACAACAACGCTGATTTATTAAATATAAACAGCTTTTTTTCTTTTTTTATTCCCCGAATGTACGTATGGGTAGAGTAAGAGCGGGTCGGAGATGACTGAAATGCACACAGACACAGGGGCAACGGTGCTATTTTTCTCGAATCTTTCTTGGTTTATATGATTTTCCGGAAACCCACGCAATCCTCGTGGTCACACATCCCACTTATGCATTGCATATGGACGCGCCTCCTGTCTAGCATACCATCCACGTAATTTACGCGACACTTCTGCCTAGGAATACCTGGGTCCTGTTTACTTTATGAAAAAGGTGCACGTCCTGTTGTGCCACCCACGTAGCATTTCGGCTGGGGTACCGTCCTGTTTACTTTTGGAAACAGTTGAACATTTCGTTATACCACCTACGCAACTTATACGGCATGTCAATTGAATCTTCCTCGCGCTATGCAATAGAATGAGTAATTGAAAGATAACGTAAGCTAGCTAAAGAAATAATGATATAGTTAGTGAGTGAGTTGTTTAAGGTTATATACTGTCAAAAATGTTAGGTCTTAATATATTTAGTTTTAGTCTTAACTAAAGTGACAAAGAAGTTAAGGAGCAGAAAAAAGAAAAAAAAGATAAAGCAAAAAAAAAAAAAAATCGTAAATTTTTGCTTAACTGAAAAAGACTTGAAAATGACGGGATAATAATAATTTCTAAGATTTGAAAAATATATCTATTTATATCCTTCTGTTTATTTGATTCTAACATCATTTTCCATGACATCCTATTCGGAGTTGAGCCTGGAAGGAATGGACTTAGTAAATATACATATATATTTTCCCCAACCCATCCGCATGAACAGGATGTGACACAAGGCCAATTCTAAGCGGAGTTTAACAGGTTTGAATTCAGAATTTTCCTTCAAGACCGGTTACCATACCAAAGTTAAAGAACCCAGTCTGCTTTACTAATTGCTAATATCTGGAGGGTTGATTGTTGAATTTATACTTTTCCCGAGAATATTAGCGCTATGGAAAATGCAAACAGCCTCGTCCAGAATTTGAACTCGGGTCAACGTATCAGTTTCTTACAACAGTAACCATTACAAACAAGTACTTTATAATAAGCAAGCTATCACTGAGTTATCATATATCGCTACTGGACCGCAGAAGAAAAATAAGAGTTAGATAAACTTTTTACAGAGCTTCTATTATCTGTTCTCCATTTCTCTCTCTCTCTCTCTCTCTCTCTCTCTCTCTCTCTGCCTGTCTTTCTCTTCCACAAAACGATTACTAGAGGTTTTTTGCAACGTTGGAGAGGGCCTGGAAACATTTAGTTTTTTTTTTCATATTTTTGTAATGTAAATCGTTTTCATATTACGTGCTTTCTACGAACGAGGATGTTTCAAAAAGTTCTAAGCCTCGCCAAGATTTTAGATTTTTCGCACACCTTTTACCTTTGTATGGGCCTCACCAGGGCAGAAATTAAGACAGAAATCTGAATTAGTTTTTCTTGTTTTATAAGAAGTAGTAGTGTGTTGTGACAGCAGAAATGTTTATCGGTGGTGCTTCTTTCTTAGTGAGACTCAGAACTTTTTGAACAATCCTCATATGTATTTACCCAACTCTTCCGCTATGCACAGGATGCGACACAAAGTCATTTTTTAAGCGTACAGCGCGTTTGAATTCAGAATTGTCCTTCTCTAGACCGGTTGCCATATCAAGGTTAAGGAATCCAGTTTGCTCTATTTACACACAGTGGTTTGATTCATATCTTTCCCAAGGGTATTACTGTGATGTGATCGTACAGGATTAGAACTACGATTGACGAGTGCATTTCCTACGACGCTAACCGTTACATCACGAACATGTGTCACTCTTTCGTACCACTTGCAAGATTCAAAATGATTTGTTAAGGTTAGTTAGTGTTTATGGCATATCAATTCTTGTTGGTTTTAAATGTTAAATCTTTATATATAATAGAAATATGTGAAAAGTTGGAAAAATTAAACATTTAACACAAATTTAGATGTGTGATATTTCGTTTGTCTTTATTTCATCTTGTTATATTTTGACCTTCGACCCAGCCCCAAAATACTATTCCAAGGTGATGCACCGGAAGGAAGTGACACATTTCAATGGCCAGTAATCGAAAGAGATCGCGTGGGCGGATTAAGGCTTATAATATGGGACAAGGTGAAGGTCCCATAGTGCCACTACAGTGATGCACCGGAAGAGAGTGACCTGTGAACTGCATGACAGTTATTTCCGCTTGATGACGATTAAACATTCGATTTCAAAGATCCAGTGGGCGATCGTGTGGACGTTGAATTATTATTTAACTCAGTTGGGTTCGGGTGCCAGAGCAGTTTCCTGTAGAATTCCAGAGAGTTAGAGACGAGATGTGGTAAGGAAAGCCACACCAGGCCGATGGGGCTTGAAGCCCTGATGAGCTGGGGTCCAGAGAAGATGCTGATAAGATGCCATAAAGAAAGCCAGCATCCAACAGTGGACCCCAAGACCTCTGGTTGAGCATCTAAGAGAACAAGAAAGACACAACGTGACAGTCATAACAGTGGGGTCAAAATATGAAGTTTATGTTCGCTCTCCAGCACCCTCTCACATGCAAACCTTGAACAACCCTTTCGAACCCTTGCAATAAAGTGAGAGGTAAATATAATTGTAAAGAAGTCTTCCTGTGTCTTCCTTCCTGCGTCCTTTATTCCTGCGTCTTTATCGTTGTGTCGCTGTGAATTATTCTACATATATATGTGCATGTATGCAGATGTGAATCTACATATGTGACTATATAACAATCTTCACGAACATCTTCAAGAAAGAGACTGTTTTCTCAGTTTTTTTGTATCTAAAATCACGTGAGGAGTAGTGGTGGGGGTATAGTTGTTGCGGGAAAAGTTGGGAGGGATTTAAAGTCAAATGTATCAGGTTTTGTTAAAGATTTTTTTTTGTTTTGAAAGTGGAGATAGATTTTAGGGAGTTGATAAGAAAGAAGTATGGAAGGGTTTGTGTGAAAGGGGTTTTGGCATGACTTGTTTCATGTTGCAGAAAATTGTCTATATTGTGGTGTCTGGGTTGTAATTGGGGTGAGAAAGGGGTAAGAGGTAAAAGATCAGGAAAAGCAAAAGGAAAGGGTTCCCAAAAGTGTGGTGGTACAGAGTGAAAAATGTTTACAAATGCGCTAAACGTGGGGTTGCTTCTACGAGCCTGAGCCGAAAATACAGTTCTTAGAGTGAAAGCACACAGACTATCCGGTGGCCCAGGCGGTGGGGGCTGAAGAATATATCGACTGCACCTCTGGAGATGGGTAAGACCCTCCAACGAGTGTTGTGATATGACACTAAACGATGATGAGGTTCCAATGATGCTGGAGCTTTGGGGAATGCGGAGCACCTCATCATTGCTATCACTCCCAGGTTCACTCTGGCTCGTGGCGGTGGCACCTGATAGGCCCTGTCTAAATAGAACTAAACTGAATACTTATGCTAAACAGAATTATTTCAAATAGAACTGTTTTACTAAATTGAATAGCTTGAAATAGAAATGTTTTTGATAGTTAAACTGTGTACTTATGGTAAATCGAATTGTTTGAAAGAGAACTATTTATTTGTATAAAAATGGATTTGGCATTAAATAACCTAAAAGGTTGATATGCCTTAAAACCAACCAACCAACCAACCTATTCGAATAGAAGAAATCTAAAAGCCCATGAAAAAGTTGTCTTTCGAACTAAATTGCAGCTTTCGACTTCTAACCATTTGAATGTCCATAAGGCTACACAGACTTGGAATACAGACATAATCAACTTTATTAAGTACATTTGTAATTACACTTGTACATACACACACACATGTAATATAATGGCCGAGGGATTTCGTTTTATATATCTTGTCTTTGGGTTTAGTTAGGCTGAGAACCTTTCGGCTCAGTGCATGGGTTAGTTAGGTGCAAACATGAGCGTAGGTGTTCACGCACGCGCGGTAGCGGACGTGTCATTCAGAGATGTCACAATAAAAATCCTAGATAGAGGTTGCGACGAGGGATGTGAGTGACGTCACGCACCGGAAGCGTGGGCTGAGATTTGAGAAAAGTCTGTTAGTTGGCTTCCTGCCTCGGAAGAAGAAGGTTGACTTTCGCTTGCTCGCCGTGGCCTTGTGGCGGGTGCGCACGTGGTTTGGGGCAGATGGTATCTCTCTCCTTATTTCGAAAAACCTTTAAACTCAAAGGTAATGAAAAGTTTCGTACCTGAACTAAGAAGTCGTAAGTGTTTTTTTTGTGTTTCGGGATTCCTATGTCATCATATATGTTATATATGAACATTTTATGAATATTATATGTACGTTTCACATATTCATGTATGGGTATGTTACACACATATTTTTATGAATAAAGACTGTATATGTACTATATGTATTAACTGGTACAAACATTGATACTCACGCAGACTCAGGAGAAAAAATGCACTCCCAATAACTCATTTTCGATTTGCATCCCCTTAAAAATCAAATTGCCGCCTGTGAGTAGTGCACCCTACATTGGGAACCACGGCTTTATACCGTTACTTCTTCACGATATTTTTGTATGAACGTTGGTAGGAAGGTAGGTAGGTAGGTAGGTATCTACGTATGTACATATGTGCGTGATGTGATGGCTACAAACACGGACATTGGAGTCGGCGGACCGAGATTAAACTCAAGTCAAGCAGTTCACGATCACTTCACACTGATGAGAAAGCCATATATTTATCCATTTCCCCCAGAGCTATAAGTGAAATAGTTGGAAATACTGGGTTATGTAGCCTTGTGGCATATCGCGTCTCTTGTCACACTGAAGAGTTGTAATATAATGAAACAGTCTGTCTAGGGATGACAATATATATATGCATATAGTTGTAATCGTACTTTTTACGGGTTTCTCTCGCTAGTTGTAATTGATGCTTTTCACTTAAGTCTGAGAGACGGCAAGTCACCTCAGCTTCTCAAAATTCTCTTCCATATTCTCGCCGATCTCAGCAGTTCCATTGTCTGGACAGTTTCTTATTCCTCCCTTGAGTTTTAGTACCCTTAATCTCTTTTTCACCTTCTTTGGCACCCTTCCAAGAGCCCTGCATATTATTGGTATCACTGTCATTTCCATAATTTCTTCAGCTTTCTCGCAATGTCCAGGTGTTTTTCCAGTTTTCCGCTTTCTTTTATTTTCACTCTGTAAACAACAAAATTCATTAGTTGACAAACTCTTCTCTTTTCGTAAATTAACACTAGCTCTGGTCTCTTGGCTGTTCCTATTTCTATCTCAAAACCCAAGAGAATTTTATGAGCATCATTTTCTCGGACGGATTCTCGTTCGTACATATAATATTTGTCAGTAGGAACAAACTTCAGGCTCTTGTACAATTCCCGGTAGATCACCTTTCCCTACCAGGCGTGTCTGATTCTGTAGTCTTTTTTGTACCATCTTGCTGTATTCGATTATTATCTGGTTGATTGTTCAATCTTTCTTTTCGCGTTGTCTTTAACTGCTATTCTCATGCGTATTATCGATTTTAGATTTTGTATTAGTTCTTATTATTTTGAGCTTCACAAATTTATGATTTATGCTTTTGGTTCATATCCTTAGATATTAACAACTTTTCTAAAGGGAATAACTCAGACGGAGTATCTAATGTTCTGGATTGCGATATCGTAATACACGAGTTCGAAAACTTATTGTTTGTATAAGAGATTTTAGTTCTTTTTTGGCCGAATCGGCTAGGGCTGCAGAATACACCGACAGCATCTCTGCAGAGGCGTAAGACTCTCCCAGCAAGTGTCCTCATATGAAACTAAACATGCTGATGGTTATGCTTTACTAATGCTGGAGCTTTAGGGAATGCGGAGCACCCCTTCATTGCCATCCCTCCCAGGTCAACTCTGGCCCGTAGCGGTAGTACCTGATAGGGTCCTATCTATGGGTCAAATAGAAGTTTGACCTTTTGACTGTGTACGTATGTTAAACTGAATTGTTCGGAATAGAACTGTTTTTACATTTAATTGTGTGTAATCAAATGACTTTGTACTTATGCTAAACGGAATTGTTTGACATAGAACTGTTTGATCATTCCGCTGTGTAAACAAATGACTGATGTTTAATTGAATTGTTAGTGACACATAGCCACACTCAAAAACATTTACCTGTGTGTAAACAAATGATTAATAGTAAATAAAATTATTCGTATTGGATAGAAATAAGTGAAACCATTTAAATGTATGAAGAAAAATGAACTTAGGCTCGTTTAAAAATGTTATCCATAAAATGTGTTTAGAAATTATATATTTAATATATATATATACAAAGGATTTGGCATTGAATAACCTACAATGGTTGATATGCCATAAAACCAAATCAAACCAAAGCAATCTAGTTCTTTTTCATTCTTGGCGAATATCATACTCATATCCATATACGAGAAGAGGTACTGGTGGTGCATGGGTCATTGTCGTTGGAAATGGGCTCGATGACACGTGTTCAAATCCTGGAAGAGCTATAGTAACCCTGGAAAAGGTATGAATCCAACTATTTTCTCTCTAATTATTGACAAATAGTTGGGAAGACTAGGCTTTTTACCCTTGGTATTGTAACTGGTCTAAGAAAAGGAAGACATTGAATTCAAACCAGTAAAACTCTTCAAAGAAATTGTCACATCCTGCTCTGACTAAGGAGTTGGGTAAATATATACATCCAATGAAAGAGTTGGATAAATACATTTATAATTTACATCTGAAAAGCTAAGGAGGCACCCGTGGAGTAAAGATTATCATCGTTGTAAATGTACACGGTGACACGAATATAAACCCTGGATGAGGCTGTTTGTATTTATATAGTATTAATACCCTTGGGAAAGCTATACATTCAACTATTATACTTCCAGCTATGAGCAAATAGTAGGGCAGACAGGTACCTTTAAACTTGGTATGGCAACCGGTCTAAGAGAAGGAAAAAAACGAATTCAAACCTGTTAAACTCTGCTTAAAATTTGACCTTGTATAACATCCTGCTCGTCCGGAGGAGTTGCATAATTGAAAATACATGAGATGATTTATCTTTTTCTGAGATTTTGTAAATCTGTTACTTCCTTTGCAATTTCTTGGGATATAATTAAGTGTTACCATCGCTACAAAAATAGTAGTGGGAAGAGTAAGTCTTCACGGAAGAATATCTTTTGACTTTTATCTCTGCCTGGGTTTGTTCTCCTTCTGTTACTTCTACTCTCCAGTTTTACGTAGATCTCGTGATGGAGTTTATGATTTGCTCTGATATATTGAAAATATTCGGACATTCTATAATCCATATATGCAGGATCATGTCGGATGCGTCTTCGTAGTTTATCCATGCAATGGTTACATTTATCTTCCTTGCCATAACCTCCTTTGAAAAGGTGCTAATATATATATATATATATATATATATATACCAATTTCAAAGCACGAGCAGGATATGACATAAGGTCAATTTTAAGCAGAGTTTAACAGGTTCATAGTTTTCCTTCTTCCTGATCGGTTACCATAATAAGGTTATAAATAATTAATAAAATGGGAATTCTTTCAAGCTGTAGCTATGTCAGTACTATTGTATGGCTGCACTACTTGGACTCAAACAAAACACTTGGAGAAAAAGCTAGATCTAAACTATACAAGGATTCTGCTGTTCTAAGTAAATCCTAGAAGCTGCACCTCACAAAACAGCAGTTGTACAACCAATAATATAAACACATATTATAAACTGCCTTTGAAAATAAAGCAAAGTATAATTCTTTACGACTTAGGAATTTAGACCAAATCCAAAAGCAGACCAGAGTCACCATTAAAAAAAAAAAAAAGATTTTACGAGGGAGATTGTTCAAGGTTCTCTAGTTATGATGAATGTGGTTTTAAAATATTTTATCCTAACTTGAGGCTGAGAAGGAATCGAAGTAATATCCATTCTAAACACCTCTAGTTTGAAACTGGACAATGGACTTAGATTTATTGTCCCCCATCTACTCTGAGCGCTGAATGTTTTTGCAAAATGAGAGAGGAACTTTATGGTTGCATTCAAAGTACTAGACATGGTTTAATTTCTTCTGAATAATACATTGAAATAATTGGAGTATCTTTCTCACTATATGCCTTTTTTCTTTCGGGAGGGACAGAATATAACGGGTAGGTTGGTGGGATTTAGGGAAAAGGCAATAAAACATTTCGGAATCGTTTTTTATTTTATCTTATTTCGACTGGTCTGCTCTCGGCGATCGAAATGAGATGAAAGTAGTTCGGTATGATTATGAATTTCTGAAATAGGACACAAAAGGCAGACAAACGCTCACTTTTAGGAGGTAACCGCAATACTAAAACTGACTTTAATGATTTGTAGAGCTTCGAGGTCAGAGAACATAAAACAAATCAAATGTCATTATATTTTCCGATTTACAACTTCTATTCCTTACAAAGTGTTCTTTAAAGGATTTTTTTGCGAAAGAACTCGGCAACAGTACGGACAGTAAACAATAATTCCATCAAATATAAGTTATTCTGATATATCAATATTATTTTTCTCTGTGTGTTTTTCACGCCAGTTATAACTGGTGGCTTTTCACTGAAGACGAAGTGATAGCAAATCTCGGGTTTCCGGAAGTTTTCAAAATAGCCGAATTAATATTAACAGCGCAATGGTCAAGATGGCTTCAATTCTTTCAACAATTTCCAGATCATCCAGAATTTTTTCATACTCTTAGGGACCCTTTCAATGTCTCCAACAACAATTTTGCACAGTCGGCTGGGCTGTAGAATACACCAACTGCATCTTTGCAGAAGGGTAAGACCAACGAGTGTCCTGGATATGATACTAAACAATCTAATGGTAAGACTTCAGTAATGCTGGAGCTTTGGAGAATGCAGAGTACCATTTCATTGTCCTCGCTCCCAGGTCCACTTTGAGTGGTGGCACCTAATTGGGTCCAATCTATGGGCCAAATAGAACTAAGCTTAGTACTTAAGCAAAACTGAATTGCTTGAAATAGAACTGTTTATACTTTTAAAAGGGATTTGGTATTAAGTAACCAAAAATGGTTGATATGCCATAAAACGAAACGAAACCAAAACCAACTATAATTGGTTTCACCGTTTATTTCATTGACACAGCTTTTTCAGATATCTGTCAAGAGTAAAGTATTAGTCTCTTTTTTCATTTTATGTTCTTTTTTTCAGTCTATGGTCCACTGGAACTGAAAAATCCACGGGATAAAAAGTTCTTTTCTTATTGTTAATTAACACGATGTCTGTCCGGGATTAGGTGATCCGTTTTTTATCTCAAAATCCCAGAGAATGTTATGCGTTTCGTTTTCTAGTGCAGATTCTGGTTGGTGCATAAACCATTTGTCAGCCTGCACAATTCCCAATGGATTACCTCCCTCACCTACTTTTACCTACTCTTGCATTTCTTTTGAGCCAATTTGTAGCATATGCTTATTATGTAATTTTGCCCAGTCGGCTGGGATTATAGAATACACCGGCTGCACCTCTGCAGAGGGATAATACCCACCCCCACAACAAGTGTCCTAGATATGACACTAAACAATCTGATGATGTTCCAGTGATGCTGAAGGTTTGGGGAATGCGGAGCACCCCTTCATTGCCATTGTCCTCCGGTCGATTCTGGCCCTGAATGGTAACACCTGATAGGGTCCTATCTATGGGTTAAATAGAAATAACTGCATACTTGTGCTAAACTGAATGGTTTAATTAGAACTGAATTGTTTGAAAGTGAATTGTTTTTGACATTGAAACTGTACTTGCAGTAAATTGAATTGTTTAATATAGAACTGTTTTGGCATTTAACTGTGTGTGAACTAAATCTGTACTTATACTAAACTGAATTAGCTGAATTAGAACTGTTTTGACAATTAAACTGTGTACTCATGGTAAACTGAATGGTTTGAAATAGAGCTGACAATTTGCATAAAAATGGATTTGGCTTTAAATAACCTACAATGGTTGATATGCCATAAAACACAACCAACCAAATCATATACATTTAATATATATGTATAAAGAGGATTTGACATTAAACGACTTACAATGGTTGATATGCCATAAAACACAACCAACCAACCTTATTATGTAATTAACTATTTCATCTATCACGACATAACGTGAACTTGCTATTTTCTGGCGTATTATCGTTTTTTATTCTTTGATGGCATTATTTTGCTGCTATTAGTAGAGAGCTTTCTTCTTCTGAACTATGTCCAGGTCATCTCAAAAACAATTTCATTGTCTAGGTCTCGAGTTCCATCATTTTCTTCGTGTTGTTCTGAGTGTTCTGACAATGTATTTGTTATGTTGTGAACTTCATGATCCACTTTTCTATTATTTTTTGTTTCTATTTTATCTTTGTTGTCTATTTGTTTGTTTTTTTTAATACTCAGGCAAGGTCCAGGTATTTATCCTCTTTTTCGCTTTCCTTAGATTTCAATTGTAATCCACTGGAACAATGAAGTCTCGCTAGCTATAACAAGAGCTGTCTTCTGGCCGGGATTAAGTGATCCGTATTTATCTCAAATTTTCAGAAAATTTAATGATTCTTTTTCTAGAACAGATTCTGGTCTGTGACAGTATCCTTTGTCTATATTGCACAATTCCCAGAAGATCACCTTCTCTACCCAGTATCGCCTGCTTTTGCACTCCTTCTGGGCCAATTTGCTGTATTCGCTGGTTATCTGATTTAATTTCTCTGTCTACATTGCACCCATATGCTATTCTTATTATTGTTTTTACTGGACTGATTCTTTTGATGTTGTTCTTGGCAGCTGTTTCAGTTTCTCTTTTCAGGTGTCCTCTGACTAGCTATTCCCTATCTATTCATGTTTTGAAATGACCATGAATTTTTCCTTGGCATTTTTGTTTTCTCGATCTTATAATTCATTTTTCAACTGTTTTTCCTTGTTATCTTTGTTGCAGCTTTTTGTTGTTGTAGTTAGTCTCTCTTTACCCGGTTTTATTAGGTTTGGTTTGGTTTCTTTGTTTAATGGCATATCAACTCTTTTTAGGTGATTTAATGCCAAACCCATTCTCCTAGAAGAACAGTAGTGGTACTATTTAACCCATATCTGGGAGGATAAGATGGTTCATACCTTTCCCAAGGATATTTGCCCAAAAGTGAACGTAATAGCGCGACTAGAGTACCCAACCCCTCCACAAGAGCAGTATACGACACAAGGCCAATTTTAAGCAGAGTTTAACAGGTGTGAATTCAAAGTTTTCTTTCTCCCAGACTGGTTGCCATACCAAAGCTAAAGAGGCCAGACTGCCCTATTATTTATTCATAGTTGGAGGTATAATAGTTGTATTCATACCTTTCCTAAGAATATTAAGGCTATGTAAAAGCAAACAGCTTCATCCAGAAATTGAACACGGGTCATTCTGTCCATTGCCTATGACAGTAACCTAAGACCATGAGCCGGCGTTAGCAGAGGAAAATATTTCAAGTCTGACAACTGAGTTAAAATAAATATGCATCATGCTTTTAGTGAATAAAACAATTTCAAGTCCAATTTGCAAATGAATTATAATTTTGAAGCATCTGGTTTCATGGTTGAAGCCATTTTATGAACAAGTCATCAGTACAACTATGTACTGATGAGAATCCTTCACTCCTTCCAAAATAGAAGTATTGATATAATCATGGACCATTCTTATAACTAGAACTGAAAGGGTTCACTGATCGTCTAATTTATTAATGCAACCTTATCAGCTGGGCCTGTATAATACACCGACGGTATCACTGCAGTCGGGTAAGACCCCACCCTATCAACGAGTGTTAGGGATATGACATTCAACTGCATCTAATAGTGAGGCTCCATTACTAGAACTTTGGATAATTGCCATTATTTCAAGTTCCACTCTGACTTAGAGTGCTAGTATGTGTTAGGGCTCTATCACCAGGTCAAATAGATGTTTAATAATTATTTGTAGTAGATAGCAATACTTGAGTAGCCCTTCATTGCGATTACTCCTTGTTCCACTCTGACTCCGACTGGTAATACCTGTCTACGGTTCCAATCTACGGGTCAAATATAACCATTTATTCATTTACTCTACTTGAAACCATTTTTATGCAAATAATAAATAACAATACTTGAAGCTATTAAACAACGTGCAGAAAATGAGCTATTGCTCCTTTAAAAATAACGTAACCTACAAACTGCTAGTTTACAAATCATATATATATATATATATATATATAATATACTCCCCCCCCCCAGTGGGTTGTGCACTCAAGTGAGGAATTGCTGGCTGCCTCATTTACGTAAATGCAAAGCTCTTCTCATGAATTGAGCTCTCTTTTTGCCGATAGCGTATATGTAAAAATATATGTGTAAGAAATTCCTCCACTTAAGTTGAGAATGACGATTGTTCTGGGGTAAGATATCCGACTGACGTAAAATCAGCCCGATTTCGATCCCAGGTTGAAGCATCTTCGGTGCCTATCCACACTGAAGAGTTGTGATACAACGAAACAGTCTGTAGATGACACAATATATATATATATATATATATATATATATATATATATATATATACAGGGTGGAACGATAAAATTGTCACCCTAGAAAAGACGACATGATTCCATTTCCGTTTAATGAAAACCGGTTTTCTTTCTTTTCTTTTTTTTTTTTTTTACTAGTTGGCCAGCTGTGTACAAATCCCAAGAGCGATAGAAGCCTTCTATCATGTCTGAAAGTGACACAATGTTCAACGAGCGAGATCGGAGATACACTGCCGTACAACCATGCTCTCTACCAATCCAAGTTATGACAACAAGACCATTGCCAGCAACCTCAAAATGCAAATCCGGACGGTTCAACGTACCCAGGGTGATGAAAATAAAGTTTCCGGCTACGGTTATGGTCTTTGGTGTGGTTTCAAGTGAGGGCCACATCATGCCACCTCACATCTTCGAAGTCGACTTGAAATCAACACCAAAGTGTATCTGGGTATGCTGAAGAGTGTGGTGCTCCCCTGGTGCAATCAGGTGGCCGGTGGCAGACCCTGGATGTGGCAGCAGGACTCGGCGCCGGCCCACAAGTCCAAAGAGACCCAGGCTTGGCTTCAGAAGGAATGCTACGACTTTGTACCCTTCTCTCATTGTCCGCCTCCTCCCCCGACCTGAACTCGCTGGACGACTTCGTTTAGTCATACATTGAGAACATCACCATCATGACCTCCCACAACACCAAAGCCAGCCTGATCGCCGCCATCCGCCAAGTATTCACCGGCGCTTGTGGAAAAGAATGCTCCCAGTTCCGGATCCGTATGGAGGCGGTGGTTGAGGCTGAAGGCGGCTACATTGAATATATGTCAGCTCTACTACATAATCAAGTTACCTGAATTGATTTTTTCAATAAAAGTTTTAAAATAAAACTGTAGTGTTGTTTTCTTTAGGACGACAAATTTATCGTTTCAGCCTGTATGGGGGGGGGCTGGAAATAAATCCGACAGTATGAAATTGTATAGAGATGAAAAAATACTAAGTCATCATTGGGTAATTTTATTAGTTGAAATATTTGCAAACGTTGAAGGTTTCAGTTTTTTAGACCTTTTTTCGTTTCATTTAGCAACTTATTCGACCTGATGAAGGTCTAAAAACTAAACCGTTCAACGTTGGCAAATATTTCTACAAATACAATCCTCCTCTGAATACCTCTCTCTCTCTCTCTCTCTCTCTCTCTCTCTCTCTCTCTCTCTCTCTCTCTCTCTCTCTCTCTCTCTTACACACGCACACACTCTCTCTTTCTCTCTCTCTCTCTCTCTCTATGTATATTTATACATATATATATAGGATTTGTCATTAAATAACCTTCAAGGGTTGACATATCATAAAACCCTATCAGCCAACCAAACAACTTACTTATTAATGCTATTTAATCCTGCATTTGCATAATCAAATCAGGTGTCTGGTGATAACCGTATGGTTTGAGTGAAAATAAGTTTCTATTGAGCTTATTGACGAGGATGAATAACCCGGCTATCTTTGATCCTTTCAAACTTGCTCGCGGCGACAGAAGGTGACCCATTAAAATGATAATGTTCCCTTTCAATCGCTCATAGTGTTTATCATGGGTATGTCCCAGGCGTGGATACTTTTGATCCTTTGCGTTTGCTGACGTCAGTCACGTCACCACACTCATTGCCAACGAAGTCGAGGAGACCAAGCGTTCGAAACACGTTAGTCTCTTGGATCTTTTTATTTTTAAGTCTGCGGATCGAGACAGCTGGCACACATGGGGACAAAGCCGATGTCCTCATACGTGAAATCAGACGTCGTATCTCCCGTATCACCTTTGACCCCAGCGAAACGGCTTCCCCGTACCAGTGTCACTGGACATTGTTCGGAGAAACGCGGCTACTGTCTTCACGGATAAGAGGGAACTTAAAACAGTTGTTAGAGAAGCGATGAAAGAAAAGAAAAGAAAAGGAAAGACAAATCAAATCATCCATCATGATGTTGAAGCTTTTATTAAGGAAGGAGCGACGGATTCTATTGAGTATTTTCATTAGCATATGATATTCCATACAATAAATGCATCTGTTATTATGGGATAGAACGTGTACCCACAAGCGCCCAAACAACCTCCCGCCTAAAATACCTTCATGATTTCTGCTATGTAAATTGATTTATTAGAGATTGATTTTGTAGGCATTTCAACTCTTCTAGGACTATTTTATGTCCGAAGGTAGAAGAATTGCGTTCATTGTATTTTTATCTTTACAATTTCTGTAAAGTTTGAGAGTTATTATACACATAGTAATGTTTTCAAGTAATTATTTCTATTTAATAATAACCATTTGTAACCCAGTGAACATAAAAATAAAGTTGATTCCAATTCTAAGTTTTGCACTCAGAACAATCATTAAGGGATTGGTACAGAGTCTAGAAGACTTAGAAATCAGAGGACAATTGGAGCCCATCCCAACTACAGCATTATTGAAATCGATCAGGATACTAAGAAGAGTCCAGGAGACTTCCTATCACTCAAACCCCAGTGAAAGACTATCAGATAATCCTGGTGTGGAAAACTTTGAAAGGAGTAAAATAATATTTAGCAAGCAATAATGTCTTCAAGTACTAATTCTCATTACAAATATTTTACAGTTATCTGGCATCCTGTATTTCTATCTAATACTGATAGTTTTCAAACAGATCTATTTGACCCATCGGTGGGACCCTAACAGGTTCTATTATTTCGAGTTAGAGTGGATCTGGAAGAAATGACAATGACGATATGAGTCCACAGAGCTCCAAAACTGGAGCCTCACCACCGGATACAGTTTACTCCTCTGCAAAGGTTACAGCTAGCATATTCTAAGCCCCGTCGACAACTCCATTGGATTTCAAGTTATTTTATTATATATACATAAAGAGATTTTTAATGAACTATTTTAAGAACCATTAAAATATTTTCAAATCCAAACTTGCCCAGTCGGCTGGGGCTATAGAATACACTGACTGCTTCTCTGCAAAGGGGTAAGGCACCTCCCAACGAGTGTTTTGGATATGACACTAAACAATCTGATGGAGCTTTGGGGAATGCGGGGTACCCCTTCATTGCCATCGCTCCCACGTCCACTTTGGCCCGGAGTGGTAGCACCTGATAGGGTCCTATTTATTGGTCAAATAGAACTAAACAACGTACTTACGCTAAACTGAAGTGTTTGAAATGGAACTATTTTTGACATTGAAACTGTACTTACGCTAAACAGAATTGTTTGAAATAGAACTGTTTTTGACAAAAGCTACACTAATACTAAACTGAACTATATAAATTAAAACTGTTTGACTAAAGTGAATACCTTGAAACAGAAATATTTTTGACAAGTAAACTGTGAACTTATGCTAAACTGAATTGTTTGAAATAGAACTGTCTATTTGTATAAAAATGGATTTGGCATTAAATAACCAACAATTGTTGATATGCCATAAAACCCAAGCAAAAAACCCAAACAAACAAACAAACAAATCCTGACAACCCACTGGACCACGTAAAGAAATCATTATTACCCGCACCAACTATTCTGGCTTACGGTAATGTTATTATAAGTTTTCCTTTGTATGTGTATATGTATGTGTGCGTGCACGTGGATAATTTTTAAACAGTTCTGTTTGACCCACAGATGAGACCCTGACAGGTACTGCCACTCTGGATCGGTGTGGAAATTGGAGTAATGGCGATGAAGAAGTAAACATTGTCAAGATCCCTAGAACTAGAGCCTCATTATCAGATGCAATCTAGTGTCATTGAGGGGGTAGTATTGTCCCTCCACAGAGAATTCTTTGTGGAAATCCCGGTGGCTAAGTGGCTAACATACAGTACTTCAACATCGTAGTAAAACGAGTTCGAACTCTTGTAGCGCTATTACCTTCACTTTCGGACTAATACTATTGCGAAAGGTATGACCTGCTTTATTCTTTCCAACAGCAAGGGGTTAAAAGTAACAATGCGTTAAATAGTATCACTACTGTCCTTCTACAAGTTTGATATGCCATTAAACAAAGAAACTAACCAAACCAGCAAAAACTTCCTCAGACTTCGTGATCATGAAGGTAACGGAAAGCTCTAAGATTTTCCTCTCATGAATGGAGTAGTTGCTACCGAAGGGTGGGACGACAATAAGTCTTCTCAAATCTCCAGACCTTTCCTCAGTGTTTGCGCAGACTCCTGCTCCTCCATAGTCTGTTCAGTCTTAATCCCCCTTTATATCTCTCTTAGATCCAATCTCGATTTTAGTGCTTTTGGCACGTTTCCTATTCATTTGAAGATTTTCAGGATATCACTCCTGCTGATGATAACAGTAAACAACACATTGATTTTTATAATTATTTCTCTGTCCCATAATAACGGGTTCACTTAATGGATAAAATATTTTTTGTAAATTTGATGACGATTAATGATCGTCCTTAAATTTGCATATAATATTTCATACAATAAGAAATAGCAACACAAAACAACGCCATAATTGCCCAGTCGGCTGGGACAGTAGAATACACCGACGGCACCTCAGCAGATGGGTAAGACCCCCACCCAACGAGTGTCCTGGATATGACACAAAACAATCTGATGGTAAGGTTCCAGTGATGCTGGCGCTTAGGGGAATGCGGAGCACCCCTTCATCGTCATTGCTCCCAGGTCCGCTCTGACCTTGAACGGTCGCACCTGATAGGGCCCTATCTATGGGTTAAATATAACTAAGCTGCATACTTATGCTAAACTGTATTGTTTGAAATAGAACTGTTTGACTAAACTGATTAGCTTGAAATAGAAATGTTTTTGACAATTCAACTATGTACTCATGCTAAACAGAATTGTTTGAAATAGATCTGACTATTAGCATAAAAATAGATTTGGAGTTAAATAACCTACTAAGGTTGATATGCCATAAAAAAACCAACCAACCAACCAACTAACTAACCAACTCCATAAGGATAAACTACGTTAAAGCAAAAATAGATAAGACGCAACAAAATAGTAAGTGTAGGTTATGTCGTGATAGAGAAGAAACGATCAATCATGTAATGCAGTAAGTTAGCACAAAAAAGTATAAGACTAGACATGACTAGGTGGAAAGGTAATATAGCGGGAATTTTGCAAAAAATTTGAATTCCACCATACTAACAAGTGGTATAAGCACAACTCAGAATCCGTCCTGGAGAATGAGACGCACAAACTTCTCTGGGAATTTTAGATACAAACGGATCACCTCATCTCGACCAGACGAATAGACCTAGTGATAGTCAACAAAAAATAAGAACCTCCCGAATTGGGGACTTTGCCGGAAAGAAGTACAATAATAATATGAACAAATGGTATATACACAACCCAGAATCCGTCCTAGAAAATGAGACACAAAACTCTTTGGGATTTTGAGATAGAAACGGATCATCTAATCACATCCAGATAACCAGATCTAGTGACAGTCAAAAAAAAATAAAATTGAAAAAAAAAGAAAACCTGCCGAATAGTGGACTTTGCCGTTCCGGCTGATCACAGAATGAAAATAAAAGAAAGTGAAAAGAGAGATTAGTAGCTCGACCTTTCTAAGAACTAAAAAAACAATAGAACATGTAAGTGACAGTGATACCAATTATGGTTGGTGCTCTTGGGACAATCCTCAAAAGATTGCAAAAGGGAATAGAAAACATGGAAATAAGAGGACAGGTAGAGAGCATCCAGACAACAGCATTATAAAGATCGGGCAGGAGACTTGAGGAGACTTGCTGTCACACAAACTTCAGTGAAAGACCATCAGTTAACGCTGGTATGAAATACTTTCAAAGGAGTAAAATGATAATATATATATATATATATATATAAAATGATAATATATATATATACATATATATATATATATATATATATATATATTTCAATCCTGTTACGCATTTTTGAAATTTCCAAAAACACGAAAAAAGTCCTGTTACTTTTTTCGTGTTTTTGGAAATTTCAAAAATGCGTAACAGGATTGAAATAAGTTTATAATCCTATGTGACCGGTTTCGTTGTTTTTCTTAAAGTATATATATATATATATATATATTCAATATTTAGCTGTCTGTTTTTGTTCAGTTACAGGTTTTGCATGAAATCGTGTCACCAAAACAACAAATTATTTTCGCCTCATAGAGTTTCCGGGTGATATAACTTGACAAAGGCAGCAGACATATCATTGATTATCATAATTATTACTAACTCTGTCACATAGTAACTGATGAAATATTACACGCAAATTTAAAGACGATCATGGGACAGGGGTAGTATCATTTGAAATAGAAAAGCAAAAACTTTTGAATATAATAGCAATAATAATTAATGCTTAAACTTACGCAAACACTCACACACACACACACACACATATATATATATATATATATATATATTGTATCTACCAGTTTAATTTTGTCCATCTCCTGGTTTTACATGAAACTGTGTCACCAAAACAACTGCTATTCACCGTCTCAAACAAGTATCTGATTAGCCTGCTATGTATTTAATTAGTCAACTTCTCACTAGGTCAATTCTTAAGCAGAATAAAGTTTTCCTGCTCCTAGACTTGTTCCCTAACGAGGCTAAAGTGCTCAGGCTGCCCATCTACTTACCCATAACCTTCTCAAAGGCATTAGTGCAAACTGAAACGCAAAGAGCCTTGTACAGGTCTTGAACTTGGATCACTGATTTCATTTCCTCGAACGGTGACAATTACGTTAAGCGCGTATGCTATGTTGCTTAACAAAAGCAGCAATTTCTTGCAAATGTACATACTTTGGTTTAAAAATTACTTTATAAAATGAAAAAAAGCAGGTTATTAGAAAAAAATGAGATTAAAATGAATAACTATTTTTTTTATTTCTAATCTTTTTTTATAACCATGTACAAATAAAAGGTTGTAACACTACGGTGTTTAAATTAACGTTTGTAATGCTATTGCACCACATAGACGCTTGCACCATCACGGTTCTAACGGGTCTAACTATCTTGGTTCGCTAATACAAGAGTTTATTCGCTCGACAAGAGAGAATCAGAGTATGAAAAGTGAGTCCACCACTTTAGCTAGACTGAGAGAAATAAAACGTCGTGAAAAAAAAAACGAGAGAGAGAGAGAGCAGACACAGATCTTGAATTATCTTTCTTGTTTTCCGTTGTAGTTTTCGCACGTGCTCGCTCGCTGGTTCTGTCTTCACAGCTTCGCGTGGATCCCCTTCACGAAGATCACCCGAAACAGGTACTGTAATTTTCGGCTGTCTTCACATCATTGCGTTTTGAGTCCAACTAGTCTCTCTTTTCCTGTTTTCTATCCTGCGTCCACTCCTCTAACGACTTTCCCGTTTGAGTTTTTTCCAGCCAAAAACCGGCCCTGTGGAGGTCGAGCGAAGAACTAAGGCTCCCTGAAGATATCGTATGCGAGCGGGTTCTTGTCTCTCCGACTCTCTCTTCGCACAACTAATTTCGCCACGATTTCGTTATAATAAACAAGCGAGATCATATTTTTATAAATAAGTGTTATTAACTTCTCTGCTATGCAACATTGCGATTGTTTTGTTTATTCAGGTGTGGCACAAGGCCAGAAGTATGGAGCATCCAGTGAGAATCGAACTTACTAACGATGGTCTGCAAATCCTACTTGCTAACTTTTACACATGAAGTGCCTATTTTATTTACAAAGCTAAGCATGGCTGCGGTACAAGGTCAGCAGTATTGAGTGTTATGAGTATTCACCTTTTTGCGAACCACTCTCTCAAAATCAAAATGAATATATTTCCTCACAAAACCTAATCTTCAATTTTTCCATTCAATTTATTTATTTTTGTTTGCAACGTTATATCTATTTATTTATTTCTTGTTTGCAACGTTATATTTATTTATTTATTTCTTGTTAGCATCAAATCCGCAAATTTGTAGATAAAAATAAAAATCGACAATGGATATTATTTATAGTTTGAATTCATGCAATTGTTATGCATATATTTCATGGAATTTTTTACGAGTGCAGCTAGTTTAATAATATTTTATCTAAAAAGAGAAAAGACAAATATTTTCCTGCGGTAAACACATGGGCATTCAATTGAAAGCTTTCAGACAACAGTAATTATGTTGTTGAAGAGAACAGGGTTGAGTTTCTTTGTTTTAATGGCACATCAACGTTCGTGGGTTATTTAGTGCAGAAGCTATCGTTGTGGAAGAATAGTAGTTGTACTATTTGATTCACAGCCGAAAGAATAAGGAATTTCATACCTTTCGCATGTATGTATGTTATAGGAAATGGAATCTGCAGCCAGAGTTGAAATCCTGAATGAGGCTGTTTCACTTCAGGCTAATGCTCTTAGGAAAGACACGAATCCATGTGTTCTAACCCCAGCTATGGTTAAATAGTTGGGCAGGCAAGATTCTTTAGCTTTGGTTATGCAACCAGCTGAGGAGAAAGAAATCTCTGAATTAAACCGGCCTTACTCCATTTAAAATTGACCTTGTGTCCCATCCTACTCGCGGCGGAAGGTTGGGTAGATACATAATATATATATATATATATATATATAAAGAGAGAGGGTGAGAGAGAGTAAAAGAAATCGATGCTTATACACGCACACACACACATATATTTATATTTAAATGTGTGCATGTGCGTGCGTGCGCACATGTGTATGTGTGTGTGTGTGTGTGTGTGTGTGTGTATGTATGTATGTGTGTGTGTGTTAAGAAACAAATTCGATACTCTTCAATAGATATTTGTAAGACATACATCGAATGATGAATATGAAAGCTTCGTCACTGCCCACAGTATCACTTGATACAGGTGATAATAAATTTGTTTCTCTCTCTCTCTCTCTCTCTCTCTCTCTCTCTCTCTCTCTGTGTGATTTTGTTTGCATTTCTGAGTGGGAGATAAATATTTTGATAATTATATGTTTTAGAAATATTTCTGTTGAAAAATAAATATAAATATAAATATAAATAACATATAAATATAAATAAATTTATAACAAGAATTGAATGCTATTTTCAACAACTTGGTTTCTATTTCTGGAGTCATATTATATATATATATATATATATATATATATATATATATATATATATATATGTTGACAATAAATTGAAGGTAATGTCTTTTAACAGTCGGTGTGACAACTTTAAGATGATTTGTATATTCGACAAAAATTTCATCCTTCTAATCAGAAAATTATACTTCGACATGAATTCTGATTTTCAAAAGCAAATCTGACATATAAATAAATGTCCGAAAATATCGATTCCACTTGGAGTCTTCATGGTTGAAAAGGCTCCAAGTTTGTGACACAGCGTCAATCATGACAGACAAGAAAGATAAAATAAATTACAATTCAGTTCATGTCTGCGTTCCGAATAGAAAGTACGAAAATGCGTAGAAGAGATAGTGCTAAAAATAGATTCACTATTGATTTCAGCGAAGTCGTCTGCCTTTTGGAAGATTTTTTCTTTTCTTTTCTTTTCTTTTCTTTTCTTTACTTTTTTTTTCTTTTTTTTTTTTTTTTTTTTTTACCCTTCATTCATGAATCGGATATTGAAATTGAAGTTAAAAAAATAAACATGTTCTTTTTTATTTATATATTTGATAAAAACAGTTACAAAACACGAGAAGATATCAATCAAACTAAATACGAGGAACTTAAGAAGTTGCATCTGGAAGAAGTGGCAATTTCGAACGCATCTCTTTTTGTTTCGATTGAAGTGGCTGACAAATCAGGTATCAGTCTATAAAGAAAAAAATCTCACGTGGTGGCATGGTTAGTGAGCTATGCTAGCACATCATGATAAGTGAATTCGATTCTTACAGGTTATCCCCATACATTTGTCCGCCCTCTTCGAGGGAATCGAGAATAGGCCGATTGCATCACTGCAGGGAGAGATAAGACCCCTCTCCTAGAAAAAAACTACATCTAGTGGTGAAACCCTAGTTCTGGGACTCTGGGAAGTATGAAATCATCTCCTTTCTACTCCCAGGTATATTCTAAACCAGAGTGGTATTACTTGTTAAGGTCCATCTATGGGTGAATATATATATATATATATATATATATATATATATATATATATATATATATATATATATATTAAAAAGAAAAACGAATGAAATCAATGAATTCATAACTTTAGATTTCGTGATTTCTTTATCATTGCTGCTGTGTTGTGTAGACTGGGTTTAATAAGACAAGATGAAGAGACAAAAACAGACACACGTGTTGCCAGTAGTAGTAGTAGTAGTAGCAGTAGAAGTAGTAGGAATAGTAATCTAATATCAAACTAAATGTCATGGTAATCTTTCGATGGCTGTTTTTATTCTCATCTATAGAAGCCACCTTTATAGATGAATAACCGCAGTTTTTTCAAGCAGCGGTCGAGTCGATACTGCTATATGGATGCACCGTATGTACGCTGACGCAGTGTATGGAAAAAAAGCTAGATGGCAATTACACAAGAATGCTTCGAGCAATCTTGAACAAGTCCTGGAGGCAGCACCCCACAAAGCATCGGCTGTACAGCCACCTACTGCCCATCACAAAAAACTATCCAAGACATGCGGAACATTACTGGAGAAGTAAGTGACATACTCCTGTTGAACCCTTTACATGGACGAGCAAAGGTAGGACGACCAGCTAGAAGCTATATACAACAGCTCTGTGTCGATACAGGATGTAGTCTTGAAGACCTCCTGGGAGCGATGGACGATAGAGAAAGGTAGCGGGAGAGGGACAGGGAGTTCCGTGCTGGCGGCGCGACATGATGGTGATGTTGAAGTAGCTTCAACATCACCATCATGTCGCTTCAACATCACCATCATGTCTATTTAGTCGCTGCTACTCCCGACCACTTACTGATCGACATCGCTGGCAGGACCTAAGGAAACAGCAACAAAATGGATTACGCTCCATTGATAGATGTGACCTCATGAACAAAGATAAAATATGGTGCCTTTATTTTGGATTAATTCCTAAATTAGCATGACCATTGCAAATATATGAGGTATCACTTACAAAAGTTGAAACAATGGAGCGGTTAATCAGTAAATCTATTTAAAAAAATGGTTGGAAATACCTAACTCCTTAACAAACATGGCACTATATAGTTCATCAATAAAACTAAAACTTCCAACGTTGTCACTTGTTGACGAAAATAAATTAGGAAAAGCGCGACTCTTCCAAATGCTGCGTGACTCTCGCGACCCACTGGTGAAGAATGCCCAGCCTTCCGTGATAACCGGTCGAAAATGGAAGGCAAAGCTGTTGAGAATGCTGAATCAGCCCTCAGGGTGAAAGAAATAATTGGCACTGTGGCAAATGGAAAAGCAGGTCTAGGCCTACATCCACAGCGTTGGTGGTCAAAAGCAGTCTACGACGTCTTACCAACACCAGTCAACCTTCATGCTTGGGGGTTAACTACATCCGACCGATGCAGAGCTTGTGGGAAAACTGCGAGCCTCAAACATATTCTCACTGGATGTGAGTACGCTCTAAGAAGCTATACTTGGAGACATAACGAAGTCCTGGAGATTTTTTCTGAGGTTTCAAAAAAATGTTGTGAAACTGCCAATAAATCTCTAAATATTATCAACAGAGCAATTCAGTTCGTTAAAGAAGAAAATATTTCGAAAATTGCACGTGAAAATATGCGTAAACCATCATTGCTTGAGGCCTGCACGGACTGGTACGTGGAAACCGATTTAAAATATAACTTCATATTTGCAACTGAAATAGCGTTAACAACAAAGCGTCCAGATATTGTCATTTGGTCCGTTAAAACAAAAAAAAGTTTTCGTTATCGAGTTAACGGTCCCTTATGAAGAAAATTTCGACTGGGCACATCAGCGTAAGTTGGAAAATATAAAGATCTGCGAGAACAATGTGTTAGAAATGACTGGATAACGAATGTATTTCTTATCGAAGTCGGATGCAGAGGTTTTATTGCCAACTCAACCTCCGTTTTCTTAACTAATCTCGGACTTCCTCCATCGGACAAGAGAAAATACATGGAAAAGATCCAAGATAAGGCTCTAACTGCATCAGCATGGATCTGGCAATCCCACTGAGCAACAACAATCTAACAAAGTCTGGTGGTGTCGTGAGATACTGCTGGGGCGCTATGGGTTAGTGGTAATGATGCTTCGGCCCCAAAACCATGCCTGAACCCAGAATCATCATCTGATGAAGGCTTTGTTGGAAGCAATGCTGTTGTATAAACATCAGTTATTGTATGATACCTAGAACCGAAAAATAGAGAACGAGTCTAACCGGTTCCTTAGCAGTCAGTAAATGTCGATAACCCTAAAATTACCTTATGTGAAATATATATATATATATATATATATATATAAGACCCCAGATTGTTTCCTTTGCAAAATCTTTAAGTGAAGACGTTCGAGTCTTCTTGTTATTTTTCTTTTGTCATAAGCGTCATAAAACAGTATCTAATGACAAAGCATAACAAAGACATAGACAAACTCAAATCCTCTGATATAAGAAAGATGCTAATAAACAATCCAAAAATCATATATAAAAATAACAATAAAAACAGTTTACAAATCCTCGAAGCAATGATATTAAAATATAAATAAACCAGCATTCAACACAGGTATCAACATATCAAACATATTCAATAACTAACCACCCACTCTAACAGAATTAATCAACCCCCATCTATATATAAGAAAAAACACATAGCAACAAACAACCTAAGGCAACACTCGAAGGTAACCAACGAAATGGTCGAAAGCACTTGGGCTAGTATGGGGTACTTTCTTCGCCATCTTGACCCAGACATAAGAAAAATAACGAGAAGTCTCGAACATCTTCACTTGAAGAGTTTGAAAAAGAAACAATTCATGGTCATAATCAAACATGTTTAGTTAACGACCTGCTGCCTAAGTATATATATATATATATTTGCCTTCTCACTTTCGTTCATTTTATGTATATCATCAACATCATCATCAGGTCGTGCGGCCAGCACGGATATCCCTGACCCTCTTTCTCCACGTCTCCCTATCATTCATCGCCTCTGGCAGGTCTTCAGGGTTACATCCCGTATCATCACATAGCTGATGTATGTATGTTCGAGCTAGTCGTCCTGCTTTTGATTGGCCATATGCGGGGGTCCACAGGAATACATCACTCGTCCTTGCTTCTCCAGCAGTGTCCGGCATGTCTGGTTCGTCTTGCTTGGATAGTTTTGTGATAGGTGGTAGGTGACCGTATAGTTGGTGCCTGGTGGGGTGTTGCTGCCAGGACTTGTTCAATATTGCTCGCAACATTCTTGTATAATTGCCGTCTAGCTTCTTCTCCAGCCGTTTAGTCAGCGTCCAAGTTGTGCATCCATATAGCAGTATCGACACGACCACAGCCTGGAAGAAACTGCGTTTCATTTTATCGGTCAGGTTTGATTTTCATATGATCGAAAGCCGATCGATAGCTGTCCATGCCTTCGGTAGCCGCGTGTCGATGTCTTTTTCGGTTGATGAGACGCTGCTTCCTAGGTAGGTGAATTTGTCAACCAGTTTCAGAGAGGTTCCGTCTAGTGTGGGGATGTCACCTTTCTGATTAAAGCACATAAATTCAGTTTTGTGTGCATTAACATGGAGTCCAACGCCTGCAGCGGCTCGTTCCAAACTATGCAGTAGTATTTCGGCTTGGTTGGGTGTATTGGCCAGTAGCGCTATGTCATCAGCGTAGTCGGCGTCGGTAACGAAAGTGATAAGGCAAATGAGAATATTTCTTAGTGGTTATTTATTTCTACTTTTTTTTCAGTTAATTTCGACCTAAGGTCGTTGTCCGGAGAAAAATGTTTCGTTGGTTTGTCGGTTGGCTGGATTTAATGGTATATCAACCTCTATAGGTTATTTAATGCCAGAGCCTTTTTACACATATATTATATATATGATTTGTAAACGCGTATTTTTAGGATGGTGATGGTTGGGTTTTATGGCAAATCAACCTCTTAAGGGTCATTGAGTGTCAAAACGTTTTGTGAAGAATTTGGTTTTTCATTTAGTTTTTAAAACAGTTTTTATGCCAAAAAAGATCAAAAATTAACTGTTATCGCAATATTTCCATTCATTGAATAACAATCATTTTTGTTTAGAACAGTGTTTTAGGATCTCTATATAGTGAAGGCCTGACAGTGAGATCTACACTTAGAAGATATTCGATTCAAATGAGCTGTAACTGTTTTAGTTAAATATTTAACTCAGACATTTATTGATTCAGATGTTTTAATAACCCACATCTTTTCAATGTGGTGTTTTAAGGATGGTTTAGTTTGAAGTCAAATGTATATATTTGACTTAGTTTGAAGTCAAATAAATATATTTGATTTAAAACACACACATACACACACGCACACACGCACCCCCCATATATATATATATATATATATATATATATATACATATATATATACATATAGGTAATTCAGAACGTTCTAAGCCTCATTGAGATTTTAGATTTCTCACAAACTTCTTGCCTTTGTATGGGCCTCAAATGCCGAGGGAAAAAGACAGAAATCTGAATAAGTTTTTTTTTAGTTATATATGAAGTGGTTGGGTGTTGTCACTAAAAATATTCCGGTATGGCTGTTCTTTCTAAGTGAGGCTTAAAAGTTCCTGAACAACTTATATATATATATATATATATATATATATATATATACACGTGTGTGTGTGTGTGTGTGTGTGTGTGTGTGTCTGTGTTATTCAGAATGTAAAGAGGTTTGGGAAATTTATAATTTTTCTATTGTGTTTTGTGATCATCGTATGTTCATGCGGCAATTATTCAGCCCGGAAACTAATTTAATAGATGTTTACAATCGCGAAAAATATAAAGCCACTCTGATAGGATATCATATTATATATTTAGATAGGTATGAATCAAACTATACTACCTCCAGCTATAGGTAAATTGTAGGACAGGCTGACTCTTAAACCTTGCTATGGCAACTGTTTCATCAGAAGGAAAACTCTGAATTCAAACTTGTTAAACTGCTAAGAAAATGATCCTGTGTCACATCCAGCTTGTGCGGAGGGGTTGGATAAATAAACATGCATATATATATATATATATATATATATATATATATATATATATATATATATATAAATTTGACGACTTTAGTTGAGGGTGACCCAAAGGCTCCTTTTCCAATAGCTACTACATCGAGGTGTAGGGGAGGGCGCTGCTCCCTTCCCTGGATTGCTCCAATTTACCCTTGATCCTTACCTTATAATACTGAGTGTTAAGTATCATCTTTGAGTTTTTGGTATGACTCGACCTGGGACTAAACCCCGGACGATTGGCCAACACTCTACTTATTAGAGTACATCGGTTTCTATGATAAAATAGAAGACAATTCCTGCCAGGTTTTATCATGCCCTACTGGCCTATCTTTGTGCACGTTTAAGAATGAAGAATATATATATATATATATATATATATATATATATATATATATATATATATATATAAGCATCATTCATTAAATAAGGTGAATTGTGGGTAAGGAGTTGGCAATTGGAGCCAATGTTTACTGTTGAACTTTTTACAAGAAAATCAATTCTGATGGGTCCTTTCCTGTCCCGGACGACTAACACAATGACTTTCTTTATTAAACGTTGCACATGAAAACTTTTTCTGGAGAGTCTGGTTTAGTTGTGTTTGGTTTGGTTTTATGGCACATCGACTATTGTAGGTTATTCAATGCCAAATCCATTTTATATATATAAACAGTTCTATTTCAAACAATTCAGTTTAGCATAAGAACAGTTTTTTGTCTACACCTGATTAAATGCAAAAACAGTTTTATTTTCAACAATCTAGTTTAGCAAAAGTACACAGTTTAAATGTCAAGACACTTCTATTTCAAACAATTCAGTTTAACATAAGTACACAGTTTAAATGTCAAAACACTTCTATTTCAAACAATTCAGTTTAGCATAAGTACACAGTTTAGTTCTGTTTCACCCATAGATAGGACCCTATCAGGTGCTACCACTCAGGGCCAGAGTGGTCCTGGGAGCGATGGCAATAAAGGGCTACTCCACATTTTCCAAAGCTTCAGCATAACTGGTGTCCCGCCATCAGTTTGTTTATCGTCATATCCTGGAAACTTGTGGTGGGGAGGTCTCACTCCTTTGCAAATATTCAGTCGGTGTATTCGACAGCCCCAACCGACTGGGCTTACAGAATAGTCTGTGTGCTTCCACTCTACGAACTGTCTTTTCGACTCAGGCTCGTAGAGGCAACATCATTTTTAGTGCATTCGTAAACATTTCTTTGACTAAAATATTCTTCTCCATACACATACATTCTTCTCTAAATTTCACATAGTTTACTTCTCAAACGCCAAAAATTTCTTGACAGAATTTTGGTCAAGCCCAGATCATTGCTTGATTTGACGTCATCTTGAATAGCCTCAAAACAGATATCTTTGTGAGATTAATATAATTTTTGCAATAGACCAATTCTAAACAATGCAGCTTTTACATTTGCGTACAAAAAGTCCAATAAAAAAATTATTTTGCTTTTTTCAGAGATTCCTCATATTTATTGAATGAGCTTCGTTTATATATATGACATTGGCCCAGCGGTTAGAGTGTTCGCCAATGGCCCGGGAGACCTGGGTTCAATCCCAGGTCGAGTCATACCAAAGACTTTAAAAATGGAACTTGATACCACCTTGCTTAACACTCAGCATTATAAGGTACAGTTCAAGGGTAAAGTGGAGCAATCCAGGGAATGGAGTAGCGCCCTCCCCTACACCTTGGTGTAGTAGCTATCGAAAAGGGAGCCTTCGGGTCACCCTCGACTATGGTCGCTAACTTACTTATATATATATATACAATACAGTAATAACATATCCTCATACAAGTTCAAAACATTTTACAATAACTACAAACACTTCTTATCGTCTCTCTCTTCAATCTTCCTCACATCCAAACTACGTTTTTAGTCACGCATTTTCAATTTTCGATTAATCATTTTGAAGATAAGTTTTTTTATAGATATACTTTAATCTTTGATAGCCTTTGCATATTGCAGCTATTATTATTAATATTATTACTATCATTACTATTAATATTATTAATCCTTGAGAGTTTTTAACATCAGCGTTAACTGATGGTCTTTCACTGGAATTGAGTGACAACAAGTCTCCTCAAGTCTCCAGGACTCTTCTCAGTATTCTGGCCGATCACAATAATGCAGTAATTCGGATGGTCTCCACTGGTCCTCTTATTCCATTGTCTCCAGTCCCTTTACTAATCCTTCGGTGACTGTGTCAAGAGCACCAATTATAATAGGTATAATCGTCACTTTCATGTTCCACAGTTTTTTCAATTCCCTAGCAAGCACATGGTACTTATCAGTCTTTTCGCTTTCTTTCAATTTTACTTTGGGGTCAGCCGGGAGAGCAAAGTCCACAGTTCTGCTAGTTCTCTTTTTTTCTTTTTTTTTTTTATAATTATAAGGTCTGGTTGTCTGGTCGAGATTAGGTGATCCGTTTGAATCTCAAAATCCCAGAGTAGTTTGTGAGTCACATTTTCTGGGTTGTGCTTATACTATTTGTTCGAATGGTTAAATTCAAATTTCTTACACAATTGCCAGTGGATCACCTTGCCTACCCAGTCGTGTCTAGTTTTATATTCTTTCTCCACTAATTTGCTGCATTCGCTTATTATGTAATCGATCGTTTCGTCTCTATCTCCACATAACCAACATTTTATTATTATTATTATTATTATTTTTACTCACTAAAGTTTTTCAGATCAGCGTAAGCTGATGGTCTTTCCCTGGAGATTGAGTGACAACAAGTCTCCTCAAGTCTCCAGGACTCTTCTCAGTATTCTGGCCGTTTTCAATAATGCTGTTGTTTGGATGGTCTCCAATCTCCAAACCTTCCAGCCCTTTAATAATTCTTTAGTTACCGTGCCAAAAGCACCAATCACAATTGGTATAATTGTCACCTTCATATTCCATAGTTTTTTTTTCAATTCTCTAGCAAGGTCGAGGTACTTATCTCTCTTTTCACATTCTTTCAGTTTTATTCTGTGGTCAGCCGGGACAGCAAAGTCGACAATTTTATAAATTTTCTTTTTCTGTTGTTGATTATTATAAGGTCTGGTTGAGATTAGGTGATCCGTTTGTTTATCAAAGTCCCATAGGAGTTTGTGTGTGTCATTTTCAAGGACAGGTGTTGGGTTGTGCATATACCATTTGTTGACATGGTCAAATTTAAATTTCTTGCACATTTCCCTGTGGATCACCTTGCCTACCCAGTCGTGTCACGCCTTGTACTCCTTCTGTGGCAATTTGCTGCATTCGCTTATTATCTGATTGATGGTATCATCTCTGTCACCGCATAGTCAACATTTGCTATTTTGTTGCGTCATATCTATCCTCGCCTAGATATTATTGGTTCTTATGGCGTTGTTTTGTGCTGCCATTAGGAGAGATTCTGTTTTTCGCTTAAGGTTTCCTTTTCTTAGCCATGTCCAGGTTTTGTCGTGTGCGATATTGTTTATTAGTCGTTTAAACGCCCATGGAGTTGTTTTCCTTCCCATTTTTGTTTCCTAGTTTTTGTCATTCTGTTATCTATCGTGTTGTCAGTATTTTTTCTGATGGCCGTAATCAGTCCTCTTTTGTGTTTTTCTATGTAGTCTTCGAGTCGTTGTATGGATGTGTCAACGCTGTCTTCGATGCTAGCAAGTCCTCTCCCTCCCTCTTTTCTCGGTACATATAGTCGGTTAACGTCGTCTCTGGGATGTAATGCCTTGTGCGTGGTCATTAGTTTTCTTGTTCTTTGGTTCATTTGTCTAAGTTCTTCTCTGGTCCACTTGAGAAAGCGTCCCAAGTATCTAACGAGGGATACAGCCCAAGTATTTATACCTTTGATAATGTTTCTGTTGGAGAGCTTTGTCTCAAGTAGTTTTCTAGTTCTCCTGAGATATTTTTTTAAATTTTGTTTTTCATTTCGACTTGTTTGATGGTGTCTGCCTCCAAGATTCCTAACTATTTGTAGGTCTCGTTTTCTGCGAGCGTTCTGATCTTGTCTTGATTTGGTTGTTCTATTCCGTCAGTTAGATGTCGATTGCCACTTTTCATGACGAGCAGAGCACATTTTTAATGCCAAATTCCATCCCTAAATCTTGACTGTATATTCTAACTGTGTGCATTAGGGTTTCCCGTTCTTTTTCCTTTTTTGCAAATAGTTTTACGTCATCCATGTACATTAGGTGGTTGATCTTTTCCTGCGATCTACTAAGTTTCTATCCGGCTGTGCATTTTCTGAGTATGTGGTTTAGTGGCATCATGGCAATTATGAATAGTAGGGGTGACAGTGCATCTCCTTGGAAAATCCCTCTTTGGATCTTTGTTTTAGCCAAGCTTTTGCCTCCAGCTGTTAATTCAACTCTCCAGTTTTTTATGTTTTTTTTCGATGAAGTTTATGATTTCGTGTGATATTTTGTACGTTTTGAGATTTGCGGAATCATATCATATGCCTTTTTGTAGTCTATCCAGACCATAGCTAGATTTTTCCGTCTGTTCTTGCTTTCATTTAGTATGTGTTGATCTATGTAGAGTAACTCTGCTGTGCCTCTGAATCCTTTGTGGCATCCTTTCTGTTCGTCAGGGAACAATCCGCGGCTTGTTAGCGAGTAGTATACCTCTTCCCTAATTTGTGCTGTTAATATTTTCCACATCATCGGTAAACAAGTTATGGGTCTATAATTGTTTGGAGTAGTTCCTTTACTTGGGTTCTTTTGGATCAATGTGGTCTTTCCTTTCGTCATCCAGTCAGGTATTTGTGCGTCTTGTAGGCATCTGTTCATTTCTAGTGCTAGTGTGTCGTGAATGGAGGTGGATTTCTTGAACCAAAATCCATGTATTCCGTCATGTCCCGGCGTTTTCCAGTTTGATATCTTTTTAGTGTCTTTTTGAGTAATTCGATGTGCATTTCCGCTTTGGGGCCTTTCTCGAGTCCTTCTAGTTCACTTGTCATATCATTTATCCATTTAGCCTTTTCGTTATGCTTTTTCGGTTGCCATATTTTCGTCCGAAATTGTTCGGTTTCTTTGGTGTCTGGTTGTTGGTATATTTTTGTGTCATGTCCTCCCAATAGCTGATAGAATTTTCTTTCGTTGTTTTGGAATGTCCTGTTTTGTCTGTATTGTTTTACCCTTTGTCGCTATCTCTTTAGCCTCCCTTGTTTCGCCAAAACCTTCTGATTTATTTCTTCAAGTTGTACAAGTTATTATTATTATTATTATTATTATTATTATTATTATTATTATTTTACTTTCCTTAGAAATGTTATCTTACTTTCAGGATCTAATCAAACTATCTAATCAATCTAGCACAGTCGGCTTGGAATCTTCTTTTCGTCGAAATGAATTTGACGGATATTTGTGAGCAAGATTTCTTTTGGTCTCTCAACAAAGTCAATTTCGTCTTACGTTGGGAAAGATATGAACTTCCGTATTTCTCCCAGCCATAGGTTAAATAGTAATACTGTTGTTCTTCTACAAGGGTGGCTTTGGCATTAAATAACCCATGAAGGTTGATATGCCATTCAACACAGAAAGCAGACGAAACGTTATCTGTGTCAATGCGAATATGACAATTTGCACTACTACTATTCCGAATATTTGGGGTGAGTCATTGTGGCGTAGTGTCTAACGTGCTTGGCTGTAATATCAAAGGAAGTGAGTTCGAATTCCAGTCAAGCTATTAGGTTTGCTTTTGGTTTAATACCCCTGGGAAAGATATAAACTCTTTATTCTCCCATCTGTGGGTTAAATAGTACCTTTACTGTTCTTCTACAAAGATGACTTTGGTATTAAATAACTCACGATGGTTAATATGCCATTAAACAGAGAAATCAAACCAAACATACTTTACGTTTCATTTTTTGGCTTTCACATCTCCAGATACTTGATTTGCTTTGGAGCTTTAATTCCAAATCAAAATTGCTTTAGTCAGCAGCATTGCAAACTTTCTACATTTTCTGGCGCCTGTAAGAGTGTAAATATCAGACAAATCTATTTTCATTATTTTAATGAGCAATACATACTCTTAGCTCCTTCTAAACTTGATAAAAATAAATATTTTAAAAGAGGATTCCCCTCGGTATGGTGGCTAATGCGCTAATCGTAGTAAGGGAGTTCGAACTGCAATTACGTTATTCCATTCACTTTCGTACAAATACACTTCAAAAAGGTAGAAATTCCTTTACCCACTCCAACTATGGGTTAAATAGGGCCACTGCCGTCCTTCTACAATGATGGTTTTGGCATTAAATAACCTTTCAAAGGTTGTTTAAACAAAGAAACCAAACCAAATACTTTAAAGTTATGTTAAGGCTTCAGTAAAACTATATATACATATATATTTAAAAAAAAACAACAGTCCGTCACATTAAGATTTAAAGAAAAACGACAATCGGTCACATTAAGGTATATGTATATATATATAGAGAGAGAGAGAGATTTCTAGAATTTATGTTGTGTTTGATAAATCTTTTACGATCTCTTCTATTTTCGTAAATTTAGTGTCTCTATTAAAGTCGTGGCCTGGTAAGTGGAAGTCTTGTTCAGCTGGGGAAAGTTTACAATGATTCACACACACACATACACAAACCCGAACACACACACACACACATACATATATATATATATATATATATATATATATATATATTAGAGAAAAATGTAAATTAGTTCGACGGTATGTAAATAGGAAAAATATATTCAGAGAATATACATATATATATATATATATATCCACAGACAGACTGTTTCGTTGTATCACAACTCTTCAGTGTGGCTAGACATGTAGGACGCTTGAAGCTGGGATTGAAACCCGCTCAACTTTACGTTAGACTTAGTATCATACCGCTCATGCGCGTGTTTGTATGTACGAGTCTTTTTTTCTTTTTTCACCCCCATCTGGGGTACTGACAAGAGACAGGAAATCATGATAGAGCTGCTTTTTGATATCCTGTTGCCATTTCTTTAGGGAGGGGTTTGTTTGTTTGTTTGTTTGTTTGTTTGTTCCTTTTCTTTTTTTTTCTTTGGTATTTTAAATTTTTATGGGATGGGAATTGTAACCACACCTCCTGTAAATCTTTCGCCTTTCCCTTCCGGGTTCGAGATTGGCATCGGCAGATTTAGATTTTAATTGATAAACAAAAAAATTGGCTGAAATGCCAAAGGAGCCTTTTTTTTTTCAATTTTTTTTTTTTTTTCTAATTTCGGGCATTTGAATTTTTTAACCACTTGAGATCGGGATACTTTATTTGTCGTCATTGTTGTGGAAATATCTCATTAGCTGCATTAAGGTAATCATTGATTGGACTGTATTCATCACCATCTGCTCTTCAGATCTTCCCAGAGGCAAATTATTCATAGATTATCATTACTTGTATCTATTATAACTTTAAAAATACTGTAGAATTAAATACAAATCTGTATATTTTATATGCCATCAAATACGTAATATATATAAGTTTCCAGACTTTTTCCGTATGGGCACTTTTATTGATAGTACACACATGAAACTCTAGTCCCCTTCGAAGTAATCTCCTCCGGCTGCAATCCATTTGTTGTACTGTTCTAACAACTTCTGGAAGGCCTCATGGAATTCCACTTGTTTGAGCGTGTCAATGACCTTCGTCACAGCCTCTTTCATCTCCTCAATTGTCTCATAACGACAACTTCTGAGCTGAGGGAATAAGCAAAAGTCACAAGGAGCAAGGTCTGGACGATAGGGAGGCTGAAGAACTGTCTTGATGCCCAACTTGGTCAAATAGTCTGTGATAAGGATGGAGTTGTGGACTGGTGCATTATCCTGGTTGAAATGCCACTGACCCGATTTGAAGAGTGCTGACCTCTTCCGACGGAATCTCTTCTTGAACTCCCTTAAAATCTCAACATTGTAACCCTAACCCTAACCCTTTGGCCAATCAACTCTGGTGTATTGCCTTCCTTACTCCTCCCACACCTCTCATCATCCCTCACAGACTCCCTGGCTTCCTTGAATCTCTTATGCCACTCAAAAACTGATGCTCGATTCATGCAAGATGGTCGAAGAGCAGTCTGAAGCATTCCATACGTTTCTCTGGCATTTTTTCCAAGTTTAAAGCAGAATTTCATTACATATTGTTCTTCTGAATGTCCTCACGTCCAGATTGCATTTTTGAAATTCACCAGCTGTGACAATCAGGATTTTTTAGGGTGTATTCCAATTGCTGCTGTTGCTGTTCATTTGAAGCTGAAATCATAAAAATTGGTCAGTCATCTCAAGATGTATAGCAATAAGATACTGAATTTTCAAGATTCTAAAACAATTTTAAATGTCCATCCGAAAAAAGTCTGGAAACTTAACGTATGCAACTCGAAAATGAACATCTTATTTTTCTTTTTTCCAATCATATTTTTGATATCTATGATGATGTTGATTCTGTAAAAGAAAGAGTGAATGATTCTGATTTGTATTCCATCGTTATTTCCGTTTATATGGAGGATTTGTAAAATTTAAAACCAAAATTCAAAAGATTACGAAAGCTGGAGATTCATAGAAAAACTGAGCCCTTCAAGTCCAACTGAGAACGGCTAGAACACAGGGGAGAATCGTGTTGAACTAAGAAAACTTGCTGCCACTTAGACTTCAGTGAAAGCCACCAGCCCGTACTTGAGGAAAAATTTGTAAAAAGTTTTTAAAATAATAATTATTATTCAACTAAAGGATCTGAGATTTCTATTTTTCGAAAAGAATATTTTGATATTTCTGTTTCAAAATATTTACATATTTTTGCTTTTATTTCCAATGTATTAGAAAAGATATAATTTTTCTCTGGGTTTTACAATTGAAGAAAAAATCTCTCCGTATCTCTGTTTATATTCACAAAGATTGAATTCAAATTACGTTATAGCAATCAATAATTTTATTCGATAAAATTTCCTTTTGTCACTGGCACAAGTGAATAGTCTTGGAAAACATGATTGCCGTGTTCTGTTTTGTAATCTTCTTAGTGAAAATTTAGACGTAACATTGAGAGAAAAATTACAAGTATTTTGCTCTTGGGAGGGAATTTTTTTTTTCTGTTCAGAAATCATTTTTATCCTGGACTCTTTACAAATTTTCTTTAGACGTTCAAGTAGTTATTGAAAGACGTTTAATAGTCTCTAATCTGTGCACACCGGACACATTCGAAAATTGAGATCCTATTTCCCTTCGGTAATGGATGACGTCTTCTTTGGTACGGTAATATGGAAAGCTTCGGATTTGTTCGAGAATGTACACAGATGCAAGAGAATAGGATTATTTGTGTCTTCCTACCGCTTTCTAACGGGAAGGTGTCACGGGAAGAAATAATTCGACAATCTACCGTTTTCTTGTTTTATCTATTTTTTTTTTTTTTTTTTTTTACTTTATTCATTCATTTTATTTATTTTTGAGCAATTGTACAAGATGTGAGAGAAATATCTCGCATGTTTTAAACTGTCACCTATGTGGTGCAAAAGAACTTAAGCAAGTGGTAATGGTAGCTCCATCTAGCTAATGCCTTATCATCTTTTTTTTTTCAGATAGGATCACTTATGATCATGTTTTGGATCGGTGCACACTGTGTGTTTGCAGTTGAAATGAATCTGTAGTCTCACAGTCTAAACATTTTCTGGTGTTCAAACGCTTCGAAGGCCTTCAAAATGGTTTCCTTTAATCCTTTTTCAACCCATACAACTATCAATTTTTCTATTCGGAACAGCATCATTCCGAATTAACAGGAAATTAGCACGAAAAGCTTTCTGTGTAGCAATTACAGATTCATCAGTCTTTAAAAAAATGTTTCAACAGCAAAAGCACAGTGTGCACCGATACAAGCTATGATCGTAACTCATTTTATCTGGAAAATAGCAAGGCATTTGCTAGATAGAGCCATCAGTATCATTTACCTAAGTTTACTTGCACCACACAAGTGACAGTTTAAAATATAGAAAGTATTTCTATCGCTGCCAGTATTTGGCGTCTCGATGCATGATCGAAATTATACAAGGTGTAACATATCCATGATATGAATATATAAAATATACGGACACGTAAAATGTTCATATGCATAGAAATCCCGAAAAACACTGACGACTTTCTTTAGTTCAGGTAGGAAACGTTTATTGACTTTTTTTTAGTTTAGTCTTTCGACACGAGGAGAGAGAGAGAGAGAGACACACACAATTATACAACAGAAAAAAAAAAATGCATAAAATTCTCAAAGACTTTGGGGTATGAATGGATCACCCAATTCCTGCCAGAAAACTAGACTTTGTGTTAACAAGAAAAAATATCTTGTGGATTTTGCCATTCCACCAGACCACAAAGTGAAAATGAAAAAAAAAACCCTTGCCAGTGAACTGAAGAAGATGTGGAACATGCAGTTGACTGTAATACCAATTGTAGTTGGAGGCCTTGGAATTTAACCAACCGCTAAGAAAGTAGACCAGGTGAACTCGAGCTTAGAGGAAGAATTGAGACCATCCAAAAATCTAAAATCGGTTAAGAATCTTCAAAGGGTCCTGGAGATCTGAGGAGACTCGCTGCCAATCAGTTAAAAAAGTTCAATATTTTAATATAATCTCTATCTTCAGTGATCATTGAAGATATGTGTGATTGAGAAGACATGTGTATACCTATTCTTAATCCCCCTGTTGAATCGGCTTAGAATATGCTGACTGTATCCCCAGAAGAGTGATGAAACCTCCCCAAAAGGTGTGTCCTGGATATAACACTAAATTACACCGAATTGTGGAGTTCCAATTCTGGAGATCTGAATAGTGTGGAGTACAAATTCATTGGCATTACTCTCAGGTCCACTCTGACCCGGAATAGTAGTACTTGTAGGGATCCATGTATGAATCAAATAGATCTGTTTGAAAAATATTCGTATTCGCTAAAATTACTTAATTCCATATTACAGTGGCTTATTTGTTTGGTTTCTTCGTTTTAAAGGCATATCAACCTTCATGGATTATTCAATGCTAGAGCCATCCTTGTAAAAAAATAGTAGTGTTACTATTTAACCAATGGGTAAGGGAATAAGAGGATTCATACGTTTACCCTAATGGTATTAATCCAAAATGAATGTAATGGCGCGACTGGAGTTCGAACTCGCTTACTATGATGTCACAATTCAACATGTTAGCCACTACGCCGCGGAGAATCCCTTAACTATTTCTATTAAGAATGGATAAAGTTTAAATTATTTATTAGGTATTATTTTTAGTAATTTGAAACCATATAATTATTTGTATTAGATAGGAATACTTGATATATAAATGTGTGCAATAATTCTTCATAAAAATATAGATATAAACGTGCAATGAACGCGATTTCCTAAACACTAGGCATAAAACAACCCTCGATGGGTTAACATATCGTTAAAATCAATCTCTTCCTAAATGTACATATGTACATTTTGTTTTTGTTTTTATCAAAATGAAAGAGAACAAGAGTAAACTATCTATTTCTACTTATCCAAAGAGGATGAAAAAAATTAGGGTAATAATCTAAGCGTCTGCTTATAAGTGATGTGGTCATACGACGATCGTCCTGTCTATATTCCTACACAGCCGGCTAATTCACATTGCATTGAAAATATTCCGCTCATGACGTTTGTCAGGAGAGTCCAGCTAAAGCAACAAAGTCGCAGATATTGTTTACTGAGTGGTAATTAACGAAGCAAAGAAACTACATAGGTACATAGGAAAACAGGAGATCGTGATGACAGATGGGCAATAATTGGAGATAAAAGGGATGAAATATAACCAACAACAGGTTAAAAACAAAAAAGAGAGCATTTAAGAACAAAAAACATCTGGTAAAAAAAGAAGCGAGCTGGGTTTAAGAAAAAGATAAAAAAGTCGCCCAAGAAATAAAATAGATGCATATATATATATTGAGTAAGATCTATGTTCATGTATATTAAATGATTTGGTTTTGTTTCTTTGTTTAATGGCATATCAACCTTTGTAGGTTATTTAATGCCAAAGCCACCCTTCCAGAAAAACTGTAGCGGTGTTGTATAGCTGTGATACAACTATACGTATACATATATATGCGGAAACATAATCAACAATAATGAACGAACGAACACACTTCTTTAGAAAAATATACCTCTCACACTTTATTCTCGAAAGGGTTGTGAAATGGGTTGTGTGTGAGAGGTGAGTTGGAGACTGAACAGACTGCAACATATTGACCCCAAGTTCCTCTGTCTTTAACAGCACTTCTTTCTCATTCTGCTGGCTGCTCAACCGGGGGTCCTGATGGCCCAGCCCTCTGTTGGGAGCTGGTTCTCACTGCCTCGAACTGCAACTCGAACTTCAACTGCCTGACTCCAACTAACTCAACTCTCCGTGGCACCGGGTTATATAATTGTTTGACATCCACCTGCTTCCTGTGAGCGTCGCATTTGCACCGAATTCAACCCGTCCACGGTCAAGATTATATCTTGATATCTTCGACCGGATGCATCTGTTTCTCGATTGACGGCTGGGTCGAAGATCAATATGTTACAGTGGCACTATTTAACCATAGCTGGGAGGATAAGGGGGTTAATATGTTTCCCAAAGGTATTTTTCCGGAAGTGAACGTAATAGCACGATCGGAGTTCGAACTCGCTTTTTTCGATTCCGCAGTCCATTGCTTTAACCATGAGGAAACCCCCCATATATTAAGTGAGTAACAGATATATGTAGTGAAATGGAAAGGCAGAGCCCGCAACTGCTGCCTCTGATGAGCCAACCGGGGTTCGTCGTTCAAAGAGACAACGAGGGCGTGCTGTATATGCGGAGGAAACAGCCGACGTTTACGTGAATCCAGCAACCGTCCACGGCTGGATAAAAAAAAAAAAACAGGTGGGGAGCCGAACGAACGAGAGAAATGAAATGTGACAACGAAATTGTGTGAATTGAATTCCTTTCATAGCAACACTGAAAGAAAGAAACAAGAAGTGATGAGCAAAATGGCCTACCTCAAAGCTCGAAACTAGCGTGAATGTGTCTTGTGTGTAGAGTACCGGAAGTATAGAAAAACGGAAGCGTGAGCGTCGTTAGGAGTGCAATTTGTCCGTCACGTGTCATGTCTCATACAAATTTCGGTCAGCCGGAACCGGTATAAAAGAAGTAATCTCAGCATTGTTGGGGGCATTTGTTGCTTGACAGTAGGATTGTGCAGACCAGTGTATTGACGCGGCAAGTAAGAGAGAAAGAGAGAGACAGGACTGGCAGTGAGCAGTTAAAAGGTTTCAATATATAAGCATATTATTGAGTAACATATATGTGTATATTAATAAGTAGCATACATGTTATTGAGTAACATTTATATTCATATCAGTTAGTAAAATATATATGTGTGTGTGTGTGTATCAGTGTGTAACATATATATACATTAATGAGTAACACTCATATGCATATTAATGAGTAGCATACATATGTGTATATTAATGAGTAACACACACACACACACACACACACACACACATATATATATATATATATATGTACATTTATTAATGAAGTTTACCAAGTAATTACCAGTGAAAAAATTAGAAAATAATCTAGCATACTTCGGGTCACCATAAAAACTGGATTCCCATAGCAGAAGGCTGAGACTACATTGTGTCTTTATATATATACATATATATATTAAAATGAATTGGTCCACAAAGAAATCTATATTCTCTTAAAGATTCTTACTCATGTTTTTTAAGATTTTTCCGGCGAGATGTTTGATTTGTATAGTGGTCACTAGTTTGATGGGATGGTTGTTTCTTTTAATTCCGTGATAGATTCTTTGTTGGGGTTGGCTATCTTATTCTTTTATTTTCCATTTCTCCTTTTCTCTTTTCATGAGTGTGTTTTGTGTCCTCCCTTGTGGGAGCACTCTCTCGTCCCAAAATTAATCTTTGATATTTGATATGCTATATCTTTTTTTGTTGTCTACTCTGGGTCGTGGTGTGTGTATGTGTATGTGTGTTTGTGTGTGTATGTATGTGTGTCTTTGTGTGGTTATAGTTGATGTACCATAGAGTTTATTTGGCATTTTTTTCTGGATATTCAAGTCAACCAACAAAAAACAATTTATTTTACACACACACACACACACACACACATATATATATATATATATATATATATATATATATATATATATATATATATATATATGAATACGGCAAAATATATATAATTTATTGTATTTATAAATAAAGAGTGCTCATTATCAATGATAGAACATATATATTGGACCGATGATCACTTAGGTGAAAAACTAAGAGTCATCAAACGCTGTTAACAATGTCTACGTTATACATATATATATATATATAGTCAATTATTAAAGAATCAAAAAATTAAAAAACGACTCAGTGTTTTATGATTTCGATTGTGAAGTGGCCTAGTAATCCAAACATCTGGAGTAAAAATCTGAGTCGTACTTTCTATTTTTTTAAATTGATAATATATTGTGATATTGCTCTTCATTTTTGTGTACTAACCACTGTACACATTTTGGGGAATTAGAGGTGCTTTTAGCGTTAAATTTTGATTTATATATATATATATATATATGTGTGTGTGTGTGTGTGTGTGAGAGAGAGAGAGAGAGAGAGAGAAAGAGAGAATATGAACGTGATTGAAATTGTATTCTATTTATGTTTGGCGAAGGATTAAAAAATAAGAAATAAAGTAAAATGCTTATGTGTGAAAAATCGTTTATTGATAATTAAGTTTGGAGTAATCAAGTAAATTGCTTCAGGCGGTTTTTTGCACTTTTGGAAAAAAATTAGAGAGAGGTGGGGAGAATATAGACAAAATAATGGAAAACCATTGTTATAATTGTAGTGAAACAAAAAGAAATAGAATTAGAAACGCTTGCCACACAGGAGAATTCATTTAAATCAATATTGTCTTGTACAGAATATATTCATTAATCGTAAACAATTTCCTAATAATTACTTTTACACAATAGCCTCTTATTAACTGAATATACACAATTTATTGAAATTCAAGAAATGAATGCCTATCAAAAGCTGTCCAAACAGAGATTCGAAGTAATTTAGACAAACATATACTAACATTAACTTTTGAAAATTAGTGAGTAGTGGATACGGTTATGATTTCAAATAGTATTCTTGAGTTAGAACTCTGGGAATCGTCTTAAAAAATTGCAAAGAATTACAGACCAGAAAAACTGAAGTAATTCAGATAATCTTAGTGTTCGACTAAGGAGAATGACGCAAATTTGAGGATAGTAATGGTCTAGTGATGTGCGATAATAATACATGCATAGATACATACAGACGAATCACCTAATCTCAGCCAGAAGACCAGACCTAATAATAATCAACAAAAAAAAAAAGAGAACTTGCAAAATTGTGGACTTTGCTGTTCCGGCTAACCACGGAATAAAACAAAAAAAGTGAAGAGAAGGATAAGTACCACGACCTTGCTAGGAAATTGAAAAAACTATGGAATATGAAGGTGACAACTATACCAATCGTGATTGGTGCTTTTGTTACAGTCACCAAAGGATTATTAATTGGACTGGAGGACTTGGAAATTGGAGGACGAGTGGAGACCATCTCAACAACTACATTATTGAGATCGGCCAGAATAATGAGAAGAGTCCTGGAGACTTGAGGATAGTTACTGTCACTCAAACTCCTGTCAAAGACCATCAGCTAAAACTGATATAAAAAAAACTCTCAAGGAGTAAATAATAAGAATAATAATATACTACTCGCTGACAAGCTAAGGATTGTTCCCTGAGGAGCAGAAAGAATGCCGCAAAGGATCCAGAGGCATAGGAGAGTTACTTTGCATGGATTAGCACATCCTAAACGAGAGTAAGACCAGACAGAAAAATCTAGCTATTGCTTGGGTTGACAACAAAAACCATATGATATAGTCACGCAAAGCTGGATAATAAACTGCCACAAAATGTACAAAATATCAGATGAAGTCATAAACTTTATGGATAAAACCATGAAAACCTGGAAAGTGGAATTGACAACAGGAGGGAGAAGCTTAACTGAAACCAAGTTCCAAAGAAATATTTTTCCAGGAGATGCTCTATCACTCTTACTATTCATAATAGCCATGATGCCACTCAACCACATATTCAGAAAATGCACAGCCGGATAAAAACTTAGTAGATCGCAGAAAAAAATCAATCAATTAATGTACATGGATGACATCAAACTATTTGCAAAAAATGAAAAAGAACTGGAAACTCTAATACACGCAGTTAGAATATACAGTCAGGATCTAGGAATGGAATTTGGCATAAAAAATGTGCCATGCTTTTTATGAAAAGTGGCAAACAACATCTTACAGAGAGAATAGAACAACAAATCAGGACAAAATTAGGATCCTCGGAGAAAATGAAACCAACAAATACTTGAGCATCTTGGAGGTTGACACCATCAAACAGGTGGAAATGAAAGACAAAATTCAAAAAGAATATCTCAGAACTAGAAAACTACTTGAGACAAAACTCTCAAGCCGAAACCTTATCAAAGGAATAAATACTTGGGTTATACCAATCGTTAGATATGCCGGACCCTTTCTCAAGTTGACCGGAGATAAACTTAAACAAATGTACCAAAGAACAAGAAAGCTAATGACAATGCATAAGGCATTATATTCTAGAGATGACGTTGACAGACTATATGTTTCAAGAAAAGAGGGAGGAAGCGGACTTGCCAGGAGTGAAGACAACGTTGACGCATCGATACGACTCGAAGGCTATATAGAAAAACACGATGGAGGACAACCATCAGAAACGATACTGATAACACGATGGACAATAGAATGAAACCCTAGGAAACAAAAATGGGAAAGGAAAACAACACTATGGGCGTTTTAAACGACTAATAAACAACATCTCACGCGACAAAACCTGGACATGGCTAAGAAAAGGAATCTTTAAGAGAGAAGCAGAATCTCTCCTAAAAGCAGCACAAAACAACGCCGTAAGAACCAATCATATCAAAGCGATAATAGATTAGACGCAACAAAATAGTAAATATAGGCTATGTAGTGACAGAGATGAAACCATCAATCACATAATAAGCGAATGTAGCAAATTAGCGCAGAAGGAATATAAGACTAAACACGACTGGGTCGGCAAGGTGATCAACTGGGAGATATGCAAGAAATTTAAATTTGACCATACTAACAAATGGTATATGTACAACCCAGCACATGTCCTAGAAAATGACACACACATAGACTCCTATAGGTCTTTAACATATACACGGACCACCTAATACCGGCCCGAACCCCAGACCTAATAATAATCAACAAAAAAAGAGAACTTGCAAAGTTGTCGACTTTACTGTCCTGGCTGACCACAGAAAAAAACTGAAAGAATGTGAAAAGAAGGATAAGTACCTCGACATTGCTAGGGAATTGGAAAAACTATGGAACATGCAGGTGACAATTATTCCAATTGCAATTGGTGCGTTTGGAACAGTAACTAAAGGATTGCTAAAGGGACTGAAGGACTTGGAAGTTGGTGGATGAGTGGATACCATCCAAACTACTACATTATTGAAAACGGCCAGAATACTGAGAAGAGTCCTGGAGACTTGAGGAGACTTGCTGTCACTCAAACTCCAGGGAAAGACCATCAGCTAATGCTTATGTTAAAAACTCTAATCAATAATAATAATAATAATAATAATAATAATAATAATAATAATAATAATAATAATAAGAAGAAGAAGAAGAAGAAGAAGAAGAAGAAGAAGAAGAAGAAGAAGAAGAATATCTCAGATGAACGAGAAAGCTTCTCGCAACAAAACTTTGCTGAAGAAATCTCATCAAAGGGATTAACGCTGGAGCTGTTCCTCTTATAAGTCAATCGGGACCATTCTTAAAAATGGACAATGGGAGAAGTCAGACAAATTAACCAGAGGACAAGAAAGTTGACGACGATGGCATAAGGCCTCACATCCGAGAGATGACATAGACAGACTATATATGTGTCATGAAAAGAAGAAGGGAGAGAACTTACCAGCATTAAAGATAGTGTGGTGCATCAATACAAGGACTCAAAGAATAGATATTTAAAAAAAAGCAAAGAAAGATTAATTACTGCGGCTAAACTGGACAATAACTAGAAAACTGTTGTATCGTGGTAAGGAAAAGATACACAGTGAAATAGAGTTAATTATTTATTGCCTCAAGTGGTACCGTCCGACTAGTATTACAAGTCTCATGCTGTTGGTGTTACGTCCGAAGTTGGTCTTACTGCTGACCGACGTCCTTCAGAGCTATCTCTCTGCTCTCTCTCTCTCTGCTTCTGCTTCCCCGTGCTTAAGAGACACGGCGTATTTTATACTTCCGCGAAACCGGATGTCACGAGGTACGAGCCACTATACAACAGAAACATAAACGAGAAGCAAAATAACTGTATGGATATTTCAGGCGACAAACTGGCGAAATCTAACTCAAGAAGTACTGGACTGGCCTAAGAAAGGGAAATCTAAAGAGAGACACTGAATCTCTTCTAATACCAGTTCAAATCCACGTTATAATGACTAAATATATAAAACTAAGCTCGATCATACGCAATAGAAGAGCAAGTGTTAGATTATATAGTAATTGAGACGAAACGATTAATCATCTAATAAACGAAAGCAAAAATAAAAAAGTATAAGACTAGACACAAGAGGGAATGATAATTCACTGGGAACTGTGCAAGAAATTAAAATTTAACCATACTACAAAGTTTTATATGTACAAATCAGAATCCGTCCAAGGTTTTGAGATGTATTAAAATCTCTGGAATTTTGAAATACAAACGGATCAATTAATCCCAGCCAGAAAACCAGATCCAGTGATAATTAACAAGAAAAGGGTATTTGTCATCTTGTAGATCTTATCGTTCCGGTGGATCACAGAGTGAAAATTAAAGAAAGTAAAAAGATTGGAAAATGCTAGGACTTTGTCAGGGAACTAAAAAAATTGTGCTACATGAGGACGACGGTGATACTGATAGTAGTTGGTGCACTTTCAACGGTCCCTACAGGCTTGGAAAAAACGACCAAAGGAATTGGAAATCAGAGGATGGATAAAGACCATACAAACTAGAGTATTATTATGATCGGTCTTAGAGACTTGAAGAGACTTGCTATCACTTAGACTTTAATGAAAGCCCATCAGCTAACGCTATTTTTAAAAACACACAAAGAGGAAAATAATGCCGTAAGAAGTAGATGATGTCAAAGCAAAAACTTACGATATATTAAGGAATAGCAAATGTAGGTTATCAAATGAGAATGGTCAAACGGTAAAACACATAGTAAGCCAATGCAGCAAACTGGCACAAAAGGAATACAAGAGAAGGAATGATTGGGCAAGAATGGTAATTCAAGCGGCGGTTGTGTCGATATTGCTGTATGAATGCACTACATGGACGCTAACTAAACGTATGGAAAAATAGCTTGACGGCTACTTCACAAGAATGCTGCGAGCAATATTGAACAAGTCCAGGAGACAGCACCCCACAAAGCAGCAGCGGTACGGCCACTCACCACCCATCACGAAAACTATCCAAGTTAGACGAACCAGGCATGCGGGACACTGCTGGAGAAGTAGGGGCGAACTCATGACATACTCCTTTGGACCCCTTCACAAGGACGAGCAAAGGCAGGATGACAAGCTAGAACCTACATACAACAGCTCTGTGCCGATACAGGATGTAGCCATGAAGACCTACCGAAAGTGATGGAAGATTGAGAAGAGTGGCGTGCGAGAGTCAGGGAGATCTGCGCTGGTGACGCGACATGATGATGATGATGATTCAATGGAAATTTTGTAAGAGAATGAAATTTGACCATGCGGACAAAGGTATAAGTACAAACCAGAATCTGTCCAAGAAAATGGGATGCATTTGATTTTCTTTGACTTTGATTAGTTTGATTAGGTTTGTTTTCAGGGCACATCAACAATTGGAGGTTATTTTATGCCAAATCCTGTTCATACACATATAAAATATATGATTTGTAAACACATTTTGTTGATAATATCTTTAAATAAACCTATTCTCATTTTTTGTGCATAGGTAAATTGTTTTAAGAATTGCGATTTAGTGCTTATAATTCTATACGATATTAATCTTTTGTTTGCACACAGTGGTTAAAAGTATTGCTATTTAACACTAATCATTCTATTTATCATTACACATCCTTTTCAACACGGATAAATGGTTCCAAGTATTATTATGTATCACTAACAATTCAATTAAACACCAGACATTTGTTTACACACAGTTAAGTGAACAAACAGTTCTGTTTCAAACAATTCAATTTAGCATACATGGTGCATTCAATAAGTTTCCAGACTTTTTTTGTACAAGCATTTAAAATTGAATCTTGAAAATTCAGTATGTTATTGCTATACATCTTATGAGATGACTGACCAATTTTTATGATTTCAGGTTCAAATGAACAGCTACACACAGCAATTGGAATACACCCTACTAAAGCCTGATTGTCACAGCTGGTGGATTTCAAAAATGCAATCTGGACGTGAGGATACTTTAGGAGAACGATATGTAATAAAATTCTGTTTTAAACTTGGAAAAAATGCCACAGAAACGTATTTTCGACCATCTTGCATGAATCGAGCATCAGTTTTTCAGTGGCATAAGAGATTTAAGGAAGCCAGAGAGTCTGTGAGGGATGATGAGAGGTGTGGGAGGAGTAAGGAAGTCAATATACCAGAGTTGATTGGCCAAAGGGTTAGGGTTAGGGTTACTATGTTGAGGTTTTAAGGGAGTTCAGGAAGAGATTCCGTTGGAAGAGGCCAGCACTCTTCAAATCGGGTCAGTGGCATTTCCACCAGGACAATGCCCCAGTCCACAACTCCTTCCTTGTCACAGACGATTTGACCAAGTTGGGCATCAACACAGTTTCTCACCCTTCCTCTCGTCCTGACCTTGCTCTCTGTGACTTTTGCTTATTCCTTAAGCTCAGAGGCTGTCGTTATGAGACAATTGAGGAAATGAAAGAGTTACGTTTGTTGGGTTTTATGGCATATCAACCTTTGTAGGTTATTTAACGTTAAATCCATTTTTATGTAAATAATCTGTTTCAAACAATTCAGTTTAGCATGAGTACACAGTTTAATTGTCAAAAAACATTTCTATTTCAAATTATTCAAGCAGTTATATATAATAATTCAGTTTAGTGTCAGTACAGTTTCAATGTCAAAAACAGTTCAATTTCGAATAATTCAGTTTAGCATAAGCACGCAGTTTAAGTGTAAGTACGGTTTAATTGTGAAAAACATTTCTATTTCAAGCTATTCAGTTTAATGAAACAGTTCAGTTTAGCATAAGCATGCCGTTAGTTCTATTTAACCCATAGATGGGGCCCTATCAGGTGCTACCACTCTGGGCCAGAGTGGACCTGGGAGAGATGGCAACGAAAGGGTGCTCCGTATTCCCCAAGGCCCCAGCATTACTGGGACCTCACCATCAGGCTGTTTAGTGTCATATCCAGGACACTCATGGGGGGTCTTACCCCTCTGCAGAGGTGCAGTCAGTGTATTCTACAGCCCCAGCAGACTGGGTAAGGAGATGAAAAAGGCTGTGACGAAGGTCATTGACACGCTCACACAAGAGGATTTCCATGAAGCCTTCCAGAAGTTGTTGAAACGGTTCAACAAGTGCATTGCAGCCGGAGGAAATTACTTCAAAGGGGACTAGAGTTTCATTTGTTTACTATCAATAAAAGTGCCCATACGAAAAAGGTCTGGAAACTTATTTAATGATCCTCGTAATTCATTAGTTTGCCCTCAAACAGTTCTATTTAACCCATAGATAGGACCCTATCCGGTGCCACCACTCTGGGCCGGGAGCGATGGCATTTGAGACTTTGAGACACATACGTAATACCCAATCTAACCTGAAGAGCTGATCTTGTGTTAGTTAAAAAAAAAAAAAAGAAGAAAATATCATTTACTGGATTTTGCCGCTTCAGTGGATCATAGCGTGAAAAGAATAGGAAGCGGAAAGGTTGATAAATAATTGCATACAGCACTGTTAAAATCATCAAGAATACTTAGAAGATTCCTGAAGACTCAAGGAAAGTTGCTATCATTCATGCTTCAGTGAAAAACTATCAGTTAGAGCTGGTGTGAAAAACTCGCTTTTATTGTGAAAGATAGACTTGCTCAAATTGATTAGGGAATTATTTCATCTTAGAAATTTGGACGATTTAAGACAATTCATTTCTCATCGAAAACACTAATTTTAGTACAAAGAATATATTTTAGAATTAACGATTAAGAAAGATTTCAGGTCATATCAGAAAGAATGAAAACTTTTTATAGAGAGAGATTATGAAATTATCAAGATTGACGTTATAGTTTGACTAGGTTTCTTTGTTTAATGGCATATCAACCTTCGTTGGTTATTCAATGCCAAAACAGAGTTGATATGAAAAGCAAAAAAAAAAAAAAAAAAAATCAAGATGAAAGAAATACGAGGTAAAAATTAAGACAATGATGTGATATATTCTATGATGACAGCAAAAATATCTTGTTAATGATATTGTTTAATCAGATTAGAAAAAAGGAGGTACTGTTGGTATAAATGCCTTCGACACGGAAAATGGAATTAGCGAACGAGATTCAATATCTAGCTGAAGCTGTTAGCGTTCACATAGTCCCAATGCTTTTGAGAATGACACTTCCTTTCAACTCGCAGCTAAGGGTAAAATGGTTGACAAGACTGTGCTTAGTAGACAACCGGTCTGAGAGAATGATAATTCGGAAACCAAAACCAGGAGACGGGGTCCATAAGCCAGCCCGATATTGTCTTCAGTTTCTAATCTGGTAAACATCATGCAACGGCTCTTATGCCATGTTGTGGATCCAAAATCTCACGAGACTAACGGAAACAAACACTATCAGATTTTCAAGAAAAATTATATTAATTCTCAGATATTAGATGTGCGGATTATACTGTTCAGAAGGGCGTCTCAGGTGCTGAAATGGTTGGTAAGCTATACTAGCAAACCTTCACGAGTGAGTTCAAGTCTCCATAGGTGCCTCATTCACACTACTTTGTGCCACATCTAAGCAACAAAAAAAAAAGGTATAGTAAATTACTTTACTGTTCAGAATTAGTTTACTGGAAGTGACATTGGTTGTGTTTGACAGCATATAAACCCTGGTAGGTTAACTAATGCCACATCCTGTTTATACGTATATATCAAATATATATGAGTTGTAAACGAATAGATTATTGGTAACAAATTTCTAACAAGCTACTATTCATTTGTTAGCACACAGTTAAATAGCTTCAAGCATTGCTAATAACAAGAATAATTTTACTTGCATACAGTTAAATGGTTTCAAGAATTGCTAATTTAAGACTAATAATTCTGTTTATCACTATTTATTGGTTTGCAGACATTTAAATGGTTTCAAGTATTATTATATAGTACTAATAATTCAATTTAAGTCATTTCTTTGCACACATTTAAATGGTTTCAAGTATTATTATAGAGTACTAATAATTCAATTTAAGTCATTTCTTTGCACACATTTAAATGGTTTCAAGTATAATTAAACAGTTCTATTTGATCCATACATACTAACAAGTACTCGGGATCAGAGTGGACCTGGGAGTAATGGCAATGCATAGGTGATCTACATTCTTCAGAGCTGCAGGACTGATCCATCACCATCCGATGCAGTTCAGTTTCATATCCCTAGACACTCGTTGGGAGGGGTCTTACTCCTCCGCAGAGATGCAGTCGGCGTATTCTACAGCTCCAGCCAACTGGGCTAAGGAAGTGATGTCACTGAGATGACGTGAAAGAATTTCTATTACACGCGAATGCACTGATACGTGAAGGAGGAAGTAATTTTAAGGTAATGTATATGTGGAAAATAAATTCAGATAATTGATATGATGTATAGAAAACAGAAAAAAAACAAAGTCGTGGTTTTTGAAACCAACTATTTAATGTGAAAAGATGTAATATCATTATTGATGCCACTGACCTAACGTTTCTATAATCATTTTAATTTTTTTAAAACAATCTAACTCCATGAAATTTCGTGATTTAATTAGTGTATACAAATACTTGTATACAATATTTTGTCATTTGTATACAATAAATAAAACTAGTTGCATAGATTAAACAAATAAACTAAACTACAGAAAAAATATTTTTCCTATTTAAAATTTTGTTATTAGAAATATTTTCAATAATAGTAATTCCTTCTTTAGTGCTTAACTTTCTTCAATGTTGCATTGTGCACTTGTCACTTTAACTCTTTACTTGTTGCAAAATGTTCACACCATCGTTAGCTAGTTGTCTTTCTCTGGAGTCCGAAATGCAATGAATCTCCTCAGGTCTTCAGAACTCTTCTCAGTATTTTAGATAATCACAGAAATACTGGAGTCTGGATGGTCTCGATTCTTCCGCTGATTTTCAATTCCTTCAGTTTGTTATCCAAGTCCTTGAGGACTGCTGTAAGCACAAACAATTAACATCACTGCCACCCTCATGTTCCTCAGCTTTCGTAGTTCTCAGGGGAAGTCTAATAATTATTATTATAATCTTTTTGAGTTTTTCATACCAGCGTTAGCTGATGGTTTTTCACTGGAGCTTGTGTGACAGCAAGTCTCCTCAAGTCTTCAGGACTCTGTTATATAATAGCCGAGGGGTTTCGGTTCATGCCTTTGAGTTTAGTTGGGCTGAGAACCTTTCGGCTCAGCACATGAGTTAGTTAGGTGCAACATTGAGGCAGGTGTTAACGCAGGTGGGCGTGGGCGGATGGAGGTGTCACTCAGATGTCATAATAGTCCGAGACGAAACGAGGTGACCGGGTACGGGTGAGGTAACGCACCGGAAGCGCGTGGAGGTTTGTGTGAGAATCTGATGAAAGACAGAGTTGAGAATTAGACGCCAAACGAGAAGGATCGACTTTTGGAGCTCGCAGACGCGAGGCGAACTTGCGCCCTATGGGGGCCGCTCGAGTTGGGGGCCAAATGAATAAGACAGCATAGAAGATTGTGTCTCTCCTCCTCACGTCGAAACCTTTAACTCAAAGTTAATAAAAAGGTTTCGTACCTGAACAAGAAGTCGTTATGTGTTTTCTAATTCTGAGATTCCTATGTTCTTTATATGTTCTATCGTTATGAACGTTATATGTCCATTTCGCACATGGCCATATTTGTGTATATGGCTATGTAACAACTCTTCTCAGTATTCTGGCCGATCTTAATAATGCTGTAGTCTGGATGGTCTCCATTAGTCCTCTAATTTCTAAGTCTTTCAGTCCCTTTATCAAGCCTTTGGGAATTGTTCCTAGTGTACCAATGACAATTGGTATCACTGTCATCTTCATGTTCTATTGTTCTTTTAGTGAGAGGAAAATGTTCATACCAGCGTTGGAGTTTAAGTGACAGCATATCTCGTCAAGTTTCCTGGACTCTTCTCAGTATTGCTGTAGTTTGGATGATCTCCACTCGTACTCTTATTTTCAAGTCTTTCAGTCTCTGTACTAAACGTTAAGTGACTGTACCGAGGACGCCATTTTACAGTTGGTATCACCGTCACTTTCATGTTCAATAGTTTTTTTTTATTTCTCTTATAAGGTCAAGGTACTTATCTTTCTTTTCGATTTTTTCTTTCTGTTTTACCCTGTGGGTAGCCGGAACGGCAAAGTCGACTATTCGGCAGGTTCTCTTTTTTTTCCTGTTGTTGTTGGCTATCTCTAGGTTTGGTCCTCTGGCAGAGATTTGATGATCTCAAAATCCCATAGAACTTTCTACGTCATTCTCCGAGACGAATCCTGCTTTGTGCATGTACCATTTGTTCATGTGGTCAAATTTCAGTTTCCAATTCCCAGTGGATCACATGGTCCACCCAGTCGTGCTTAGTCTTATACTCTTTTTGCGCCACTTGACAGCATTCGCTTATTATGTGATTGATTGTTTCGTCTCTATTACCACATAATCTACACCTGCTAATTTGTTGCGTCTCGTCTGTTTTTACTTTGATATATTGGATAAAAATGGATTTGGCATTAAATAAAACTACAAATGTTGATATGCCATAAACCCAACCAACTAACCAACCAACCCAGCCTATTTGAAATACAAAAGTTGCTCTTTGTAGAATTGCTCATGTCCTTGGAAATGTGAACTACAAATCAACACCCATAAAAGGCAGCAAAAAACATAAATACATGGAATAAACATCATCAATACCTTCCCTCACCTTAGGTCTTGGGCAAAGATTTATTGAAGGATAGTAAACAAAAGTAGGTAAAAACATTAAAAAATAATTACAATTCTCTGAGATTTTGAGATAAAAATGAATCACTCAATGGCAACCAGAAGACTAGATTTTGTTGTAACTAACAAGAAGAAAAATTCTTAACTAATGGACCTTGCTATTCTAGCAGACCACTGAGTGAAAAACCAGCTTAATACCTGGACCTTACCAGAGAACTGAAGAAGTTGTGATATATGAAGGTAACTGCAGTACCAATCATTTTTGGAGCTCCTGGAACAATCTCAAAGAAGATGGGAAAAAATGGTGGAACAGGTGATCAGAAGGACTGAGATCATTCAGACCTCAGTAGTGCTGAGATCAGCTTGAATATTGAGAAGGGTTCTGGATCACTGAGGACACTTCCTATTACTTGAACTCCAAGAAATTTGTATAACAAGAAAAAGTTGGCCGACTTTTTCTTGTCATACAAATTTTCCCTAGGTTTTTGTATTTTGCACTTTTAAACATCCATCGTTGATTTAATATCACTAATATCATCCCTGATAGTCCTGATGATGGTTCATTAGAACCGAGACGCTATAGTGTCGACTTTGCTTCTCAATAAATCTCTCCTTCTACTTCGATTACATTGTCATCAATTTTTCTTTATATATTGTTGGATTACACTCCATTATTTACTTCCATACATACAGTCTGTCTACGTTATCTCAGGGATGTAAGGCCTTATGCATCGTCATGGGTTTTCTTGTTTTCTGGTCCATTTGTTGAAGTTCTTCTCTTGTCCACTTTAAGAATGGTCCCGTGTATCCTACGAGGACGACAATCCAGAAGTTTATTGCTTTGATGAGATTTCTGCAATGTAGTTTGGTTTCGAGTAGTTTTCTCGTCCTTCTAAGGTATTCCTTTTAAAAATTTTCTTTCATCCTCGCTTGTTTGATGGTGTCCACTTCCAATATTCCGAAGTATTTGTAATTTCTTATTTCTCCAAACGTTCAGATTATTACTTGATTTGGTATTTCTGTTCCTTTCGTTACTCGTCGTTTTCCACTTTTAGTTATGAGCACAGCACATTTTTCTTTGCCAAATTCCATCCAGTGCATTTCCTAAGTATGTGTCGCAGAGGCATCATCGCTATCACAAATAGTAATGTTGATAGCGCATCTCCCTGGAAGACCCCTCCCCAGATTTTCACCTCATCTAAGCATTTCCTCCAACTGTCAGTTCCAGTTTTCCATGGTATTCTTGATTAACTTTGACTTCGCCGGATATCTTGTATAGTATCCAGCTTTGCGGGAATATATCATATGCCTTTTTGTTATTAATCCACACCATAGCTAGATTTTTCTGTTTCGTTTTGCTCTCTTTGAAGATGTACTGATCTCCTGTTCCTCTGGTTCCCTTGCGGCATCATTTCTGTTTCACGAGGAAAAGTCTCCGGCTTATAAGCAAATAGTTAATCATCCTCCTTATTTGTGCAGTTAGTATTTTCCACGTCAATCTTTTTTTAGTTATTATTATGATTATAAAGATGTTTTCCTGTCGTTTTATGATATTTTTGTTTGGCGTTCGGGGTATTGGGTTTTATAATAATAATTATTATTATTATTTACTCATTAGAGTTTTCACATCAGCGTAAGCTGATGGTATTCCACTGGAGATTGAGTGACAGCAAGTCTCCTCAAGTCTCCAGGACTCTTCTCAGTATTCTGGCAGTTTTCAATAATGCTGTTGTTTGAATAGTCTCCACTCGGTCGCCAACTTCCAAATCTTCCAGGCCCTTTAATAATCCTTTAGTTACCGTGCCAAAGGCACCAATCACAATTAGTATAATTGTCACCTTCATGTTCCATAGTTTTTTCAATTCTCTAGCAAGGTCGAGGTACTTATCTCTCTTTTCACATTCTTTTAGTTTTATTCTGTGGTCTGCCGGGACAGCAAAGTCGACAATTTTGCAGACTTCCTTTTTTTTTGTTGTTGATTATTATAAGATCTGGTCTTCGGGCCAAGATTAGGTGATCTGTTTATTATTATTATTATTATTATTATTGTTGTTATCTTAAACGTTGTATTTTTTACATCAATCTTAGTTCATTGCGTCATCGACTAATTTATGAGTTTAAGTGTCATCGCTCCACCCATCCGGAAAGTGGGTCGTATAAATTCCTTTCCTGTCACAGCATGAAGAATGCAGGATACCGGGTGTGGCTTTTCTGCCATCTTCGAGAAAGTTGTACCCGAAAAGGATATCCTTTACTCTTCGAGATCATTTATCGATAAGACTCCGCCCTGATCCACGCCAACGCTTCGAATCCCGCTGGTGGGGAGTGACTTATTTTGTTTTGTGGGTAGCGATCATTGGGGTCATTTTATTTTAGCAGAGTGAATGAACTGCACGTATCTGACCCCTCAAAATATTCATGTCCTGTTAGAAAGAAAATCTTCTGATTCGAAAATTGTTGCCAGTAATGGGAGCATTTAGAGTCGATCGAACACAAAAATCTGTGTAAGACGTAGAGATATAATTATTTTCCAAAAGATGGTGGATGAAGTAGCTCAACTGGTAGGTTTTTAATGTAATACCTGTTTGTGGATTGGTACCCATAGCAGGCTTCAATCGAAGACGATTATTAGTGAATTTGCCTAATTAGCGTAGCTTTATGCCGAACGAACCAAAACTTACTAAATATTTGTATCTGCATGTGAGAATGAACAAATACGCCACCCACAGGGGTTGAGCACTCTGGCGAAGGAAATAACGGCTGTCACTCGCATAATGCAAAGCTCTTCGAATGAATAGAGCACTCTGGTATCCTGTAAGGTAAAATGTAAACAAACAAAAGCTACTACCTAATGCCTTATAATTGCCGAGCTGCCGTGGTTCGTCTGTTGGCAGAGCGGTATGATACTAAGTCTAACCTAAAGTTGGGCGGGTTTCGATCCCATCTTCAAGCGTCCTACGTATCTAGACACACTGAAGAGTTGTGTTACAACGAAACAGTTTGTCTGTAGATGACTATATATATTGGTGTGTTTATTTGTAAATGTATATATTGTCTGAGAGGGCACCTCTGGTGGTGTAACTGTTAGCAAGCTACGGGCACCTCTGGTGGTGTAACGGTTAGCAAGCTAGACTAGCAAACCTAGACGAGTGAGTTCGAGTCTCACTGGGCGCACTATTCATTCGGCCTTGTACCACATCAAAGCAAAGAGCTTTGTAAATTACTATATTGTCTGAGAGAGAAGGGAAATCGTATAACTATGTGCAAACAAATGATTATCAATAAAAAGGAATAGTTATTTAAAAGTATATTATTGTGCATAAATTTTTAATATTTTTTGACGGCATGTCAACTTGTCTGAGGTTATTTTATGCTACGAGGTTGGGAATTGCGTTCATTTTATGTTCATATTTTCATATTTTTTGGCATAGTTGTTTCTTGATTGTTTGTTTTTGACTTTGTTTTTTGCACACTTTTTTAATTATTGATATCAGTCAAAAAGACTGAAAACCATATAGATATGTGTAAGTAAACTATTATTATTATTATTATTATTAAAAAGGCATTGTTACTTGAAAGGATATATCGTGTATGTGCGTGTAGGTGTACAGACAGAGGTCGGGTTATTGATGTCATATAACTGTCCAAATCATCTATTATAAATAGGAATACTTGAAACCGCATAATGATAGATAAGGAATAGAATAGATAGATAGATTTTGGTTTGGTTTGACTTCTTTGTTTAATGGCATATCAAACTTCGTTGGTAAGTTGATGCCGAAGAGAATCAGTAGTGTTATTATTTAACCCTTAACTAGGACATAAGGAAATGTATACCTTTCCTTAGGCTATTAATTCAAAAGTAAATGTAATAGCTCAACAGGAATTCAAACTCGGTTAATACGATTTCGCTATCCAACACATAAGACACAACGCCACGGCAACTTCCACCCAGATAGATAAGGAACAGAATGATACGTGAAGATAGATAGATAGATAGATATTTATTCGGCGCCCGTGGTCCAATGGTATTCGCTGTAGGCAATGGACACGGTGAAACGAGTTCAAATCCTGGACGATACTGATTGCATTTCACATAGCACTAATACCCTTGGGAAAGGTATGAATTCAATTATTCTCCCTCCAGCTATGGGTAAATATTAGGGCAGACTAGGTTCTTCAGCCAACTAGGTTCTTCAGGAGGCAACTAGTCTAAGAGAAGGTAAACTCTGAATTCAAACCTGCTAAACTCCGCTTAAAAATTGATCGTGTGTCATATCTGGCCAGAGCGTAGGGGTTGGTAAATATGATAAATAGATATTTATCTGTTTCCCCACGAATCTTGAAACCATATAAAAGCGTGCAAATTATTTACATTAGTTAGGAATATTCGAAACTGTGTAACCGGAGATCATAAACAGAATAGGATAGATATATATATATTTACCAACAGGTTTGATTTCAGAGTTTTTCCTTCTCCTAGACTAGTTGCCTTCACCAAGGCTGAAGAACCTAGTCTGTCCTACTATTTACCCATAGCTGGCGGGAGAATAATTGGATTCATACCTTTCCCAAGGGTAATAGTGCTATGTAAAATGCAATCAATCTCGTCCAGGATTTGATCTCGTGTCACCGTGTCCATTTGCCACGACGATAACCATTACACTACGGGCACCTAGGATAGGATAGATATATAGATTAAAAAGGAACTGAATGATATATATATATATATAGATAGATAGATAGATAGATAGATAGATAAGCAACAGAATTTATATATATACATATATATATATATCGAAAACTATTCAAGTTAGACGAACCAGACATGCAGGACACTGCTGGAGAAGCAGGGACGAACTCATAAGTGATGTACTGTTATGGACCCCCACACATCGCCGTGCAAAAGCAGGACGACCAGCACGAACATACATTCAGCAACTATGTGAGTATACGGGATGTTGTCCGGAAGACCTGCCTGAGGCGATGAACGATAGGGAAAAGTGGCGAGAGAGGGTCAGGGATATCGACATGATGATGATGATATATATATATATATATATATAGTATTAATCTGCTTCTTCGCATATCTTTCTCGATGTCTAACTCGTTATGTCAATCTTCTTTTTTCATCTTCGACGTATGTTCCTCTATTTTATATTAAGTCGCAAAAAATTGCTCGCTTGAGTTGGAAGATTTTTCTTTTAATCTTTAGTTTCAATACTTAGCGTCTCGTTTTGCAAATCTTTACTTACCCGATTTTGTTCTTCTACCTATTTCGAATGCCACCGTTCTCATGACATCTTGTATCTTTTGAAGTAATCAGTTTTCAAATTACTTATTGCAAATAGCCATGTAAACTTGCTGATGACATTTCGCCGCCTCAGGCAAACATTTCAGCTGGATGGAGTCGAAATATCCGCTGGGTAAAACAAAAAAAAAAAAACGACTTTCTTTTCAATCTCTTAATAAGAAACAAAAAATAAAAAGACCACATAACATATGTATATAAATTACATTTCTTTTAGCAAGAAATTTACATTTTATTATAAATCGGATTTAATAAAAAAAAAAAAAAAAGCATATTCCAAGTCTGATAAGATAGCAATTCTAGACGCAGTATGTAACGTCCAAAAAAAGCACAAAATTCATCGAAGACTGCGTAAATCTACTGACAACACTCCTCTACAGCGTCGAATCGTGGGTTGCCTAATCACCACACACGATTTCTCTAGCTGCCTACGTTTTTTTCCAAAATATCAACAGAGGCGACTTCGTCATCGAAGTTAATGTAAACAGCATCGACGGCATTTCATTGAAGGTGCAGCCATTCTGAGAAGACCACGTCATCAGGATGAAGTATCATTGACGAATGAGCTACCATCGGGTTTTCATAGCACAGGGACTCAAAAGTCCCACTGATTGACACACAATCATGGACAACTTTTATTGTTATGGAAAGGATCTCGAGAAAGATGTCGGAGATATCAGTAAACTTTGTCATTCAGTCTCCAGCGATGACCTACAGACAGGGAAATATATTAAATAATCTATATATTAGCATTATAAAATTCTCATTGTCTCTATATGAAGTATTGTTCATGAATGGGTACACCACAGCAATTATCTTACAAGTTAATGTTCTTCTAAACTGATTCAGTGATTCAGTGATAGGATGATTTGGACCTTAGTGATAGTTGGGAGATGGAATGATTTGCTCCTTTTTGGCGGTTCAGCAAAAGGATGATTTGGACCTTAGTGATAGTTGGGAGATTGAATGATTTGGTCCTTTTTGGCGGTTCAGCGATAGGATTATTTGGACCTAAGTGATAGTTGGGAGATAGAATGATTTGGTCCTTTTCGGTGGTTCAGCGATAGGATAATCTGGACCTTAGTGATAGTTAGGAGATAGAATGATTTGGTCCTTTATTGTGGATGGAAGATAGAATGATATTGTCCTTAGTTGTGGTTGAGAAATAAGATGATTTGGACCTTAGTGATAGTTGGGAGATTGAATGATTTGGTCCTTTTTGACGGTTCAGCGATAGGATGATTTGGACCTAAGTAATAGTTGGGAGATGGAATGATTTGGTCCTTTTCGGTGGTTCAGCGATAGGATAATTTGGACCTTAGTGATAGTTGGGAGATAGAATGATTTGGTCCTTTATTGTGGTTGGAAGATAGAATGATATTGTCCTTAGTTGTGGTTGAGAAATAAGATGATTTGGACCTTAGTAATAGTTGGGAGATGGAATGATTTGGTCCTTTTCGGTGGTTCAGCGATAGGATGATTTGGACCTTAGTGATAGTTGGGAGATAGAATGATTTGGTCCTTTGTTGTGGTTGGAAGATAATGATATTGTCCTTAGTGGTGGTTGGGAAATAAGATGATTTGGCCCTTCGTGGTGGTTGGCAGATTGGATGATTTGGTCTTTTGGAGGTGGTTGGGAAATAGGATGACATGGTCTTTGGTGGTGGTTAGAAGATAGAATGATTTAGTTCCAAGTGATAGTTGGGTGATAAGATGATATGGTCCCATGTTGAAAAGCCAACAAGCAAAATATATGGAAACAGTTACAAAGTTTCATATTATTTCTTAATCCACAAGTAAAATTTATCTCAGTCACTGATGTGTAAACTAAAAAGAAAGTTTTAATTCTTTATTAAGATGTCACCAACTCTTTTCTAATGAACATCAATAAATTACACTCACTTTTGTCCGTAAGATTTTGTCTCTGCCATTTCAATTCTGACCATAGAGCATTCTTTTTAATTGAGGTGTTACTTATCTTCAGAATGGAGGAACAACTTGATAAATGAATAAGCAAGAAATTTAAACCATTTACCTCTGCTTCTTAATTTATTCAATGTTATTCCTTTCTATTCACAATTTTTTTGGTGAGACTCTTTTTGACAACATTATAATGGTGATTCTCTTCTGCCTGATGTTATTGATCTATCCTGGCAATTTCAATCACTTTTTTCTATAGGCTTTCACTCAGCAGAACAGCAGAAATGTGATGGTCCTGTGATACTGTCATTATTACTTTGATGACAAAAACCTTTTTCTGTTATCTACACAAGCCCTGTCTTTTTCTTCTTCCTTCTTATCCTTTCTCTCTCTCTCTCTCTCTCTCTCTCTCTCTCTCTCTCTCTCTCTCTCTAATGATTGTGACAGTTGTGTTGTGCTTGTTGACTTGAAAGTAAAAATCATAGTGACATCTTTGAGAAAGGAAAAGTTCCTACAATTATGCACACTGAAAATTGTAGACCCAGCTATTTCCTTCTTGTCCTAAGTCACCTTCCCAGTTATTGGTATAAATGTATAAAATCAGGAAATAGATTGGTAATTTGAGACTCAAACACAAATAGACATTCAATTAATAGAACCTTCTTCATAAGGGCGACATCAGCAATTTATATATATATATATAAGTTGGCGACCGTAGTCGAAGGCAACCTGAAGGGTCCCTTTTCAATAGCTACTACACCGAGGTGTAGGGGAGGGCGCTACTCCTTTCCTTGGATTGTTCCACTTTACCCTTAATATGTACCTTATGATGCTGAGTATTAAGCAAGGACATAGCAAGTACCATTTTTGAGTTTTTCGTATGACTCGACCTCGGATTGAACCCCGGTCTCCCAGGTCATTGGCGAACACTCTATCCAACAGGCCAATATATATATATATATATATATATGGAAGATTTCCATACTAAAATAAGTTTATTTTTTAACAAAAACCGGCTCAAGAAGATATAAATTTTGTATTGGTATTTTTGCTTTTATTGACCTGATCGTTTTAAAATTTCTTTGAGATTTCGCAGACTCAATATTTGACTTGCAGCGCGAAATTTGAAGGATCAAAACCCAAAATAATTTTTTAAATCTTTTCCCAACAAGACTGTTAAAAATACCTTTTTAACCCATTAGTATGATAGATACATCATCAACTTTTTTTAATTAAATTTCGACCCTATCACAATCTTCTAGATAAGCAATGAAATAAGTAAATCTTCACTATATTCATTCTGTTAATCTACTCAAAACTTTTGACATTATTTCTTTTAAGTGAATAATCTAAAATTTTGTTCCTTCAAGGATGCATTTAATTTCAGCATCACTTAATTATCTTAAATTGAACGAAAATATTTTGTTTGCATAAATATGAGTATTAATTTTACAATATTTCCCCTGCTGATGAAATTTTTAACAGTATCCGATTACATATTAGCGCGTAGGTCTACTTTCTCCCCTACTTAGTAATAAATTCACTCAAAGATCTTTTACACACACAAAATACATTAACTACATTTAGAAACCGCAAAACTGCTACATTGAATGCATGACATTTTCTTTTTTCTAATGTAAATATTGGATATTATTTACGTTCTAATATTATCTTTTCTTACAAAAAAGACTTTGTAACGTCTTTTTAAACAAACTGCTCACTTAAGTTAAAGAAATAAAATTTATTCAGTTTGTAGATCGGTGTTTTATTCAATCATTTACAAGTTTATCTGAGATAGATAGATAGATAGATAGATAGATAGATAGATAGATAGATAGATAGATCCGACTGTTTTTGGAAAAAATAATTTTTTAATAAAAATGTTTTGGTTTATTTATTTATGGGCGAGATAGATAGATAGATAGATAGATAGATAGATAGAGTGAGTGAGTGAGAGAGATGTGCGTACGTAGTAGTAGTAGTAGTAGTAGTAGTGACAGAGGTGGTGGTAGCTGTATGAACCTGTATGTGCAAATATTCAATGCTCTTTACCACAAGCAAGACGCTGTTCTTTATGGCCAGCTGTAAATAAATGTGCCATGAAACCTTATGTCAATTCCACAATGTAGACATAGATTCCGCCCGGTTTCTTTCGACACACCTGACTGGCCAAGACCAAAAACACATCCTTAAATGAATATCTAGGTCAGCAACCTTAAGACAAATCGATCCGATGGCATTTTTCTTCTATCGAGAACAACGACTCGTAACCAGATTCAGAATCGTTTCTTGTCTGCCCGCATTGCCGACTCACCCACACACAGAAAATTATGATATTTATGTGTGAGATTTTTTTTCACTCTTGAGTTGGTCAAACGATTATATTCCGAAGTAGATATCGTCATTTCTAGTAAAATGTATATTTAACGCACTCACACACTATTGAAAATATTGTTTAGGAAGACGGTGTTATTATAAAGAAAATACCTAAATAATTTCTTTGAAGTTAGGGACAAGAATTTCACAATGTTATTAGCTTTTAAAATTTGTCTTATTTGAAAATATCGATCGTTTCGTTTGGCAATTGATATTCTATTATATAAATGCATGTGAACCCGTATTTTCGGATGAATGGTTCCATGGTACTTTTATAACTTGAATTAAAATGGTTATAAAATAGTTGATTGATTGATTGATTGATTTTAACGACATGCCAATCCTTCTTGGGTTATTTCATGCCTAAAGACTTGAGAAATGCGTTCATTGTATGTTCATAATTATATTTTTTGTGTAGTTCTTTAGAGTTTTTTTTTTTCTGGGGGGTTGCATGATATACTGTCGAATACGAATAATTTTTAAACAGATTTATTTGAACCATAGATGAGATCCTAACACGTACAACTACTTTGGGTCCGAGTGGACCAGAGAGTAATGGCAATGAAAAAGTGACTACACACTCCTCAGATCTCCAAAACCGTAACCTCACCATAACATGCATTTTAGTGTCATACCTGGGACACGCCTCTTTTTGAGGGGGTTGTAGCTCTATGCAGGGTATATAATCAGCGTATTCTAAGCTCAGATGAAAGGGCAGAATGTCATTTGAGCTGAAATGTATATTATTCACACACACACACACACACACACACACACACACACAATTCAAGAAATATTTAGAAAGCATCATTGTTATGAAAATGCGTAAAGGATATATTAAAGATTACAGACAAGAAGGTTACTATGTTATTTGTTTTGAAAGTTTTATTGTCAGAGAATAAAGACCGTTTCATCTGTGAATGTAATAGTGCGACTGGATTTCGAACACGCTAACTAAAATGTCGTACTCCAATAAGTTAGCCACTACACCACGGGACTCTCCTTCATATTAGGTAAGAATAATTGACATCATATAACTCTATGCAAAAAAAAATCCTAACTAAACAAAGATGTAAATATATAAGTGTACAATGTAACCTCTAGGTATAAAATAACCCTTGACAGATTGACATATCATTAAAACCAATCGATCATAGCACTTTATCATAAAAAAAGAAGGTCAGCCGATCGAGGAAGTCGTAAAAAAGGTGTAACAGCAGCCCTTAAGTAGTCGACAACCAAAAGACAAGGACAGCTAGAAATCCAGGGAAGAAGCGATGTGGTCAAATAAGAACATCGAACATAGATATTTTTCTTCTTTTTTTTTTCATCATACAACGTGTGAAAGCACGTGCGATACCATGTCCTCATCAGCCGCCATCCAGGGGTGATAACACAGTTTCGGTAGCTCAAGGCTTAAGTAGTCGACAACCAAAAGACAAGGACAGCTAAAAATCCAGGGAAGAAGCGATGTGGTCAAACAAGAAAATTGAACATAGATATTTATCGTTATCATAATTGATTCAGATTCCATCTTTCTCACCTTTCACAAAAAAGGAAAAAAAAAAAGCCAAAAAATAAACCACAAGGATCGTCAATTGTTAATGTTTTAAATCATTTTCCCCAACACAAACAATCACCGTCACTTTTTGTTTGCTTCAAATAACAGCCGGATTTCCGCAAGTGACACTCCCCTTACAGTTTAATCTGAACTGTCTTCTATGTAATTTACACAATCCTCTACGTAATAAGATAAACTTCGCTTATCGCAGTGAATCAAGTCACACGTATGCGTAGTATTTAATTATTCTGGAGCTTTTGGTCTTCGGTAATTTTGAGATCTGGAAACACGAAGATGAATATTGAAGATGATGGATTTAGATTTAAACAATAACATGTTGTTTTTTTTAAATTTAATAAACAACCAAAAATATTGCCCAAATGCAATACGCACCAAAAATTTTTCATAAAAATCAAATTTCTACAAGACCGAAGATTCCTGGGTTTCTTTTTATTATTACTTCTAATGAAACATTATACAATCAAAACGTATATTATTAGGTATTGTTTATAACTCAAAACTCTGTAATCGAAAAATGATTTGGTAACAGTGCCAAAATAACTGACTGATTGATTTTAACGACATGTCAACCCGTTCAGTTATATTTTCATTGTTACATTTTCCAGTTTGATATAAACAAACCTTGCTAAGAAATAAAAAGCAATTATTCCTGTCTTTTTCAAGTGGCAGCAGATTATGGATTGGAATGTGCTAACTCTCGAATTCTTTTGCGCAGATTACATTTAACCAATCCTCTAAAAGCAGCTTGATAGAGGTCTGATGATGGTCTTGATTTGGGTTATTTTCTCAATCACGTTTTACCAGAACAAAACTTTGAAAATCAGTTTCGGACTTGGTGGTCTGCAGTGAAACCTAAAGATTTTCTTGGCTTTTTCTGTTGCGTTTTTGTTATTTTTAAACATGCACATTACATGCACTTTCAATTCTTCCATTTTAGGACCGTGAGATCAGAGATTAGATGAAGATGCGTACTCTTTAAAAACTGAAATAAGAACGACTGATGAATGGACTCTTTAATCCGATAATTTCCAGTTGCGTTTAAAACATTGGAAGTTTGAAATGTGTAGTCATAACTTGGTTTTTAAAAACGGAAATTATTAATATCTCATTTTCATCTGTATACATATCTAATTATAATCTAATAAATTTCCGTCCGTCTGTACCGCTTAGGATCCGACATTTACCTGGTCCTAATCAAAATTTCAGAACTTGCTACAGACATACCTGAATAGGTCTTGAATTCCACCAGAAGATTCGGTTTTTAAATGAGATCTATTTCTCTTCTGATGGTTACAGCCATCTCACTGTAAAAGGTGTCTGTCTCACAGGGCTTACCCACTTTTTTGGTAATCGTTAGGGTTTTAGATAGCTTTATCACCCTCTCTATATACACTTAGATGTTTTCCATCGCTACCACATCATTTTATCACAAATGTCGTCGCGCCTATAAAAATGAAAATAAAACGTTTTAGAAACATTTTTCTTTCTGCAAATTGAGGTAAACAAATCAGGAAAATAATAGAATAAAATACTTATTCGGAACATTTGCTAATTCTTAGGTTGTTTCGGGGGTATCTACGAACGAAGCTGAAACCATCTTCCATACACCATCTTCGGTGTAAACAACGCAATGACTAGTCGTAAAAAACTATAAAACGAATAAAACCTCTTTACATACCAATATGTAAGTGTATACATTAAGCTTTACTTCGTCACCAGAATATCCCATTACAGAAAGATGGTAAAACTAAATCATTAGAAAATCCACCGGTATTTTTAACACGAGACAATGTTTAAATATTTGTATATATATATCACTTTTTCTGTGTTAAAAATGTCACCTTTTCTTTAAAAAAAAATATGACTCATTTTCTATAAAAAGAATATGTCGCTTTTTCTTTGTCAAGGATGTAAATTTTTCTTTTAAAAATAGTCACTTTTTCTTTTAAAAAAATCAACACAATGAAATGCTAACATTTCCCTGAATCTAGATTTTCCAGCTTTGGTAGCGGATTTTTTTTTTTTTTAATTACCGCATTTTACCATTAGTTTAGTTTCATGGTCAAGAAATATTGCACCCAAATTGAAAAATATGTAAAAAGTAAAGTAAAGTTGGCGACCGTAGTCGAAGGTGAACCCAAGGCTCCCTTTTCGACAGCTACTACACCAAGATGTAGGGGAGGGCGCTAATCCTTTCCCTGTATTGTCCGACTTCACCCTTGATCCGTACTCTGTAATGCCGAGTGTTTTGCAAGGAGGCATCAAGTACCATTTGTTAAGTCTTTGGTATGAATAGACCTGGGATTGAACCCAAATGTCTCGGGCCATTGGAGAACACTCTAATCATTATGTCAATGGGCCGAGTGCAACATAATCTTCTTTATTTCCCTTTTTTCACGCACAGACACAGACACACACACACACACACACACACACACATATATATATATATATATATATATATATATTTACTAGGTTGAATAATATATATATATATATATATATTATTCAACCCAGTAAATCCGGAATAGGGAAATAAAAATATATTCAAAAAATACAATATTAAATTTAAATATACCTGGTAAATAGCTCAATTCAAATAAAATGCACAGAGTAAATAAATTTTTACAAAAAAACAACAGTCAGTCACATTAGGTTAATAAATCTATCTCAATCCTATTAAAATCATTGATTATAAAGTCCTGTTGAATTTTTTTAGAGCATCGAATTATATCAATGCTTTTAACAGGATGGAAATAAATTTATTATCCTAACGTGACCGATGGATTGTTTCTTTTTGAGTTTTTTAAGTATATATATATATATATATATATGTATATATGGCTGGCGCATGAGTCAGCCCGGTTTCGATCCCATCTTCGAGAATTTCGCGTATCTAGCCTCACTGAAGAGTTGTGATACAACGAAACGGACTGTCTGTTGATATATATATATATATATATATATATATATATATATATATATAGTAACATAAGGACGATGCAATTGCAGAAGGATGTAAATATTACGATGTTTTTGATTGCACCAGTAAATTAGTTAATAATTTAATTCATTGAAAACAGCTATAGCGAAACGTTCTAGCAATTTCTACGTAATTTAATAAGAATGACGTCATTTTCCGGAATCAACGGAGTCTGAAAAATTTTCACTGATTAAAATAGCGTTTTCTTCACAGTCAAAAGAACGTGAGTCAGTGAAGCGAGATAATCGGGCCTTGATAATACTCTGTTGCTATTCCAAATTGATCTGGAGACTCTCAGTGGTAATATCTAGTTCATGTGCGAAACTAATGGGATTATGCTTATTGGTCATTACACACCCGGAAGTTGATATAAATTGAAATGCATATGCGCTTACGACATACATACCCAGCGGTGCATGAAAAGAAAATTCGCCGATATGTCTAGAAACATGGCCATAATTTGACACAAGATAAGAAACGCCTATGGTTCCTTAACTTCGCGTACTGCTGACCTACCATATCAAGTGCGGTCATCTTAACGCCATCTGTGTTGATGAGTTTGGCTCAGGCAGTCTAAGCCAAGGGCTCTCGACGTCCCAAGCCAGCTGAACTTTGGTGCCCTTTAAAAAATATAGCATTGTTTATCTACGTGCAATGATAAAAAATAAATGCAGGGAGTTTCGGAAAAAATTCATATCTTGTCGTGATCTAATAACTTGATCAATGCTCATCTCAAATTTTAATAGCATGTGTAGAAACAACTCAAAATTCTTGGTTATATATATATATATATATATATATATATATATATAACCGGCTTATTTTGTGATAAATATTAATCTTGTCTTTAAAAAAACACACACTGAAAATTCAGTTGCTCAAATCCGTTTTTATCTTCTACAAACTGCTTACTATTTAGGGACGTTTCCTGGCTGAAAAGTCTTTTACCTTTAATAAATAAGACTAGTCCTCAGGTTCGGAGCAAGATGATCTTGAGTAATGTTTTTATTACCGCTCTATTCACGCGTTTATTTACTACTGTTTGACAATGAGAAGAATAAATACTTAGAAATAAAAAAAATGATTACAGTCATCAAATAAAAAAATAGTTCTGACACAACATCACAGTCTCAGATTACCATTTGATGAATATAGCAGATTCTTTATTAAAACAAGAAAAATATCCATTTGTAGTTTTCTTAGTATTGTATTTTCCTAAGAAGAATTTCGCAAAAAACTGATTATTTCATCTGAATTCTTTATCCACAAAAGTGGTAGTGAATTTCTTTAAAATTATGCATAATCAAAAAGAAAACTCACAGAACGTAACTGATATTAAGAATTTCTCATGAAACACATAGTTAGCCTCATTTTGAAACAATAATTAATCTTATTTTAAGAGGAACATATTGAAAATTCTCTTGTTCAAATCTCTTATTATTTTCTAAACACAAACTACTTACGCTTTGAAAACGTCCTGTGCATTAAAAATTTATTGTAGAGTCTTTTTCTTACTATAAACAGGACCAGCCCTCAGGTTCCTAGCGAGATGAACTTTAGCACCATTTACAGTACAGTATTATGCCATTTATCTACTAATGTTTTACTGTGAAAACACACGCACACACACACACACACACACACACATACACACACACACACATATATGTATATATATATATATATATATATATATATATATATATATATATATATATATAAATGTTTATAACGATAATCAGACAATGGAAAATAGCTCCATCATAGCAGAATAGAATTTGCTCAAACTTTACCACCACGAATACAGTCAAGGTTCAAAGTTTATTGACCTTAGGAGTGTTATGACTTGAGCTTTGGTTTTTTAGACTTTAGCTTTATGTCCTGTTTGTGAAGTGCGTCAAGACTGAAAGAAAATCATTACTTGTGGGAAATGTAAAGGCTGAACGTGTTGAAAGTGTTAAGACTAAGAAAGTTCATACGTGTGAGGAGTTTTAAGACCCTATCATTGTTCCTACGTGTGAGGGGTATTAAGAATCTATGAAAATTCCTACGTGTGTGTTTTAAGATTCAATAAAAGTTCATAGATGTGGGAAGTTTTAAAACTCTATAAAAGTTACTCCGTGTGAGTAACTTTAAGATTATAAAAGTTCCTACGTGTGAGGAGTATAAAAATTCTATAAAAGTTCCTGCATGAGAGGAGTCTTAAGATTCAATAAAAGTTCCTGCGTGTGAGGAGTTTTAAGACTCTATGAAAGTTCCTTTGTGTGAGGAGTTTAAAGATTCAATAAAAGTTCCTGCGTGTGAGGTGTTTTAAGACTCTATGAAAGTTCCTTTGTGTGAGGAGTTTAAAGGTTCAATAAAAGTTCCTGCGTGTGAGGTGTTTTAAGACTCTATGAAAGTTCCTTTGTGTGAGGAGTTTAAAGATTCAATAAAAGTTCCTGCGTGTGAGGTGTTTTAAGACTCTATGAAAGTTCCTTTATGTGAGGAGTTTAAAGGTTCAATAAAAGTTCCTGCGTGTGAGGTGTTTTAAGACTCTATGAAAGTTCCTTTGTGTGAGGAGTTTAAAGGTTCAATAAAAGTTCCTGCGTGTGAGGTGTTTTAAGACTCTATGAAAGTTCCTTTGTGTGAGGAGTTTAAAGATTCAATAAAAGTTCCTGCGTGTGAGGTGTTTTAAGACTCTATGAAAGTTCCTTTGTGTGAGGAGTTTAAAGATTCAATAAAAGTTCCTGCGTGTGAGGTGTTTTAAGACTCTATGAAAGTTCCTTTGTGTGAGGAGTTTAAAGGTTCAATAAAAGTTCCTGCGTGTGAGGTGTTTTAAGACTCTATGAAAGTTCCTTTGTGTGAGGAGTTTAAAGATTCAATAAAAGTTCCTGCGTGTAAGGAGTTTCAAAACTCAATGAAATTTCTACGTGTGACAAATCTTAAGATTCAGTAAAAGTTTCTGTCAATTCGATTTAGTCTTCTGAGAAAGAGTAAGAGGAAGAAAAAGGTTCTTAGTCGCAACACAAAAACCGTGACAAGGACGGGAAGAGAAAGAATCTTAGAAGCTGAACTAGTTACACATATTTTAAAACGGACGTCAACTATGGCACAAAAATTTCCTCGGAGACTTAGCATCACCCAATTACATTTCATCACCCAATTTACATTTCATCCAAAGCATCGGTTCTCTGACTTTTCTTATTGTGCTTTTGGATTCTGTTTAATTAACTCCTTTTTTTCCATTTTTTTTCTTTTGTACAGGGTGTGACAAAAATACCTCCCACATTTTAAACTGTCTCTTGTGTGGTGCAAATGAATTTAGACAAATGGCAATGGTAGCTCAATCCAACCCATTTCTTATCATTTTTTATCAGATACGATCAGTTAAACTAAGGCTTGGACTGGGGCACACTGTACATTTATTGTTAAAACGCTTTTTAAAACTGGTGAATTGTTCGTGCTCATTTTATGTTATATTGGAAATATACTGTTCCAGGTAGAACTTTCATCCAATAGCTATATAGATTTCCTATCCGTTACGGCGTTAGTTTCATATGGTGGTGCCCCGCAGAAAGCAAGCTTTCAGATTGGCGGGTGCAAAAATTATTGCTGTCCTTTCGGCATTCTCCTTCAGTGACGCCTCAGGCACCGAACAATAAAATCAGCCTTTACTCTCTTTTTGGTGCAGGAAGGGATCAGGTACAGTTATCGTCATAGGAAATGGAATCGGCGACCCGAATCAAATCCTCCCCCCACCGCTATTGGTAGAGTGAAATAAATTCTTTAGCTTTGGTAAGGCAAACAGTTAAGAAGGAAATCTTGGAATTCAAACTAGCTGTGCTCCTCTTAGAAATTACCCGCCCGTAGCGTAGGGCTTAGGTAAAAAAAAGTAAAGTTAGCGTCCATAGTCGAGGGTGACCCAAAAGCTCCCTTTTTAATAGCTACTACACCGAGGTGTAGGGAAGGGTGCTACTTATTTCTCTGAACTGCTCCACTTTACTCTTGATCCATACTTTACAATGCTGAGTGTTAAGCAAGGAGGGATCAAGTACTATTTTTTAGTCTTTGGTATGGCTCGACCTGGGATTGAATCCCTGTCTGCCGGCCCATTGGCGAACACTCTAACCACTAGGCCAATGGACCGGTTAGGGGTTGAGTAAATACGTAGAATAAGTTGACAACCACGGACCCGTTGGGTTACAGTTGCAAAAGTGGTCCATGATTCTACTGAAGCTTCTCTTTAGGAATAAGAAAAGGATTCTAATTAGCATTTCATAGATCTCTTCGTTATATCGATAATTTGGATAACTGAAAAACAGATGACGTTCAGCGTGAATACAGACCCCAGACATGAATCCATATGCTCTCCTCTCAGCTAGCAGTATGTAGTACGGCATATTGTGTTCTTCAGGCTTGGTTAGGCAACCAAGCTAGGCAAAGGAAAACTCTGAATTCAAACCAGCTTTACTCCACTTAAAACTTGACCTTTTGTCATATTCTGCCCCTGAAGTGGCAAGTGAGTAAATACATACTGCCTATCAGGGAAAGCCCCCTTGGAACTAAGCCGACTGATTTTTTTTTCACTGAGGACGGAAATAAATCTTATCCAATATTGCTTTTTTTTTAATTCAACATAAGTTAAAAATAAACAAACAAACAAATAAAAAACTGACATTTTTAACCAGACAATTGAAATGTTTTCTCTCAATTCTTCTACACAAAAAATGGGACTAACATCCCCTGAACTTTACGATTGCACATTATTTTTTCTGTGAACTTATAAAATATACTTTTTTTTATTTTAGTCAGTTAGGAGAGAAACAGTTTACACTTAATCAGATTTTTAATACATTAGATGGCAAAAAAAATGATCTTGATATTTTCAATGCCATATGCGGTTGAGGTCGAATTCTTAAAGTCGTGTCATGAGCAACGGTAGTCGAATTCCTAAGCCATGAGTAAATGTACTCGAATTACAGGCTAGCAGACTATTGTTAGTGAGTTCGGTTCGCACTAGGTGTCCATACTTATTTGTCTTAAACAAACCTAAGTAAATCGCTTTGTTCCAGTTTGTGGTCCACCTTTTTTTTTATCTACTGTTAGTTTTATTTTTGTTGGTTGGTTGGTTGGTTTTTATGGCACATGAACCTTTGTAGGCTATTTAATGCCAAATCCATTTTTATGCAAATAGTCAGCTCTATTTCAAACAATTCAGTTTAGCATAAGTAAACAGTTTAATTGTCAAAACATTTCTAATTCAGCTAATTCAGTTTAGTATAAGTACAGATTTTGTTTACACAAAATGTCAAAATAGTTCTATATTAAACAATTCAATTTAGTGGAAGTACAGTTTCAACGTCAAAAACAGTTCCATTTCAAACAATTCAGTTTAGTATAAGCACGCTGTTTAAATGTAAGTACAGTTTAATTGTCAAAAACATTTCTAATTAAGCTATTCAGTTTAGTCAAACATTTCTAATTCAAACAATTCAGTTTAGCATAAGTATGCAGTTAGTTCTATTTAACCAATAGAGTGGGCCTTATCAGGTGCTACCATTCGGGGCCAGAATGGAACTGGGAGCAATGGCAATGAAGGAGTGCTCCGCATTCTCCAAAGCTCCAGTATCACTGGAACCTCACTATCAGATTGCTTAGTATCATGCCCGGGACACTCGTTTTTTTAGAGAAGCGGTCGGTGTATTCTACAGCCCCAACTGACTGGGTAAAGTTTTATCTTTCAAACATCGTAAGATTTTCATTGGTTATCAAAAGATTTTATGGCAAGTTAAATGTTTTAAAGTAACTTTCTTTGAAACATTTATTTATTTATTCATTTGTTTATTTGTAGTTTGAAAATGCATGAAAAGGAGCTCCCGAAAATTGGAAAACATTACAGCGAAAGCGTTAAGACTGCGTTTACCCATAACGCACTTTCCGGAAGTAATTTTTTTTTTCATATCGCTGAAGCAATAAAAGTGTTAATACACTAAGACACTGGGGGCAAAATCAGCTTTTGACAGCAATTTTTTTTCTGACCTCCCACATATTATGCTTGTCGAGTTGCTCGGGGATTAGGTAGGAGGGTTGATGTGCATTTCAAAACCAGTTTTTCAACTTGACACTGCCATTTAATCATGAGTATACATTCATGCGTAAATAATTATTACACGTTTTGCATACTTTTCAGCCAGAAAGTACGTTTTCAAAATGGCACTACCGGATTTCCGGAGGGTTGTTCTAGATTTTTTTTTTCTTTGGGCAAGGTTTCTTCTTTATAATTCACCTATTTACATTGAATATTTACAAGTGTATTTATACCCACTTCTTCGTAAACAAACACGATGTCTAAGACGCAGAATGATTTTGGGGGTCAGATTCATTTAAATTCCGCAAAACAATATATATATGTATATATACATGTAATTGCGATTAGAATTTAGCGGTGAAAGCGTTTTTTAATGAGTAAAAACTTAATGAAAATGCAGGGCAATATATCGCAATATATTTCTAGCATAAAATGAAATAATAAAACAGGATAAAAACCCACCACCCAGGGTTTCACGTAGTCGATCTTCAGGCAAGTCCATATTAAACACACTTGTTTATCGAACACACACACAGACACATGCATGTATATATATACACAGAAAGAGAGAGAGAGAGAGAGAGAGCGAGGGATACGATGTGCCTTCAAAAAGAATCTAAAGTAAAATTGTATAGAATAAAACGGAAATGGTCAATGAATTAAGCGTCAATTTTCTTTAAAATACTCCCGCTGGAATTTAGTACACTTATTTCAACGAGTTTTTTATTGGTAGAAGCATCCCTGAAACTATTTTTGGATATGGTTTTAAACTGTACTGTCGTACTTTCTTATTTAATAATTTATTCATCAATTTTTTCAATCTTCTCTTCGTTGTCAAATTTTACACTTAGGATGACTTTTCATCTAAGGAAAGAAAGAAAAAATCGCATGAAGTAAGGTTTCACGGGTATTGCACGAAGTATTTAAAAATTCCTGTTCGAAGAATATCGAAATTGCTGTTCAAAAAGTATTGAGAATTAACACTGACTCGTCTACAAGACGTCTAGATAATTCGAGAGTAGTCCAGACGTGGAGACATTACCATTTAATTATGTAAGCTTATTCTCTGTGAACACGTCTTCGTTTAAATTCTAAGAAATAAATAGTTAAAATTGAATATTCGATGCATATAATGTGCGCACATGTATGTGTGATTATATATATATATATATATATATATATATATATATATATATATTCTATTTGTTCAAATAGAATAAATATAATATATTCAAAGCTAGATCAATAAAATTAGACATTCGGTAGAAGATAGACAATCACGAATAGCGTGTCAGACAGTAAACGAAGAGAATGAAAGGAAGCATACCTCCAGAGCTAACCTAAAAGCTCCCGGCTGAGAAGAACGAATACACATGTGGAAAGAACATTTCAAGAATCTGCTTGGAAAATACTCTAAAGTTACAGATAAACCTATCACGAAAATTATCAATAAATAACTAGACATCAAACTAGGATAGTTTACTCAAGAACTTGACACAGTACTAACAAAAATTAGAAGCAGGAACGCTGCTAGTTTTGATGAAATACCACCAGAAGTATGGAAGAGAAGGAAATTCGATGACTTACTGCAACGATATTACAACGCCGTATGTAGAGAGATGGACAAAAGGCTCCATCTTTATTTTCCCCAAGAATGGTGACCTCGGAATTGCCGATAACTACCGAGGCATTACCATTAATTCCATAGCGGTTAAGATTTATAATGCTCTGCTACTCAGACCAAAAATTGAGAAAATTCTTAGAAAGAATCAAAATGGTTTTCGGAGAAACCGATTCACCGCATCACAGATTCTGACAACCCGTCGATTCATAGAAAGAGTTTGTGCAAAAAACCTTGAGACGACACTGTTATTTGTAAATTACTCCTAGGCATTTGAGTCCATCACAGAAGGAAGATGGAACAAATACTCCTCGTGTATGGACTCCCCCAAGAAACTGTCACTGCCATGGCGATGCTCTATAAAACACGAAAGTAAAAGTTCGCTCACTGAATGGAGACACACACTTTTTTGACATTGTTGCTAGTGTTCTGCAAGGGGATATGTTAGTCCCATATCTGTTCATAATCTGCCTTGACTATATACTTCGAACATCGATAGATCTAATGAAAGTAAATGGCTTTACACTAAAAAACACGATACCCGGCAGAAACTATCACGGACGCAGACTACGCAGATGACATAGCGAAATTGAAAGAATAATTAAATAAATAAAGCAGACAGTAGTCTCCGAATAGGAAGGCCGTGGGAATCAAAAATGACTAGGGTGAACATATGGTCCAAAAATCGTTTGCGCATGCGCGGGGTGAGCGAAAGCGGATGTCCCTCTCGCAGACATGACAGACGGAAGTGAGGTAACAACTTGTGTCCTTTTCAGGAGTTGACGGGGAGAAGTGATAAGGTAAAGACGCCAGTAGAACACAAATCACGAAAATGTAAGGAAACGAAAGCTTAAGAGCCCCAATTTTGGGGGTACGTTCCAAAGGGGCCGTTAAATAACGAGACCCAGCAGACAAGCAGGTTAGAACCAGGAAAAAATTCGTCTATGTCTGCTCTCTCTTTACCACCATGATATGTTGCCTATTTTGTCTAGCTAGTTTCTATACTTTCTTTCTCCCGGCGACTACTTGCAACCTCGTAGTAAATAAACTTTTGTGGAGGGTTCTTGCATTCGTCAACTTGTTACCACGGCGAGGTCACAACAGGGTCGAAAAATCTCTTTAGTACCGCAATGTGTAAATATACCTACCCATGAATGCAGACAAAATGGAGAAAAATCACTTCGGAAGCATAGTCGCATCTACTGAAAATGACATCAATATGCGAGTGGTGAAGTCATAGACTGCTATCGATAGGTTACCAACCATATAGAAGTCAAACTTATCCGATAAAATGAAACGAAATTTCTTCCAGTCACCAGCTGTTTCAATTCTACTATATGGATGCTCCACATGGACGCTGACTAAGCGTTTAGAGGAAAAGCTAAACGGGAATTGCACTAGAATGCCACGAGCTACGTTGAACAAATCCTGGAAGCAACATCTCACAAAACAGCAGCTGTAAGAGCCTCCAACCTCTCATCTCTAAACCCATCCAAATAAGACAAATGAGACATGCGAGACAATGCTGAAGAAGTAAGGACGAACTCATAAGCGATGTTCTCCTATAGACCCCTTTTACACAGACGTGCAAGTGTTGGCCAACAAATAAGAACTTATCTACTAAAGCTCTGTGCAGATACATTATGTAGTCTAGAAAACCTGCCGAAAGCGATAGATGATAGAGACGAATGGCGAGAAAAATGTCAGGAAAATCCGGGCTAGCAGCGCGATATGATGATAATGATGCTCTCTCTCTATATATACATATATTTATATATACTTCACAAATTTTTCTATCAGAGATGAATTTATGAGTTCATCCCGTATATGTCTGTAGCTAGCTAGATAGATAGAGAGATAGATAGATAGATTCACAAGAACATCATCATCGTCATCCTCATCAGGTCGTGCTGATAACTTAGAATTCCCTGACTCTCTCTCTCTCTCTCTCTCTCTCTCTCTGCATCCACCCCTAACGAACATCGCTCCTGGCAGGCCCCCTTGACTGCCTCCAGTCTTTGTTAGTTCGCCTGCTCTGGTGTGTCCATGTGTTGAGAAGGTGTCTTAAAAGTTCGTCATTTCTTCATCAACAATGTCCAGTGTGTCTTTCTTGGATTACTTAGACGGTTTGTGAGATAGGAGGCAAGTGGCCGTAGAGTTGGTTTTTTAGGGGTTATGTTTCTTTGATTTGGTGAAAACAGCTCGTACAATTCATTGAGAAGTGGGGCAGCCCGCTTTGAAAATGAGTATTCAAGATGTTAGCTTTTAAGTAGATATCCATATTGAATACGGATGGCCATAGAAACGCTATAACTATCTCAACCAGAAAGCAAAATAGAGAGACGTGGCCATGTTTGTATTTCTATCTCACCGTGTTCTTATCTATCTATCTATCTATCTATTATTGTTCCTTCCTTTCTTTCCACCTTCTTTCCTTCTTTTCTTCCTTCCTTCACTTCTATCAATCTATCTCATACTGTTCTTGTCTATCAATCTCACCGTGTTTTTATCTATCTATCAATCTATCTATCCTCCTTCCTTCCTTCCTTCCTTCCTACCTTCCTTCTCTTCTTCCTACCTTCCTTCTTTTCTTCCTTCACTTCTATCTATCTATCTATACTTGTTTCTTCCTTCTTTCCTTCCTTTCTTTCTTTCAATCTATCTATTTATACTTGTTTCCTCCTTCTTCCTTTCTATCTATCTATCCTTGTTCCTTCCTTTCTTTCAATTTTCCTTCCTTCTTTTCTTCCTTCTTTCACTTCTATCTATCTATCTCATCCTGTTCTTCTCTATCAATTTGACTGTGTTCTTATCTATCTATCTATCTATCTATCTATCCTTGTTCTTTCTTTCCTTTCTTCTTTTCTTCCTATCTTCCTTCTTTTCTTCCTTTCTTCACATCTATCTATCAATCTATGTTTGTTTCTTCTTTCTTTCTTTCTTTCTTTTTTTCTTTCTTTCTTTCTTTCTTTCTATGCTTGTTTCTTCGATCTCCAGTCGCGCTATTACGTTCACTTTCGGACAAATACCCTTGGGAAAAGGTATGAACCCCTTATCCTCCTAGCTATGGGTTAAATACTACCACTACTGTTCTGCGAGGAGGATGACTTTGGTATTAAATAATCTACAAAGGTTGATATGCCATTAAACAAAGACACTAAACGAATCAATTGATATTAACGAAAACTCTAAATACAATTTCCGCGTTCTCGCTTTGACTCTTTCAATCTTTTCGGTCTGCAAGGAATCTCATTTGTCTTTAAACGCCAATGTCACTATCCATATATTCGTATTTCCATTTTCACTCATCCCCAACTCTCGAAACATTCTTCCTTTTCATTTAACCCTTATCATCGGCATATCTCTTTAAAAATAGTGAATAATTTGGTTCTGCTTTGAGTAAACACTCTGAGGGCGGGGCTTAGTATACGCTGATTGTATACCCAAGCAGAAGGGTATGACCCTCACAAATAAGAGTCCCTGGGTATAACATTAAACTGTACCTGAGGAGGTGCCCGTGGTGTAATAGTTATCGTCGTAGGAAATGGACACGGTGACACGAGTTCAAATCCTGGACGAGGCTGATTGCATTTCACATAGTACTAATACCCTTGGGAAAGGTATGAATCCAAATATTCTCCCTCCAGCTATGGGTAAATAGTAGGGCAGACTGATTTCTTCATCCTCGGTGAGACAACTAGTCTAGGAGAAGGAAAACTCTGAATTCAAACCTGTTAAACTCCGCTTAAAAAAATTGACCTTGCCCGAGCGGAGGGATTGATAAATATGATTAAACTGTATCTGGTGAAGATGCTGCACTTCCGGAAATCTAGGGAGTATAGAGAACCCCTTTCATTGCCATTACTCCCAGGTTCGCTCTGACCTGGAGTGGAAGTACCTGTCAGGTTCCATCTGTTGGTCGATCTGTTTAAAATTATTTTTGTCAATTTTTGTCAATTGGACCATGTACAAAAACACTCCTGAGAAACAACTACACAAAAAATGTGATTATGATCGTACAATGTGCGTTATTCTCTAACCTCAAGACATAAGATAACACTAGCCGCGTTGACGTCCCGTTAATATCAATCAATTATTGATTTCTTAGAATAAATTTACGACGATGTCACAGTCCAGCATACTAACCACGACGCCAAAAGGGAATTTTTTAAAAATTAAATTTAAATAACTACCACGAATCAGGAACTTAATTTAAATTGATTATCTACTTGATTGTAAATATGTTCGTAAAAATACAAAGTACGGAATATCGCTAAAGCTACAATGGGTACTTGAAACCAAAATTTAATTTCAAAATTTCAAGCGTTAAGAAATAACCATTTCCATGATTGTTAATGACGCGCTGCAGCTCACACATAAACTAGTACCCGTAGCAGTTATCAAGTAAGCTTAGTATGAGACTCTCAGTGAGAATCTAAATCACAATCTTCAATTAATCTATCTTGTTAACCATTACACAGCGTAATATACATTTAGTCTTACAAGCATACAGAAAAAAAATGACGCGCTTGCTCAGAGTAATTTCTTATATTGAATCTTTGTTTAATGGCATATCAACCTTCGTTGACTATTTAATGCCATATCCTTCCTTACAGAAGAACAGCAGTGGTGTTATTTAGCCCACATTTGGGGGAGGGATAAGCGGATTCAAACCTTTTCCGAGGGTGTTAATCCGAAAGTGAACATAATAGCGCGACTAGAGATCAAACTCGCTTACTACGATATCGCAGTCCAGCCATTAAGCCGCAAGAACTCCGCCTAGATAATATAGACATGATGCTCCGAAAAATATGTATCATATTTTTGTGTGTGTGTGTGTGTGTGTGTGTGTGTGTGTGTGTGTGTGTGTGTGTTCTCTTTCTGTTTGTGCGGGAGTAGTCTTTTGATAAAACTTAAAGAAAATGTAAAGAAAATTTATAAGTTTTCCTACTAATATTTGATGACTGATCAAAATAGTCGTAAAAATGTTTTGCGGCTAAAAGCAAGTCTTTGATTTATCAAAAGTTATCGGGAAGTATTGAAATTTGATGGCTCTGTCTCGAGGGGGTGACGCGAAGAGGGATCACAAGGAAATCGAAATTTTCTTTCGATAGAAGTTGTGTGCCGCTGGTGAAGTCTGTATTTAAGTCATCTGTTGTGATCAGCTAAATAATGTTACGTGAAATACATATAAAAAAGAATATTTGAATATATGCCCTTGGCCAAAGTTTGACGCCAGAAGGCAATACGGTCGACATTGTTACTATAGAAACCAAATTTACATTTAAAAAGTAAAATATAAGCTCTCTTTACTGGCAGGATGGTCTAATGACAGACAAAACTCGTTCATGTTTCGACCATGAAGAAATATCTGTATTTTTCATCAATATTCAGCTATGCAGATATCTTTTTAATGCAAAGCCGATAAATCTCTCTCTTCTCAAACTCACACACACACACACACACACACACACACACACACATATATATATATATATATATATATATATATATATATATATATAACATAAGAGCTCTTTTAACAATGATCATGACTAGAATACCGAAAATTAATAACTGGTAATCATGAATATCATTCTCCCCTCCTCCAAGAAAGGTGACCTCGGAATCACTAAGAAGTACAAAGGCATAATTTCTACTGCAATAGTTAATAATGCCCTGCTTCTCTGTTGTATTCGACCTACAGTTGAAAAAGTTATCAGCAAAATTCAAAACGATTTTAAGAGAAATTCATCAGCAACTTCTCAGATTCTGACAATTCGTCATATCATCGAAGGAGCACAAGCAAAAAATCTTGAGGCAACACTCTTGTTTGTCGATTTCTCCAAGGCATTTCATTCTATGCACAGAGGAAAGATAATTCTATACAAAGGAAAGAGAAACTTTGATTCTCACTGTAGTGAAAATCAGGAAGAAAATCGGCACTCACCCCAGCGCAAACGTCAGCGCATATGCTCCGCGTGCAAGATCCGTTTTTTGACTAGAAAAAAAAACATGGCTGCCCTGAGCGAGCTTTTATTGCAAATGGTCACGCATCTTCACACCGGCAGTCACGTAAAACCACGGAGATTGAAGAGGCGCATGGAAATGAGGGCAGGCAGAAAAGAACATAAAAACAACGGACGTCGTCACTCTGTGTTTTTTGCTCCCGCGTTGGACACGAATTGATTAGAAGAGAAGCGGCGGTTGGTTTAAAGAGACGAAAATTATCGAATACTAAAAGGAGGTGTTGGCTAGTGATTGCGGGTTTTGCAGTCGAGAGACACGGTGGCAACTCTACCCGATACACTCACTTCTTTGATATGGAGTTCCAAAAGAAACTGTTGATGTTACAATGCTTTAAAGCATTGTAACAAAAGCATTAAAGCAATGGTTCGCCAACCCGATAGTGACACTAATTTCTTTAACATTATTATGGAATAATCCAATATTGAGGAAAAAAAATTATCTCTTGATGAGCATATAAGTTGGTAAGAAAAACTGAATTTTTTTCCTTCACCTGAGAGCGATAGAAAGTAAATGTGTTAACTCATGGTTTCAGTTAGTGGACTCAGCTATATGCTTTTATACTTTTAGCTGACAAGAAAATAACTAGATAATGGAGATGACAAATACCTTTTTTGCCAAATAGCAATAAGAAGTAAATGTATTTACTCACGTTTTTAATTAGTGTAAAGTTGGCGACCATAGTCGAGGGTGACCCGAAGGCTCCCTTTCCGATAGCTTACTACACCAAGGTGTAGGGGAGGGCGCTACTCCTTTCCCTGGAATGCTCCACTTTACCCTTGATCCGTACCTTATAATGCTGAGTGTTAAGCAAGGAGGCACCAAGTACCATTTTTTGAGTCTCGCCAATGGCCCGGGAGACCTGGGTTCAATCTCAGGTCGAGTCATACCAAAGACTTTAAAAATGGAACTTGATACCACCTTGCTTAACACTCAGCATTATAAGGTACGGTTCAAGGGTAAAGTGGAGCAATCCAGGGAAAGGAGTAGCACCCTCCCCTACACCTTGGTGTAGTAGCTATCGAAAAGGGAGCCCTCGGGTCACCCTCGACTATGGTCGCAAACTTACTTTAATAAGTGGTTTCTTAAGAATCTCGACTTTTTGTGTGGCGCAGAGGATTTTTTTCCAGTTTGTATTTGCTGTATATTTAGCCATACATTTTAGCTAGTTAGAGTTAAGTGTTGAGCAGTTGAAAGTTTTAACTTTTGTGCAATCTGTTCTGCTGGATAAGTGGCTCGTAGAAAGGCTACTGTCACTAACTTACAGAGAAAATTATGCTAGCGAAGTGAACCAAAGTGTCACAATTTCCCCCCAAGAGTGTTAGCATTGACGTCCAATCCAAGTTTTAAAAAACCGTAAATGAAGACGGACATTTTCATTCACAGCTTGCTGTCGCGACGATCCGGTTTTTTCCTCCTCTTCTGTCATTAGAAAACAACCTCCATACCTTTGCAGTTTTGACCAACACCGACGAGACATCGTAACGGAAGACTGCTTAACAGTTCTATGGGGTTTACAGAATATTGTAACAACGTTATTATATAACAGAATTTCAAGATATGTTTGCTTTTTTTTTAATAAAGCAAGAATTTTATTAATTCTGCATTAACAAATAAATCTAGGTTAATTAATCACGTATGTACAGTTAAAATTGGTGTCTCTTTGAATGTATTTGTTGACTGTCTTCTCCAAGATGGTCGGATGGATTCTGACAAAACTCATCAGCAAAGTGACGAAATCGATTAATTACCTTTCTGTAGGTAAGGCTTAGAACAAGCCAACTGCATCCACTTCTGAGGGATAAAACTTCTCACTCCAAAAGGTAATACATCGGTATAACTAAACTGTATCAGGTGGTGAGGCTTCTGTTCTAGATATTTGAGGAGTGTAAAGTATTCTTTCATTGCTATCATACTCAGATCCACTTTGACTCAGATTTGCAGTAAATAAAAAAAGGTAAATATCAATATACAAGGAACACGATTTCCTAGCCTTAAGGCCTAAAATAAGTCGAGATGTGTTGACATGAAGTCTAAATCAATGTCAATCGAACAATTGAATAATCATATATGTTGCATATTGACCTTTGACAGAGCCGTCACTTAGGGATTTCTAAAACAGGATATTCCAGCTGTGTAAACAAAGAGACAGCTCACTTAGGTTGACGGCCGAAAGCAGGTCATGTGGGTTGACAACCGGAACGGTAGGCATTATAAAATTATATACATTCAGGTACCCACGTCAGTCAAGTTCAGTCGGTTGAGCAGTCAAGAGGTTCGGAGAACGGCCAGCGAGTGCCCAGAGGGTACGAGGTTCAAGTGGTGCCCTGGTGGAACCCAGTTGAGAACCTCGCGTCAAAGAAGCAAGGACGCAAGGCTCTGAATATGGAATCACAACGTGGGTTAAGAAAAGGTCAATATAGCAGTTGTCCACAGGTCTCTGTCTGCGTCCTTCGTCTCCGTCTGTCTGTCTGTCCTTGACGAATTGATATATCTTTAAAAATCACCAAATTACGAATTACAGGATAATTTTACCCTTTTCCATATATGTTATACCGAATCTGTGTTGAATTTGCATTCACAGCAAGCAAATTATTGCTAGAAAAGTGTAGCAACTGAACGCTTTATGAGATGAGTTACACAATATGCATACTTACCCAGTCCCTCCACCACGAGAGGAATGTAGCAGAAGCTTCAATTTTTATGCGGAATTTTACAGGTTTGAATTCAGAGTTTTCTTTCTCCTATATCTGGTGGCCATAAAGATCAGGTTGCCCAACTATTTACTCATATCTGGAGAGAGAATAGCAGGATTCATACCTTTCCCCAGGGTGTTAACTAAGTGAAATGCAAACAGCCTAATTCAGGGTTTTAAACCCGAAAAGACAAATCCACTGCCCACCACGGAAAACATTACATCACGAACGCCTGTAAGTATATATGTATATATATATATATATATATATATGTGTGTGTGTGCTTTTTTATCAAATAAAAAGAGAAACTAAGTACGCAAGAACTCCTAGTTAAATGTGATTAACGTTATCGATAAGATATGATCAAAAACGTGGAAAAAAATACCTAGAGTTGCGTAAGGACTAAAAAAGAAAAATGGAAAACAAATCATAGTTCCGATGCTGGCGTAAACAAGCCTACATTAAAGAGTGGTTGATCTGCTTGTAGAGATTCTCGCTGAGAGTGAGACCGAGACGTGATCAAAGATAGACCAAAAAAGAAAAAAGAAAGAAAGAAAGAAAGAAAAGCTTCCTTACAAAATTGCATTGATCCCGTCAGCCAAAAGTTCTGCTTGTCAGCTTAGTACCGTGTCTGCAGACAGAATTTTATTTCGCTAAAATCAATGAAGGAAGTATCGATTCTTAACAACGAAACATGTTGTGCACTGACCGGAAGTGGAATGAGAAGTATGTTCGAATCTCGCCAGGAACTTTTTTGCATATCTTTACGTAGTCTACGTCTAATGATCAAGGGGTAATCGTCTTACAATCGGAAGAAGCAAATCAACAATAACAACAGTCGGTTCATGGTAATAAAAGACGAACAAGATGATTGCGCAGAAACCTAAGTCTACGCTGGCGATTACCCAATATAAGCCAGTATATCTGTTTGCGTTGGAAAAAACTGGATGTCGTATTAAGGGTTAATCATCTCTGGCAGGTATTCCTTCGCAGGGTATATTATGATGAAAGACCCGAAACCCCCTGATGAAGCAATAATGATATGACTGACGACTCTACCTAGCGCCTTGAGTTTAGCAGCGTATTTTCAAACTTTTCAAACAAGCCTACTTAAGCTTCATTCATATATAACTTCACAGTGATCCAGTTAAGGTGGAGATTCTTTTAGTATTTATAGTGGTTGATCCAGGAAGAGACAACTTCGGTTGACTGCAGCACATTTATGAACATATATTTTGTGTTCGTTTCATCTCTCACCATTCCTCGAGTCTTCTTCCGAGTGTTCCCGAATGTGTGATTTCGGGGGTTTTGCCGCCTGACTAACTCCTGGCTCAGTCACCAAGTCTTTAAATCACCTCTTAACCAAACTTGCAAGTTTTATATCCAATGGAACCAGTCAAGGAATTAGTTTGATGTGACGATTTAATGGAACCTTGACATTCTCATTTTGAGTCTTTAAATATAAACATTGTTTACATTGTGTCAGCTATCAACAGATAACTCTGGCATGCTTGTGCTATTTCGATTAACTATGTTTTCAACGACCTAGCAGAATGACAATAAGATTATTTACCAGTCGTTAAAATAAGGACCTGAGAGTAGCCATAAAATTGCTACAGAAATAAGATGACTTGAAGACAAACGAAAAATACTTTCTCAGTCGGCTGGGTTATATATCCAGACTTCCTTTTCCTAAATGGAATATCTGTTCATATTTTGAGCCTAACTCTTTCAGGTTTTATTCTAAACTCTTGACAAGACTATATAGAAACTGTTCATAGGAAAATAATTTACTTGGTAGTTGATATGTTAAAATGGGAAGACGGGGGTGGTCTTCGTGGCGTAGTGGCTAATGTGATGGACAGGGATATCGTAGTTGGCTAGTTCAAACTCCAGTTTTGCTATTATGTTCCCTTTCGGACAAATTCTTTTGGTAAATTTATATATCCACTTATCCAGCCAGACTTCGGCTATGGGTTAAATATCACCACTATTGTTCTTCTACAATGATAGTTTTGGCATTGAATAACCCACGAAGTTGTTTAAGCCATTAAAAGACAAATAATAAAAGAAAATCTGGGAGTTGCATGTGACGTAATGGTTACTGTTATTAATTGTGAACCCGATTTCAAATTCAGAACGCTGTTTGCTTTTCACATGGTGCTAATACCTTTGGGAAATGTTTGAATCGGACAATTCTCCCTTCTGCTATGGATGAATAGTAGCGCAGACTGGGCTCTTTTATAGTGACCAGCCTAGGAAAAAGAAAACTCTGAAATCAAACTAGTTGTAGACCTGGAGAATGATGGGCTCTACCAGGCTATTACTGTCCAAAACAAGTGACATGAGTAATAGCACCAAGACCCAAACGAAGTAATGGCATCAATGAAGTAGAAGAGATATCGAAATATTAAATTGATATTGATATCAATAATTTTTTTATACCAGTTTTGAAACCGAAATTAATTAAATATATTTTTATTCCCTGAGTCATAGGTTAAAAAAGAAAATCAGCGATTTTGTATTTCATTCCTTGACATGTTACATCCGATTTTAACGACTTTTCAATCATTTTAGGTTTCAATAATTATTGACGTATTGATGTAACAATTCTTTTTCTAACTCAATATAACAAATATATAAACAAATAATTTTTTTCTTTTGTAAAAACTACATTTTTATTTCTCTTGAATTTCCAGTTTAACTTAATAATTGTGGGTGTCTAATTCCTCTGCAGAGGTGCAGTCTGTGTATTCGGTAGCCCCTCAGTTAATTGAGAAATTGAAAATGACTGAAAAAGAAAAAAACGGATTTACTGAAAAATAGATTAATAGATGTGTATAGAAAATCTTCCCTGCTCCAGTCAAAAAATAATGTTAAATGGAGGGTAAAATTGCAAAAGACAAAAACAAAGAAGGAGTGGTCGAAAGAAAAAAAAAAGGAAGGACAAGAAGAGTGTGAATTAGACATCAGAATCAAAATTAAAAAAAGACAACAAAAAAAAGAAAGAGAAACATGAGTGTGTAAGAGAGGAAGAGGGAGACGTTTGAGAACATGGTTTAAGAAGATGGTTTCAAGCAGGAATGATTTTATCTCCTAATAATCATTTATTTAAGTATTAATATATAACACTTACAATTCAATTTAACATCGGTTATTTGTTCAACCACTGGTTCCAAGGTAGGTGAACTTGTCAACTAGTTTCAGAGAGCCACCGTTTAGTGTGGAGATATCGCCTATTTGATTAAAGCAGAGGTGATACCTACAAACTAAACAGTAGCTCTCTGAAACGACTAGACAAGTTCGCATACCTAGGAAGCAGTGTCTCATTAACCGAGACAGACATCAACACGCGACTAGCAAAGGCATGGAGAGCTATCGATAGACTATCGGTCATATGGAAGTCAGATCGGACCGATAAAATGAAACGCAGTTTTTTCCAAGCTGCGGTTGTGTCGATTCTGCTGTGTGGATGCACTACATGGACGCTAACTAAACGCATGGAGAAAAAGTTTGACGGTAACTACACAAGAATGCTGCAAGCAATATTGAACATGTCCTCGAGGCAGCACCCCACAAAGCAGCAGTTGTACGGCCACTTACCACACATCACGAAAACTATCCAAGTTAGACGAACCAGACATGCGGAACACTGCTGAAGAAGTAGGGATGAACTCATAAGTGACATACTCCTGTGAACCCCTTTACATGGACGAGCAAAGGCAGGACTACCAGCTAGAACCTACATATAACAGCTCTGTGCCGATACAGGATATAGCTTTGAAGACCAATGGGCGATAGAGAAGGATGGCGAGAAAGGGTCTGGGATATCCATGCTGATGGCGTGACATGATGATGATAATGATGATTTGTTCAACCACTGTTAAATGGTTGAACATATATTGTGAGTGAATAATTTTATTCACGGATAATTATTTGTTTAAACATTGTTAAATCATTTCAAGTATTAATATATAACACTTACAATTCAATTTAATATCAGTTACTTGTATAACCACAGTTAAATGGTTGAACGTATATTGTGAGTGAATGATTCTTAGGTAATTCTATTTTTAAATGAGTTAAAACTAACTTGTTTGTACACAAGTGTTGCTATTGTTTCAACACAGATGTTTTCAGTTATTGCGATCTAACACAAATACGTCTATTTAATATTTGTCCTTCGTTTGTAGACAGTGAAGTAGTTTCAAATATTACTATTCTATTCAACGTTATTCATTCATTTGCATACAGTCAAATGGTTCCATATATTGTCATGTCATACCAATAACTCTATTTTACATACCGGTAAACGGCTTTAAGTATTGCTATGAATTAATTTTCTTCAAAGTATTTGGTTCCACATATTGCTATCAGAGAACCGCGGCAATATATGCACAGATGCCCACAGAGAGGCGATCAGTCAGAAGGGCAGTCAGGTCAGTCAGATTCAGAGAGCAGCCTCTGAGTACCCAGAGGTTGGGGCAGGTGGCCCCCGTCTGGGAACCACTCGTTAAAGAAGCAAAGACGTAAGGCCCTGAATTGTAACCCAGTTGCTGTGATGGTTAATTATTTTATCATCTAGTCTGGTTCGACTACGAGTTTTTGAGTTAGCTGTTAAGTTAACTAAAATGTTAAGTTAGCAGAAATGTAAATCAAATTGGAAAGTTTAAGTGAGTACATAACGATCAACACAAGAAGACCAAAATGTAAACAAAATGAATTGCTGTCTTGTCAAAAGTTAGATTGGACAAATGAAAACAGTGAATTTGGGACACGTGAGAGATGACGCAATGATTTATCAAGATGACGTCACCTACTGATATCCCGAATTTAGATATATACAAATTAGCGAATTTTGAAAAAGAAGTTAGTCGGTCAGTTGTCAGAAGATGGCGTTCAGAGAGTTCGGTCGGGCTGGGGGAGGGTCTCTTTGTGTCTCTTCATATACCCTTACAGATTCTCTCTCTCTCTCTTTCTCTCCCTCTCTCTCGCGCGCTACTGTATGCAGTCTGAACATTGAACAATAAATGATTGTTAGTTTTTGACGGAGAGTTCTTGTTTTTGAGTTGCCAACACCCTGGCAACTTTGTTCAAACGAATCATGCCGACCGTCAGAAGTTGTTCTGGATGGATTGTGTCATTCCTTATCTGTGGATCTTTCAAACACATTGCCCAGTCCTTTAAGGCTGTAGAATACTCCGACTGCTTCTCTGCAGAGAGGTAAGACTTATGCTAAACTGAATTGTATGAATTAGAATTGTTTGACTTAACTGAATAGCTTGAAAGGAAAATGTTTTTGATAATTAAACTGTGTACTTATATTTTAACTATGGACTTATGCTAAACTGAATTGTTTGAAATGGAACTGTTTTTGATATTGAAACATTACTTACGCTAAACTGAATTGTTTAATATAGAACTGTTTTGACATTTAACTGTGAGTAAAGAAAATCTATACTTATACTAAACTGAATTAGCTGAATTAGAACTGTTTAAATAAACTGAATAGCTTGAAATAGAAATGTTTTTGACAATCAAACTGTGTACTCACGCTAAACTGAATTGTTTGAAATAGAACAGATTATTTTCTAAAAATGATTTGGCATTAAATAACCTCCGAAGGTTGATATGCCATAAACCCAAACAACCAACAAACTTTCAAACACAGCGTGGGCACAGATAAGATTGATAAACAAACTATCTGGAAACGCATTTGGTGCTGGTATCGGCGTTGCTATCGGACCAAACGATAGTTTTATAATTGGTACCGGGCCAAACTATCGTACTGTGCCCCAAATAAGGGCCCGGATCGTTACTTTTGGTGCTGGACCAAACGATAGTATTACATTTGGTGCCTCAGACGCAGGATTTGAACTTGAAAATCCATGGCACAGCCAGACGCAGGATTCGACCCTAAAAACCCACTGCGCAGCCATAGATAGGATTCGACCCTGAAAACCCACGGCCAAGCGATGGAACTATATTTGCTACCGGTAACCGGACTAAACTATAGAGCTATAGAATATAGACTAACAACACCGTTAAGAAAAGTCTCAATGTAGCAGTCCTCCGTCAGCCTTTCTCCGAATTCTGTGTCCGAGTCTTTTGTCTCCGTCTTTCTCTCTCACACTTACGGTCAATTTCGACTCTTTCGAGTAATAAAAAGAAAGAGTTATATTTTTATAAAGAAATGTGTTATTGCCTCTACATTACGCCGCTATATAATACGAGTCAGAGTGGACCTGTAATCAATGGTAATGATTCCTCAAAGCTCCAGGGCTGGTGTTGCACCATCAAATTGTTCAGTGTCAACGTACGCCTACCGAAAGCGTGGAATACTATTGACAGTTTATCAATCAGTCTGATCTATCCAATAAAATAAAACCAGATTTCTTCAAAGTCATAGCAGCATCCAAACTACTATATGGATGCACCACGTGGACGTTAACAAAACGTATAGCGAAAAGCTGGATGGGAACTATACAAGAATTCTATGTGCTGTCTTGAACAAATCCTGGAAGCAATACGGTTACATAGCTAGATATATGGATGTGTGAAATAGACATAGGGAATCCGAAATACACGACATTCACGAAATTGGTTCAGGTACGAAACTTTATTACCTTTGAGTTAAAGGTTATTCGACATGAGGAGAGAGACACACAATCTTTCTATGCTGACTGCTTTTACATCATCAGCTCTCAACCCAACCAACGCGCGGCGTCCGTAGCGGACAAAGTCGTCTGGCTTCACCCAGCACTGAATCTCGACTCTCTCGTTCGGAGCCAGGAACTCAACTCACTGACTTTTTCTCAAATCCCCAAAATCCTCAGCCCACGCTTCCGGTTCATGACATCATTCACACCCCTTTGTCATTTCCTATCTGGGGTTTTATTTTGACATCTGTGAATGACGCATCCTCCCCGCGCGCGCGTGAACACCTGTGCTCATGTTTGCACCTAACTAACCCATTCACTGAGCCGAAAGGTTCTCATCCTAACTAAACCGAAAGGCAAGATATACAAAACGAAATCCCTCCGCAATTATATTACAATGCATTACAACACATACAACTGGTGCACAGCCACTTGCCACTCATCTCAGAAACCATTCAAGTAAGACGTACAAAACATTCGTCATACTGCTGGAGAAGCAAGAACGAACTTATAAGTGACGTTCTCGGATGGATTCCTGCACGTGGACGTGCCAGTACTGGCTGACCAGCAAAGACTTTTATCAGCACTGTGCGGACACAAGATGCTGCGTAGAAGACCTGTCATCAGCGATGGATGATATCGATGGATGGTCAGAAAATGTCAGGGAACTCCATGCTGTCAGCACGACTTGATTGATGATGATGATGATAAGCGCAATGTATTGTCGTATTCTACAAGTGATTTTTATTCATTCCAAATCTTTTTCTCTCAATTTCTGATGACAGAAAACCTACTTTAACATATATTTTTTAAAAATTCTATTCACCTAATTAGCTTAATAGATTAATATTCAAATATTATCCTCCAGAGATAATTACTGTAGTAATTACAAGGTGGGCCAGGTAATTGAGATATGATCATGAAAATTCCCCAGCAGCCACTCCTGGGTCACGCGGATTTTCTCGTCATTGTGTCAGTGTTGTAAAAATACAATGCTAATTATACACAATATGTCTGATAGCGGATTCAATCACATTGAACTCCTCTATAATGATTCTATATGAAAGTAAAGTTGTCTCCCTTTAGTCAAGAGCGACCAGAAGGTTCCTTTTTCAATAGCTACAACACCAAGGTGTAAGTCAGGGCGCTACTTCTTTCCCAGGATTGCTCCACTTTGCCCTTGATACGTACCTTATATTGCTGAGTGTTAAGCAAGGACGTATCAAGTACCATTTTAAAAGTCTTTGTATGACGCAACCTGGGATCTAACCCAGGTCTCCCGAACCATTGGCGAACCCTCTACCCACTGTGAGTCATAATTTAGAATATAACTTTTCCTTTTTTTGCCGCCAGAATCCAGTGGGTTTGAATACCAGCTATACCCCATCTTAACCAGTCGTCAAAGAGGATACACTTTAAATACTCCATCACACAGCGAATATATACCCTATCGGTATACAGTCAAAGTAAGGGGTTTTCTGGGTATGAAACTAAACTGTATCTGATCGTGAGACTCCTGTTCTAGAAATCTGTTGAATGTGGAGTATCCTTATCGTGCTTTTACACTCTGGTACACCTTGACCCGATGTAGTTTTACCTGTTAGGGCATGTACGAAGGTTAATATGTCATTGTAAAAAAGAAACCAAAACCCATTTATGGGTCGAATAGATCGGTTTAGAATTATTCTTATTCGAAAGAAACGTAGGCGGAAAAAACTGTTTAAAAGCAACTACACAAAAAATGTAAATATAAACGTCCAACAAACGCGATTCTCTTACATCTAGGCATAAAATAAGCCTTGACGGTTTGCCATACCGTTGAAATCAACCAATCAACTAGATATTATAATCGCTGAACCAAAAATATCAGTCCCGAATTTCACAGCGATAACCAAGTTTTATTTTCAAAGAAATTCAGGACTGACATACAAGTAAGAAAAAAAGAACACTAAAAGCATTTATGCACACTTGTACAGTGTACATAAATGTTTTTTATATACAAAAATTAATATTCATACAAAACCGTATTTCTATAAATTATTTCTTTTTGCCAAAATAACGAATTGAAAAATAACGTCTGTTCAACACGACATCTTGTTATTTGTTTTTTGTTTGCCTATTTTATCCATAGTTCATTTCAGCATCAACCGTTTCTCACTGCACCCGAAAGATACTTTGCTATAATATTAATATAAATTTTGTTACGAGTTCGTTAAGCACTATTTGCTAAATTCACTGCAAACTCGTAATAACTCTCATTGACTTACTGAGAGTGGGGCTGATAATGTTCTGGGCCTCCTAGATGAATTCGACTAAAATTCGAGTCTGACGGCTTAGAAAAGTCTCGAGCTGGTTTTTGATCTTCAACACGAAACATCAGGCAATTCTACAGTCACTGTGGATGAGGGCTAATGCTACAGTTGACGGTGTGTGTGTGTGTGTGCTTCATTTCCTAAGTCAGATTGAAAGCTGTCATGTAAATGCTCTCGAAGAGTCAGAAAGAGGAATGAGAATGTTAAAATTTGACACGTGCAGCGTGACATTACGTTAGGTTGTCTTCCATTGATGACTCGCTTTTCTCAAAAGCCTTCCATATCCCGTTTATATAAAAGAAATTAAAAAAAAAAATAAGTTAATTTTGTGACTACATATCAATACACTTATACTCATCGTTCGTGTGTGTCAAGCAGATAGTGGGAAGAATTATAGTGATATATCCATTAAATAGAAAAGAGTGAAAACAAAAGGAAGCCTGACAATACATTGGCTTTCCGGCTTTCTTCGTTCGATTTCCCCCTCTCTTGTAATAATTCAAACATCGGTATTGTCACTTCGATATTGGTATTGTTATTTTTGATATCGTAGAATTAATAGTATCGAAACACAAGTATGCGTCTCTTTTTAGGGGATGTGGTCAAATTCACTTGAGCGTCTTTCCAAGTGATTTGCTTTAGGTTTCAGCTTAGTAGAGATTGTCTTTTCTGGTATCCTAATTCTTAATTTGGTGAACCTGTGGGAATTCCTCAGTTTGATTAATATAAAGAAATCCCCATATACAGCACACAATATATATATATATATATATATATATATATATATATATATATATATATATATATATATATATATATATATATATAATCAAATCAAGTTAGCGTCCATAGAGTCAAGGATGCAATTTGTATGATGATTGTATTGGCAGGAAACTGACAGTCAACAATAATAGTCTGTCAACACAATCCTAACCTAAGTTAAGTTAGGTTATTTGGTTTAATGGCATATCAACCCTTGATGGTTATTTAATGTCATGTTCTGTTTATATATATATATTTCTTCATATGATCCAAGGAGGAAGTCCAAAGTGTAGGAGTATCCAATATAAGTGCTCAGTACAAACGGCTATTGATATATAATTAATTTGGGATTAACGATACATCAACACTCAGCGTGTAGAGCTAAAAAATCTTTTACATGAAGACAAAGAAAAAAGAAAAAAATTCACTTTCTTGGTATCATTTTTACATTAAGACAAAAGTGAATATTTTCTTTTGTCTTTATGTAATATATATATATATATATATATATATATATATATATATATATATACATATATTATATTATATTATTAATATAATTATTATATATATATTATTTTTTATGTAATATATATATATTATTTATTTATGTAATATATATATATATTATATTATGTAATATATATATATATTATTCATTTATGTAATATATATATATATATGTATTATATATATATATATGTATATATATTATCATTTTTAGTTAACATTTTGTCGGTAAGTATTTTAAAATGAGTTAGAGCTCATTATTTTGCTCACAATTAAACTGTTTAAATTATTGTTATTTATTGTTTGCACACAAATGATTTAAAGTATTACTATCTAGCACTAATAATTCTATTTAATATCAATTATTTGCTTGCACAGTTTTAAGCATAGTAAATGATTAAATACTTTTATTTGACCAAATGATGGTTATTTAATATCAAATTATATATATATATATATATATATATATATATATATATATATATATATATATATATTGAAGAGTATATATTTAGGCAGTAAGTTACTAATCAAGCAAGTTTTGGTCAAGACGATGAAACACTGTTTGTTCAGTATTTTTAATATGGACAATTCCTTTATCATCAAGATCCCAACACTAAAAAAATAACAAGGAGTCTTGAAAAAATTAAATCAAAAATAATAAACAGTGTTCCAATGTCTTTAACAAAATATGCTTGAATATATATATATATATATATATATATATATATATATATATATATATATATCTGTGTGTGTGTGTGTGTGTGTGTGTGTGTGTGTGTGTGTGTGTGTGTGTGTGTGTGTGTGTGTGTGTGTGATTTTTAAGTGATTTGTTCGCAGATTGAAAGTCCATATTGGCATTTTCATATACAGGGTGACCCCAGATAAACAGAACCCATAAACTTTTTTATTACTTCTACAAAAATAAAGCAAAATGATTCTAATTTTGTACACTCGAACTTCTGGACATGTTGGTGAATACTATGGTCCCAATGTTTCATCCACAGAATCTACTTCATATCCTGAAAAAAAGAAAAGGCTAGAATTGAATTTATGAATTTCAGTCAAAAATATATGGGTTCTGTTTTTTTTTTTTTTAGGTCCCCCAGTCAAAGTCCTTTTCGGGTCACCCTCTTAAAGTCCTTGGTCCTATCAAATACGAATAATCATTTAACAGATCATTTTGAAACAGACTGAATTCTAACAGGTACTACCTCTGTGAATCAGCGTGGACCTGAGAGTAATAGCAATGAAGGAATGACTCCACATTCTCCAGATCTCTAGTACTGATAGCAGAACCTGTCCGAGACCCACCTATTTGTTAAATAGAAAATTATTTGCATTAGAGAGGGATACTTCATACCATATAACTGTGTGAAAATTATTTGTATTAAGAATAGTTATCTGAAGCTATAATTACATATAAGTTATTTCAAACGATTTTTCGGTAAATATTCCATTAATCAGAGCACCTCCTGAAACTGATCTTTTGATATGAGGTGAAACAGTGTTGTCGTGTTTCGTTTACTGTTCTTCTTGTCTTCAAATTTCATTTTTATAGTCCAATCGGTTTGGTTTGTAGAATACACCGACTGCATCTCTGCAAAGGGGTAGGACACCCCTAACGAGGATATGACACTAAATAATCTGATGGTGAGGCTCCAGTAATGCTGGAGCTTTCGGGAATCCGGACTACTCCTTCATTGATATTGCTCCCATGTCCACTCTGGTTCGGAGTGGTAGCACCTGAAAGGATCCTATCTCTTGATCAAATAGAACTGTTTGACATTTACACTAAGTGCAAACAAATGAATTATGCTAAATTGAATTGTTAGAAATAGAACTGTTTGATAATATAATAGTGTGTAAGCAAATTACTGGTGTTAAAATTAATTGTTAGTGATACTTAGTATTACTTCGAACCATTCAACTGTGTGTAAAAGAATAAGCTTAAGCTCGTTTAAAAACGTTATCAACGAAATGTATTTACAAATCATACATATTTAATATAAATGTATAAAGAGGATTTGGCATTAACTGACTTTTTGATATGCTGTAAAAACCCGACCAAACCAAACGAAACCAAATTTCATTCTTAATGTCATACCCAAAATACAGAAATATTAATATTATATCGTGTAAAACAAGTGAAAACCACGCCACTAAAAAAAAAAGAAAGTTTTACAGGAACTATTGTTTAACCTGAAGTTTTAAATGAGTGATGTGTTTTATCATTAGATTAATTTATTTTTCGATAGGTTATTCAATTTATTTGATTGTATAATATATATGAACATAAGTATCGTACTTATTATTAATTATATACAAAATGAGTTAAAAAAATTTTTAAAGTAGCTAAAATGGATATACCAAGAAAGAAAAGAACCATGAATAAAATAATTTTCTTCAAAATAGTCCCCTTGGTATTTACCGTAGTAATTCGAACGAGCTCTCCATTGATCAAAGCTTCCTGAAATACCTTTTTTTGGTATGTGAATCTCTGCCGTCGTATTTTATAATGTCCTCCACGTCATCAAACATTATCTTTGAGATCAACAATTGGATTATTCTTCGTATAAGTCATAAGCGGCGTCCTGTTTAAAATATACAGCAATTTGGCGTTGCATTCAGGAAAAAATAAATCTTCTAATGACTATGAAATACCTGACCAAAGACAGCCAGTTAATTTGAAGTTTTCTGCGGGAAAGATCAATCTCAAAGAATGTCTGTAAATGCTGAAAACCGGATATATATATATATATATATATATATATATATATATATATATATATATATATATATTCCTATTTGTATCATAGCTTTCTCATTAATATTGAGTGCAATCTAATGATACCGCAAAATTTGGTCCACCATCAACTCACGAAGTGACCTAGAGATAGCCATAAACCATTACAATATATATATATATATATACGATTTTTTAATATCTATTTATCAATCCACACTAGTCTACTCATACTACTCATGTCTATCTATCTATCTGCGTTTAGCTTGTCTTTAAAATGTAAAGACGGACTGCCAATCTTCAAAATTAGTTTTCGAAAACTTGGGTTTATCCTGAGTTTATGTTGCTGATGAATAATGTGCAATTATTTTATGATCCACCTTACACGTTAGTTGTACACAGGATTGAATGAAAGCAAAGCAAGTTACTTGGACTCAGGAATAAGGTATTCCTTTAAATTACGTTGTTTTAACTTTCAAGACGTATACACTATATAAGTTAGAGACAATTTTTCTCTAAGGTCTAGCTCACATACCATTTGTATTGAATCTATCTAAATGATTGTAAAGGTCATCCTTATCTCGTCTTCCCATTCTTTCTTCAGACAACATTTCGAATGAAGTGAAGATTCTCAACAACAGAAACAAAGTTTCGCGTTGTAATCTTTCTACATAATTAATGGAGACCGCTCACTCGGCCATTGGATTCGGGTATATATATATATGTGTGTGTGTGTGTGTGTGTGTGTGTGTGTGTGTGTGTGTGTGTGTGTGTGTGTGTGTATAGTGAATAAACAAATTGTATGAAAACATTTTTCTTAAATAGAAAAAAAGGGTTTGAATATTTGCTAGCAGAGCAAGAGAAAATCTAACCAAGAATAAATAGTTTTCTTTAATTTACATGTCAGATCCGTGACTAAAAGCTCCTAAAAGCATTTAGAAAAAATACAATCTTCAGGTGAAATATGCACACACACACACACACACACACACGTACACACATATATATACTCATGGGAAAGGCATGAATCCATCACTTCTTCTCCAGCTTTGTCAAAATAACAGGGCAGACTGACCTCTTTAGGTCTTGTATTGCAACTGGATCTATAAAGAAAATTAAATTCAAACCCTTTTCAAATATGTCATGTACAGGCGTGACGGTGTAAGGTTCATTACACTTCATATTTCACCGACCTTTGGGAAGACCAGAATCCTGCAGTGAATTGATAAAAAGGCTAATGAAAATGGCAAATGAGTAAATGATTAAATAAACACCTGTTATATATTGACCCTCGACCGAGCCGTCAATCAAGAGATGCATCAGTTTAAATAACAACGGAACAACGGAAGCAGGTGTACGTAGACAATTATATAACCGGGTGCTACAGACGGATTGGGTCAGTTCCAGTTGGAGTTGGAGTCAGTTGGGGGACAAAATGCCAGCGTGAGAATCAGCTTGCAGCCCTCAGTAACCCACGGTTAAGCAACCCCAGCCAAGATGAGAAAGAAGTGCTGCTATGGTCAGTAGAACTTTGGGTCAATATGTAGCAGTCTGTCCCCGTCTCCAACTCATCTCTCACACACAACCAACATCAACCCTTTCGAGAATAAAGTGTGAGAGATATATTTTTATAAAGAAGTGTGTTCGTTCGTTCATTGAATTTCGTCATTATGTTTGATTATGTTCTGCATATATTTGTATATGTATATGTATGCAGCTATACAACACACCGAGCTTCAAAATTTCATTCCTTTAAATTGAATGAAAATTTTGTTGAAAAACAAGAGTTATAAAGTCTTGTAAAAAAAGATAATGTTTGTCCGAGCATAAATATTTTAAGAAAGTGTAGATTCATGCATGAAATAAAGCAGTTTTTGTTAGTCTTAATCTAAATGGACATATTTGGTGTTTGTAAAAGATCTGTGTGTGAGTATGTCATTATGTGAGAGAGAAAGTATATTTATGCGTTAACATGTATAGAACTGAAGCTGAAATTTTTATCAGCAAACGGAGAGATTTGTAATAGCAATAATAATAGATGTATATAAACTATATCATATTTCTTCATTTTAAGATAATCATGCGATGTTAAAATTAAATGCCCCTTAAAGGAAAAGAATGTTGAATTTTTACTTAAACGAATTAAACCGAAAATGTTTCAGTTGATACAGAGTAATTCCATACCTACCAAATAAAAAATTATTTCTTCGCTGTTTATAAAATTGAGGTAAGCATGAAATCAGATTTTTAAAAAATGGTTAAAAAATATATTTTTAACAATCTAGGAGGGAAAAAATTTCTTAAATTATTTTAGGTTTTTGTCCTTCAAATTTTATATCTGCGAAATATCTCAAAGAAATTTTAAAACGAGTGCGAACGCCGATTGGTCAATAAAAGCAAAAATACAGATACAAAAATTATAACTCGACGCGCCTATTTTTGGCAAAAAAAAAAAAATCAATTCTTTTTTTAGTATGGAAATCAGTTGTTTTCCCAATATACAATATTTTGTTTGCGCACGGTTATATGGTTTCTCGTATTACTATCGATACTAATATTTTTAATAGATCTATTTAACCTATTGATGGGACATGACAGATACTACCACTCGGGGTCAGAGTGAACCAGGGAGTCACGGCAAGGAAGGGGTGACTACCCAAAGACATCCTGAACAGGATCCTCACCATTGGATGCAGTTTCAATTACCCACAGTTCCACTCTCATTCGCAGTGGCAGTACTTGTTAGGATCCTATCTATTGTCAAATAGTTCTGTTTAAAAATTATTTCTATAAGAGACGAATACGTGATATCATTTAGCTCGAGGTGCCCGTGGTGTAATGGTTATCGTCGTAGGAAATGGACACGGCGACACGAGTTCAAATCCTGGACGAGACTGATTTCATTTCACATAGCACTAATACCCTTAGGAAAGGTATGAATTCAATCATTCTCCTTCCAGCTATGGGTAAATAGTAGGGCAGACTAGGTTCTTCAGCCTTGGTGAGGCAACTAGTCTAGGAGAAGGAAAACTCTGAATTCAAACCTGTTAAACTCCGCTTAAAAATTGACCTTGTGTCATATCCAGCCCGAGCGGAGGGGTTGGGTAAATATGAAGAATAGTTACTCGAATTTATTATAGTGTATTAAGGTTTATTACTATTGGTTACCATATTCCAGAGAGTTTTCATTGTTCGAAGCACTCCTGAAACTACTCTTTTGATATAGTGTAAACCTGCACCGTCGTATTTCTTTTAATGTCCTCTGCATCCCCAAATTTTATTCTTGAGCAAGGTTTGATAGCCATGAGGTTTGTTGCACTTTTTAGAAATTGTTTTTGACTCGTCTAAACAGTAATCTAGACAACATTAAATTGCTAAGCAGTGTACACGTTTTCATTAAGATTGAAAAATGTCAAAAAAATCTTAAGGATTCAGTCTCGATATTTTTTTTTTATTAAACTCTGCAGATTCAAACTTTGGCGTTAATGTTATTTCTACGTCTGTAAGGAAATCAATTGAAGGAAATACATCAATTATTTTCCCCGCGGTAAAAAGAGGGAAAAAGTGCTCTTAAATTATCTGCAGAATTGGAATTGATTGAATCTTTCTGAAAACAATATGAATGTTTCTCGTGAAAGATGACAATGCAAATCTCATCATAATCCATAAATCCGGATCAAAGATAAATTTATAATCTTTTTTTTTTGTCTAATTCTTTTTAGCGAATAAAACCGGGCCATTAGCCTAATGAGTAGAGAGTTCGCCAATGGTCCGGGAGACTGGGGTTCAATCCCAACTCAAGTCATACCAAAGACTCAAAAAATGGTACTCGATGCCGCCTTGCTTAACACTCAGCATTATAAGGTAAGTGTAAAATGGAGCAATCCAGGAAATGGAGTAGCACCCTACCCTACACCTCGGTGTGGTAGCTATTGAAAAGGGAACCCTAGGTTCCTGCTCGACTGGGGGCGCCAACTTTCATCATTATCATGTCACGCCGCCAGCACGGATATCCCTGACCCTCTCTCGCCACCTGTCTCTGTTATTCATCGCTCCCTGGAGGTCTTCAAGGCTACATCCTGTATCAACACAGAGCTGTTGTATATAGGTTCTAGCTGGTCGTCCTGCCTTTGCTCGTCCATGTGAAGGGGCCCACAGGAGTATGTCGGTTATGAGTTCGGCCCTACTTCCCTAGCAGTGTCCCGCATGTCTGGTTCGTCTAACTTGGATAGTTTTTGTGATAGGTGGTAAGTGGCCGTACAGCTGTTGCTTTGTGGGGTGCCGCTTCCAGGACTTGTTCAATATTGCTTCCAACATTCTTCTGTAGTTACCATCAAGCTTTTTCTTTATGCGTTTTGTTAGCATCCATGTAGTGCATCCATATAGCAGTATCGACACGACCGCTGTTTGGAAAAAACTGCGTTTTATCTTATCAGTCAGGTCTGACTTCCATATGACCGATAGTCTATCGATAGCTGTCCATACCTTTGCTAATCCCGTGTTGATGTCTGTATCGGTTGAGGACACATTGCGTCCTAGGTAGGGGAATTTGTCCACTAGTTTCTGAGAATTACCTTTTAGTGTGGAGATGTCGCCACTCTGATTAAAGCACATATATTCCGTCTCGTGTGCGTCGACATGGAGGCCTATGCCAGCAGGTACTCGTTCCAGACTATGTAGCAGGGTTTCTGCTTGGGCGTGTGCATTTGCCAGAAGCACTATCTCATAGGCGTAGTCAGCGTCCATAATTGTTTGTACAGGGTATCTTCTGCTTCTTTCCTTTGTCAGCTTGAAACTGTTTTCTTTCATTTCATCAATAGACGTTCTAAGTACGTAGTCTAGACAGATGATAAAGAGGTATGGGGCTAATGTGTCTCCTTGCAGCACACCTGCTACAATGCCAAAGTAGTCTTAGTCTCAATCCGAGGAGCAAACTTTTCGTATTTTTATAAAGCATCATTATGGCTACAATTGTTTCTTTGGGTAGGCTGTAGGCAAGTAGTATTTGTTCCATCTTTCCTCTGTATATGAGAAGTCGACAAATAATATTGTTGCCGCTAGGTTTTTTTGCACGTACACGTTTTAAAATTCGATGGATAGTTAAAATTTGATTTTGTGGATCGATTTCTCCGAAAGCCATTTTGGTTTTTCTTAAATATCTTCTCAATTTTGGGTTCTATGTGGTTGCATATTAAAGCATTGTAGATCTTGGCCGCTATGAATGTAATGGTTATACCTCGGTAGTTTTTGGCTGATCCGATGTCTCCCTTCTTAGGGAAGGGGAGGATGCATCCCTTTGTCCATTTGTCAATTGTGTTTTGATTGTGTACGGTTTTACAGTGTTGGAGCAGTATGTCGTCGAATTTTCTGGTCTTCCATATTTCTGGGGGTATTTCATCAAGCCCTGCTGCTTTTCTGTTTTTAATTTTTCTTAGTACTGAGTCGAGTTCCTCTTGAGTAAACTGTCCTAGTTTGATGTGTAATTGTTTACTAATAATTCTCGTGATTGGTTCATATGTAACTTTCGGATGGTTTCCGAGTAAATTCTCGAAATCTTCTTGGCTGGTAGCTTTCAATTTAGCTTTAACAGTGCTCTTCTTTCTGCCCACTTCGTTTACCGTTTGCCATGCTATCCTAGATTGTCTATCTTCAACCGAGTCTCTAATCTTATTGATCTGATTTTGTATGTATTCTATTTGTTCATTTAGGTATATGTTAGCTAATTCATTTTGTGCCTTTTTAAGTTTCAGGGCATTGATATTTATCGGGTCCCCCATATTGCATTTGGAAGCCGTTTTCATGTCTGCGTACTTTGTTCTAACCGCTAATGTCTCCCATGGGACTCTGTGTTTAACTCTTTGTTTAGTTGATATGCAATATGCTGCTGCTTCTAGATGGGCACTGACGAAATTCTCATATGCGTCATTCGAAATATGTGTTTCTGACGTCTCCTGTAGTGCATCGAATTTGTTTCTTAGTGTTAACGTATATATATATATATATATATATATATATCTAATATCCCTGTTATTTAGTAGGGCCCAGTCATAGTGTACAGTGGTTGTTGTTCGGGCCGCATTCCTTCGTAGACTCAGTCGTATCTTTGCCATGATAATTTGGTGATCGGAGGACACACCCTCGAAAGAGGAATATGTCTCGTAATTCAATGTGCTATTATTCCATTTCTTATTTATAAAGACGTAGTCTATCTGTGCTTTAGTATTATTTGTGTAAGTGTCGGTCCATAGTTTTCTCTCCCTTTTCTGACATTTTGTATTGAGGTATGTTAATCTATTTTCTAGCGTGAAATCTGTTAAATGTTCCCCATGTCTATTTGACAAGTTGTGTCAGCTGAATTTTTTAGTTTACGTTTTTACCAATTTGGGCATTCATGTCTCCATTAATGACGAGGACGGTGTGTTTCGAGATGCTACGAACAAGGGAGGATAGCTCATTGTGGTAGGCGATGAGGTCAGTTTCTACTCTAACATTGGTAGAACTGTAGCAGGATATGATTGTTGCGCTGGAGTTGCCATTAAAAGTAGCAACCATCATCCTAGGTTGTATTGTTTCGATGCTATTAAGTGATTTTAGGGTCCGTGGACCTATAAGCATACCTACGCCTCCTATCGTGGCATTGATAGAGATTTTTCATGCAGATGCAGTGGCTAATGTTCATCCGTTGCCAGTATCGTGACATTTACTATGAGTGTACCTATGTACTTGTATGTATATTATGTCTATGCTATGATATATCGCCGATGCTGTCAGCTTAGGTAGTTGTCTTATTCTATTTAAAGTTCTAACTTTGAATGTCGCTATTTGTATTGTGTGTTTGCATTTTAGTAGTTTTTGTTTTTTCTAACACTGAGGCCAGGGCTCCAACCTCAACAGGACGCGCCCTTTTTCGCTCGCGCAAAGAGCGATGTGGTTTGAGCAGGTTGTTTGAGTGTGGGTCATGGTTATCTTTCGATGGCTGTTTTTATTCTCATCTATAGAAGCTACCCTTATTGATGAGCAGCAGTTGTTCCTCGATCGAACTATTTGATCCTGGTCGTAGAATCGTAGGATTCATACGCCTATGGTCTGGTTAGGCAAGGCGTTGAGCCGTCAGAGGATTTGTCCGCTTGCCTTTACGTCTACCATGCTGCTTCCCATGACTTTCGATAAATCCCCCACTTCTGCCCGTATTAGGTTTTAACTTAGTTAAAGTTCATAATTACTTTCTTTTTAAATTTCATAGGAATCCTTATTTATGGTTCTTTGCATCCTAATAGCATTCTATTTTACGCCAACTTTGGCTTTCCATTTCTAATAAAGTCCAATTGTATTAACTTCTCTTGACCAAGTTCAACTGTTACTTAGAGTTACAGTATTTGTCTTTTTGCATTTAAAGCACAGATAATATACAGTAGTGATTTTACAAATAAAAAAGGTAAAATCATTCATACATTTTAAAATGACAGTATAGTAAAAGACAATATATCTGGTCGTTATTTGAACTCTGCCAAACGTGGAGTGGATTTGCCTAGTATTTCGGTAGACGGTTTTACACAGTCCTTGTCGCCTAGGCTACTAAATTTCTTTTATATAGATATACAAGTGTTTTCTAGCGCTTGATGGGGAGGGGGTCATTCATTTATTCGTTTCCCTTTTTTTTTCTTTTCTCTCTAAATATTTCATCATTAACACGAAATTCCCAAAATTATTCTTACCTTACTCAAACTTTAGGGTGTCCTCGTGGTGTAATGGTTAAAGGGTGTCCTCGTGGTGTAATGGTTAAAGCGATGAACTGCGGAATCGTAGTACGCGAGTTCGTACTCCAGTCGCGCTATTACGTTCACTTTCGGGCAAATACCCTTGGGAAAGGTATGAACCACCTTATTCTCCCTACAGCTATGGGTAAATAGTAGGACGGACTTGGTTCTTCAGCCTTGGTGAGGCAACTAGTCTAGGAGAAGGAAAACTCTGAATTCAAACCTGTTAAACTCCGCTTAAAAATTGACCTTGTGTCATATCCTGCCCGAGCGGAGGGGTTGGTAAATAGTACCTTACTCAAACTTTGGTTTTCCATTTCTAATAAAGTCCAATTGTTTTAGCTTCTCTTGACCAGGTTCAACTGTTACTTGGAATCACAGTGTTTGTCTTTTTACATTTAAAGCGCAGATAATAAGCAGAAATAATTTTACAGATAAAAAAGATAAAATCATTCATGCATTTTAAAATGATAATATAGTAAAAGACAATATATCTGACCGTTATATGAACACCGTTATTCCTGAAATAGTACGAAGATTGTGTCGCAGCAATTTTATAATTAAAGACATCAAGAAAATCAGCTTTCGAAATACTGTTTTATTCCTCCGTTCGAACTCCTACCATTGTTACCGGTGGAAGTCACTTCTATGAGAAATACTGAATGTCTTCATGCACCACTTGCCTGATAAGAAACTTATACCCTCCTCGGTCCCCGACCTGATTGACTTTCTGTGATTGTGGTCTATCATGGCGTAGATTTCACTAACAACTTCAGGAGTTGTTTCTCAACTTTTCATATCATGCTGCTGGTTTGAATTTATAATTTTCCCTTTCCTTTATAAAAAAAAAGTACGATGAATAATTTTCATTATTTTGAAATATTAATTTCGCGCATGTACTTTGTTTGTTTCAGGTTTTGTCGACTGTGCAGCAAAATATAGTCAGTTGGGCACTGTCTGTGAGAAAAGCAGCACCGTAACACCCCCTCCAGAAATTTAGAAACTGCATGCTGTACTACGTGGCATTCACAACAAAAGCTCTAATACGAAGATTTCGGATCGTTTGGGTGTCAATCTTTGGTCAGAGCAGATGATTCTAAAGGAATTGGATGAGTCCAATGGTGATGACAAAGATACGGCTGCTTGGAAGCCTCTCTCTTATCGTTCTGATAAATATAAATTCTAACCAGAAACACTCAGCTAAAAAATGGCCTTATGTCACATCCTTGCCGTGGCAAAGGAGTTGGGTAAACGAATATCCAGAAATAATTTATCTGAGTTTAGCCTGCCCACCATTATAGATCAACGAGTTGTATGAAGCAATAAGTGAGATAGATCTCACAAAAATAGTTTGTAAGCCCAACTTTCTAACCCTGACCCCACGCGAAGCGCCCCAAGTTCGCCGAGATTTGCTTAATCTGATGCAAAACTCTTGGATTGCTTCAGAAGATCTAAATGAAAAGATTTGATGAAAGTGGAAGCAGATTCCTTCAATCCTAACTGGACAGAGAAAGTAAATTAGAATTTGATATGGCTGTTGATAAAAAAAAAATCAGGTTTCTATCACCATCTCATTCTCAAGGTAAGCCATAAAAATTATCTTTGAATTACTTCCTTCCAGCAAATCAAGAGAATTACACAGATTTCAATTTCGAGAATTTCGTTCACAAATTTGTATAAGCCGCAGTTTCGTAGTTTTTCAATGGCACCTTGGAAATATCTCATTTTGACGTGTTACTGACTGCTCTTATTTTATTTTTATTTTTATCTCTTCAGGTCTCCAGGAATCTTCTCGGTATTCTAGCTGTGCTGTGGCCTGGGTGTTCACGATTCTTTCTCTGATTTACAGTTCCACCAGTTTCTTTTCCAACCCTTTAAAGATCGTTCCAGTTGCTCCAACTATAATTGGTATCACCGTCACCCTCATATTCTGCAACTTTTTCAGCTCTCAGGCAAGATCTATTTTTCAATTTCTTTCATTTCATTCTATTTCATTTCATTCTATTGCAAAATAGATTATAAATTCTTTTTCCTTGTTAATTAACACTACGTTTTGTATTCTGTCTATGATAGAGTAATCCGTTTGTATCTCAAAGACTGAGAGAATCTTACGAGTCTCATTTTCAAAAGACAGATTCTAATTTGTGCATATACCATTTGTTAACATAGTTAAATTTCAATCTCTTGCACAATTCCCAGCGGATTACCTTTCATACCCAATCATACTTAATCTTTCATTCCTATTGTGGCAGTTTGCTGCATTCGTTTATTAACCGTTTCATCTCTGTCCCTACATAACTTATGGTATTATTTTGTGATGATATAATTTGAGATTCAGTTTCTCTCTTTAAGTTCTTCCTTTGTAACTCTTTTCAGGTCATTTCATATGCAATGTCCTTTGTTTGTCACTTAAAGAAGTCATATAATTGTTTTTCTTCCTTTTTTGTTTCCTAGATTTTAAAAATTATCCTTATCCTGTTATTACTGGCTTCTGTAATCAATTCAAACCTTCTCCGGTCCAGACTCATATGCAGTGAAGATTGGCATTACAGCTTCTAATGTTATCGACATCCAGCAGATTTGCTGAGAATGTTTCTCTGAGAGGACATTGTAATAATAAATCTCAGGCTTCGTGGTCTTTGTCATATAAAACAAGACTTATTAAATACAAAAAGATTACCTCTCTTAACTCCACAATATTTTAGGTATTCTCATGAATACTGACAGACTGATAACCAAAATCTAAATCCCAGAAAAACCAGGATCCATATGGTCCCAACATAAAATCTTTTAAGGTCCTCGCAAACAAAATAGTAAATTGGGAGTCCACGTTGATATTTAGTGGTTAATTAAAAAAATTGCTTTAGACGTGATAAACACAATAACTTGATTTCCTTCTCTAACGCTTCCCATTGTTTAATATATCAGTTTGGTTTGGCTTACTTTTATGGCATATCAGCCATTTTAGGTTATTTAATGAAAAATCCTCTTCATAAATATATATTAGATAAGCATGATTTGTAAACACATTTTGTTAAAAGCACTTTTAAAACTCATTCTTTTTCACATAGTTAAATGGTTCAAAGTATTGCTATTTATCACAAACAATTCATCAACTCCGAGCTAAAGAGAATCTGGGAATGATGACAATGAAGGGGTACTCGGCATTCCACAAAGTTTTAGCATTACTGAAACTTCACCATCAGATTATTTATCGGAGGTGCCCGTGGTGTAGTCGCTATCGCCGTAGGAAATGAGCACGACGATACGAGTTCAAATCCTGGACGAGACTGATTGCATTTCACATAGCACTAATACCCTTGGGAAAGCTATGAATCCAATAATTCTCCCTCCAGCTATGGGTAAATAGTAGGACAGACTAGGTTCTTCAGCCATGGTTAGGCAACTGGTCTAGGAGAAGGAAAACTCTGAATTGAAACCTGTTAAACTCCGCTTAAAAGTTGACCCTGTGTCATATCCTGCCCGAGCGGAGGGGTTGGTAAATAGTACCATCAGATTATTTAATGTCATATCCAGGACACTCGTTAAGGAGGGGTCTTAACCCTCTGCAGTGAGGAAGTTGGTGTATTGTACAGCCCCAGGCGACTAGACTGTCAACATATCAAATATATTGGATAAAATTAATTTACTTCATAATCCGTTTTAAGGAAAAAACTCTGATTTCATTTTCTCTGAAGGAGCGATTACTACTTTTCTAGGAAAAGTACAGTTCTGTAAAATGTATATCAAACGACGTTCGTTATAACAAGTTCCTAGTTTGGAATCGATTAGCAGTGATCTGTCCGATAATTACCTTGAATTGTATGCTGAACATTTGAAAGAGTTTGCACCGAGATATGCAAGTTCGATTTAGCTCAATATACCACATTGGGTGACACTTCCCTTTGAAGCTAATGTCGCTCTTGTAGATATCTATTTACCGAAGAATCTCATTGAATTGCAAAGTGATTGAATATTTCAAGCATGATTTAGAGATGGGAAGCATAATGTTCGTAAAAGTAATACCACTGCTAAAAAGATATCCACTACTCTAGGAGAAAGCAAAGTTGTATATATCTGCTTTTCCTTCATTTTACTTCATTGTTAGGTTTCAGCTGTATCTCTAATTTACGCTCAAAAGCTCATAACTAATTTAGCATTGTACACAAGAGGTGATCATCAATGCAATGCTAACGTTGGAACCAAATATTGAAAAACTAGCAGTGCAGCATCAAGGAAATAAAGTATCACTAAAGTAATATCTTTTTTGAATAAATACGTCTTTGTGTATTTACTTATTTTACTTGTGAACATTAATTTTTCATTTAGCCGTCAAAGTTTATGCGCAATAAATTATTTTGGTTTGGTAGTATTTTATGACATATCAACGTTTAATGGTAATGACAAATTTTGTATATATATATATATATATGTTGCGTAGCCATATACACGAATATGGCCATGTGCGAAATAGACATGTAATGTTCATAACGATAGAACATATAAAGAACATAGGAATCTCAATATTCGAAAACACGTAACGACTTCTTGTTCAGGTACGAAACCTTTTTATTAACTTTGAGTTAAAGGTTTCGACGTAAGGAGGAGAGACACAATCTTCTATGCTGTCCTATTCATTTGGCCCCCAACTCGAGCGCCCCCCCCCATAGGGCGCAAGTTCGCTTCGCGCCTGCGAGCTCCAAAATCGATCCTTCTCGTTTGGGGTCTAAAACCCGACTCTTATTTTCTTCAAATTCTCACACAAACTTCCGCGTGCTTCCGGTGCGAGATGTCACCCGCACCTTGTCACCCAATATCGTCTCGGACTGTTATGACATCTGAGTGACACCTCCATCCACCCGCGCGCACCCGCGTTAACACCTGCTTCAATCTTACACCCAACCAACCCATGTGCTGAGCCGAAAGGTTCTCAGCCTAACTAAACTCAAAGGCATGAACCGAAATCCCTCGGCTATTTCATAACATATATATATATAAGCAAATAGTTTGTAGGTGACGAGCCAGAGCACCTTTGTTTGCTTACAGTTAAATGTTTCAAGTATCTTTATTCAACGCTAATAATTCTATTTTATATCAATAATTTGTCTGCACACAGCTAAATAGTTTCGAGTGTCACTAACACAAGTTTTGCTCCCTAATAGTAATAATTCTATTTAATATTAATCATTTTTCGCACACAGTTAAATGGTTATCGTCGTAGGAAATGGACACGGCGACACAAGTTCAAATCCAGGACGATACTGATTGCATTTCACATAGCACTAATACCCTTGGGAAAGGTATGAATCCAATAATTCTCCCTCCAGCTATGGGTAAATAGTAGGGCAGACTAGGTTCTTCCACCTTGGTGAGGCAACTAGTCCTGGAGAAGGAAAACTCTGAATTCAAACCTGTTAAAACTCCGCTTAAAAATTGACCTTGTGTCATATCCTGCCCGAGCAGAGGGGTTGGGTAAATATTGTTAGATGTTTCAAGTATTGTTATTCAACGATAATGATTCTATTTTATTTTAATAATTCGTCGGCACACAACTAAATAGTTTCAAGTATCGTTAACACAAGTTTTGCTATCTAATACTAGTAATTCTATTTAATATTAATCATTTTTTGCTCACAGTTAAATAGTTTTAAGTATTGTTATTTAACATTAGTAATTCTATTTACCAAGTATTCCTATCTAATACAAATTAGTTCTTAGTAAATCATTGAATTTTTTTTATTTGACCCACACATAGGACCCTAACAGGTAGTACTATTCCAGGTCAGAGTGAACATAACAGTTATGGTAATGAAAGGATACTCCACATTCCCTAGACTCCAGGACTGGAACCTCACCATTCGATACAGTTTAGTCATACTCAAGACATGGTTTCAAGTATTGATACCGAACACAAATAATTCTATTCAATATCAACCATTTGTTTGCACACAGTTTAAATGGTTTCCTGTATTACTATCTCAAAGCAATTAACCCACAGCCAGCCTCTGCCTTCTAGCACCTTTAAGATGATATAGGATTGGGTACTTGTTTGTCACTGGAGCAATTTGAAGAATACAGTCGGAACATAATCAGCTGATTGATCACCTATTTAGTCCAGTAAGGGCTAAAGTGGAGTGTTGCAGGTCATGTGACAACTTTGGTTGCAGGTTCATGAATTATTCAACCCCCAGGATTCTGTCCTCAAACATTACGAGTTGCCACCCACGACCAACAGGGAGCCTTGTTTGGGGATTATCCCCCCATGCAGAGATGCAGTTGGTATATTCTTCAGCTCAAGCCGGCAGGGTTGCGCAATTAGTCAGCCCAGTTGCCTGGTGATGTAGAATACACCGACTGCATCTCGGCAGAGAGATAAGATAACCCCTAACGAGTGTCCTGTTATGACGCTAAATTATATGATGGTGAGGCTCCATTTCTGGAGCGCTGGGGAATGTCGAGTATCCCTTCATTGCCATTACTCTCAGATCCATTTTAACTCGGAGTGGTAGTACCTGATAAGGTCTCATCTATGATCAAATAAAACTATATAATCATTTATTAAACTTGAAACCATTTAACTGTGAGTAAACAAATGATTAATACTTAATAGAACAATTAATAATAAAAAGGAATACTTTGAGCCATTTTACTCTGAGCCAATAAATGAGCTCTGGTTCGTTTGAAAATTGTTACCTTCAAACTATTCGTTAACAAATCATATATATCTAAACATTAGTATAAAAAAATTGCATTGAATAATCTACAAAGATTGATATGCCATAACACAAGCAACCTACCAACAAACCAATAAATTAGTTATACTTTTAACTATATATAATTCCTAATAATATTAATTATAAAAATACAATAGGATATTTTAAACATCGAATTGGTATGGGAGTCCACCAGAGTAGAATAGTAGACAGAGAGATTCATAGGTAAAAAAAAAAAAAAAAAAAAGGCTGAGAACCACTGTTCTAAATTCAACGAAGAGATCTGGCTGACACAGGTTTTTAGGTGGAATGTGTCTCCACCTTCTGTTCAGTTCGTTTTTTTATTAATGACATATTAACCTTCGTGGGTTATTTAATGCCAAAGCCATCCTTGTAGATGAACAGTAGTGGTACTATTTAACCTATAGCAAGGGGTTTATATCCTTCCTAAAGTATATTAGTCTGAAAATGAACGTAATAGCGCGACTGGACTCCCATCCTCTGTCTATTATTATCGCTTCATTTCTAAAGGTATCTCCATCTCAAAATGCTTACCCATTCTCTTGGTAACCATTACAAGAAGGAGATGGCTACCTCCCTCGAAATATGTATTTAGATCCTCTCAGTCGTATTTAGGAGTCGCACTAAGAAGGAATCCATTTAATCTCAACGGTGATTCGACTTTTAAAAAATAAAAGTTTAGAAACCAAATCATTTTTTTTATAAATTCAGCTTATACTACGTCTAAAAGTCTGAAAAATAATAGACTTAGATTTTTATTTGAAATATCAATTAACTTTTAGGGAATTTCTAATGAACGAACAAACAAACCCGACGAAGTCTTCTTCCGTACTCCCCACTCGGAATAAACAAGGTGGTAATTCAAATTAAAATCAAATACGAATAATTATCCTAAACTTTAATAAAAGTGGCTCAACCAACTTTATTTTTAATAAATGTCCATTTCACAATCCGTATGTAATATGGATAAGTACCGCTTACAAATAATCGTCTTAAACTTTAATAAAAGTGGCTCTACCAACTTTATTTTTGATGTCTATTTTACAACCCATATGTAATACGAGTAAGTACAGCGAGTCTATATAAACAATTCACGTATTTAAAAACCATCTAATGTTTCTTAGGCGAGTTTAATTTCAAGTGGACAGGATTTTGATATTTTGGGGATTGTGTCATTAAACTAATAATAACATTTTCCTATTCTGTCAACATCTGATTGGCTTGTTCTAGTACCATGTCACTTGTTGTGTTTTTAAAGGAAGTCGCTAATCTTCAAACACGCCCATAAATAAACATATGGGAGCGCTGAAGCTGTTGCTTAGTTAGGCACATCACTATTATAAAACTATTCACGTAGATGAGAGTTCTAATCAACCTACGGAGGAACAACTTTTGATCTTTCAAAGCCGCACCTTTTGATCATTTTATCCTAGGAACTGGAACGTTCGTTATAAGTAAACCATTTTAACTTTTTATAGATTGATATTACTTATAATAATCACTAGACGACACATGACACCGGTGAAAGCGGTCTACGGTGATATTGATATTTCTCTCTGTGTGTGTGTGTGTGTGTGTGTGTGTGTGTGTGACTCTGTGTGTTTGTGTGTGTACAAAAAACTAAAAAGATTAAAAGTCTTCCGAGGATGAAAGCTAATACATAATGCGTTAAAATTCCCGAGTTGACGTATGTTGCTTGATAGGCCGAGCAGTACGATACTAAATCTAACGTAAAGTTGGGCGGGTTTCGATCCCAGCTTGAAGCGCCCTGCGTATCTAGCCAGACTGAAGAGTTGAGATATAACGAAACAGTCTGTCTGTGGATGACAATACATACGCTCCCCTCCCGGGGGGCAGAGTACTCTGGCGAAGGAATTAATGGCTGCCACCCGCGTAATGCAAAGCTCTTCTAACGAACGGATCACTCCGGTATCCGGTAACGCAAAAATGTAAAACAAATGAAAGCTAATACATAATGCGTTGTAATTCCCGAGCTGACGTAGGTCGCCTGTTGGCTGAGCGGTAGGATACTAAGTCTAACGTAAAGTTGGGCGGGTTTCGATCCCAGCTTGAAGCGTCCTGCGTGTCTAACCATATGGAATAGTTGTGATACAACGAAACAGTCTGTCTGTGGATGACTATATATGTAACCCTTCTACACAAGTGTGATGTGGCACAAGGTCAATGTTTAAGCGGAGTTGAACAGGTTTGATTGCGGGATTTTCCTAGATTTTCCTTTCGAATTGCTGAATTGATCTTATGATATTACCATACCAAAATTAAAGCGTCCAGTCTACTTAACTATTTTTATCCATAGTTGGTGGGGAAATAGTTGGATTCATACCTTTCCTAAGTTTAATTGTCCACTGTGAAATGCAAAAAGCCTCGTCCAGGATTTGATATATTACTAAAATTGTATATTTATAAATAAATACACACACGCACACACACACATATGTATATATATATATATTTGATTGAACATAATAGACATTTTTTGTCTTCATATTTTTTTGTTAATCCTTTCGAATTGCTGAATTGATCTTATGATATTCGGCGGGAATTGGTTGATAAATCTTCCATAATTAGTTATTTCCCAAGTACTTTCTGCCCAACTTTGGGCCATCATCAGGGGAGGATGTATTACAAAAGTAATGTAACTTTTGTATGTACATTACTACTTAGTAAGTTGGAGTTTTTAAATTTATGATAGTATATAATAAGTGTTATTTTTTTATAAGGATCAGTGGGGAGTATGTTTCTATGAATCACTGTTTTTAATATTTTTTTCATCCGATTTATAATTGTCGTGTATTTGGTTGCGGTAACCATAACTAATCATGGAAGGTTTATCAATCAATCAATTCCCGCCGAATATCATAAGATCAAGACAGCAATTCGAAAGAATTAACAAAAGAATATATAGGCAAAAAATGTCTTATTTTCAATCAAATATGTATCAATAAAAAAAATGCTGCCAATATATATATATATATATATATATATATATATATATATATTGAGAGAGAGAGAAAGAGAGAAGCAGATTATAATAAACAAATCCTAGTTCATTATTTATTTATGTTTGCATTTCTAATTTGTGGTCCAAATTATATATATATATATATATATATATATATATATATATATATATATATATGTATATATATATATATATTAGGGTAGGTCGATTTTGGAACTGTAAAAGATAGCATTCACAGAAAGTCACAAAATAATGTCAAAAGTTACCACAAGAAATATCTTTCTTCAAAAATTTGTATTTATTTGAGGAATCAAACTTAAAGACCAAATAAATTGGGACTTTTATCGCGGTATAGGTGTCACCGGCAACACGCGTCGCTTAAATAAAACCCGAACTTTAACAAAAATAAAATAATACAATACACTTAATGATAAATATTTTTATGTTTAGAATTCCTTTTCTTTAGAAATTAAATGAAAATATCAAAATTAAAAAGGAATAAAAACACTAGAATATTTAATTTAGTATACGAATAACTATTTACATATGCCGTTTTATCTATTGTATATTTTTTATGGTATTACCTCCCGCTAAACGATTGTTTTCTTCTTTATTGTTTATGATTTTAATTAACACGAATATCTCTTGAATTTTTCATTGAAATAGATTTAACTATTAAAAAATACAACTTATATAATTATTCTGATTTGTTTATATTTTCAAAGTTAGTGTTTATTCATTTAAAAAACTGTTTACGAGCTAGATACGGTAGATAAAAGTGCTATAAAAAAAAGTAAAAAGGAAAGACAGGGGTCAAGAAAAAATTTACATTCAACACCAACAGCTTCAACATCAAATCTCCAGGGTAATGTTTCTTCCCCCTCCTACTCATCTTCTCCAAGTGAAGAACCAGAAGAAGAATAATTGCAGCCAAAGAGTCATCCAAAAGGACCTAATAGCCAAATCAAATTTCCAAGATATGCTCTCGAGTTAGTCAGGGGAGACATATCTTCTAATCTTGGCGCCAGCCTTGCCAATGCTTGCTCTTGAATTTGAAGACTATGGGCCTTCTTATACCCAATATTAATATAAACGATATTATTATTGTTAAATGTAAAGTTGACAGAGCAAAGACTAAAGTGAAAACAACTGCCTAACAAAAACATGATCCAAGTATGAAAAATCTTATATGTATTGCTGTTGATGGGAGAATGGTTAAGGACACATTGCTGTACAAGGAAATTTGTGGAGGAAAATTAACAGAAAACAATGAAAAACTAAGGGAACAGAACACCATTTAACTTTTACAAAGGAGATGCCATATGAAAGTAAATATTTGACACAGAGTTCTTCCTAATATTGGTGCAACAGGTGCTGTTCATGCTGAGCAAGTGGAGGATGTTTTGCATGAATTCAATAGTGAGAACACTATTAAGGCTATCCTCGTTGACAACACTAATGTCAACACAGGTTGTGAAGGTGGAATGGTTGCAATTTTAGGAAAAAAAAAATTTTAATCTTCACACAATTGGTTCCTCTCTGCACCATATGAAAATACCTTTCAGAGCCCTTTTTAAAAATATAGATGGTTGCGCAAAAAGCCCTACAGCATTCAGTGGCCCCCTGGGGAAATTATGCTAAAAGGATTGTCATGATTTACCCCAAATATCATTTTCTACTATTAGCAGATCTCGGGATTCAATTTTGAAAATTGATGAAATACATGATCTCAGTTGTGACCAAAGACTTCTGTATGAATACGCAGTAGCTATTTCTCGAGGTAAGGTTGACTCTTGATATGCCTCCTGGAAAATTGGTCCTTTAAACCAGGCAAGATGGTTTACTTTGGCCATCAGGCTCATGTGTTTATGGACTCGTGGTACATACCCTCAAAGGTCCACAACAAAATTCCACAGTTTAATAAATTTTATTGTAAATGTATATGCCACTTGTTGTTTTGAAATTAAAAGAAATTATAAATTCCACAATCAGCAACTGCACATTTTAAATATGATCCAGAGAATTAAGGAGCAGCCTCATGAAATCCAACAGATAGCATTAAGAAATATACAACGTAATATATTTTGTTTATGGCCAGAAAACCTTCTATATTCTATGGTCAAATCTGAGGAAGATGAAGTAAGAGAAGAAGCTTTAAAAAGAATTTTGGCCATTAGGTAAGTAAATATTTATTCATATATCACTGACTCCATTATTCCAATTTATAAAATCATTCTTAAAAAGATTTTATCTAATTTCACTATAATTATTAAAGCAATAAAGATTGGAATTTTTTAATAATTCAGTTAATAATTTTTTATATTCTTTCAGGAGTGGGGAGTCAACCAGGAAATGCTTAAAAAGAATACCAACTATTAATTTTAATGCCACATATTGGACACAGTTAATAGATTTAACATGTGGCATTTTTGAACTACCAATGACAGAAGATTTTTCTGAATCTGAACTTCGAGAATCATTGTTAAATGGAACCAAGCTTTATTTGCCAGATTTGCCCTCACGTTCTCAGGCAATGGAACAGACAGTCAAGTTAACAACGGAAGCTTCACAAACTGTATATGGTTTTGAAGCAAGGCATCAACACATAACAGCCAAAGTTTTGAGTCAGAAATTGAGAACAGTATTTTTGTCTAAGGGCTCTTATAGGGAGCAATTTGACTCTATATATTAAGCTCTATTAAAATAGTGTTTGTTTTTCCTTATTTTTTTGTTTGTTATATTTTTACTTATAACAGAAAAAATCAATTTTTAAGGTATTCAAAAATTACTGCTTAATTCATAACTGTAAAAGGGAGTTTATAGAAGCAGATACTGAAAATGGGGGGGGCAGATTTTCAATTAAAAGATTAGTCATCATTTCTTTAATTAATATCATTTTTATAAAATAAAAGGACATTCCCTGATTTAAATACTAACATTATTTGGTTTTCACACTAATATTCAAGGCAAATCTTGCAAAAACGAGGAATTTTCAGTATATATTTGTCTACGATCTTTCAAACCAAACACTCAAAAAACGTTCAACTATTTGATTTAATTTTTTGTATGAGTACTTAATAGATCCATACACAACTTTCGGTAAGAGGGATTTTTTAATATTTTGAGAAAAGTGAAAAATCAACCTACCCTAATATATATATATATATATATATATATATATATATATATATATATATATATACCCCCTAACCCCGTAGGGTCGAGTTCTCTAGCGAAGAAGTAATCGTGTTGCCATTAGCGTCTATTGCAAGTCTCTTCGTATTTGAATTGAGATCTTGCCGGCCGTTGAAGGGATGTATGTAAACAATAGTAATTGTGATTCATAACCGTTTAAAATTTACTTCGCAGGTAATATCTCCTCGTGGCTAAATGGTTAGAAGCTTTGGCTTGGCGTTTGAGTCAACCGTGTTTCGATCCCAGCTACGGGGAGATACTGTCTAGCCACACTGATGAGTTCTGATAGAACAAAACAGATCTGTCTGTGGATGACTATATATATATGTGTGTGTGTGTGTGTGTGATTGGAAGAAAAACTCAACCGATCATCATTTGGCAATTATGAATTTATTTCATTTGGTCCTGCTATTCTAGTGTCTGTTGAAATATACTTTTTTTCTAGGGCTTCATTAAATATTCTCTTATTTTCATTAAACATTTTTTTGTTAGAAGATAATCTCTTAATCCTTATAATTCAGTATATGTTTGTTTATTGATCTGGTGTGGTTGGAGTTGACATTAATGTAAACAGGTGTTTGGTTGTTTTTTGCTAAATGGTTTAAAGGTATTGTTCATTAAATTAAAAGTAAAGTCAAGGAAATTAACTCACTCTATATGTTGCCCACTCGGTTGGAGCTGTAGAATACATCGACTACTTCTCCCCAACGTGTGTCCTGATATATGACACTAAACAATCTGATGGTGAGGTTCCAGTAATGCTGGAGTTTTGGGGAATGCGAAGTCCCCTTTATTGCCATCGCTCCCTGGACTACTCTGTCCCAGAATGGCAGCACCTGATAGGATCCTATCTATTAGTCAAATAGAATTAAACTGTGTAATTATGTTAAACTCAGTTGTTTGGAATAGGACTGTTTTGACATTTAAATTGCCTACTTATGCTAAACTGCATTGCTTGCAATAGAACTGTTTTGTCATTTATACAGCGTACTTATGCTAAACTGAATTATTTGAAATGGAACTGTTTTCGTATGTTAAACTGAATTGTTCGAAATAGAACTATTTTCGGCATTGAAACTGTACTTACGCTGAACTGAATTGTTTGAAATAGAAATGTTTTGACATTTAACTGTGCGTAAACAAAAAATATACTTATACTAAACTGAATTGTTTGAAATTGAACTGTATAACTAAACTGAATAGCTTGAAAAAGATGTTTTTGACAATTAAACTGTATACTTATGCTAAACTAAATTGTTTGAAATAGAACTGTTTATTGCATAAAAATGGAAAAGGCATTAAATAACCTACTCTGGTTGATGTGCCATAAAACCATAAAACCCAAACAAACAAACAGATCACTCCATATAAGAAACCACGCTCTTCAGATAGATATCACATAATGAAAAGAAAAAAATATGATAATCTTCTTTCAATGGATTCTTATTCTTTAAAAAAAGGAATAAAAAAAGAAAGAAAGAAAGAAAGAAAGAAAGAAAGAAAGAAAGAAAAAGAGCGGAGTGAACAAAAAATATGTTGGTGTCAAAACTGAATGTAATGTCAATGGCTGGTGTCATAAATCCTATTGTGTCTAAAAAAAATTTAACCAGACTCACAGGCCCTTCAACATATGAAATCTTTTCAATAAATTAACTTATTTCCATTTCAAGAAAAATTCGTCTATTTATTTATTTATTTATTTATTTATTTTTGGTTGGTTTCTCATATGGTTTGACAAGCTGAAATAAATTTATGAGAGCCGAATGACGATCAATACAGATTTTCTTCCATTTACATGAATTTACTCAGTATGAAATTTTGAAATTTTTATATATCAATCATCATACATTGAGCACTCCAGGAGATTTATAAGAATCCTCTTATATATTCTCAAATTGAATCATTTCCAACCTATCTTCTGTGGATATAACATATATCATCATCATCATCATCATGTCGTGCCGCTAGCACGGATATCCCTGACCCTCTCTCGCCACTCCTCCCTATCGTTCATCGCCTCTGGCTGAGCTTCAGGGCTACATCCCGTATCCTCACATAGCTGCTGAATGTATGTTCGAGCTGGTCGTCCTGCTTTTGCCCGGCCATAAGTGGGGTCCATAGGTGTACATCATTTGAGCTCGTCCCTGCTTCTCCAGCAGTATCCTGCATGTCTTGTTCGTCTAACTTGGATAGTTTTCGTGATGGGAGGCAGGTGGCCGTATAGTTGGTGCCTTGTGGGATATATACATATATATATATATGTATATATATATATATATATATATATATATAGTTTTCTATATGCATTCATAAAAAGTACTCATATGATAGAGCTTATATATCTAAGAATAGTGTCGACACAGAGTCAATGTTGCTTGGTGACATATATTGTCAGTACATAAAGGGATACCCATCACTATCCACCACATGCGAACAACTTTGTCTGATCACATAGGCGGGAAACTGACAGTCACCTAGCGCCGTTGATTACATTTCTACTCTATTCTAACTTATATATATATATATATATATATATATATATATATATATATATATATATATATATTGAGAAAGCAGGAACAAATAATACATTAGAACTTCTTTCAAGTACCAGCTCAAGCCGAATCTCTGCCGCATAGCCTGGAGTAAGTAGCAAAAGGCATTGGTCTCTTCGTGAACCCAAATGAAATAAAGTTCATGCATTTTCATCAAGGTGGTGCAATCTCCTCATTACATGACAAAAACCTTTTCATATACCTCGGTATTAAATCTCATCTACAGAAAATGATGTTAATATGCGCATAGGTAAAGCATGCACTTCTATAATCACGTTAACAACCATATGGAAATCCAGTCTCTCTGACAGAATAAAACGACAATTCTTCCATGCTGAAGCATCACATGGACTTTAACGAAACACTGAGAGAAAAAGATAAATTGGAACTACACAAGGATGCTGCGTGTTCTTTTGAGCGAATCCTGGAAGCAGCACCATATAAAACAGCAGTTGTACGACCACTTACCTCCCATCTCGCTAACCATCCAAGTAAAACTGGATACTGCTGGAGAAACGGCGTTCTCCTGTGGAGTCCAACACATTGACACACCATGGAGGTGTCCGTGGTGTAATGGTTACCGTCATAGGAAATGGACACGACGACCAAGGCTTTTAAACTTTAGAATGGCAACTGGTCAAGGAAAAGGAAAACTCTGAATTCAAACCTGTTAAACTTAGTTTAAAAGATATTGACCTTGTATCGCATCCAGCTCGTGCGGAGGGATGGGTTAATAAATAAATATGAACACATCAGTGTTAGGCAACCATCAAAACTTACATTCATCTGCTCTGTTCGGACACTAGACTGCCGTCTAGACGACTTACCAAGATTGATTGGAACGGCGTGAGAGAATAAAAGGAATCGGTGCTGTTGGTGTTCTGTGATTGTTGTTATCATTATTTTACTCCTTTCCAAGAGCTATTTTGCAGCTGTAATTGATTCTACACCTCCTCTTTGAATTTTCTCTCATAAAGAAAAAGATGGCGAGGGAAACTTTTTCTGAAGTAATTTGAAGGTTTGTTTTGACGTATAGCGCAGTAGTAAGTCATAACATATTATCTCTGCAGAAAATGAAAGAAGACCTCTTTGTTTGTAATGTTGTCTTTTTTGTCATTTTTTAGAATTGAAGATGAGTGTCCTTCCATCACATTTTGTATGCAATTATAAAATTTTCTAACATGCTAAATCTTGTAAGTTTAGCATTGTGTCCATGTATAAACCACTGTGGTAATGGTATAGGGTTTTCATCGCATAGGAGCTGAACGTGAAGATTTCGATCAATGCGAATACATTCTTTTATAGATGGAAAATGTGTTTTAGGGTTAAAGATTATTCTATAAATTAGAATGTAATCTTCCGGGTTTTTTTTAATTCAAAACCGTTAAGACGAAATTTTTCTTCTTCCAAATGATTAAAATCCTTTATCGTGTCAGCTGAAAGAAAATCTTGTAATTCATCTGGTTGATAAATCCGTCGGAGTTTAGGAAACTTTCTTAATTCTGTTGTAGTCGTCATAAGATACTGTTTTCTTATTTTTTCTGAATGGATTATACAAATTGGATGTAAATCCCAATTCAGTTTGTTTTGCGTTCCTTTCGAAATGAATTTTTCCTATTTACCTACCCCTCCGCTCGGGTAGGATATGACACAAGGTCAATTTTTAAGCGGAGTTTAACAGGTTTGAATTCAGAGTTTTCCTTCTCCTAGACTAGTTGCCTCACCAAGGCTGAAGAACCTAGTCTGTCCTACTATTTTACCCATAGCTGGAGGGAGAATAATTGAATCCATACCTTTCCCAAGGGTATTAGTGCTATGTGAAATGCAATCAGTCTCGTCCAGGATTTGAACTCGTGTCGCCGTGTTCATTTCCTGCGACGATAACCACGGGCACCTCGAAATGAATTTTTTTTATCAAAATGTTTAATAAGGAGAACAGAATTTTTCGTAGGAAACCAGTCATTTCGGTTTACAAATTTCACCCATTTCTCGAGGAGATCGGATTTTCAAAAGGAAAATAAAACATCGATACTTTTTCTCTATTGGTATGATATCTACTAGAAGAGCTAAATACAACACATTTGTTAACCATTTTTGTAAAACAAAATATCACGAAAAACTTAAACATTTAATGTTGAAATGCAATTAATTGTGCTTAAGCGAATTTACCAAACATATAAATAAAACAGGCTGTAAAGGCAATTGAAAATCATAAAAGCAAAGTAACTCACAGCCGTTTATAATTCGTGGATTAGAAAAAGACAAAGTGTGAATATGCATTTTAATGTTGAAAGGAATAAAAGTAACGTCGGATAAACTCTACCAACATTATTATATTATTTTCTCTGTTCAATTTTTAAAGATAATTTTTTTTTAGATTAATTTCATATGCGGCCTTGAATGCTCTTTTTGTTTACATTAGATCGGCCTATTAGAAGTCAGCCTGGTAATATGACATGCGGGGCTGTGGGATCACCTTTCCCACCCAGTCGTGTCTAGTTTTAGACTCTTTTTATGCTAATTTGTTGCATTCACTTCGTATGTGAATAATCGTTTCTTCTCTATTACCACATAACTTATACTTATTATTTTGTTGCGTCTTATCCATTTTTACTTTAACATAGTTGGTCCTTATGGCGTTGTTTTGAGCTGCTTTTAGAAGGGATTCAGTTTCTCTCTTAAATTTTCCCTTTCTTTATCATTATTATTATTAAGCCGGAGAGTTACGGTGCGATGCTTCATTCAACAGAATTCTATTGGTTTGGTTTGATTTTATTATTTGGTTTAATAGCATATCAAACTTTGTGGTTATTTAGAGCCAAATCCATTAAATATATATATATATATATATATATATATATATATATATATATATATGTGTGTGTGTGTGTGTGTGTGTGTGTGTGTGTGTGTGTGTGATTTTTCTGCGAATAGTTTGTAGATAACATCATTTTTGAACGAGTTAGAGCCCATTTGTTAACCAGCTCATTGACGTAGTGGGTAGAGTGTTCGCCAATGGTCCGGAAGACCTGGGTTCAATCCCAGGTCGCGTCATACCAAAAACTTTAAAATGGTACTTAGTACCTCCTTGCTTAACACTCAGCAATATAAGGTACGTATCAAGGGTAAAGTGGAGCAATCTAGGGAAAGGAGTAGCGCCCTCCCCTACACCTCAGTGTAGTACCTATTGAAAAGGGAGCCTTCCGGTCGCCCTCGACTAAAGGGAGACAACTTTACTTACTTACTACTGTTTGCACACAGTTAAAGAATTTCAAGCATTGTTATCTGACACTAATAATTGTATCGAATATTATTCACTAGTTTGCGCAGCTAAATGGTTTCAAGTATTGCTAACAATTATAATCATATCTAATATTAATCAATTGTTTACACAGTTAAATTGTTTCAAGTATTGCTATCTAATGCTAATTATTATCATCATCATCATCAAATCGCACTGACAGCACGGAGTTCCCCCCCTCTCTCTCTCTCTCTCTCTCTCTCTCTCTCTCTCTCTCTCTCTCATCATACATCTGTTGTGTGCGGACCCAGGATGCAACTTAGAAAGGTTTTTTCTCGGTTGCGTCCTTTGTCTGCACAAAACTGATTTAAGTAAACCTTTGTTGGTCGGTCAATAATGACACGTCCATACACAGGAGTCGCAGAATGTCACTTATGAGTGCTTCCTTGCTTCTTCAACAGTGTCTTGCATGTCTTGTTCGTTTTACTTGAATGTCTTGTGAGATGTGGGTGCACAGGTGTCCGTACAACTACTGTTTTGTGTAGTGTTAACTGACCAATACATTAAGTTGCGTTCAACTCATTTAAACTTTGAACTAGAAGTGAAACTTACATCTCTATTCTCTGAGAATATAAATTGTTTCTAACAAGTGAAAATACCTTGTAAACAATTATTCGCTTTTATGACACCCTTGTCGAATAAAGGGACAATGGGCATTAAAATTTTTCCGTGTTCTGAACAAGCCCTCAAAATGTAACCCCTGACAAGAATGGAAAATAAAAGGTTGAAATTTTCTTTTATCTATTCATTAGCTTAAATGCCTTAGTAGTAGCCTTAAATAAAGAGAGAAAAAAATCCGAACCGACCAATACATTAAGTTGCTTTGCGCCTCAGACTTTGGACTAAAAGTAAAGCAAAGCATACTTCTTTCTTCTCTGAGAATATAAGTTGTTTCTAACTGGTGAAAATGTCTTTTCTCTTTCATGTGGCCCGTTTTCAATGACAGGAATATGGGCATTAAAGTCTTTATGTGCTCTAAACAAGCTCCCAAAATAATACATATTTTCATTGCATCAAAAACAAAGAATCAATCTCATCAAAATAATTTCATCTAAGTAATGTTGAGAGCAATATTGAACAAGTCCTGGCGACAACACCCCACGAGACACCAACTATACGGCCACTTGCCTCCCATCACGAAAACTATACAGGTTAGACGAGCCAGACACGCAGAACACTGCTGGAGAAGCACGGACGAGCTCGTAAGTGATGTACTCCTATGGACCCCCACATATGGCCAAGCAAAAGCAGGACGACCATCCCGAACTTACATACAGCATCTATGTGAGGACACAGGATGTAACCCAGAAGACCTGCTGGAGGCGATGAATGATAGGGAGAAGTGGCGAGAGATGGTCAGGGATATCCGTGCTGGCGGCACGACATGATGATGATGATAATAGAACAGATAATACCGCGTAAGTCTAGTTCGCCCCTGGACTCCTTCACATAGACGTGCCGGTGTTGGCCGACCAGCAAGGACTTAACAACAACAGCTCAGTGCGGATACAGGGTGTAGTTTGGAAGACCAGTAGCGATGGATGATAGGGATGGATGAAGAGAGAGAATGTCAGGGATCTGTGCAAGCAGCAGGACCTGATGATGATGATGATGATGATGATGATGAACTTTAACAGTTAAAACTTAAGAAAATGAAGATGGGAGATTTTTTCTCCTCCATAATCACTCAGATATTCTGCTCGGACTGGTAACTGGATAAAATCTCTGTGGGAGGAAAGTATTTTACGAGCCACACAAGCATATAGCAAAGGAAACCATGGGATGGTGCATGGTAGATTTGAAGTAAGGCGAATGAATCCAGATTTCGGTTAACTGCGCACTTCACCAGATGTTGGGCGGAAGAACTTCATAGGTAAATGGTCAGGATTAAATTGTTCAGTCAGGTAACTACTGCAACCCATCTCTTAGGGAGGCCTCTGTTGATGAAGAAAAAAAAAACAACAACGAAAGACTATCATCTTTAATCTTATACTAATAAATCAGTTTAATATTAGAATCCAGAATACAACTTAAACAACTAGAATATGATCAAATGGTTTCTAATATAGTAAATAATGAAATAGTTCTATTTGACCCATACATGGGACTTTTAACAGATCTCTCCTTGGTAGAAGTGGACCAAGGATTAATTGCAATCAAGAAGTACTCCTCATTTTCCAAAGCTCTCAAACTAGAGCCTCACTATCAGATGCAGTTTGGTGTCATTACCAGGAAATTCGATGGGCTGAGTCTTAACTCTCTGTGGAGATGCAGCCGGTGTATCCTACATCCCCAGTCGACAGGGGGGCATCCCACTGGGAGCGACAATGGGTCCTATACACGTATGCATGGGTAAGATTAGAAATACTTGCAGCCCCCACAAACGTGTTACGTTGGTATTGGAGTCTACCTTCCCCTTTGAGGTATTAGAGAGGGTACTGCTTCAGGTAAGGAATGCTTGGGACTAGGCTCTCCTTAAATTTATCCACAGGTGAGGGAGAGGAATAGATAGCATACTTTATCCAGCAGGAAAGCTAGGTAATCGAGCAGTGATTCTAGGCCAGAGGTCGGTGACCTTTTACAGAAAAAGAGTCATACTTGCGATTTTCGATAGAATTCAAAGAAATATGTGAAAACACAATCTAAAATTATACATCCAATAAAACTCAAAAGAGACACAGATTTTTTGATTAGTTCCCTATAATTCTGATAAGATATTAAATCATTTGTCGACTTGACACTACGAGCGAGGCGATCAGCTATTGTATTAACTGAAAAGTAAATATATTTCTAAATTTTGATTTCAGGTTTATAGTTTTTTTTGTTTGTTTTTTTTGTTGATTGATTGATTTTAACGGCATCTCAACCTGTCTAGGGTTACTTTATACCTAGAGGTTAGGTAATTTCGTACATTGTATATCTATATATTTCCAGGGAAAGAAGTAGCGCCCTCTCTTACACTGCGGTGTAGTAGCTACTGAAAAGGGAACCTTCTGGTCGCCCTCGACTACTAGGTATATCTATATTGTGTACTTCAAGTGTTGTATATGGTTATACTATATCAGGTATTCGTATCAAATACAAATGATTTGCAAACATATCTATTTGACCCATAGATGGGAGCTCAGCAGGTACGACAGCTCAGGTTCATTGTGAACCCGGGAGTAATGGCCACGAAGGGGCAGTTACTCTACACTCTCTAAAGCTTTTGACTGGAGCCTCACTACTGGATGTAATCTTGTGCCATATCCAGGACACTATCATCACGGCTTCTTATAACATTATGGCAAATATTCTTAATACAAAATAATTTATATCGCATCAAGTATTCTTGTCAAATAAAAAATAATTTTAAAAAGATCTATTTGAACAATAGATAGGACCCTAACTGATACTGCCATTTAGGTTCAATGGCAATGAAGGGTGCTCAATTCTTTTATGAGATCCTGAAAACGGAGATCAGAATTTTTTTTTAAATAAATTTTCAAATCTAAAGAAAATCCAGATTTCAATAAACCAGCAAAGAATCCTCAATAAAACTTAAACAATTTACTATCTAGAATACAATTTAAACAACTTAGAATCCAGAATACAATTTAAACAATTCTGAATCCAGAATACAATATAAACAACTTAGAATCCAGAATACAACTTAAACAACTTAGAATCCAGAATACAATTTAAACAACTTAGAATCCAGAATACAATTTAAACAATTCTGAATCCAGAATACAATTTAAACAATTCTGAATCCAGAATACAATATAAACAACTTAGAATCCAGAATACAATTTAAACAACTTAGTATCCAGAATACAATTTAAACAACTTAGAATCCAGAATACAATTTAAACAATTCTGAATCCAGAATACAATTTAAACAATTCTGAATCCAGAATACAATATAAACAACTTAGAATCCAGAATACAATTTAAACAACTTAGTATCCAGAATACAATTTAAACAACTTAGAATCCAGAATACAATTTAAACAACTTAGAATCTAGAATACAATTTAAACAACTTAGAATCCAGAATACAAGTTAAACAATTCTGAATCCAAAATACAATTTAAACAACTTAGAATCCAGAATACAATTTAAACAATTTTGAATCCAGAATACAATTCAAACAACTTAGAATCCAGAATACAATTTAAACAACTCATAATCCAGTTAAACAATTCTGAATCCAGAATACAATTTAAACAACTTAGAATCCAGAATACAATTTAAACAATTCTGAATCCAGAATACAATTTAAACAACTTAGAATCCTGAATACAATTTAAACAATTCTGAATCCGGAATACAATTTAAACAATTTAGAATCCAGAATACAATTTAAACAACTTAGAATCCAGAATACAATTTAAACAACTTAGAATCCAGAATACAATTTAAACAACTTAGAATCCAGAATACAATTTAAACAACTTAGAATCCAGAATACAATTTAAACAACTTAGAATCCAGAATACAATTTAAACAACTTAGAATCCAGAATACAAGTTAAACAATTCTGAATCCAGAATACAATATAAACAACTTAGAATCCAGAATACAATTTAAACAACTTAGAATCCAGAATACAAGTTAAACAATTCTGAATCCAGAATACAAGATAAACAATTCTGAATCCAGAATACAATTTAAACAACTTAGACTCTAGAATACAATTTAAACAACTTTGAATCCAGAATACAATTTAAACAATTTTGAATCCAGAATACAATTCAAACAACTTAGAATCCAGAATACAATTTAAACAACTCATAATCCAGTTAAACAATTCTGAATCCAGAATACAATTTTAACAACTTAGAATCCAGAATACAATTTAAACAACTTAGAATCCAGAATACAATTTAAACAATTCTGAATCCAGAGTACAATTTAAACAACTTAGAATCCTGAATACAATTTAAACAATTCTGAATCCAGAATACAATTTAAACAATTTAGAATCCAGAATACAATTAAAACAACTTAGAATCTAGAATACAATTTAAACAACTTAGAATCCAGAATACAATTTAAACAACTTAGAATCCAGAATACAATTTAAACAACTTAGAATCCAGAATACAAGTTAAACAATTCTGAATCCAGAATACAATATAAACAACTTAGAATCCAGAATACAATTTAAACAACTTAGAATCCAGAATACAAGTTAAACAATTCTGAATCCAGAATACAAGATAAACAATTCCGAATCCAGAATACAATTTAAACAACTTAGACTCCAGAATACAATTTAAACCACTTTGAATCCAGAATATAACTTAAGTAATTAAGAATCCAGAATACAACTTAAACAACTTGGAAACCAGAATACAACTTAAACCGTTTAGAATCCAGAGTACAACTTAAGCAATTTAGAATCCAAAATACAACTTAAACAACTTTGAATCCGCAATACAACCTACACAACTTTGAATCCTAACTACAATTTAAATAACTTAGAATCCAGAATGTAACTGAAATCAATTAGAATCCAGAATACAACTTAAACAACAAGGAATCTAGAATACAATTTGAATAACTTAGAATTTTGAATACAATTTAAACAACTTAGAAGCCATAGAATCAATAAAAAATTTAGTTAAAATAAAATGAAAAGATTAGAAGTCACGGTGAGAGGATACAAAGTGACATAATGTTTATTTCATTTTTCCCTTACAAAAACAATTTTTTTAAAATATGAAACGCAGCAACAGATTTTCTTTTCATGAAAAATGATAAACACAACTAAATCAGAAATATTATACGCTCTTTAAAACATAAAATTAAACAGAATAAACAAAACTTAATGTTCTAAACAAAAGTATCTACTTTTAAAGAAAAAAATGTTTTCATTCGAAAAGAAAGTAAAGGATAAAAATTGTGTGACTAACTTTTTTTTTTCATCATTTAAGGCGTGCCAGGATAAAGGAACCGACAATCAAACGTTAAACTGCGTTTGTGCATTAATTGTGAGTAATTTAGAGCCATCCCTGACTTAGGTTTTGCTTAGAATGAGGATTTTATTTCACGTAAAAATATCAAGAGAAAAATATTTCTCAAATTAAGTGAGTCATTAAATTTTATGCTACATTTGCATTTCTACATCCAAAACAAACAAAAAAAGTTGTTATTCGTTTTTAATAGTTTTTCTTAACTTTTTTTTTCCTTTTTTTGTTGTTCTTGTTTTTAAATCTCACAATCGTAAAATAAGCAAATAGCCTGAAACAAGATTTGAACCTTGTTCGAAAGAAGTTGCACTGAAACAGAACTGTGTCGATTAGGCTATGAGCTTCACTTGTAGAATGTTTTTTCTTTGATATTTTATTATTGTACAAGTTGTGGACGTGCGTTTTCAGGAGACTGAAAAACACTTGTCCATTCAGTGGGTTAGCAAGATTCGAAGAGAGTGTTATTTTTTTAAGCTTTTCTTAAATCGTTTTTATTTGGTTTTTACCAAATTTTTCTTGTTTTTATATCCCACAATCGTAAAACAAGCCAATAGCTCTCAATAAGACTAGAATCTTCTTCGAAAAAAATTAAACTAGAAACGTACCATGTAGATTAGGCTATTGTTTTCAACTGATGGTTTTTTATGATTATTAATTGATTAAACCTAAAAATTATCATTTTAGAAGTTGTAGAGTGTGGAATAGTTGTAGAGTACGGACCTCTGTTAACTGAGTTGGCAAGACATAAAAAAAAGTTTTCTTGGGGGTGGGGGCAAAATTAAACTTTCAGTGGAATTGGGATATTTTTTTGCATTTTATCATTATTTGTATTTTTTATTTTAAACTTTATTCTTTTATTAATATTCAGATAAACTCAACTGACTTTTTCTCACTTAAGGTATTCGGTTTCGTTTCTTTGTTTAATGGCATATCAACCCTTGTAGGTTATTCATTGTCAAAGCCAGTCTCAAGAAGATCAGTAGTGGTACTATTTAACCCATAGCTGGGAGGATAAGTGGGTTCATACTTTTACCAAGGAGTATTCGTCCGAAGGTGAACGTAATAGCGTGACTAGAGTTCGAACTCGCTTACTACGATTCCGCAGTCCATCGCGTTAACCATTACACCACGAGCAATTTAGATCCAATAGACACATATCTAACCTGTTTATATTTATATCTCATTACTCTCGTAATATTTCAGGATTCTAATATTCTAGCATGCAAATGATTCTGAGTACGTTCCTCGTTGAGTACGTTCCTCGTTTGGTACTTCGCAACTTTTTAATTTTTGCTAACATCAGCTTTATACTATAATGTCCCTTCATTGTATCTTAAACAAGTAAGAATTGGCTCCAATCACGTATACAGTCATTTAAAATTAGTTATATAGTTACATTCTTCATTAATAGACTTTTATGCCTCACTATAATGCTTATTTGTATAGTATTGGAAATTAATATTTTAGAAATGTCGTTAATTATAATTTCTTAGATGAAGCATTATTATTAACTAACTGCTATTAATATCTTACGAAAACATCGTGAGTATACGCTTAACCTGTATTCACCTATCTATCTATGTATTGTAATATTCAGAAACTAAAGCAGTATTTTGACACAGAAAGTATGTGACAAAAGGTCGGTTTTTGAGCGAAGTACAGCTGGTTTGAATTTAGCGTTTTCTGTAGCTGAGAACCCTAGTCTGTCGTAATATTTATACTCATAGCTATGGGTATGGATAACTGATGGATTAATGCCTTCCTAATGAGTATTAGCGAGAAGTGAAACGCAAATGGCCTCGTCTAAAACTTGAACTCAGATTGACACTTTCATTTCCCCCGATGATAACCGTTACACAAAGCGCACCTCCATAATTCAAAGTCTGTATTTATCCAAACTCCGCCACGAATAGAATGTGACACAAGGTCAATTTTGTACTATTAGTTCAAATTTCGAAGATTTCCTTTTCCTTGTCTGGTTGTCTTGCAAAGATAAAAAGCTCAATCTGCCCAACTATTTATAATTATAGCTTGAAGCAAAGAGAACTGATAGATAAATGCCTTTCTCAAGTGCGTTAGAGTGAAGTGAAACGCAAATAATTTCGTTCAAGAATTGGACTTAATGCTCTCATAAAATTTTAACCTTTACTCAAGATTTAAGTAACTATTCACTTTTCTAGCTCAGTCGACTGCATCTCTACAGTGGGGTAAGACATCCCCCAACGAGGGTCCTCATAGGACGTTAAACAATCTTATAGTGAGGCTCCAGTAGTGCTGGAGCTTTAGAGAATGGAGCTTCATTGCCATTGCTCCCAGGTCCACTCTGGCCCGGAGTGGTAGAACCTGAAAGGGTCCTATCTCTGGGTCAAATAGAACTGGTTGACATTTAAACTGAGTGCAGACAAATGACTTATGCTAAACTGAATTGCTTGAAATAGAACTGTTTAATTATGCAACTATGTATAAGCAAATGACTGATGTTTAATTCAATTGTTAGTGATACATAGCAATATTTGGAACCATTCAATTTTGTTGACTGATGCTAAACTTAATTGTTTGAAATAAAACTCTTTGATTATTTAACTGTGTGTAAACAAATAATTGATGTTTAGTAGAATTGTTAGTATTAGCAATATTTGAAAACATTCAACTTTATGCAAACAAATGATTAATTGTAAATAGAATTATTCGTATTTGATAGAAATAAGTGAAATTTTTATCATGAAGGGTTTTTGGACTATTGTCTTCATCTTTATTGCTATTGTTATTTCCACAACGTTTCGGCCGATATGTCTTCCGGCCTTCTTCAGGTGTTTGTCGAACTCGGGAACCAACACGGAACTTCGAACTACGTCCTTTATTGAATCCACGGGGGTCACTTGTTCTGATTCCGGGTACAAGTGTTAAGTATTCCTTTATTGTTACTCGCCTGTAGCCAGGATTGAACCAGCAATCTCGACATGATAGTCTCTTTTGAGGCTTAGGGGACCAATGCCAGCAACCATTATGCTATGTGTCCTGCTGGACAGTTTAGAGTGAATTTTTGCGCACATTAAACTGTGCACAAAAAAGATTGAGCTTTAGAAGAAATTATCACTATTTAACAATATTCATTTGTTTGGACATAGTTACATGATGTCAAGTACCCCTATCTGATACCAAGAATTATTTGGTTTCGAGCAATTATTTCAATTTAACAATAGTCATTTCTTTGCTTACAGTTATATGATTTCAAGTAACTAATTACAATAATCCTTAGTAATGATTATAACATCAAGTAACTATTCTTAATGCAAATAATTTAGTTATATGGTATCAAATTTTCCTATCGAATATGAATATTTTAAGCAGAACTATTTGACACATAAATGTAACCTAAGCAGATACTACCACTCCAGATCAGAGTGTATCTGGGAGTAATAGCAATGAAGTGGTGATCCTCAATCCCCAGATCTCCAGAGCAGGAGCCTCACCATCAGATGTAGTTTAGCTCATACCTAGATACAGACATCTTATTCTAAGTCCCGCTGACAAGTTGTTCTTAATGGTATTATTTGTTTTCTTTGTTTAATGGTATATCAACTTTGATATGGAATATCATACCATTGAACAAAGAAACCAAACCACTGAAATACTCACATACAAATATTTTCATGAGCAGACTTTTTTTCTTCTGATATTCAAGCATGCAAATGATCCATAATACGGTTTTCAGTATGTAACGCCTTGTCGTTAAGGTACATTTGACACGTGTATACCCGGCAGGTTTGGAGTTAAATGCACTGTGCCAATGTGGACATGAGCGTAACGCAAGTGCGCAGCTGGTGAGCAAAGAAAGTAAGATAAACGACTAAAAAAGAGGGGGCGAGTAGAAGAGCTTCCGAGACTCTTCAACGTAGCCGTGAACGGAGAGACACTAAACAAACCTCTTTCATTTCTTATACAAATAAAAACAAAATACGCTTCATTGTATCCGAAGAGAGTAAGTATCGGTTCTTAACGCGTATACAAAAGAATACAAATTCTTCATTTCCGTTGCTATTTCTTGAACGTTTTGGCCGGTTCGTTCTCAAGCCTCCTTCAGAGGAATACAGTATTCTGCACTAATACAGCCTCGAGGATATGTAAGATTATTCACCGCGATGTCTTTCCATGGTGCAATGATTAGCACGCTAATGCTATTGTTAGTTTTATCAACACTGGGTGTGCAGCACTTTTGTACTAGAAGCGTACCAGACCATTAACTATTGTAGCGAGTTAGAATCTCACTGGGTGCTCAATACTTAAAGCCTCATGGCCAAGTGAATATACAGAGTATAAGATTTTTCACTTTAGTACCTCACCATGGAGTGAAACTCCGGTAGTGCTGGAGCTTTGGGGAATGCAGAGTACCCCTTCATTGGCATCGCTTCCAAGTCTACTCTGGCCCGGACTGGTAGCACCTGATAGAGTTCTATCTATGGGTCAAATAGAACTGGTTGACAATTTAACTGATTGCAAACAAATGACCTGCTGAACTGAATAGTTAGAAACAGAGCTGTTTGATCATTTAACTGTGTATAAACAGATGACTGATGTTTGATTGAATTGTTCGAGATATATTTCAATACTTGGAACTATTTAACTTTGTTGACATATGCCAAATTGAATTATTAGGAAAAGAACTGTTTGATCATTTAACAGTGTGTATCTACAAAATGTATTTACCAATTAATTATATATCTGATATATATGTAAAAACAAAATTCGGCATTGAATAACCAACAATGGTTGATATGCCATAAAACCCAACCTAATCCTAAAACCTCACCATGGAGCACTTTAATAATGAGTTTAATTTTCACTGGGCATCCCATGTAGGTGGCTCTGTTTTATGCTATGAATAATTTTGTAGAGTATTGTAGTTATTTACTTATCTCAGTGATGACACAAAGTCATAGGTATGGGGCACCCTGTGCGAATCGAACTTACTTTCCCACGGCGATAACCATTAGCCTCCTTAAAAATGACTTGAAATTATCAGAAGATTTGTGAAGTAGCTGTTAAGTCTATAAGCAAAAATAAGACAACTCGAAACAATGCCCCAGCTATGGGTTAAATAGTTCACTACTGTTCTTCTAGGAGAATGGATTTGGCATTAAATAACCAAAAAGAGTTGATATACCATTAAAACAAAGAAACCAAACCAATCGAAACAATGCTTACGCACACATGGTTTCCGGCTTTCGAAAGGGATTAGTATTTACTGACTTTATACCATGCAGAGGGATCAGACCCTCACCCACACCGAAAACAAATGTTTGTCCTGAGTATGACACTAAATTACATTTGATGGTGAGGCTCCAGTTTTAAGAAACTTTTACCTGTTAAGGTTCCATCAATGGGTCAAATAGATCTCTTTACACGTTTTTTGTATTCGATAGAACTATGAGCAAAAAAAAAAAATCTTAAAAAACAACTTCACAAAAATGTAAGTATGAACGTACAATGAATGCGATTCCCTAACTTCTGTGATAAAATAACCCCTGACGTGTTGATATACCGTGAAAACTAATAAAAAAAACCTGAGTGATGAGAAACACAATTTTTCTTGTATTCATTAGAATATTTCCAATCATTGAAAGTTTTTGACGTTTTTGTTCAATATTAGTGATCCCATGGGTTGCAACAATTTCAAATTAATTAGATATTTGTTCCTCTTTAGTGTTGATTTCTATACGTTCTTACTTTCAGTTCTGGTGATACATCAATTTTTTTTCTTTTTTTAGTATTTTGCACCATCTGATGAATTAATAATTTACCGGAGAAGAACATAACAGACACAAGTAGAATATTCTAAGCACAAACCCACATCTTCCCAATTGTAAAAAGCAGACTCTATCGACGAAAGATATTAACGCGGGAAACGGTTTTTTCCACATTCTTTGTGTTAATCCACTGGTGATTTCTTCAGAGTAGAAGCAGCTGAAAGTCATTGAACAATCGATATTTTTGGAAGTCAGGCGTTTAGATTTATACCTCATTTTCTATTTACATGCGAAGCCTTTCAAGAAGAATTTATTTTACTGTCTGTTAGAACTTATATACTTATCCATGAGTAGCACAGTCGTATGCCTCAATAACAGTCTGTATGATTGTTTGTCCAGTTCGGCATCGATACTTCTATTTAATAAATGTGTGTATCGTCATATCCTTACTGAATAACATTTCCATTTCCACAGTTTTATGTAAAATCCATAAAACTATCAAGTGCTCCGTGTCATATAGTAAACAAGTATATACAAGTGATATATATATATATATATATATATATATATATATAAGTGATATATATATGATATATATATATAAGTAATATATATATATATATATATATATATATATATATATATATATATATATATATCGTAAACAAGTATTTACAAGTGTAATATTGAGTATTTATTTAGTGTAGATATATATGTACATATTTCTACATATAGTATTTACATATATTTCTATTTATAGTATTTATAGACATTTATAAATAGTAAACTAACGTTAGTCAAAATAATACTTCTTTTAGTAGGGGACATTTTACATCGTAGGAGGCGTGCTCAAACTCCATTCGTTCTATTATGTTCCCTTTTGGACTAATACCCTTAGGAAAGGTATGAACTCCCTTAAACACCCCCACCCATTCAGCAGGAGCTGTAGAATACATCTACTGCTTTTCTGCAAAAGTGTAACCCCCCCCCAGCGAGTGTCCTGTATATGACACTAAACAACCTGATATTTAGGGAATATGGAGTGCCCCTTTATTGCCATTATATCCTGGTCCACTCTGACCCGGAGTAGTAGCACCAGATAGGATCCTATCTATGGGTCAAATAGAACTGATTGACTTTTAAACTGAGTGCAAACAAATGACTAATGCTAAATTGAATTGTTAGAAATAGAATTGTTTGATCATTTAACTGTGTGTAAATATATTACTGATCTCTACTTGACTTGTTAATAATACATAGCAATACTTGAAACCATTTAACTTTGTGCAAGTAAAGTAATAGCGTTGAATAGAATAATTAGTGTTAGATAGTAATACTTGTAACCACTTCACTGTGGCCCAGAGTGGTAGCACCTGAAAGAATCCTATGTATGTGTTAAATAGAACTGGTTGACATTTAAACTGTGTACTTTGACATTTAAACAGAATGCAAACAAATGACATGCTAAAGGGAATTGCTTGAAATAGAATAGCTGGATCATTTAACTCTCTGTGAGCAAATGACAGCTGTTTAATCTAATTGTTAGTGATACTTAGTAATACTTGGGACCATTTAATTTTGTTGACTTATTCTAAACTGATTTGTTTGAAATGGAACTTTTTTATCATTTAACTGTGTGTAAACAAATGACTGATGTTAGTGATATATAGCAATACTTGGAACCATCTAATTTTGACTTATGCTAATTTGAATTGTTTAAAATAGAACTGTTTGATTATTTAAAATGTTTGATATTTATTTGACTTGTTAGTGAACTAGGAACTATTTAACTTTTTTGACTTATGTTTACAAGCCATACATGTCTAATATATTTGAATAAACCAGATTTGGCATTAAATAACCAACAATAGTGGATATACCATAAAACCAAACCAAACCAAACCAAGATACTTCACTGTCTGCAGACAGTGGTTTCAATCAAGTAACAAAATTGGTTCTTAAGTTACAATCTTAGTATTCTGTCTTGTTCACTGATTCCTCGTTTAGACCGCAGTGTGTAATAACTGAAAGGTCGACATGAAATAAAAGTAAAATGTTCTCATGAAATTGCGGTCTCGTTATTATCCCTCATCCCAGCAGAGAAGAGCTTTGAAAAACGGGAGATAATCACAGAAGACAACGAATAAGAGCAAAGATGGCGACACCAGAGCAACACGAATCAACCGACAGACGATAAAAAGAACAAAATTTGTCAAGTGAGGAAATAGGAGCTGGCCGATCGTTTACAGAACTGAAAGATTAAAGTATGTTTGTAATGCTGCAGTGTTACATAATAGAGAGGTAAGATCTATTATTGGCATGAAGAGTAGTATTCAAATGAACTCCTTATACGTTAAACACGTGGAAAAACACATCTGGTTCAACCAGTAAGACTGACAGTCATTTAACTCGGAGTCAATTTGAGACCACGGCTCTCATTGCATGGTTTCAATCAGGTAACTAAAATGGTTCTTAAGTTACAATCTTAGTATTCCGTCTTGTTCACTGATTCCTCGTTTCGGCCGCAAAAGAACAAAATTTGTAAAGTAAGGGAATGGGAGCTGGCCGATCGTCTGAGCAAGAGCTACACAGCATAAGTTGAATGGATATGCAACTGCAGTATTTCATTGAAAAGGAGAGAGCGCTGTGAAAGTTTATTACTTGGGTCAGATGTTGTGCCGATGTTGTCACCGGGAGAGTTAGTGTGCTAAGAATAAATTTCGTAACCCATGCTGACCTGTGTAGTAAAAAGTATATATGCAACGGTTTTGGGGCTGGTATATTTCACTCAGGTTAATCTATCTCCTCCTCAATGTGACGCACGCCAAATCTCGAAGACAAGAGTAGATGGGTAGTTATAACATCATTAATACATAGATACTAGTCAGATTCACGAAAACTCCTCTACGATATCATCATTACATTCGCAGATACATTTTCTATTAATTGAAGTAATAAGGATTTTAAGTGCATATTAAATGTAAATTTACACATGCAATTGAGAAACGATACGAATAAATAATAATATGGTCAACTACAAAAAAAAAAGAGTGAAAAAGAATAAGGGGGTAATAAGACCCGGGATCGCTGAATGAGACACCCTGGCGACAAATGCTTCCATGATAACAGTTGACCAACAATTACTGAATCCGATTTTATTTTCAAAGCGTAATGGTAAACTCGTGGAATTAGATAGATAGATAGATAGATAGATAGATAGATAGATAGATTTGTATTATTTGGCTTGACCGCAAATCAACTCTTGTGGGTTATTTAATGCCAAATCATAAAAGTATATATATATATATATGTGTGTGTATGTGTGTGTTTGTGTGTGTGCGTGTGTGTGTGTATGTGTGTGTGTGATTTGTGAGCGAATAGTCTGTTGGTAACTTTATTTTATAGTCTGTAGGTAACTTTATTTCTAAACGAGTTAGTGCTCGTTCGTTTGCGCTCAGTTAAATGGTTTCAAGTGTAGTAGATGATTAAATAGTTGTATTTGACCTATAGTTTGGATCCAAACAGGTACTACTACTCTGGGTCAGAGTGGACCAGGGAGTAATGGCAATGAGGCGGACACCACATACTCAAAGCACCAGTACTGGAGCCTCATCTTCAGATCGTTTATTGTTACATCCGGGACACTCATTGGGGTAGTGACGAGTGCATCTCTCCAGAGAGATACACTCGACGTATTCTAGAGTCCCAGCCGATTGGGCTAAGATAGATAGATAGATAGATATGAATATAATGAAATAGATAAATAGAGGCTAAGATAGGTAGATTACTAACAAAAAATCTCTTAACTGAGTACATGTACATTAATTTCATTATAGCAGGTCTTATCAAACCTTTTCACACCAAGTTACCAAATTAATTCCAATTCAACCCCAAGTAAATCAACTGAATATCAAATTACAAAACCTAACTTACTTACAGGTGTTTAATACAATTTGCACGAGAAAAGAATCAGTGAACTATAAATGCAAACGCACCTTTAATTCTTGAATTATCTTCTAATGGGAAAGATGGATTTGGTGGGCAATGATGAGATCACGGATATTACGCAGCCGGTTTATGAGTTTTAGGCGTAATTTTCCAAGTTCAGAAAATTGAAAAGAAAAAGAACTCCAAAGATTCCTCAATACCAACAATACCTTTATCTAAAAAACAGAATATGCAGCAATATATTGTTCTTGTAGTGTTGGTAGAATTAAATACCAACAAATGTTATATATATTAAGTTCTACGTAAATTGTATATTTTTGTATTATTTATTGCAAAGGCAACAATAAGTTTTATATATAATAAAATTCCAAATCATCCTTTCTTGCTTAAATAGCTCCTCTAGATTTTTATTTTTCGTTCAGCAGAATTTTCTTAAGTTCTGCTAATTATATAATATAAGGCTAATTAAAACCTATCATCTGTTACTAAATTTTTCATATGAGAGTGAAACTTTTGACTTTTTGAGAAAGTATAGCAAAATATTTATTTCTCTGTCAAGAGTTAATCCTGAAAAAAAAGCTTGTAGTTGTAAAAATACACTTAATGTAATTTTAAACTCATAATTCAAAAGTTGACGCACCCATAATAAAAAAAAGAAAGAAAAGTAGAATGAACACATGAAGCAACGTTTCATTTATACGTTGCTTAAATGCCAGATAATAAATATTATTTCTCGAATTTCTCCTTCAATGTTTCTTTGTAAGAGTCAAGTACGATTGAGTAACCTTTCGCTCTCAGTTCCTGGTTCAAGTCATATTGAAACTGCGTCGAATATTACTGCATCTCTGCAAAAGGGCAAGACTCCCCCTCCAACGGGTGTTCTTAGTATGACATTAAACCGTCTGATAGTGATGACAGAAACTTTAGGGAATGGGGAATTACCCTTCATTGCCAATACTCCTAGGTCCACTCCAATCTAAACTCGTAATACCTGTTTGGGTTCCATCTATAAGTCAAACAGAACTGTTCAATCTTCTATTAGGGATTAGGTTTGGTTTGGTTTGGTTTGGTTTTATGGCATAGCAATGATTGTAGGTTATTTAACATCAGTTATTTGATTAAATATACGATCAAACATTTCTATTATAAAAAAATCAGTTTAGCTTAAGTCATTTGTTTGCACTCAGTTTAAATATCGAACAGTTCAATTTAACCCAGAGATAGAACCCTATCAGGAGCTACCACTCCGGGCCAGAGTGGACCTGGGAGCAATGCCAATGAAGGGGTATTCCACATTCCCTAAAGCATTACTGGTGTCTCACTATCTGATCGTTTAGTGTCATATCCCGGACATTTGTTGCGAGGGGAGTACCCCACTGTAGAGAAACAGTCGGTGTATTTTACAATCCCAGTCGACTCGGATATAAGGTATAATTAGTTCAAATAAAAAAAAAATTATGACATGTGATACCAGACCATGCACCCGAAGGACATGCCTATTCCATAGGGAGATAATTATTTATCTTTCTACAAATATCAATTTTTACAGCTCCATGTTTACAAGAAATATAGAATAATCTATTAGTGTGTTTATTTCCAGACGAACCACTCTATATCTATAAAACAGCTGGAATCCATAGTATTAATAGTATTGATTTATTTGAGGCTATTTCGAAATTGACATTTTCTTCTTAGTCTCTCTAATATGTGAAACTCAGGCACTGGCTAATTGTTCAACCGTTTAATTCACCCCTGCAATTAGGTTTTAATGTGTTAAAACCCAACAAGTAATTTTTATAAATATTTTCATAAAGTGTGATGATTTGATCATAATAACCCAAGAACAAGAAGTCTTTTTATAATTTCGTTTTGTTGGTGTTGGTTTGGTTTGGTTGGTGTTGGTGTTGGTTTGGTTTGGTTTGGTTTGGCATATCAAACCTTTGTAGGTTATTTAATACTATATCTTATTTATATGTATAAATTAGATATATATGATTTGTAAATACATTTTGTAGTTACCAGCATTTTAGTCGCGGGGTTCGCCCATTGTAGAAAGAGGCATTAAACTCTCTGAGATTAAACAGAGTGCGTATGTTTCAATCAAGATGGTGCCATTTCCTATTTAAAAGGTAAGCCACTGAAATTTGTAGACACGTTCATATACTTCAGTAGCAACATCTCATCTACAAAAACGAAGTCTACATATGCATAGGAAAAGCAAGGACTGTCATCGACAGGTTATAGACCATAGAGAAATTTAATCTCTCAGATTACTTAAAACGGGAAATATTCCTAGCTGTAACCTTGTCAGAACAATTGTATGACTGCACCATTTGATTTTTAACGAAATGCTTGAAGAAAAAGCTGTTTCCCCTCTTGTCTCTCATATCATAAACCATCCAGGTAAAACAAAGACTAACTTGGCACTACTGGAGAAGTAAAGATGAACTTATGAGTGAGGTTCTCTTCTTGAATTCTACACATGGGCACACCATTCATTAGCTCTGTTCGGACACTGGATGCCATCTAGACAACTCGTTAAGTGCTTTGAACTATAGGGACTGAGAGCGGAGAAGAGTCAAGAGAATCCATGCTGATGGCACGCGATGATGATGATGTACTGCTTATCTACTTTCTGGTCATATTTTGGATTTACTAATCAGATTATTAATATCATTGTCAGTATTTATAAGTATTTATTTTTTCGACATAATTTCTTTCCTCATCATTTCACGGAACCCAATGCTTCTCTATAGGCTATATTGATCGAATATAATACAATGAAATTTTCTGATCAAATTGCAATTTCAGGTTATGAACTTATTGGTGTACCGCATGTACATATATATATATATATATGTATATATATATATATATTGAAGACTATATCACAGAAATATTAAGCTAGTGTTTGAGTGTGGCTTGATCCCATGTCATCAGAAAAAAAAGTAAACACTAAGGGGAAACAATTATAGCTTCAATTAATCTTAACAATACTTTACTTACACAATAGCAATAGGTATTTCTATAAAAAATAGTTTTAAAGCAATTTTAATTGATCCATAGATGAGAGCCTAACCGGTTCTACCCCTCTGGGTCAGAATGGACCTGAGACTAATGGACAACGAAGGAGTACGCTACACTCCCAAGATCTCCAAAACTGGAGCCTCACCATTAATAAGATATTAATAAGATATAAAAATAAAAATATTAATAAGATATAAAATGTAGCAGTAAAATTGAACTTCATCCTACAAACCTACCCCTCAATGTGACTGCAAATCCACTTCGCCACAAACAACCTCAGACAATTCACAATCAAATTAAGAAAGATCCTTAAAAAAAAGCATTAAAATAAATATGACCATTCTTCAAAATTTACTTGCCCAGTCGGTTGGGGCTATAGAATACACCGACTGCATCTCTGCAGAGGGGTAAAACTCCCCCGACGAGTGTCCTGTATATGACATTAAACAATCTGATGGTGAGGATTCACTAATGCTGAAGCTTTGGGGATTGCAGAGTACCCCTTTATTGCCATTGCTCCCAGGTCCACTCTGGCCCAGAGTGGTAGCACTTGATAGGATCCTATTTATGGGTTAAATAGAACTAATCAGTGTACTTTTGCTAAAATGAACTGTTTGAAATAGAACTGTTTTTGACATTTAAACTGTTTTCTCATGTTAAACTAAATTGTTTGAAATAGAACTGTTTTTTAATTTAACTGTGTACTTATGCTAAAATGAATTGTTTGAAATAGAACTGTTTATATGTATAAAAATGAATTTGGCATTAAATAACCAACGTTGGTTATATTCCATAAAACCAAACCAAACCAAACCAAACCAACTCCATAATTTACTTCTTAGCATAAAATAGTAACAGACGTGCTGACATGCCGTTAAATCAATCAATCAATCAATCAATCAAATGAGTACTAAAGCTTTTAGTGTAACTTGATAGTAAGTCAACTGAAATAACTAAGTTTGGTGTAGATTTGGCATATAACCGCGAGTATAGAATACCAAGTGAATATAGAATTCACTTCTTAGTAGTTAATGATCTGCGATACTAGCTTATATCATGTCAACGTTCCATCCATTCCAACCAGATAACTCACAAGTTGGATTCAAATTTAATTTACTTTAAAACTGATGAAATTTAAAAATAGATTCCGCGTGATTCGGTTTCTTTGTTTAATGGCATATCAACCTTTGGAGGTTATTTAATGCCAAAGCTATTCTCCTAGAACAGTAGTGGTACTATTTAACACATAGCTAGGAGAATAAGGGGGTTCATACCTTTTCCAAGGGTATTTGCCCGAAAGTGAACGTAATAGCACGAATGGAGTACGAACTCGCATACTACGATTCCGCAGTCCATCGCTTTAGCCATTACACCACGAGGACACTCGATGGGGTTGGATTTTACCACTCTGCAGGGGTGCAGTCGGTCTATTATTTAGCTCCAGTCGACGGGGAGATTCAACTCTCGATCTGATTTATCTTAGTAGATCCTGTCAGTGTTGACAATAGAGGTAACAGCTTTGTGTTACTGTTCTGTTCGGGAAAACAGTTATGGGTGAGAACACACATACTCATTCTCTTTTATGCTAGCTATTGTGAAGCGATATAATACAATGGTTAGCAAGCTGGATTAGCAGACTATTGTTAGAGAGTTCGATTCTCACTGGATGCCCCATACTAGTGGCCTTATGTTATAACTAAGGTAACCTCAGTAATTAACTGCAGGGTCATACCAGTGACGAGATGAGACAGAGCGCACGGAAAAATTAATTCATGGTCTTGAGGCGGAAATAACTCAGAAATGGAGAAAAATTGCTTCGGTTGAAATTCGAACGCTGTTCGCTGATTTCGCAAACACCTGCGCCGTTTTATCGACCAATCGCTAAAAGATTAGAAAAAATTCTTATTGAATTGTGTGCTTAAATGGTAATATTCCTCATACTGTTCTAGGAAGTAATGAAATATCTTAAAAGGAGATTTTTACAATGAATACTGAAAGTGACTCAATCACCGGTTGAATTTGAGGGAAAGTTTTCTCACCCGAAAATAATTGGTCTCGATCGAGTTTTCTTTCCCCAAATCAAATGATTTTAACCGATAAAGTTATTTAAAAAATACATATCTCAAAAAAATGACGACTTATTTTCCCCACACACTAAGCACATCATATACACATTCTTTTCATCGGACTTTTAGCCACAATCCAATATTCCACTTTGCTTGAAAAAGACGAATTCTCTTTTTATTTCCTTCTTTTCCTGATCAGCTGATTTATTTCGTTTCGCCAGAGGCTGCCCCCCCCCCTAACAGTTATACAAAGAAGATTGACTCAAGCTTAAAAAATTATCATTTTTTTCCAGGCACTATTATGTTTACTTTCTGAATGATATCCTTGGGAAAGATATGAACCCTTTCATTCCTTAGACTATGGGTTAAATTATTTCCCAAGTGTTTTTCTACAGGGGTAGCTTTGGCATTAAATTAGACAAGGTTGATATGCCATTGAACAAAAGAAACCAAACATATAGGATTTTATTTTTTACTCAATGCAAGTTTTTCGCATCAGTTTTAACTGATAATTTTTCACTAATGTCAGAGTGACAACAAGTCTCCTCATAAATCCAGGACCTTTCTTGGTATTCTCTCCGATCTCTCAGTTTGGAGGATTCTAATCATTCTCTAGATCTTCAGTTACCCCAGCCTTTTTTTTTCAGGATATTTGTGATTATCATTTTCATTCTATCCAGCTTCTTCATATCAGTTTAAATTGATGGGTTTTCATCGAAGATTAAGTAACAGCAAGTGTCTTCAGATCTCCAGGACTCTTCTAAGTATTCTAGCTGATTTTAACAGTGCTATGGTCTAGATGGTCTCCAGTTTAGCCAGTCTCTTTTCAAGGCGTTTGAACTGGGGACCGTTCTAAGGGTTTCAACTACAATTCTCAATCCAGAATAGAATAAATTTCAGTCACTGTCTTTTTTTTTTTTTTCTTTTTTTGGGAGAAAGGGAAAGGCTTAAAAATATGGCCGATGGGTCAATTACTGCGAGTCAAATACATGGTTTTTAAATATCGATTTTCAGTAAAAAGATAATGATTAAACTGGATGGTGATTATAAGTATCACATCTCTATATAAATTTTTTGTACATTAACGCAGATATTTCTTCGATACGACATTCCGGACAAGCATCGTCAATTTAAAATAAAAGTCAAATTAAAAATTTACGAAGCTTTTTGCTAAGATATGGCACAAGGCCGCATGAATTCGGCACCCAATGAGACTCAAACTCATTCGTGCAGGTTTGCTAGTCTAGCTTGCTAATAATTAACACACTTGAGGCGCTAAGTTCTAATTAAATTAGATTAAATTCCTTGCTTCAGGCAATGAAAATAATAAATTTTCATTATCATTTTTTTTTTTGCACAAAATTGTTTGCAGTTTACTCTGGTGTAAGATTTCGTAAGAGATTTTTTTTATTCATTTTTGTTTTGCTTTATTTTGGTAGGGTGGGAGGATTGCTGCTTATTTCATTTTATTTTAATATGCCCGTCTTCCAATGCTCAAATAGTACTCTGAAATGCACACGAGGTTCAACGCGCAGGTAGTCCTTTGCATTCAGTGGTACACCCAAACATGAACTCTGAAATTCTATCTTCGGTGTCAGCTAAGCTAACAACTGGTACAAAGAAAGTAGGTCGAACGATGTAGAGCAAGAAGTTTCTTTGATTAGCTGGTTTATTCAATTTCGATGAGAGCTGAGAGGGTGTTTTACACTCTACGAACTTTACATTAGGCCAACCATATGTTTAGAAAAGGCGTCAGGTCGTGTAGCAGCGACCTAATTTCTTAAACTATCGCCATTATAGTGAGTTCGATTCTCTTACTTGAGCAGCAACTTTATTGTAGTTAAAACCGTAATTGGAAATGCTTGGTGGTAGGAAACTTATTTAGTCGAATCCCCTCTCACCAAAGATCAATATTAGCATAACTATATCCGTGATATACGAACACTGAACACAACGGAAAGAAATCCAATATAAACCCACTGACACATACAAAATCATTTAAACTTTATATATATATATATATATATATATATATATATATATATATATATATATATATATATATATATATATATACATACATATACATACACACACACACACAAAATTTAAAAAAAGATAAGAAAAGAAAACAAGAAAAAGTAATCAGCGCTGCAAAAGATTTGTATCAAGGTATCTAAGAATTTGGTTGTTTCAGTGAGATGGCGTTCTGATCAGCAAAAAAAAGACGTCTAATACAGGCTTGATGCCTGCATTTTTAGTCCACATCTAAACTTCAGGTGTGCATCCTTAGTTTATATATAGTCTTGATGTCTTCCTTCTGTGTCTATATCGAGGTTTGAGGTGTACATCCTTAGTGCATAGCTAGGCTTTAGGTGTGCTTCCTTAATTTATATCAAGGCTTGATTTGTGAATCCTGATTCCATATATAGGCTTCAGGAGTACATATTTAGCACAAGTCTAGGTCTTAACTGTGCTCCCTTATTTTATATCTAGGCTTGCTTTGTGAATCCGTATTCCATATATAGGCTTGAATCTGCATATTAAATACAAATCTAGGCTTTAGTTGTGCATCCTTAGTTCATATCTAAGCTTGATTTGTGTATCCTTATTCCATATCTAGGCTTGAGGTGCGCATCGTTAACCCATATCAGGGCTTTAGCTGTGCATCCTTAGTTCATATAGAGTCTTAACGTTTGCATCCTTAGTTTACATTTAGTCAATAGCAAAATTCCCTCCCAGTCCATGTTCATATTTGATTCCTATTTAAGATAAAGCTCAAATGGGGAGGGATGGATTCAACTCACCCAACGTATAATCTATTACTAATCACTTTGATCATGGGTTTATAACAAACGCCTCACAGTGATAACCTGTTTGCAGAAGGGTTAGTGATACTTTGTTACTGTGACAGTCGACGCATGATACTTTGATGGTGGGACAATACACTGACTGACATGATATGACGTCCAAGGTATCAGACATTGACAGTTTTATTCAGCAGGGTACCATAACCAACTCGTACGGTCATTAGCAGAATCTACCCCGCCCACTTGACTTAACATAACACACTTAGCGTATTCAGGTTATAATAACCGGTTTCATAAATATGTTTGTGTAGAATTGGATATTGTTTTCCAAATAATGTAATACTTTATAAAATATTCATTTAAAACGCCCTCAATTTAATTTTTTGCCCAGTCGAGTGGAATACACCGATGGCACCTCTGCAGAGGGGTAAGACTCCCCCAATGAGTATCCAAGATATGACGCTAAACAATCTGATGGTGAGGCTTCAGTAATGCTGGAACTTTGGGGAATGCGGAGCATCCCTTCATTGCCATCGCTCGCTGGTCCACTCTTGCCCGGTGTCGTAGTACCTGATTGGGCCCTATATACGAGTCTAATAGAACTAAAATGCAGACTTATGCTAAACTGAATTGTTTGAATTAGAAATATTTGACTAAACTGAATTGGTCGAAATAGAATAGAAATGTTTTTGATAATTAAACTGTGTGCTCATACTAAAGGGTGGTATTTGAAATAAAACTGATTATTTATATAAAAAGTACTTCGCATTAAATAACCTACAAATAATAATATGCAATAAAACCCGAACAACCAACCAATCCATTTAATTTTTTTTTTACCGGCCAGGTCCACTGCAAAGAGGTAAGACCTCTCCAACAGGGATAATGCACTAAACACTGGGCTATATCCGATGGTGAAGCTCTAATTTAGGAGCTTTGATAAATACTAAATCACCTGTTTTGTTGCCATTACTCCTATGTCCACTCTAACCTAGAGTGATTGTCTCTGTTAAGATTTCATCTATGGATCAAATAGATACGTTTGACAGTTATTCGTATTTAATGGAAATGCTTGGAGACGTGTAGCTATGTGCAAATTATTTCTATCTATTTACCTAACCCCCCAATCCTGAATGAGCAGGATTTGACACAAAGTCAATTTTTAAGTGAAGTATAGCTGGCTTGAATTAAGAGTTTTCCTTGTTTTAAAGAACACATTCCTCTCAGATATTCATCCATATTCACTATTCATAACACAAATTCATGCCTTTCCCACGGACATTAACGTGAAGTGAAACAGTCTCGTCCAGGATTTGAACTCCTGTCGCCGATTCAATTTCCCTACAATGATAACTATTACGCCAACCTCACCTTCTTTATTAAAATTTGTATTAAGAATAATTACTTGAAGCGATAATTATTTACAAAGAATTTTCATTAGTTACTGAAAACCAGGAGGAGGAAGTTACTTACAAAGTAACAGAAACTCACCAAAATGTGAGCGGATAGAAAACGCTCCTTTAACCATTCTATTAAGAATAATTACTTAAAGGGATAATTATTTACAAAGAATTTTCATTAGTAACTGAAAACCAAATAACTGATCGAAAAAAAAAGGGTTTTGACATAAAATAACCCAAAAAGATTTGACATACCGTAAAACCAATCAACCATCTAATTCCGGTGTTATATGATATTTTTGTGGTTGATTGATTGGTGTTAATCACACGTCAACCTATCAAGGGTTATTTTATACCTTGAGGTTAGGGAATCACGTTCATTGTACATTTATATTTACATTCTTAGTGTAGTTGTTTCTAAAGGGTATTTATTCACAGTTATATGATATCAAGTATTCCTATCTAATACAAATAATTTGAACACAATTGTATGGTTTCAAGCATTTCAACTAATCATAACATATGATTTCAAGCAATCATTTTATCTAATAATAATCATTTATTTGCGCACAGTCATATGTTTTCAAGTAATTAATGATAATCCCTAAGATACAAACCCATTCTTCCACTCAGATATCTCATATGAATAACATCAAGATGGTTCGTAGATGCAAAGACCTACTCATCACTGCCCATTCCTTCAAAAACAGAACTTTTCTAACCAACTATATACAAGAAAATTCATACCTACCAGTATGTCCAGCGTTCTTCGTCCATCCCAACATATTTTCCCGGATTATATACGTCTATACACTGAAACTTCTATTTGTGATTTAAAATTTTCTGAAGCACATACATTTGAAAAAGCTAGACTTATAGGATTAGAACTTCGTCGAAAACAAGGAATGATTCGAAATCTTTTCCGATAAACAAACAGAACATAAATTCTACACAATATTTCTCATAAGTCAAAAGATGTAATTCAAAACCACAAACGCTGATTCACTAATCAAGCGACTAACGTTTTCTTGTCATCAACGGCCAACTTTTTCTCGTTAGACAAATTTTCCCTAGGTTTTTAAATTTTGCACTTTTTACACACCCATCGTTGATTTAACATCGCTAATATCATCCCTAATAGACCTGATGATGTTCCATTAGAACCGAAACGCTATAGTGTCGACTTTGCTCATCAATAAATCTCTCCTTCTACTTGGATTACCTTGTTATCAATCTTTCTTTATATAATCCCTATTAAACAATCATAAGTAAAATAAAGTTGGCGACCGTAGTCCAGGGCGACCAGAATGCTCCCTTTTCAATAGCTACTACGCCGAGGTGTAAGGGAAGGCGCTACTCTTTCATAGGATTGCTCTACTTTACCCTTGATACGTACCTTTTATTGCTGAATGTTGAGCAAGGCGGTATCAAGTACCATTTTTAAAGTTTTTGGTATGACGCGACATGGGATTAAACCCAAGTCACCTGGTCCATTGGCGAACACTCTACCCATTAGACCAATGAGCCAGAAGCTTCAAGTAATTATTTTGTATACAAATAATTTGCAGTTATATAGTAATAAGTGTTTCGATCTAATATAAATAACTTTCAGGCAAAACTGTTCAACACATAGATGGGACCATAACAGGTACTGCCACTCTGGGACAAAGTGAACCTTAGAGTAATGGCAATGAAGGGGCAGTCTCAGCTCTCCGGATCTCCATCTTCATCAAATGAAGTTTAGTGTCGATTTTTTTCTTTAAGAGCGGTACGGTCTTACCCCTCAGCACGTAGACAGATTTTTCTAAGCCCCAACAAGATAATTTTAATATTTTCTTACCGCCAACTTATAACCGAAAGTATTTCTCTCCTTCAATTTTTTTTTTCTTGAGAGTTTTTCATATCAGCGTGAGCTGATGATTTTCCACTGGGGTTGTTTATTATTATTATTATTATAATTATTATTATTATTGTTGTTGTTGTTGTTGTAGTAGTAGTAGTAGTAGTAGTAGTAGTACCACCTTACTGTGTTTCTGATCCTTGGAGAGATATAAGAGACAGTAACATTTATCAAAAGTTGAGAGTCTTTCACTTGAACTGTCCTCTGCCTCTCTTGGGTGAAAGTGTCACATATCTTAATCTCCCTTTGGGGCATCGGGAATTAAACCTTCATAATATTGGATTTTAGTTTAATCACTAACTTACAGAAAAATTTACAGCCAGTGACTAAAAATAAGATATTCATATATAATGATTGCATCCATTTTTATTAAATCTATATCATAGAAAAAAAAAGAATTAGAGAGAAAATCTGATGTAAAAGTATTTTCTTCTGTGATATTTGCTTTTCTCTTTTTTTTTTTTTTTGAGGTTGGAGCGTAGATATTTTGGTTCATATTTATTTTTTTTTTAAAAACTAGAAAATAAGGAAAAATGTTGGTGTTAAACACACTCGCAAGTTAAAAATCTACAAAAAAAAACCCCAACAACTATTCAAATTTAATAGAACTTTTATTATTTATTTTAAAAAATACTTATTTTTTAAAGCAATATCTTTTACTTAAATGCATTTTCGTCATTTACCGTCCAGTCAGTATAGATTCATTTGAGATGACTTCAAAAATGACTTTTGTTGCTTTAGATCCATGAACACTACCGGATTGCCAGATCGCTCAGTTCACTCCCGCCAAAATAAATAAATAAAGATGGCGCATGTTAACAAAAACTAATTCAATAACAAAGAGCGGTTCAATCAACTTATGCGAAATTCAAATTATATAAAGGAGAATTGGAAAAAATATGGTATGAAAACTATTTTATTTCATTACACGGTATTTTCCTGAAATTTATCTGCTTAAACACAAAAAATACTGACTTAGATATGAAAAATTAAACAAGGAGATGACTGATTGATTTAACGACATATCAACTCGTCAAGGGTTATTTTAAGCCTAAAGGTTAGGGAATTGCGTTTATTGTATGTTTATATTTACATTTTTTGTGTTGTTTTTTCAGGGTTTTTTGCGTTCAATTATCTGATAATGTAACGACAATGAAGCTGTACTCCATACTCCCTAGATCACCATCAGATACTGTTTAGGGTTACACTAATGACACCCCCTTTTGGGTGGGTCCTATCCCTCAGCAGGTTGTCCCGGCGGTTGAAGCTATAAAATACGCCGATTGTAACTCTGCAGAGAGGTTAGGCCCTCTTTAACAAGTGTCCTGGATATGACACTAAACTATCTGATGTTGAGGCTCCATTATGAAGCTCAAATCCGTTTAAAAATAAAGTCACCAATTTATAAATTATATGTATGGGGGGTGCAATTTGACATTAAGTAATCCAGAAGGGTTAATATGCCATGAAAAACAAACAAATCAAATCAATCCAAATCCTCTGCATGAGATACAGTCAGCGTACTGTAAGCTCTGGCGACTGGGCCAGAGCTTACAGTACAGTACAAGTACAAGGGTAGTAACTAATTGTCTTTAGACGTCTAAATGAGTCTCCATCGATCGCTACATTCATATTCTCATCTCTGCTCATCCATTAACTCTTCTATCATTCAGTATAACTTATTACCATGTTATCGTAAACCTCTTCTGGGTAGAGGCCAATTTGACCTTGATTAGGGGGAATCATAGATGTAAAAATGATTAATCAAGAGTTTTCTCCATAGTTGATAATGTTGAATAATGTCGTGGCGCAATCTGTTGTTTGGTGTGAAGTGCAAATTTGTTCAAAATGGAAGTAGAAAAAAGACTGTTGAGTTTGAGAGATGTGTGGTTGATCCAGAGATTAAATGAAAGCTAAGCAATTATTGGATGTCAGTACTCACATGATCCTAGAAAGTTTAGAAGTTAAAAACTTCAGTCAGTTAGAAACTTAATTCAGAAGTGCTTGACTGGAGCAATTGAATGTTCCATCTTTGCTTGCTAATTCTCCGTTGGCTGCAACTGGTGATAGAGAACTATCGGTGATAAGATAAAATAAAATGTGCTCATGGAAGTTGTGTCTGAGTTGCTTGTCATCCTAATACGAAAGAAATAAATATAGTTGGAGTTGCAAGAACGAACAGACAGAGACGACAAAAAGCCAGAGTGACACGACAAAATATCAAAGAGAGAAGATGGGCACTGACTGACTATTACATCGAATTTTAATACGAAAAAAATTTGATTCCTTCTTTGGTCCAACAACATTAATAAACATTTGGATTTTATCAAACTGGTGATGTTCTTTTACAACAAATACCGAATTTATATTTTTTTTTAAATTCCATCTTCCTTCCAGTCCACAGCTTAAGATTTTATTTATTTTTAGTATCTTTAAAGCAAGTTATTCTTTAGTAAATCCCAGATCAAAAACTAACTCATGAGTTTAAAGACGCTATGCTAAGGATGCTTGACAATTTCAATCCAGATGTAAGTGGATATTTCCGAGAAATAAGTCGCTGGATAAAGCTAGGTAATTATAGAATTATATTTATATTACTCTACTTTATAGTATTTTTACCGGGACATTGGCCCAGCGGTTAGAGTGTTCGCCAATGGCCCGGGAGACCTGGGTTCAATCCCAGGTCGAGTTTTACCAAAGACTTTAAAAATGGAACTTGATACCACCTTGCTTAACACTCAGCATTATAAGGTACGGTTCAAGGGTAAAGTGGAGCAATCCAGGGAATGGAGTAGCGCCCTCCCCTACACCTTGGTGTAGTAGCTATTGAAAAGGGAGCCTTCGGGTCACCCTCGACTATGGTCGCTAACTTTACTTTTACTTATAGTATTGAGCTCTTTTTTTTTTTTTTTTACTTTCATTCTATTATTATTTGAACCCCACATATCCGCACACACACACACACACACCCATATATACTACCTGTCAAAAGTACTTGGCATCACTCAAAAAAATTTAATTTCTCATCCTAAAAGTGTTATTTTTAATGAAACAAGTTAAGCCACACAATGTTTTAAAAAGTCTTCCCTAATAACTTTGACCAAAGTATAACAAGATATTTTTTTTGAAAAATTGATTTAAAGGCACTTTTCTTCTTTAGTATTAAAAATAAAAATTCCCAGAATCACAGTGGATTACACTGTTTAGAGATATCAAGAAACGGGACAAAAGACCAAAAGTAAAACTGGTAGACCAAAAGCAACAAGAGAAAAGGACAATTTCATCAAAGACTCCAGCTTGGGAGACAGAATGCTGACTGCTTCAAATATCACTGCACAACTGAATCAATATCGTGAAAATGATATATCAACATCCACTGTGAGGAGAAAACTCTGTGAAGTTGGCCTATATGGTAGAATTGTTGTCAAGAAACCACTGTTGAAGAAGCCAAACAATGTCAAAAGGCTCTAGTGAACCAAGGTGCTCAAAGACTGGACAATAGAACCGTGGAATAAAGTTATTTGGACTGATGAATCAAAGTTTGAAATCTTTGGGTCAAATAGGAGGGTCTAATGTCCGGCGAAGAGTTGGTGAAAGAGCTGCAACACCTGTATCACACCAACCGTAACGCATGGAGGAGGCTCTGTTATGATGTGGGGGGCTTTTGCCATTTGCAAAGTCGGGGATTTTCACCTACCACGGATTCCCTTGACTCTCACTATCCGTCCCTATCACCTATCGCTCTTGGTAAGTCTTTTAACTAACACCCAATGTGCGCACAGAGCTCTTGAATCTAAGCTTCTACTAACCGGCCAACACTGGTATGTCCATATGTAGGAGTCCATAAGAGAACGTCACATATGAATTGGTCCTTACTTCTTCTTCAGTAGTACTCAGTCTTGTTTAACTTTAATGGTTTGTGAGGTAGAAGGCAGCAGCTATTTTTGTGGGTTCGCATCTAGCATTTTCTCCATGCGTTTTGTTTGAGGCCAGGTGGTGAATTCGTGATAATTAGACATGCAGCTTCTATAATCACTAAGATAAGTGCTCCGGTTTGTCACCTGATAACAGATTCGGAGGGAGGAGAGTGTTATACAAGCCATACAAGAGTATAGCATTGGAAACCATAGAATACTGAATGGTGGACATGAAGCAAGGTGGATGAATTCAAAAGTTGGTCTACAGCGTGTTTCATATCGGTCAACAGCCAGGATCGAATAATTCGGTCAGGAAACCACTTCTACTTATCTATAAGGGTGGCATCTATAGAGGAGAAAAAAAGAAACAGTCACCAAAAAGTTACCATGACTCTAATTCGGACTAATACTCGTGGGAAAGTTATGAGCCCCCTTCTCCCCCTCAGTTCGCACCAATACTGTTCTTCTGCAAGAATGACATTGACATTAAATAACCCACGAAGGATGATATGCCATTAAAACAAAGAAACCAAATTTATTGTAGATAAGACAATTTACACATTTTAGATTTTGGTTCATGGTTCGTTTCGGTTCATTTCAAACTGATTGACAAATTTAAATGAAATATTCTTCCATGAGGGTCGTATATATCTCCAATAAAATATTTTATAATGAATTTAAAAAATCAAACAAACCCCTTATTAACAAAGGATTTCCAAACTACTTAGTAGACGAATAAGTTAAACAAACGATTAAGAATAAAATAAATGATAAGACTTATATTACACAAAATAATGATAATCATATCAATTAATTTTATTGTAATCAAATTCATCCAAATCTTTGATTAGATTAAAAAATACTCCAAAAAAAATTAGCTATCAATCTCCTACAGACAACAATAATAACATAAAATTTATAATTTCCTATAAAAAATTTAAAACGTTAAATTTAGTTGCTTATAATAATTCTTTCCTCCCACAAAAATAATGGATACAACCAATGTTCTTTATCGACTTAAATGTCCATTGGGAGAATACATCTCCGACAATAAAAAAAAGCCATAAGTTACATTGGTTATACCACGACAAAATTATCAAGGAGGCTCACCTTACACCTTTCAGATTCTAGCTCCATATATCAACATTTAAAAAAACATAATTGTCTAAATGCAACATATAGAAATATTTTAGTTGATAATATAAAAATACTCCATACAGACAATAATATCAAAATATTTTAAATCCTTGAAGCTTTATACATAAAATTTAAATAACCATTTATTAACAAATTTAACTTCGAAACTAGTGATAATATTCTAAAATGTTTAAAATAGAACAATCCATATTACAAAAGAAATAGAAATACTTAAAAATAAATTACCACTACCGCTTAGCATCACCTTAGCGATAAAAAAAACAAGCCCTACTTTAATGATAAAAATCTAAAAAATAATAATAATTTAGTTTAAATAATAAACAGCTTTAATCTAGAAATAAACGTACATACTACCTTGATAACGGTCCTGATAAGAACTGAATGTACTCGGTATATTACAAATGGTTCCTTTGAAGAAACCATTAACAAATTTCAAGATTGTAACATAAAAAAAGCAAAAACATAAGGACTCTCAAAAGAAAAAGAAAAAACTTCAAAATAACAAGGATTCGATTTTATTTAATCAAACCTGTTTATATATATATATATATATATATATATTGGGGGTGACATCGGATGTGTCTTTATTAACGAATTAGTTTTCTGTCAACATGTTTGAATTTTTTCGTCAAGTGCGTGATGGGGGCGAACTGAGTTGTCAGGCAATCGAGTAGTGCCTGAGAATCTAAAGTACCCAGAGACCCTACGAAGCAATACTGAATCCTTGTACAGTTTTAAGTATTCCTATGTATCTGATAATACAAATTTTCTAACACATTTATTTTATCCAACAGATCCGATTTTTGTTTATATGTTGCGGTAATACAGCAAAATAGAACATCATTGCGCGATTTTTGTCAGCACAATACCATTGAGGATAATAATAAGAAGAAGAAGAAGAAGAAATGGTATATGCACAATCCGGCACCTGTCCTAGAAAATGACTCGCATAAACACCTATGGGACTTTAAGATACAAACGGATCACATAATCCCGGCCAGAGGACCGGACCTCATAATAGACCATAGTCGAGGGTGACCCGAAGGCTCCCTTTTCGATAGCTACTACACCAAGGTGTAGTGGAGGGCGCTACTCCATTCCCTGGATTGCTCCACTTTACCCTTGAACCGTACCTTATAATGCTGAGTGTTAAGCAAGGTGGTGTCAAGTTCCATTTTTAAAGTCTTTGGTATGACTCGACCTGGGATTGAACCCAGGTCTCCCGGGCCATTGGCGAACACTCTAACCGCTGGACCTCATAATAATCAACAAAAAAAAAGAGAATCTGTAAAATTGTTGACTTTGCGGTCCCGGCGGACCACAGAATAAATCTGAAGGAAAGTGAAAAGAAGGATAAGTACCTCGACCTTGCTTGAAAATTGTAAAAGCTGTGGAACATGAAAGTAACGATTGTGCCAATTGTGATTGGTGCCTTAGGCACAATAATTAAAGGATTATTAAAAGGCCTGGAGGACTTGGAAATTGGCGGACGGGTAGAGACCATCCAAACGACAGCATTGCTAAGAACGGCCAGAATCCCGAGACGAGTCCTGGAGACTTGAGGAGACTTGCTGTCACTCAAACTCCGGTGAAAAACCATCAGCTAACACTAATGTGAAAAACTCTAAAGGCGTAAATAATAATAATAACAATAATAATAATAGTAATAATAATAATGTTGAGATCGGCTATAATACTTAGAAGAGTCCTGAATACTTTTGGAGACTTGCTCTCACTCAGAATCCAATGTAAAACCGCCAACGTTAGTTGGTAAGTAAGACTCATAAAAAGCAAATTATCATTATTATTATTATTATTATTATTATTATTATTATTATCCGGCCGAGTGTTAATAAACAAAATGAAAACAACTTCCGACAGACAATAGAGTGAAAATAAAAGAAAGCGAAAAGATAGATAAATACTTGGATCTTGCCTGAGAGCAAAAAAAAAAAAAAAGCAGTGAGACATAAAAGTGTCGGTGATGCCAATTGTAGTTGGTTCCAGTGGAATTATCCCTGAAGGTCTGAAAAAGAAAATGGGGAAAACTATAGATCTAGGCGAAGAATCGAAATCAACCAGACTACAGGAAGGTAAAAACTAGTTAGAAAATTAAGAAATTTGCAAATTGGTCGAGTTATAACTCAGTATTTACTTTGTCGACAGTGTAAATCTCACTGTGTATCAAATAGGGTCTTTTGTGCACGGACCAGGTAAGTAAGTAAAAAGTAAAGGAATTTACTTAGACGCTACAAAAGTATTACCCTTAGAATCAAGATATGAGGTGTGTCAATATACATTGGACCTATGTGACTGCTAATAACTCAATGAATAATAATGTTGTGATTTTTCTTGCTTCGGATTCGAAAATAGTATACTATAACAACTATTAATCCTTGATCGCAATGCCTTGGGCAAGAGAAGAAAACATTTTGCGTCACTACTTATTTGGAGACAAAATCATTAAAAACTGTCTCAAAATAGATGCAACCCATTAATATGTTTGTTTGTTTGGGTTTTATGGCATATCAACTTTTGCAGCTTATTTAATGCTAAATCCATTAATTTCAAACAATTTACTTTGGCATAAGTACACAGATTAATTGTCAAAAACATTTCTTTTCTAGCTATTCAGTTTATTCAAACAGTTCTATTTCAAACAATTCAGTTTAGCATAAGTACAATTTCAATGTAGAAAACAGTTTTATTTCAAACAATTCAGTATAGACTACAAAAACAGTTCCATTTCAAACAATTCAGTTTAGTGAAAGTACAGTTTCAAAACGGTTCTATGTAAAACAATTCAGTTTAGCATACAAAAACAGTTCCATTTCAAACAATTCAGTTTGGCATAAGTACGCTGTATAAATGTCAAAACAGTTATACTTTGAAAAAAGTCAGTTTAGCATAAATATGCAGTTTATATGTCAAAACCGTCCCATTTTAAGCTATTCAGTTTAGCATAAGTACACAGTTTAGTTCTATTTAACCCATAGATAGGACCCTTATCAGGAGCTACCACTCCGGGGCAGAGTGGAACTGGGAGTGATGGCAATGAAGGGGTACTCTGCATTCCCTAAAACTCCAGCATTACTGGAACCTCTCCATCAGATTGTTTAGTGGAAGGATATAAACAGGACGAGTGTTCTGTTTATATCTAGGACACTTGTCGGGTGGGGGAGTCTTACCCTTCTGTAAAGAAGCAGTCGCTGTATTCTACAGCCCCAGCCGACTGGACAACCATTAATATGATAATGATTAGAAACAAAAAAAAAGATTGCATGTCCTGGAAACTGATATAATAACAATTAAAAACATTGATTTGATGTCTCTAGCTCAAAGGATGCATTTTTGCCGGACGCGTTCCAAAAGACCGCCATTGCACTTGTCTCAGTTATAAATCATTCACATATTAATGGGTTGCATCTATTTTGAGACACCAATTATTTCGCATTGATTTTATGATCATAATTGTCTACATCAAATTTGCATTTTTTTTTTCTATCAGTTTTTAAACAGGATTTTCTCTTTACTTTCCTTGTTGTCACCTCCTGAGAATTAATCTCGTTTATGTTCTTGAATACCAACCTGCCTGTTTACCGATTCTTCAGTTCGAGATCTTTGCAAGTTGGCCGCAATTCGGAACCAACCAATCAAATCACTCAGATTTTGAATGTCAGCTAAATCTAAGGCAAGTTCTGCTTCGCTTCCCTTTCCATAAAGTGTAAACTTGTGCCGCTAATAACATTTCTTATTCAAACCAATGCAGATTTGGAAGAAAGTAACTCTGAAAGGTCAGGAACTTAAAGGGAGGTAGAAAGAGAGAAGGAATAAGAGAAAGAGAGAGTGAGAAATAAGAAAAAATGAAACAATAAAAAAAAAGAAAATTAAAGAGAAAACCACTGAGAAAAAAATCAAAAGATGGAGGGTTTGCGCGTTTATAGTTCGTATCTATCTATCTATCTATCTATCTCTGTTAATGTTTCTATCAAATACTCTATTCTCAAATTGTTTTTATCTATCGATCTATGTATCTATCTCAAGCCGTTCGTATCAAGAGAAAAGAACGAGTAGAGTATATCAGGGAGAAGGTGTATGTATGAAGGAGAGGGAGAGTGTGTGTGTGTCGGGGGTGAAAGAAAGAAAAGGCTCCTGGTTTTATAAAAAAGAGTAAACGGGATGAAAAAGAAGTGTTTGGGGAAAGTGTTAATATGTGTCAGAGAAAGAAGAATCCTGTCAACGAGAACGACAGAAAGAGGGAAGAAGATAAAGAAAATGAGTGAATTGTAGAAGAGTAGCAGAGAGAAAGGGTGTATAAGTGAAAAAGTGAAAGAGGAGAAATGAAAACGAAGACAGAAAGTGTGTGAGAGAAGGAAAAACTAAAATAAAAGAGTATTTATGTGAGAATATGTTTGAGTATGTGTGTGTGTGTGTGTGTGTGGAGTGAGAGAGAGAGAGGATATATATACATAGAAAGAGAGAGAGAGAAAGAAAGAAAGACAGAGAGAGAGAGAGAGAGCGAGAGAGAGAAACAGAGAGAGGCTCTGTTTAGTGGAAAGGTTATATATATAGATGCATCAGCATACTTCCGTCTTTCTGTTTTTCTCTCTATCTTCATATATATATATATATATATATATATATATATAGAGAGAGAGAGAGAGAGAGAGAGAGAAACAGGTAGACTGACAGGGAGAGTCAATGAGACACAGAGAGAGGGGAAAGAGAGAGAGAGGAATAAAGAGAGTAAGAAAATGACATGTTTGTATAAAGAGATTGAAGGGCACAGATTATGTGAGAATGAGAAATAACAATATAAAAAGTGGAGAGAGAGAGAGAGAGAGAGTGAGAGAGAGAAAATGAGTAAATGAAACGTAGAAAGGTAGAGGAATATACAAAGTGAGTGTGTTAGAGAGAGAGAGAGAGAGAGAGAGAGAGAGAGAGAGAGAATGAAAAAGAACACTAGAAAGATAATGAACTTATCTATCGAAGGATCTTTGTTAGAATGTGATTGCCAGTTAGAAGCTAATGTGAAAGATACAAGAAGAGAATGCTTACAAAATCGAAAAATGTGCGTCGTGTATCTGTATTTCCGATACCTGGCCTCTACCAATCGATTTAAACTAAAAATCTGACTCATCGGTCTGTAAACATACCGATTACCAAACTCTAACAATCCTTTAAATGCCTACCATAAATGTATGATCGTACATGTGGAGATAGATAGATAGATAGATTTAATACAACCCAATCAAAAAATTATCTTTAAAAAAGCTAATTTTTTTCTAAACTGAAGATACTAGGATTTTATTATTTTTCTATATTTATACAAAGAAAATGGACAATGTAAACGGATGTTATTAAGAAATGTTTATCACGAAAGTCTACAGTATTGAAACTGTAACCAAATATATAATTGCCTAGATATATATAAGGGTGTACTTAGTTTTGGATTTCTACATCTTCATGTTTTTTATTAATGTCTCAATGGTGTGATAAGCAATATCTAATAAAATCCGTTTTGATATTCCATTAATAACAATAAAATGCTGATATCTTTATCAAAAAAGAAAATTAACCTTTTTTTTTAAAGTCTGTAAAGGTGTACTAATTTAGATTGCAATACCATAGATAGATTGGCAAAATGGATAGAATGTTTACCAGTGGTCTAGGAGATCAGGGTTCAATACACGCTCGAATCATATAAAAAATGGTACTTGATGCCTCCTTACTTAACACTCGGCATTGTAAGGTACGGATCAAGGGTATGTAGAGCAATCCAGAGAAAGGAGTAGCATCGTCGGTGTAATTGTTATTGAAAAGAGAGGCTTCGGATCGTCCTTGACTACGGTCTCCCAACTTACTATATATATATATATATATATACCCGAGGGGTATAACAAATTAACACGAGTAATGAAGAATTTTTCAGAAAATAACTGGAAGATAGAAAATATTAATTACAATTAAATTGATAATACTTTTTAACAATTTAACTTCATGTGCTTAAACAGGATGTTCTTTAATATTTAAAAATATAACGACAGCGTATTATAATGATTTTTTTTTCCTTTCAATACAATAATTCTTCCTTTTTTAGAACTATTTTACGCTTTAAGATTGTTCAAAGGAATAAAACGGCTATTGAAATATTTATTTATCAAAATCAAAAAACAATTTTAAAAAGAGAACTTTATTTTTTGTTTGTTATATTTTTGCTTCTTATTAAACGGATAACATTTTTTTCAATTTAACATTATAATCTACCAATTTTTTTTCCATTTTAGTTCAACAATTTTACATTTTTATAGAAGTATTTTATTTGTTCAAATGGATAAAGTTTAAATTTGTTTTGGGGTTATTTTTACGTGAGGAAGAAAAGAAAAAGATTTTGTTTCGCAGAAAAATGTTTGTAAACAATGTACAAATTCGAAAACAATATTGTTGTATATTGTACCGCTGGACAAACAACGAAGACTACGTAGATATATAAAATAAAATTTATATTTTTATTCTTCGACGGTGACGTTTGTGTGAAGTAGGAATACCATCAGAGAGAGTTCGCACATATCTTTCTTCTGTGGTGGGGATCCTTTGTGTATATTAGAGCGACGGCCGGAGAATACACACAGGAGAGCTGACATGTTTGCTTGAGTGATCAGCGGGCCTCTCCCTCAGTCCAAAATTACAGACCTTATATTGTCTTTCAACTCCCACGCAGAAATATGAACACGCTTCTTCGCCCACGTATTTTCTGTTTATGGTTGGTTATCAGAACTTACACACTTCCGTTTTTTCCAGTAATTTGTTGCGAATAGAAATATCTGTCACTCTATCCACAGGCAATGAATTACATCCTCCTTTATTTTTCTCTTTCCTGTGAAACCACTTTGTTGATGTTATCTTACGACTGCACTGAATCTGCTAAGTTTATCCACGGTACTCTGTCGCCAGCTAAGTCAGTATATTATAATATGAGCTATTTAATTTTGTTATTTTTTTCTTATTACAATTTAAAAAATCAATGTTAATTTTATCTGATTCAATTTTTCCCCGCTCTTATCCTCCCGGTTATGGGTTAAATAGTATCATTACTATTCTTCTTTAAATGTGTCTCATGACAAAAAATAACACACGAAGATTGATATGCCATAAAACAATGAACCCAAACAGAAATAAAATACTAAACTTTAGGAATCAAATACGATTAAGTTTCATTCAAGAATGGTTTATTAAATAATTTAATTGATTACAACTCCAGCCTACCATCATTGTCCCTTTAGAAATCTGAAGTAAAAATATTCTTACGTTAAGCGGAAGTAAATGGCTATCACAGAAAAAAACATAATTCACAATAATTTGTCGCACGGTCTAAATTTTTTCAGGTCAATTATGAATAAGTAAATTGGCTGAGGGCGACCCGAAGGTTTTCTTTTCAATAGCTACTACACCGAGGTGTAGGGGAGAGCGTTTCTCCTTTCCCGGGATTGTTCCACATACTCTTGATCCGTACCTTATAATGTTGAGTGCTAAGCCATTAGATATCAAGTACCATTTTTGAATCTTTGGTATGACTCGACCAGGGATTGAATCCTGGTCTCTCGGACCATTTGGCGAACATTCTTTCCTACCTAATTGCTACTTTTTATATCCATCGGTTTTGGGTGTCCATAAGGCTTTATAGAGACAGACATAATCAAGTTTATTAAATATATATATATATATATATGTGTGTGTGTGTGTGTGTGTGTGTGTGTATGTGTGTGTGTGTGTGCTGTGTGAACATATAAAAGTATGTAAGTACATCTATATATACGTATGTAGGTAGGCGCCTATTAAGTTTAGCCAAGTCAGGTATGGACTCAGAAAGGAAGATATATGCATGTAGATAGAAAGTAAGTTTGATACAAATGGCTTGCGATAGAGAGATAGATAGATAGATAGAGTTTAATAACAGATAGAATAATAGATAGAAAGAGCTTAACATAGATCAATCGATCAATCGATAGAGAGATAGAGAGAGTTGAGAAAAGACAAATTGATTGAGTGAAACACCTTAAAATAGATAGATAGATAGATAGATACGGAGAGAAAGCTCTCTGCTCCAACACCGTAATAAAAAAAAACAAATCTGTTTGAAATTTTCAGTGCCTCTTCAGAGAAGAACCTATTAAAATTATTTTATATTAATCATTATAAGTATTTATTATAAATGTTTTTTTAAACCTCTCTATAGTAGATAGAATTTGTCCCACTTATCTGTCAGTGATCAGAAGTTATCTATGTGATATCACTAATGAGTGATGAGAAAAAAATTAATTAAAATATGTCGGTCCCTTTTAATTTGCATAAAAGAATTCATAAGCTTTCAGTGTGAAGTGTTTTTCACAAACGCTTTTTCGGTTACCTCTTCAGGTCAAAGTAAAAGTATATATTGATCAGTTTATTTATTTATTTATTAGTATCGTTCCTATGCATAAATGATGACCTTATTCATACACAGATCGACAATTCTCCCCGCTCTCCTCTCCTCTCTCTCTCTCTCTCTCTCTCTCTCTCTCTCACACACACACACACACGCACGCACACACAGCCGTCCTTTCAGCGGAATCTCGAAAACGCCTACAGCATCCCCTGGCTTAAGACCTCCCCAAAATAGAGTCCTGTGTATAATGTTAGACTGCTTCCTGTGGTTCGACCCCCAGGGAAGTCACTTTTTCGCTGCCATTACTCCCAGGTCCACACTGACCTGGAGTACTACCTGTTAGTGTTCCAAATAGATCCGTTTGAAAATTATAAGTATTTGATTGGAATACGTCAAACCATATGGCTGTGTGCAAATTATTCTTAGCATCAGTGACTTAAAACCGTATCATTGCTTACAAATGAAAAAGACTAACTCAAAAATGTCGTAAAACCAACCAACTAAACGAAAGCTTTCTCAGAAATAGAACTACGGAGAGACACTTTCTTTCTTTCTCTCAATTTTTCATATTTCACTCTTTTCTTCTTTATCTGGGTTACTTTATATTCTTTTTCTTTTTCAATTTCTTTCTTTCTTTCTTTCTCTATCTATCTATCTATCTATCTATCACATTCTATATTTTACTCACTTCTCCTTTCTCTGAATGACTATATATTCGTTCTCTTTTTCAGTTCCTCTTTTTTTTCAAAATTCATTAACTTCTTTCTTTCTTTCTTTCCAACAGTAGAAATAGTGTTATATACTCATATGCAGATTCATGCAGAAAGAATCATAACGACACGATAATAAAGACGAAGGAAGACTTCTTTAAAAAAATATACCTCTCACTTTATTAGTAACGTTTGCGTGTGAGAGGGAGTTGGAGACTGAACAAAGACTGCAATATATTGACCTCACCAGCCCCTCCGGACATAGCCGTGTGTCGTTCTCGTTCTCCTGATGCCCAACCGGAGGCCCGGTGGCTCAGCTTTCTGCTGAGTGCTGGCTTTCTCTACCACATCTTGTCTCTAACTCGTCTAATCTCCAACTCACTGACTTCCTGTCTTCACCAAGTTATATAATAGTTCAATCGCCCACTCAATCTTTGGAATGGCATGTTTAATTGTCATCAAGCAGAAATAACTGTCATGCAGTTCAGAGGTCACTCTCTTCCGGTGCATCAGTCTATGAGTGTATCATGGGCTTTTACCTTGTCCCATTTCGTCACCCAAATCCGCCTACGCGATTTCTTTCGATTCCTGGCCATTGGAATGTGTCACTTCCTTCCGGTGCATCACTTTGGAATGGCATGTTTGGCCGGGTCGAAGGTCAATATACAACAATAGTAACTTTGGTTTTCATATTTAAATCATGCAAGATTACACGATATAGCGATACTTATACGAGGAATAACAATTCTTACCCAAGAAATGATACTTTGAATGGTGTATCTCCTCAACGGACCGGATTGATACATATTTTCCAAGGAACTGCTGGCTGGATGATTTAGGGTTGTGATCCGAAACCGGCTCCCGAGCTATAGGCTCCTGGTTTACAGCTCGAATTGGACCTCAACGTTAACATTTCCTCGGTATATATACGTCACTTGGTTTCTCAAACACATTTACTTCAGATCGCTATTAGGCGAAAGAGACATTTGCCTCTTTCATACATTTTATTACCTACTTATTTGCATATCATTTGACGGTGTATCTGAATCGACTAATTAAATAATTCAAGAGACAGATTCTGTCATCAAAATTATAAGTAAACTCATTTACTCTTTATCGCTCTTAGGCAAAAAGACATTTGTCACTTTCTTAAACTTTAATTAAATAATTCAATTGTTGGAATCCACTAATTAAAACCGTGAGTTGACACATTTACTTCCTATCGCACTTAGGCTGAAAAGACATTTGTTACTACCATAAATTTTATTACCTCCATATTTCCTATTCTTCGACGGTCTAGCTATATCCACGAATCAAAATAATTTGATAACTAAATCATCTAATTAAAAAGGTGAGTAAACATATTTGATTTCTTTCGCTCCAAGGCAAAAAAGACATTTAAATTTTATTACCTACCTATCTGCTCCAAACAAGATACTGGAAATGTAAATAGCTATATGTCTTCCTTAGGCACTTCCTATAACTCATCTATGTATACCCTCGGGTGTACTCTGCGGGAATCCATCACCATCATTATCATTATGTCGCGCCATCAGCACGGATCTCCCAGACCCTCTCCATCCACCCTACTCTATCGTCCACTGCTTCCAGTAGGCCTTCCAGGCTACATCCTGTATAGGAACATAGCTGTTGTATGTAGATTCTAGCTGGTCGTCCTGCCTTTGCTCGTCCATGTGAAGGGGTCCACAGAAGTACGTCACTTATGAGTTCGTCCCTACTTCTCCAGCAGTGTCCCGCATGTCTGGTTCGTCTAACTTAGATAGTTTTTGTGATGGGTGGTAAATGGCCATACAACTGCTGCTTTGTAGGGTACTGCCTCCAGGACTTGTTCAATATTGCTCGGAGCATTCTTATGTAGCTGCCGTCAAGCTTTTTCTCCATACATTCAGATAGCATCCATGTAGTGCATCCATACAGCAGTATTGACACAACCGCAGCTTGGAAAAAACTGTGTTTCATTTTATCGGTCACGTCTGACTTCCATATCACCGATAGCCTATCGTAGCTGTCCATGTCGCGTGTTGATGTCTGTCTCGGTTGATGAGACACTGCTTCCTAGGTAGATGAACTTGTCTACTCGTTTCAGAGAGCTACCGTTAAGTGTGGAGATGTCGCCTGTTTGATTAAAGCACATATATTCCGTCTTATGTGTATTGACATGGAGGCCTATGCCACCAGCTGCTCGTTCCAGACTATGTAGCAGGGTTTCAGTCCGTAATTGTTTGTGCGGGGTATCTTCTGCTTCTTTAGGGCCACAGTTATATGTACTCTGAATTTGCACATATGTATGTGGGTACGGTTAGATTAATATAAAAATAAGCACATTAAGTGGATCCAATCTATGGGATACTTAACAAAAATAGGTTGGGGGGAGGATAATGATTGATGTTCTTTTAAAGAAAAAGAGACGATTCTTTTATTTTTTTCGATAATTTTAGTTTTTAGAGCAATATATTTAATGGTTCCGACACAAAATTTGGCAGTTATCCAAAAGTGTTTATCGAAATTTTCAAGCGATTTCGAAAATTCCTCTGATTTTCCTCCTGGCTCCGAGTAAAGATAAACAACGTCGGATGCTTCCTCCTAAAAAATTAATAGTTGGTAGAATACTTTTTCAAACTATAAACACTGGTGTGACTTTTATCTATTGCCATTGTAGTACATTTCAGACCCTGTTTTATACAGTAGAGAGCTAAACAAACTCATCTTTTCTTAATTATATATATATATATATATATATATATATATAATTTTTTAAAAAGACAATTTTCCTTAGCTATTTGTCGATACTGTCTTACCTAATGATCGACGATGTTAAACTCAGAGTCGTGAGTTCTGATTCTGTTTTTGTTGTTATTCTATTTTATAGTTGAAAATAGAGTTTTATCGCTTAACATTGTTGGGCATAGATCTCTGACAAGATTTTATTAATTAAAAACGTTTTTGTCGTTAAATTTGAATCAAAATTACCGTAAATTTTAGCGTAGTAGTCGATCTGGCATTTAAGTCGACCTCAAGACGTTTTGTGGCCCAGTCGGCTGGGGCTGTAGAATGCTCTGACTGCATCTCTGCAGAGGGGTAAGACTCTCCCAACGAGTGTCCTGATATGACACGAAACAATCTGATGGTGAGGCTGCAGTAATGCTAGAGCTTTGGGGAATGAGGAGTACCCCTTTATTGCCATCGCTCCCACGTCCACAATGGCGCTGAGTGGTAACACCTGATAGGGTCCTATTTATGGGTCAAATAGAACTAAATGGTGTACTTAGGCTAAGGTGAATTGTTTGAAATAGAACTGTTTTTGACATTTAGTTGTGTGTAAACTGTACTTATGCTAAACTGAATTGTTTGACATACAACTGTTTATATGTATAAAAATGGATTTAGCATTAAATAACCTACAAAGGTTGATATGCCATAAAACCAAACCAAACCAAACCAATCAAGATGTTTTGCTTAGAATTCTAGTTTCGACCTCTACATGCTGTATAGGCCGACCCCTAAACATACAGTAAACTACAAGTCAGTAAAAACCTAACCCGGTTAGCCTAAGTAAGGATAGGCTATGATAAAGCATATAATATTTATTAAATTTTAACTTTATAAATGTGTATGTATAAATACTAATAAAAAAAGGTCGGTATCTTAGAATCAATGTTTAAATCGTCATTAAAATAACTTACAAGTAACCTTTATTTTAGATGTTATGCCATATAATTATAGTAATAATGCCAATGAGGGTATAAACTACCATGATGTTTCATTAAACTGTCATTACTCCAGTAATGTATGATGTATTATGATTCTCTAGAATCAGAATTTTTTTAATCATACATGAAACAAGGAAATGTTTTACATTAGAATTTATATTCATATGAATTCACAGTCTATTGCGCTATCATGAAATTGGGCAGATAAACCACATAACGTGGCTGTCTGACGGGCTGGCTGGGGGCTGTGATGTTCCGGCTAAGGTTTACAATCAGTGCATAAACGGCGTGTGATATAGAGCTACTTTAACTATTGATTTGTATAACAGTTTTGTTATTTTATATTATTTTTTGTGTTAATTTGTTCAATGTGTTCACCAAACACGAGTTTAAGTTGAAAATGTTAACGACTGTCTGCTGCAGTTCCGTAAGTGGTGTACATCAATTGTTAGGAGTCCTGTTCCACTTGTTGTCCACTCTGTGGTCAAGGTTTGGATTTTAGCCGTAGCGTATAAGTCAACCTCTAGTTTTGTAGGGATTTTTTCAGCCTTCAATGGTCTACTTTTACGCTGCAATTTACTGTATATATATATATATATATATATATATATATATAGAGAGAGAGAGAGAGAGAGAGAGAGAGAGAAAGAGAGAGATAGAGAGAGAGAAAGAGAATGATTGAAAAGTATCTCCTTATTCTAAAATTCTTATAATGTATTTCTTAACAATAATTTTTACAAGAAATGAATTATAAGTATTTTGAAATATAGAGTTACTTTTCAACCCCTATATACATGTGTGTGTGTGTGTGTGTGTGTGTGTGTGTGTGTGTGTGTGTGTGTGTGTGTGTAGTTGGGCAGCAGTCCTTCATTTAAACAGTTTTGATAAGATAATAAAAAACATGTTATCTATGTAATATTATTTAATTTCTTTCAAGTTTCCAGACAAGTGCTTTGGTTTTAGTTTGGAGTTGGTAGATGAAATTACCGACATTGTCCCTTCATAGGCCATCATTAGGAGTTTTTGCAAATGTTTTTTAAGTTTTGTAAATTGCAAAAAAACATTACATAAACATACACTGAGATTAAACTAAGACATGACATCAAACAAATTTGACACAAACGCTACCAACAAAAATAAAATATTTTATCAAGAGAAATAGAATATTTAAAAAAAAACTTTCTATATTTTTCATTTTCTGCAACACAAACAAAAAAACTAAAGGCATTTGAAACACTGTCGCTATTTTCAAAATTATATATATATATATATATATATACGAGACAGCTTCAAAAAGTGTATATACTGGAGCTGCATTTACCCAGGCAAAAACGAAAGATGAAAAATTAATTTTTTTCAAAATAGTTCTTTTGGCATTCAACATCCTTATTCCGGCGAGTTTTCTATATGTCGAAGCGCCTCTGAAATTACTCTTTTGATATGGTATGAATCTGTGCCGTTGTACGTAGTGCATTCAATAAGTTTCATGACTTTTTTGTATAGGCATTTAAAAATTCAGTATTTCATTGCTATACATCTTATGAGATGACTGACCAATGTTTATGATTTCAGGTTCAAATGAACAACTACAGCAGGAATTGGAATACACCCTACTAAAGCCTGATTGTCACACCTGGTGACTTTCAAAAATGCAATCTGAACGTGAGGACACTTTAGAAGAACGAAATGCGATAAAATTCTGTTTTAGACTTGAGAAAAATGCCTCAGAAACGTATGGAACGCTTCAAATTGCTTTTCGACTATCTTGCATGAATCGAGCATCAGTTTTTGAGTTGGCATAGGAGATTCAAGGAAGGCAGGTACCCTGTGAGGGATGATGAGAGGTGTGGGAGGAGTAAGAAAATCAATACACCAGAGTTGATTGGCCAGAGGGTTAGGGTTAGGGTTGCTATGTTGTGGTTTTAAGGGAGTTCAGGAAGAGATTCCGTCGGACGAGGCCAGCACACTTTAAATCGAGTCAGTGACATTTCCTGCAGAACAATGCACCAGTCCACAACTCCATCCTTTTCACAGACTATTTGACCAAGATGGGCATCGAGACAGTTCCTCAGCCTCCCTGTAGTCCAGACCTTGCTCCCTGTATTTTTTCCTTATTCCCTAAGCTCACAGGCTGTTGTCATGAGATAATTGAGATGAAAGAGGCTGTGACGAAGGTCATTGACATGCTCACAAAAGAGGACTTCCATGGGACCTTCCAGAAGTTGTTGGAGCGGTACAACAAGTGCCTTGCAGCCGGAGGAGATTACTTCGAAGGGGACGAGAGTTTTATGTGTTTACTATCAATAAAAGTACCCATACGAAAAAAGTCTAGAAACTTATTTAATGATCCTCGTATTTCTTTTTAATGTCTTCCATGTCCTGTAGCCTTACCCATGAGAAGAATTTTCAGTTTTGGAAATAAGAAAAGATGATACGAAGCTAGATCTGGTGAGTATAGAAAGTGCTACAATTGCACAATCTTGTGGGTTCATATGTATATAGACTAGATGTCTCCAAAAACGTAGAGACTGAAGCTGCATTTACCCAGGCAAAAACGCACAATGAAACGTTAATTTTCAAAAAATGCCAAAAAAAAAAACTCTCACGAAACAACTATAGAAAAAACTTTAATATGAATACACAATGTACGCAATTCTTTAACCTCAAGGCATAAAGCAATTCAAGACGGGCTGACATGCCGTTAAAATCAATCAATCTATTTACAAAGGCAGTATCGAGATAACCCAAATATTCCTTACCTGCTGTGAGCGCGGGAACTAAACAGAAAAAAAATACACCATCAGTTTACTGAAGACATTGAATAAAGAAATGGTTTGTGCAAATATTCAGTAATCATTACTGATTTATTTGTATAGTAATCGGATGCATTCCGGTGGCGATGCATTTATTTTTTGCCTTGGAAATCACCGAAAGTTTTCATTTTCGTTCATATTTCATAATTGATGTATTTTCTGATAATTATCCCAAATTATTTTCCTCTCATCGATAATATCAAAATATCTCCTCTGTCAGAAAATGTTATTAATACACTCCTCCCAATCCTCTGACATATTCGGCTCAATGGTAAAGCAAAAGATTCGCCGGCAACAAATACGGTATTTTTGGCTCTACCATTTTCAGTTTGTTCAGTATTTATAAAATGTTTATCTAATTTAGGTTTTGCTCCACGAAACATTAAGTTTAGTTTCCTTGTTTAATGACACATCAACCTTTGTGGGTTAATGTCAATGCCATCCTTGTAGAAGGACAGTGGTAGTATTATTTATCCCGTATGTAGATTTATAATGGGTTTCATGCCTTTCTCAGTAGTATTAGTCCGAAAGTGAATGTGATAGCGAGACTGGAGTTCGAACTCACTTACTATGATTTTGCAGTCTAGCATGTTAGCAACTGCACTACGGAAACTACCTGAATATAAAGTTTAAAGTTTAACAATTTTAAAGAATTTTTAAGATGAAATGTTTTTACCCCATTTTATTATCTCGTTTTACCTCCAATTTTTTAAAAGCTGAACTTTTTTTTTAACAGTCATACTTCAAATTAAAACAGCTGAACTTCGATTTTAAAAAGTTCTTTTAATATGTATGAAATCCAGTATATTTTATTGAAAACATTGGACTTAATTCATGTATTCACATTACATGTTTTATAATAAAAAAGAAACTTTTAAAAATTATTTCTATAAAAGGAGTGATGCAGGTTGGTTGGTTGGTTGGTTGGTGGATTGGTTGGTTCTTTTAAGGCATATCAACGCTTGTAGGTTATCTAATGCCAAACTATATTCATACATATATTAAATATATATTATTTGTAAAATTTATAGTTTGGAAGTAACATTTTAAACGAGCCAGAATTCATTTGTTTGCACACAGTTTAATCGTCTCAAGTATTGCTTTGAAACACAATAAGCTCTAATTTCATAAATCATTTGTTTGCTCACAGTTTAATGGTTATATATATATATGTATATATATATAAGTGAATAATTTGTTCGTAAATTTATTTTTAGATGAGGTAGAGTTAATTGGGTTGCATACAATTATGAATTGCTACTGTTTCCGCACAGTTAAATGGATTCAATTATTGCTATTTAACATGAATAATTCTATTCAGCACTATTCCTTCAATTGCACACTGTTAAACGGTCTCAAGAATGGCAATTCAATGCTCATAATTTTTTTCAACGTTACCAGTTCGTTTGTACACAGTTAAATGGTCCCAAGTATGGCCATGTAACGCTAGCAATTTAAATCAACTTCAGTCATTTATTTGCACACAGTTCTATTCAACCTAGAGATGGGACCCTATCAGGTTCTACCATTCCAGGTCAGAGTGGATCTGTGAGTAATAACAATGAAGTGGTACTCCACATTCTCCCGAGATCGAGCTTCGCCATCAGATTGTTTAATGTCATATCCAGGATAGTCGTTGGTGGGGTCTTACTCACTCTGCAGAGATCCAGTCGGCGTATTCTTCAGTCCCAGCCGACTAGCCTAAGGAGTGATACAATTGAAGAAAGGAAAACCATTGACATTTGAAAGCATTACAAATAATTTGCAATCCACAATTGATCATATCCTAGAAGACTTGACTTCTAATACAAATAAAAGATCTATTTGACCCATAGATGAGACTCTATAAGGATGGAACTGGGAGTAATGGCAATGAAAGGCACTTTACACAATTCAGAGCTCCAGAATTGAAGCTTGACCAACAGATGCAGTTAAGTGCTTCATACACAAGGAATTTGTAGGGAGGGTCTTTAACGTCTTCAGTGGGGAGCACAGTCAAATTATTCAAAGCCCTACCGACAGGAAATTAATGAAAATGTGTAAAGAAGAATTTTAAATTTAAAATCTGCCGTAATTTTCCAACCAGTGACATAAAAGAATCACACAACAAATTCTCTTTGGTGTGTACGAATTACCAGTATCTCTTTTTTTTTTTTTTTTTTTTTTTTTTGGTGCACTAAAAGTTATGAATAGCTTATATCTAGGGTTAACCGCGTATAACAGAAACTGTGGAACATAAAACAGCGGATAACTGAAATTATGTGCAGCAAAAACGTGGATAACTGTTGACCAATGATGTCTACAAAAGACGACGCAATTGAAGATAATCCTACATTCAAGCGCGCATGATTCTCATGTTCCATTTTTTTCCTGTGGATAATTGATAGAATTATTGGTAACGAAAGGAATCGTTTAATTCGACAGATAATTTTATTGCTCTCAGCTACTAGTAATTACAAAGTCACTGTTCCATATTTTATATTTATGTGCTTTTATTAGGTTATCGATTACACTACTTGATTGAACTTACGCTTCATATTTTAATTTCAATAAATTAAAGATTGATATCTTTTGAATGCTATCAACGGTAATGCATTAACAAAATCCTCTTTCTCTCTCTCTCTCTCTCTCTCTATATATATATATATATATATATATATATATATGATTGAGGGTATATTATTTAATCCTGTAACCTGATACATGATCATTAGCTTAAAATTTATAATAATTATTGCTGATAATTATTTATTAAAACGAAACTATTCGCGAGTTTTTCTCACCAGTGTTAGCTGATAGTCATTCACAGGAGTCTGAGTGACAGCAAGTCTCTTCAAGTCTCCAGGACTCTTCTCAGTATCCTAGCCGTGCTGTGGTCTGAACAGTCTCGATTCTTCCTCTAATTTCCAATTCTTCGAGTCACTACAATTGGCATCACCTTCACCTTTATGTTACACAGCTTTTTCAGCTCTCTGTCAAAATTAAAGTATCTGTCTATCTTTTCTCTTTCTTTTTTATCCATAGTTCGCCGGAACGGCAAAATCCACTAAATGACAAGGCCTTTTCTTCTAGTTAATTAACACTAGGTCTGGTCTTCTGGCCGGGATTAGGTGATCCGTTTGAATCGCAAAATCCCAGGGAATTTTATATGTCTCTTTCTCTAGGACAGATTCTAGTTGGGACATATACCATTTGCTAGTATAGTCATATTTTTATCTCACACAATTCCTAGTGAATCACCTTTCCAAACAAGTCATGTCTTGTCTTGTACTCATTTTGAGCTAGTTTGCTGCATTATTATTATTATTATTATTATTATTATTATTATTATTATTAAATTATTTATTATCATGTTTATTAAGATTTTTCAGTACTTTAGTCTACATTTCAGACTTGGTGAATTTTGTACATTGATTCAAAAATTATGTTTAAAAATATATATCTTTTGCGGAAAATACTCGGACCTTTAAATGTAACTATATATTGTGACGACAATGCAACAAAGTCTGGTGGTTTTGTGACTTACTGCTGGTTAGAGGTAATGATGCTTCGGTTCCGAAACCATGCCTGAACCCAGAGTCATCATCTGATGAAGGCTTATTTGGAAGCAATACTGCCGCACAAACATAAGTCATTGTATGATGCCTATATATATATATATATGTGTGTATGTGTGTGTGTGTGTGTGTGTGTGTGTGTGTGTGTGTGTGTGTGAAGTTACTTGGTCAAAAAGTTACATTACTAACAGAAAATGTGTCCTATATCCGGGATAGGACATACTTGTATATAAGCAGTATAACAAAACCTAAAATCACATATTGTAACTAATATATCTCAAGTTTTCACTACCAGTAGACCATACAATATTCTGAAGAATTTCTTTCTTTCTTTCTTTCTTTCTTTCTTTCTTGCCATTGTTCGTTTTCTTCGTTGTTTTCTTTTTTTTTTCTTTCATTCTAGCTACTCTTTTCTTTTTTTCTTTCTCTCTTTCTTTCTTTCTTTCTTTCTTACAAGCCGCTCATTTTTTCTTTCTTTGCTGTGTTTTCTTCCTATTTTCTTTTTTCAAGTTACACTTTCTTTCTTACAAGTCGCTCTTCCTTTTTTTCCCCTTTTTCTTTTTTGTTTGATTGCTTCTTTCTTTCTTTCTTTCTTTCTTTGTAGTCACTCTTCTTTTTCTTTGTTTTATCTCCCTTTTTTCTTTTTTCTAGCTTCTGTTTTCTTTCTTTCTGTCTTTCTTTCTTCGATAGTCTTCCCTTTTTTCTTTAATTCAGCTACAGTTTTCTTTCTTTCTTTCTTTCTTTCTTTCTTTCTTTCTATTTGTCTCATTGTTTTTTCGATTAGAATTAAGATTTTTCCTTTCATTTCACCGCTTTCATTTCGCTCATTTTCTTTTTTTCTTCCTTTCCTAACTCCTTTGTTTGCTCTTCTTCTTCTTCTTCTTCTTCTTCTTCTTCTTCTTCTTCTTCTTCTTCTTCTTCTTCTTCTTCTTTTGATTTTAATGGACATTCGAATTTACAAAAGAAATGTTCCAAAACTGATGCCATTTTTTAATGCAACAATCACCATGATACAAACACTCTCCGATTATCCCCCTTCTTGTTTCATCCATCTCATCTGAGTCCAGGATTGAAAATACTTTTTTCTGAAGCAAAAACCAAATAGTAGACGTTTGGGTCGGGTGAGAATGTCCTTTTCCCATTTTCATTTATCTTTATACATGTGTACTCAAACGCAAACACACACACACACACACACACACACACACATATATATATATATATATATATATATATATAGGAACAAAGGTGTAAATTATTGTCTAAAACCCAGATCTACAAATTAATATATTTCATTTCTTGAAACTGAGTGAAAAGTTTGTTGAAAAAACAGAAGTTACAAAGTCTTTTCTAGTCAAAAAATATATTTGTCAGGGTGTAAATATTTTAAGAAAGAAAATGAAGAATCATGCATGAAATATAGCAGGGTTTTTTATCCTTAATGTAAAGGAATATATTTTGTGTGTGTAAAAAATCTTTGTGTGAGTGTGCCACTGTATAGTGGGAAAATATATTCATGTGTTAATATATATAGGGCTGCGACTGAAATTTTTTTTTTTTTTTTTTGTAGAAAACAGATTGAATAGTAGTACAAATATTCTTAACACAATAAAAATCTAAGCAATCATATTTTGTTCAATTTAAGACAATCAAGCGATATTGAAATTAAATGCACTCTTATGGGAAAAGAAAGTTATGTTTTTTCTTGAAAGAAATAAACCTAAAATGTTTAGTCAGGAAAGAATAATTACAAACTTACTGAAGAAAATATTCATTTCTTCGCTATTTATAAGATTGAGGGAGGTTCGAAATTGAATAAAAAAAAAGCGATAATTCATTTACGATTCTAACTGGTTCGGTTTTGGTTTGGTTTGGTTTGGTTTGGTTTTAGGACATATTAACCATTGTAGGTTATTTATTTATTTAACATCTCTATAGATTTATATTAAATACATGATTTGTAAACACGTTTTGTAAATAACATTCTTTTATAAATTTGAGAGTTTTTTTTGCACAAAGTTAAATGGTTTCAAGCATTTCTATCTAACACGGATAGTTCTAATAACAATCAATCATTTGTTAGTGCACGTTTAAATGGATAATGATATTTGCATTGTTATTGTTTCTACACAGTTAAATGGTTTCGATTATTGCTATCTAACAATTATTCATTCATTTACACTCAGTTAAATGGTCCAAATATTGCAATGTATCACTAAAGATTCAATTAAACATGGGTCATTTATTTAATAACAGTCAAATGATCAAACAGTTCTATTTCTAATAATTCAATTTAGCATTAATCATTCGTTTAGAGTTAAAATGTCAAACAGTTCTATTTAGCCAATAGGTATGACACAATCAGGTGCTACTACTCTGGGTGAGAGTGAACCTGAAAGCGATGGCAATGAAGGGGTACTCCACATAGCCCAAATCTCCAAGGCTTGAGCCTCACCATCAGAGTGTTTAATGTCATATCCAGGACACTCGCTGGCGGTTCTTACTCCTCAGTAGAGATACAGTCGGTGTATTCTACTGCCCAAGCCGATTGGACTGAGATTCTAATTGGTTAAAAAATGTATTTTTAACAATCTTGGAGGGAAAAGATTTCTTGAATTATTTTCGTTTTTTTATCCATCAAATTTTTCGCTGCGAATCAAATATAATCGTTTGAAAGTCTCCAAGAAATTTTAAATGAAGTGAGTACAAAAAAAATTCAGTTACAAAAATTACAGCTTCTTAAGCCAATTTTTTATTCTTATTTTATTTTATTTTATTGATTTATTTATTTTTGCACAAAAATCAACACTTTTTTAGTATGGAAATCATTTGATTTCCAATATACATTATATACAGATGAGAATAAAGATTTGTTTAAAAAGCGTCTGATAAATAAAAAGTGCTTAAATGTTGGATCTATCTATCTATCTATCTATCTATCTTGCCCAGTCAGCTGGGGCTGTAGAATACACCGACTGCTTCTCTGCAGAGGGGTAAGCTACCCCCCTAACGAGTGTCCTGGATATGACACTAAACAATCTGATGGTGAGGTTCCAGCAGTGCTGGAGCTTTGGAGAATGTGGAGTACCCCTTCATTGCCATCGCTCTCAGGTCCACTCTGGCCCGGAGTGGTAGCACCTGATAGGGCCCTATCTATGGGTTAAATAGAACAAACAGCATACTTATGCTAAACTGAATTGTTTGAGTAAACTGAATAGCTTGAAATAGAAATGATTTTGACAATTAAACTGTACTTACATTTCAACTGCGTGCTTATGATTAACTGAATTATTTGAAATGGAACTGTTTTTGACATTAAAACTGTATTTACACCTAACTGAATTGTTACATATAACTGCTTGAATAGTTTGAAACGGAAATGTTTTTGACAATTAAACTGTGTACTTATGCTAAACTGAATTGTTTTAAATAAAACTGATTATTTACATAAAAATGGATTTGGCATTAAATAACCTACAATGGTTTATATGCCATAAAACCCAACCCAACCCGACCCAACCTATCTATATATATATATATATATATATGTGTGTGTGTGTGTGTGTGTGTGTGTGTGTGTGTGTGTGTGTGTGTGTGTGTGTCGGTGTGTCGAGGCAGCATTTTCTTTAAACTTGTTTAAATAAATTGGAGAGACAATTCGTTTCCGCCAATTTTATCGTTGATCCATTCAAATTTTCGTGTGATATGTTTGACAAGATCAAATTCAAACATAGCAGGCATATTCTAAAATGCCTTTTACACATTTTCCGCCAATTCTTCCTCTTATCTCTTGTAAAATTCCTTTCTTCCATAAATCCTCATCTCACTTGTCCTTCCTATTACTCTTCATATAATACGGTGCCTTCTTGAATTCATTCCATCCCAAAATCAAACGACTCAAACGAAGACTTTAGCGATCATCGATAAAATAGGCAGAAATGAAGTGTGTGTTTTATTTAATCAAACATATATGATATCATCATCATCATCATCATGTCGTGCCACTAGCACGGATATCCCTGGCCCTCTCTTGCCACTTCTCCCTATCATTCATCGCCTCTGGCAGGTCTTCAGTCATATGATATGAAGTATCCTCATATAGCTGCTGTATGTATGTTCGAGCTGGTTGTCCTGCTTTTGATTGGCCATATACGGGGGTTCATAGGAGTACGTCCTTTTTGAGCTCGTCTTTGCTTTTTCAGCAGTGTCCTGCTTGTCTAGTTCGTCTAACTTGGATAGTTTTTGTGATGGGAGGCAGGTGGCCGTATAGTTGGTGCCTTGTGGGGTGTTGCCGCCAGGACTTGTTCAATATTGCTCGCAACATTATTGTGTAATTGCCCAAGTTGCGCTGCCAGGATGGATTTCTTAGACTCTCTCTCTCTCTCTCTCTCTCTCTCTCTCTCTCTCTACATCCGTCCCTATCGTCCATCGTTCCCGGCAGGTCCTTTAAACTACATTTTGCGTCTGCGCAGAGCTGTTGTTTGTACTTTCTTGCGGGTCGACTAATACTGGCACGTCCATGTGAAAGGGAGCCATAGGTTCAAGTATTCCTGTCGAGCATTGAAAAAATAAATCTAATAATAATCATTTACTTGCACATAGTCATATGATATGAAGTATCCTTAGCTAATAATAATAGTTGTCAAACATGTTCATTTGACCCAAACAAGCACTACCACTCCAGGGCAGAGTGGACCCAGGAGTAATGGCAATGAAGGATTGACCACACTCCTCAGGGCTCCAGAACTAGAGCCTCATCACTAAAAACTCATCCATCGACTATAGTTTGTCATACTTTCTTTTTTGATGAGAGATGCCTACCTCTTCTTTTGAAATTGTAATCAGTGCATTCGAAGCCATATCATCAGGTCTGTTAATAGGGTTGCATTTAAAGGTATATATATATATATATATATAATCGAATTTGTTTAAAAGAAAAAATGCGACATGCACACACACAAACCTATATGTTTATATATACATATATATTCATATGTATCAATAGATAGATAGATAGATAGAGTTATAATCTGAGAAAAGTGGCTAATCAATCGTAATTATATAGGCGTTCGTCTAATAACCTTCAGAAAGTATTCCCTCTTCAGCCATGCGTAAAGAGACGGGTAGGTTGGGGGTCTTGGTATGGTAACCAATCTAGGAGAAGGAAAACTTTGAAGTCAAACCAGCTAAACTCGACTTAAAATCTGACCTTGTATAACATCCGACTTGTGCAAAGGGGTTGATATATATATATATATATATATGTGTGTGTGTGTGTGTGTGTGTGTGTGTGTGTGTGTGTGTGTGTGTGTGTGTGTGTGTGTGTGTGTGTGTGTGTGTGTGTATTACTGTTTTCCTATGTACGCATTTAAGATAAGGTGTGGTCTACTATCAAAATGATTTATTGGAAAAGACTATCTGTTTATCAATTGCATAATTATTTAAAATTTTGACAGTTGCTTATTTTGTTGTTACTAATTCAAAGCTTTCAAGTTGTCTGTGGCCATTATTAAGTCTGTCGAATAATCGAAATATTGATTTGATAAGAAAGCGATCGATTGATACAGATGCATCAGCCAACATTGTTATCCTAATTTGAATTGCTTTGAAAATAGGAAAATTCTCCGTGTAATTAATTCGCTATATAATTTCCTCACTTGTGAACGAGCTTTTTAAGATTTTTTAACAAAAAGAATGTCATAGTATAAATGTTTAATTAGAGAAACGAATCAGAAAATATGAGGTAACATCCAATGTAAAATTTATCAGATATTAAAAAAAAAAAAAAGAATTTTAAGCATAACTCAAATATTCACATCGCATTACATTTTACTGTTGAAAATCTGCTCCTGCTATTGGAGATGATATCATGTTTTGTCATGTTTGGCCATCCATACATCTATTGCCTCACTAGAAGCTTTTAAATTTTTAAGGGATTTCATTACTTAAGATAAGCGTACTCAGCACCTCCTTGACCTTTCATCTGAGTTGAAACAAATATGATTTCACTGTATTTTAAATAAAAACGCAAATTTTTGTTTTTGTTTTTGTTTTGGTTTTTTTTTTTGTTTTGCTTTTTTGTCTTTTGGTTTTTTATTTTCTATTTCATAATCAGCCTAATTAACTTTTCTGTAATGATAAGTTCTGTCACACTGAAGTGTATGGATCCATATTCAATGGTCAGTGTTTGTTTGTTGATTTGGGTTTTATGGCTTATCAACTTTTGTAGGTTATTTAATGCCAAATCCATTTTATACAAATAATCAGTACTATTTGAAACAGTTCAGTTTGGCAAAAGTACACAATTTAATTCTCAAAAACATTTCTATTTCAAACAATTCAGTTTAGCATACAAAAAAACAGTTCTATTTCAAATAATTTATTAAGACAGTTTAAATGCGAAAAAAGTCCTATTCAAGCAGTTCAATTTAGCATAAGTACACTCTTTTGACCCATGGTTAAGTGTTACGATTCTGGGCCAGAGTGGTCCTAGGAATGATGGCAATGAAGGGGTACTCTACATTTCCTAAAGCTCCAGTATTACTATTCTATTTCAAACAATGGAGTTTAGCATAAGTAGTTTAAATTTCAAGTACTTCTATTTGATTCATTAATAAGACCCTTTCAGGTGCAACCACCCCAGGCCAGAATGGACGTAGGAGTGATGGCAATAAAGAGGTACTCCGCATTCCCCAAAGCTCCAGCATTACTGGAATCTCACCATCAGATTGTTTAGTGTCATATCAAGGACACTCGTTGGGAGAGTCTTACCCCTCTGCAGAGAAGCAATCGGTATATTCTATATCCCCAGCCGACTGGGCAATCAATGGCTAGTGTCAGTTAAGGATGATTAGTTAACTGTCTATAAACTATTTACTTAAGTAGTGAGATCAGTCTTCACCGAGAGTTCCGTTATTAATGCTAAGCTGAATAATCTAATCACTTCCCCAATTGTCGTTCAAATGATATCAAATTTTAAAATCCTGCGTAAAAACAACTCAAAATTCTACCTTAAATAACTTAAAACATTGAACAGGGAATTTTGAGTTGTTTCTACACACGCTGGTAAAATTTGAGATCATTTGAACGAGAATTGGTCAAGTTATTAGATAAGGAAATGATAATCATTATTCTGAAATACCCTGTATAATGTAAAAAGAACTGAAAAACTAGAGATAGATAGATAGAGAGAGAGAGAGAGAGAGAGTAAGAGAAAGGTAAAGAGACAAAGGGATAATTAAAAATTTAAAGAATTTTAAACAAACTAAGAACACATTTTTGTGTTTATGTCGTACCTCTAGGGAAAATGAAAATCAAATTTGCATATTTGAATATAAAAATGTAATTAGTAAAAAAATAATAACAAAAGAATAGAAATAGAAATAAAAATAAAAAATAAACCAAAAAATATTTTTAAAACACTCAAACTGAAATCGGACATTTCTATCTGTTTTACTTGAAGCGCCATCTTTATAATCTAATCGTAGACGACAGCTATTTTTTTTTTAATCTAATAATTTCAGAATCAGATCGCGCACGAACTGCCAGCCATATATACAGGGTCATAATATCGTTCCTTTGCGCCATAATTCATAATTTCTGCTTTACAGGTAATGAAATTAATGGGAACAATAGGACAGGCAGGTAATTTTGCTGAAATCCGTAAGGACAGTGTTTTGTGTATTGCAACCAATAGAATCAAATCATGACTTTATGACTTTAATCAAATGAAGCGTTTAGGAAACTGTAACTGCAATATAATAACGATTCACAAAGCGATGCAACAAAGTGTCCAGTACAGCAATGAAGTATTTTTTAAATCATCATCATCAACAACAACATCATCATCAACATCATCAAGGCATGCCGACAGCACGGATTCCTTAGACTCTGTCTGTCAGTCTCTGTCTCTGTCTCTGTCTCTCTCTCCCTCGCCATCCATCCCTAGAGGCCATCGCTCTTGCTAGATCCCCTAGAAAGCTTCCAGTGTCCATACTAAGTTAGTGAATGAACGACGGTGGACTAAAAACTTCATTGTCTGAAAAGTCCGTACGATGGCGTCATATCTACTATTAATGACCTTTTTCTACCAATGGGATGCAATCAACGTAAAGCCTATGGAAGAAGTGTGCGGACAGCAATGCCGACTATGTTGAAAAATAAACCTCATTTGGTAGCATTCCATGAGGATATCTAAGTCAATTAAATTTTTAGCGGACCCTCCTAATTCTTTGCTGTTCAGCCAACACTGGTGTGTCCATGTGTAGTAGTCAATAAAAGAATCTCACTTACTTTTCCAGCAGTGCTCAAAATATCTTGTTCAATTTTTTCGAATGGTTTCTGTGATGGGAGGTAAGTGACAACACATCTGTCGTGTTTTAGGGTGCTGTTTCGAGGATTTGTTCAAAATAGCCTTCAACTTCCTTGAAAAGTTCCCATCGAACTTTTTCTCCAAGTGTTTCGTTAAAGTCCTAGTGGTGCGACTATACAATAGTACTGATATGGCTACAGCTTGGAAGATTCACATCAAAGAGATCGAATTTCCATATGGTCGATTATCTGTCAATAGCATTTCATGCCTTACCAGTGTGTATGTTGACATCACTTTCTGTAGACGAGATATTACTGCCAAGGTATAAGAACTGGTCTACTAATTTCAGAGGCTAACCCTTTAATGAGAAGATGATGTCATCTTGATTGAAATACATGGCCTCTGTCTTATCGGAGTTCTCGTAGAGACCAATGCCTCCAGGCTATGCAACAGAGATCCGGATTGAGCAGATCTGCAGGAAAAAAGTACTGGATCATCCGCGTAGTCTGCATCAACAATAGTTTCCGCCCGATATTGTCAGCATCTTATCTTTTTTTTTTCTTTTTTTTTGTGCAAACCAATTTACTTTCTTGTTCCATAATGACAGCTCGCTAGTAAATAGTCTGGCTTGTTCGTATATGTTCGGAATTGTATCACAGTTTGTACATCCAGTTTGTATATACAGAGATGGACGACGTGTTTTATTAGTAAAAATTTTTACTGTTCCTTGGCAGACCGTCGAAAAGGAATTGAGGAAAGTTTTTAATCGTTATTTATCTTATTTCTACTATGAGGAGGTATAGCGACTTAATTACAATTGCAAATTAATTACTACTGTAAATATATGTCTACGTCAGTGATTTTGTTTATTGGTCTTCGTAATTCTGATCATAAAAATCAAAAGAACGAAATTATCAGTTTTTAAGAGAACATAAACGCTTCATAAAAACAACAAATTTGATCAATCAAAATATACTCGTTGTCAAATCTTTTTATAAATTACAGTGCATCAGGACGTATCTCTACTTTCGCATACCAAGAATGTTTTCATAAATAATTAGCAAGAAAAATATCTTAAATGTTGCAAAATACTTTCCAGGACGCTTCTCATAATAATAATAATAAGACTACTGATTCAGGTCAGCATATCATTATTACAGATTTTGATTCTCACCGAGCGTCTTCATAGTTCTTTTGTAGTCGAAACAACGAAGCTTGGCTTAACAAATTATAAGAGAACCTCGTCATGAGGCAATGGTTTCCAGGCAGATGAAGAAGTAAGTTCGATCCACACTAGGTGCCTCATACTGCTGGTTATGTGCTAAGTCTAAACAACGCTAAGAATGATTGTGAAGATATATTTTTATACAGGGTGTCTCAAAATAGATGCAACCAAATAATATGAGAATGATTTATTACTTAGACAAGCGCAATGTCGGTCATTTGGAATACATCCTGTAAAAAATGCATCCTTTGAGCTAGAGACATCATATTAATAATTTTTTTAATTAATGATAATTGTTATATCAGTCCAGGACATGCAACCTTTTTTGAAGTTTCTTGTCAAAGTAATAAATCATTATCATATTGATGAGCTGCATCTATTTTGAGACAATTTTGAATGATTTTGTCTCCAAATAAGTAGTGAAGCAAAATATGTTTTCCTCTCTTGTCCAAGGCAGTGTGATCAAGGATTAATAGCTCTTATGGTATACTATCTTTAAATCTGAAACAAAAAAGAATACAATATTATTTGTAATAGAGTTATTAGCAGTCACATGGATCCCATGTATATTGAGACACCCTTTATAATTGGACACAATTATTTTCAAGTTTTAGCAATTATTAGGTATGAGGATTTTTTTACACGACATTATACTATTTACCAACCCCTCCGCTCGGGCAGGATATGACTCAAGGTCAATTTTTAAGCGGAGTTTAATAGGTTTGAATTCAGAGTTTTCCTTCTCCTAGACTAGTTGCCTCACCAAGGCTGAAGAACCTAGTCTGTCCTACTATTTACCTATTTTTACACGACATTATGTACACGTGACGCACATGCACAAATACAAAGCAGTTATTGATTATTTAGAACTGAACAGTCAAAAAATGTGTAAAAAAAATACAGGTAAAATACATTAAGAGATCAATCAGGTGGTAAATGATTGTTTTGCTTTATGTTTTTTGTTTGTTTCTGTGTTTGTTTGATTTGGTTAGGTTCGTTGTTTAATGGGATATCAACCTTCTTAAGTTATTTAATGCCTAGATCGTCCCTTCTAGAAGAACAGCAATGGTAATATTTAACACATAACTTGAAGGTTAAGGGGGTTTACACCTTTCCCAAGGGTATTTGTCCGAAAGTGAACGTACTTGTGAGATTGAAGTTAGAATTCGCTTACTACGATTCTGCAGCCGAGTGCTTAAATCATTCCACCACATGGACCCCACCTCATGTTTGTTAAAGTGTATTTGTGTGCGTACATATGTAAGTGTATAGGTGTGTGTATGTGTGTATATATGCGTATGTATGTGTGTATGTGTATGTTTGAATTTGAATGTATGTCCCGCACGGACAGAATGTGACACAAGGCCAATTTTTAAGCGGGGTTTAACAAGTGTGGATTTAGAGTTTTCCTTCTCTTAGACTGGTTGCCTAACTAAGACTCCTGAGCCCAGCTGGAGGAAGAATAATTGGATTCCTATATTTCCCAAAGGTGCTAAGTGAAAGGTAATCAGCATCATCCAGGATTTGAACTCGCTTCGCTGTGTCCATTTCCAACGACGATAAACGTTACATCAGAGACACATCTTATGTATGTGCGTGTATGAGTGTATGTATGTGTATGATGGATTTCCCGTCGTGTAATTGTTAACGTGCTAGGCTATGGGTTAAATATTACCATCACTGGTCTTCTACAAAAATCGCTTTTGTTGTAAATAACCCACGAGGATTGATATGCCATTGAACAAAGAAACCAGATACCACAACCGGTTTATACATGTGTGTATATGTGTGCGCGTATTTTTTTATATGTATCGATATGTGTATATGTTTGTGTATGTGTATGTGAATGCATATGTATGTGTGTGTTTGCGTATGTATGTATGCTTGTGTGTGCGTGTTTATGTATACATGTGAGTGTGAGTATTTGCGTGTGTGTATGTCTAAGTGTTTAGGTGAATGTTTATATGTGTGGGTACGTATATATGTGTATCGATTGTATGTTGGTGTACGGGTATGTATAGGTACGTGTATAAATGTATGTTTGTTTTGGTTTGGTTTGGTTTTAGGGCATATCAACTACAGTAGGTTATTTGATGCCAAATCCATTTTTATGCATATAAACAGTTCTATTTCAAACAATGCAGTTTTAGTTTAAATTTCAAGTACTTCTATTTGATTCATTAATAAGACCCTTTCGGGTGCAACCACCCCAGGCCAGAGTGGACGTGGGAGCGATGGCAATAAAGAGGTACTCCGCATTCCCCAAAGCTCCAGCATTACTGGAATCTCACCATCAGATTGTTTAGTGTCATATCAAGGACACTCGTTGGGAGAGTCTTACCCCTCCGCAGAGAAGCAGTCGGTATATTCTATATCCCCAGCCGACTGGGCAATCAATGGATAGTGTCAGTTAAGGATGATTAGTTAACTGTCTATAAACTATTTACTTAAGTAGTGAGATCAGTCTTCACCGAGAGTTCCGTTATTAATGCTAAGCTGAATAATCTAATCACTTCCCCAATTGTCGTTCAAATGATATCAAATTTTAAAATCCTGCGTAAAAACAACTCAAAATTCTACCTTAAAAAACCTAAAACATTAAACAGGGAATTTTGAGTTGTTTCTACACACGCTGGTAAAATTTGAGATCATTTGAACGAAAATTGGTCAAGTTATTAGATAAGGAAATGATAATCATTATTCTGAAATACCCTGTATAATGTAAAAAGAACTGAAAAACTAGAGATAGATAGATAGATAGATAGATAGATAGATAGCGATATCAATAAAGAGGTACTCCGCATTCCCCAAAGCTCCAGCATCACTAGAGTCTCAATATCAGATTTTCTAGTGTCTTAACCAGGACATTCGTTGGGGCAGAGTTGTAGTTGGTGTATAATGCAACCCCAACTGAATGGGCCAATGTATGTATGTGTGTATGCGTGTACGTTTATATAAGTGTGTTTTTGTAAGTGTGTATATGTGTGTTACATGTACAAACATTATGCCATATGACAAAATCCTAAAAACTTAAAATTTGATTGACTATCCTTTCCGTCAGACGATTGTGTTCTTCACATGAAACTTTAAGGTTTGGTTTGATTTCTTTGTTTAATGACATATCAACCTTTGTAGGTTATTTAATGCCAAAGCCATTCTCCGAGAAGAACATTAATGGTACTATTTAACTCATAGCTGAGAGAATAAGGGGGTTCATACCTTTCCCAAGGGTATTTGCCCGAAAGTGAAAATAATAGCGCGACTGGAGTACGAACTCGCGTACTTCGATTCCATCGCTTTAACCATTACACCAGGAGGACACTCCATGAAACTTTAAGTAATAAACTGATTAAGAACACTTTTTAATGCACCTTTTCTTATTCGCATTTTATTTACTTTTATTAACTAAAATTCTTTTTTATGTTTGTGTATATATTTTTAACAGTAACTTAGAAAAAAAGCCACATCGTAGCAAGACTTTTAGTAAAGCAAAATACAGCTCTAACTTTGGAAATAAATCAATTCCCAGTCTAACCTGCAAGAGAATCCTGTTCTGTTGAACTTTGCGTTTGCGCTGTTCGTCATTTTTTTTTAATCATCCAAATTCTTGTTGTAAAATAGATAATTATGAAATGCTAAAAAGAATCCTTCACTTTTTTTTTAAATACCACCTTGTCGTCGGGGTTTACAGGGCGCGGAAGCAAAATTAGGAATATTCTAGTATAATAATAAACGAATCTATTATAAAACGATTAATTTTAATTTTAAGAGATAAACAACAAAATAAGAAGATAGACACAAAACAGTAGATTTACTCAATATGGCCACTATTTTTTAAAATCATTGTATCACCACACCTTCGAAACGATTTGCATTGCTTCAAAATAAATTCTTCAGAATTTTATTCCATTCCTCTTCATTATCAGTCTTAAACCAACCAATAATTGGATGGGAAGTTGCATTAAGGGGGTTATGGCTGGGCTTCATGGAGGTCATAAAGAAAATTATTTCGGAATCTTTTTTTTACTTAGTTTCGGCGTTAAGCAAATCATAGATTCTTTGTCGTTTCTTTTCGTGCTCACTCATATTGGGTTGAATTTTAATGAAAAAGTGCTTAAATAATTGAGCTAATCATGAAAATTTAGATTTATCGCTTTTTCTAAATCGGACAAATCAGACTAAAAAACATTTTAAAAATTATTCCATATTTCACTTCCGCACCCTGTAGAATACACTGACTGTATCCCCTGCAGAGGAATAAGATTCCTCCCCCAAAAAAATGTGGGTTTTCTGGATATGACCTTAAACTACATCTCATTGTTAGGCTACAATTCTGAAGCTCTGGAGAATGTGGAATACCCATTCATGGTCATTACTCCCAAGTCCACTCAAACCCAGAGTTGTATTATCTTTAGTCTCCAACCTATTGTTTAAATAGATCTGAAGAAAAGTCATTCATATTCACTCCGACCGTGTGCAAAAGAAGCCTCGAAAACTAAACAAAAAATATAAAATGAAAGTGATTCTCCGACCTCAAGGCATGAATTAACCTTAAACGGATTGACATGCCGTTAAAATCTGTCGACTCATATTTTTTTATAGAAGTATCGAAATCATCATGTACCGCCGTTTCACGGATCGTCTATTACGGTCCATTAATAACAAATAAATTATGTCATAAATAAAATCTGTCCAGATGTGTTATATGCAAATGTTAAAAAGAACATCTAATAGATTATTTATATCGTCATGCTTTCCTTTCTTCGGGTTAAGACAGTCCGTTCTTGGCTCTCAAATTTCTATCATTTACTAAATGACTCGAAATAGGAAAACCCTTAATAATAATTTCCCGCTTTAAAAAATCTCGTAATGCTTTTTCTAAATGACTTACATCTTTCTATTTGACAAATTATGGAGTTTGAGTCCCATAAAACTAGCTAAAATCTTTCTTGCGTATCGCTATAAAATTATATAGGGCATTTTGATAAACACTGTAATCGTTTTCTCGCTTATTTTATTCACTAGTGATTTAGTGATATCTTATTAAAATTTATGAGCAGGTTGAGATGCTCAGAAATGAACAGAATGAAAAATATCATATATATGAAGAAGAAGACAATTAAATAGGCATGTTTTACTGTAAGTATTGGGAAATATGTCAGTTTGATTTTCCGTATTGTCTTTCGCTGGATTTTATATATATATATATATATATATATATATATATATGTGTGTGTACCATCATTAAGTTATCCTGATAAAACGGAGTTTTCAGACTCCCTCGCCGTCCGTCCCTATATTCCATCACCCTGAGCAGATCCTCTAGACTGAATCCATTGTCAGTACGGAGTTGTTATATATAAGTGCTTGCTGATGGGCCAACACTGGTGTGTCGATATATAGAAAAGTCTATATATATATATATATATATATATATATATATATATATTAAATTAGAATCTTCGAAAACTAATCATGTCACATACATTTTGAAACAGAACATAATTAACTCTAATAAAATGATGAGAATTTTCTAATTTTTTTGTTTCATTTTTCTATTTGAAAAAATTTTAGAGATGAGAAATCGTCACTTAATAATACCGCCCAGGAAATGATTTAAAAAAAAACGAAACATTTAACGTAGCATATTATCCAGATATCGATAAATACATCCTTTGGTTATACTGTTTTATTCGTATTATTATAAATTAGATAGATAGATAGATAGATATGGAAAAGTGGATAAAACCGAACACGAGCAGATTTTTCCAATCAGTTATTTTTTCATATATATTCAAGGTGTGCTGACAGCATATATTCTCTTGACTGTTTCTCTATCCGTCCCTATTACCCATTGCTCATGGTAAGCAATCTAGATGGCACCCGGTGTCCTCACAGAACTAATGAATGTAAATCCTTGCTGGTCAGCCAACACTAGTGTGTCCTTGTGTAGGAGTCCATTGAAAAACGTCCTTATTTCTCCAGCAGTGCCCAATATATCTAGCTCGTCTTACTGGGCTGGTTTGTGAGATGGGAGGTAAGTGGCCGAATATGTACTATTTTATAGGATGCTGCTTCCAGGGTGTTCAAAACAGAAAGCAGCATTCTTGAGTATTTCACATCCAGCTTTTTCTCCAGGTATTTAATTGGAGTCCAAGAGGTGCAACCATACAATAGTACTGATACATCTTTGTCAACGAGAAAAACGTGATGACATGCAGAAAAAAGCGAAAAGTGCTAGATATCTAGAGATTGAACTACCATAAAATCGCTAACTTTGTTAATATAAATTAAATGAACAATCGTTACTAAATACTTTTTTCGTTTTTTACTATCAAACTGACATGTTTCTCTATACTTACAGTAAAACATGCCTATTTCATTGTCTTCTTTTCTTCATATATATGACATTTTTCATTCTGTTCATTTCTGAGCATCTCAACCTGCTCAGAAATTTTAATAAGATATCACTAAATCACTAGTGAATAAAATAAGTGAGAAAACGATTACAGTGTTTATCAAAATACCCTATATAATTTTATAGCGATACGCAAGAAAGATTTTAGCTGGTTTTATCGGACTCAAACTCATTGCTTTGAATAGTTTGAAAATTTTAATAATGATTAGTATAATTATTATAATTCGTTTGTCATGCCTCCTTGGGTATTTCCCCTTTTTACTAACTTCACACACCAACTTTAAGAAAGAATCTTTACTCAGAACATATACAGTATTGATACAATATCCATATACTGATCAAATTCCATTAAGTCATTTGCCCCCTTAAATTCTTTTTCATACAATTTTTTTCAGAAAGCAATCTTAATTTTCTTATACTGTTGCTGTTTCAATCTGATTAGGCAATTTATCCCAAAAACTGCAGTAAAAAATTTAATAAGTTAGTAGACTTAGTTTTTGAAATCTATTGACTGTAGATTTCCAGTTCTTGGAAAACCATTTTTAAAAATGTCGACTATTAATAGAAATTCCATTATTTTGAAAATGTCAATAAAATCAATTCTCATTCTTCTTTTTAGTATTCTTGTTAATCCTAATTCCTCTATAGCCCAGTCGACTGGGGCTTTAGAATACACCGACTGCTTCTCTGCAGAGGGATAAAACTCCTCCAACGTGTGTCCTGGATATGACACAAAACAATCTGATAGTGATGTTCCTGTAATGCAGGAGCTTTGAGGAATGCAGAGTACTCCTTTATTGCCATCGCTCCCAGGTCCACTCTGTCACGGAGAGGTAGTACCAGATAGGGTACTATCTATAGGCTAAATTGAAGTCAATAGTGTACTTATGCTAAACTGAATTGCTTGAAATAGAACTGTTTATACGAGGTGCCTTCAATAGGTTTCCAGACTTTTTTGTACAGGCATTTAAAATTGTCGTAGACTTTTGAAAATCCAGTATGTTATTGCCATACATCTTCTGAGATGACTGACCAATTCTTATGATTTGGGATTCAAATGAACAGCTACAGCAGCAATTGGAATACACCCTACTAAAACCTGATTGTCACAGCTGGTGAATTTCAAAAATGCAATCTGGACGAGAGGACACTTTAGAAGAACGATATGCAATAAAATTCTGTTTTAAACTTGGAAAAATGCCACAGAAACGTATGGAATGCTTTAGACTGCTTTTCGACCATCTTGCGAGAATCGAGCATCAGTTTTTGAGTGGCATAAGAGATTCAAGGAAGGCAGGGAGTCTGTGAGGGATGATGAGAGCTGTGAGAGGAGTAAGAAAGTCAGAACACCAGAGTTGACTGGCTAAATTTCATGGATAAGGACCGTCGTGTGTCTATAGAGACAATAAATGCACAGTTTGATGTCAGTGTGGGAACTCTACACACAGTTATTCACGACGAACTGAAGATGCGGAAGATTTGCGCGAAGTTTGTCCCAGGGGTGCTCAGAGAAGATCAGAAAGAAAGGCGTTGTCATAACAGCAGGGAGATGGTGGAGCTGATCAATTCAGATCCCGCAGTTCTTGATGCTCTGGTGACCTGCGATGAAAGCTGGATCTACTGCTATGACCCAGAGACCAAGAGACAGAGTTCCCAGTGGAAGGATACAGGCTCTCCCAGACCCAAGAAGGCCAGACAGAGCAAATCCACCTACAAACTTTTGATGATCCCTTTCTGTGACAGCACTGGCATGATCTACATGCACTGGGTTCCCACTGGACCGATAGTCAACAAGGAATACTATGTGTGAAGTTTTAAGGGAGTTCAGGAAGAGATTCCGTCGGAAGAGGCCAGCACTCTTCAAATCAGGTCAGTGGCATTTCCACCAGGACAATGCACCAGTCCACAATGCCATCCTTGTCACCGACTATTTGATTAAGATGGGCATCAAGACAGCTCCTCAGCCTCCCTATAGTCTAGACTTTTGGTTATTCCCTAAGCTCAAGGAAAACCTTAGAGGCTGTCGTTATGAGACAATCCAGGAGATGAAAGTGGCTGTGACGAAGGTCATTGACACGCTCACACAAGAGGAGTTCTATGGGGCCTTCCAGAAGTTGTTGGAACGGTGCAACAAGTGCATTGCAGCCGGAGGAGATTACTTCGAAGGGGACTTGAGTTTCATGTGTGTACTATCAATAAAAGTGCCCATACAAAAAAAGGCTCGAAACTTTTTGAACAATCCTCGTATGTATAAAAATGGATTTGGCATTAAATTACCTACAATGGTTGATATACCATAAAACCCAACCTAACCGAATCAAACCATATATATTTTATATATATTGACGAAGAGGATTTGGCATTAAATAACCTACAATGATTGATATGCCATAAGATTAAACCAAACCAAACCAAACTAATTCCTCCAATCTCTTTTTACCGCTGTAATCTTTTTCTCTTTTCATTACATTTGTCACTCTTCTTTGTATGTCTTCCAATCTTAATATTACACACCAGTTTCTATGTTTCGACACAGGAGCCCCGGCCTGAGTACAATATTCTATATAGGATCTTTTAAAGGATTTATATATCTTTAATACAACATTTATCTCACTTAAAATAAAATTTCTGACCATCCAGCCCATCATTGTATTTGTCCTTGATACAATAAACAAACTGTGATCCTACTTACCTAACCCCTCCGCTCGGGCAGGATATGACTCAAGGTCAATTTTTAAGCGGAGTTTAACAGGTTTGAATTTAGAGTTTTCCTTCTCTTAGACTAGTTGCCTCACCAAGGCTGAAGAACCTAGTCTGTCCTACTATTTACCCATAGCTGGAGGGAGAATAATTGGATTCATACCTTTCCCAAGGGTATTAGTGCTATGTGAAATGCAATCAGTCTCGTCCAGGATTTGAACTCGTGTCGCCGTGTTCATTTCCTACGACGATAACAATTACACTACGGACACCTCCACTTATAGTAATTTACAAAGCTCGTTGCTTCGATGCGGCATATGACTATCTACTTAGATTAAGTTCTGTTGTTTCCGGATCCACGGAAAATTGTCAACCTTGGAATAAGTAAAAGTATAACTGCGGTGAAAGCTCACCAGCTCATTGGTCAAGAGGGTGGAGTATTCACCAATGGTCCGGGAGACCGGGGTTCAATCCCAGGTCGAGTCATACCAAAGACTCAAAAAATGGTGCTTGATGCCGCCTTGCTTAGCACTCAGTACTATAATGTAAGGATCAAGGGCAAAGTAGAGCAATCCAGGAAATGGAGTAGCGCCCTCCCCTACACTTCGTTGTAGTAGCTATTGAAAAGAGAGCCTTCGGGTCACTCTCGACTACGGTCACCAACTTAAACTTACATATTTAACATCATTTTTCAAAAACCCTATACAAGATACATGTTAGAGAAACTTAAATTTATCGATGTAATTGTAATGGTATTAAAATTGCTGTTTTCCTAATAAATGGAATCATTTCATATTCTATACATTTCTTAAATAATTTACATACTGCATTGATAAAACTTTTGATAGACATTGTTGATAAATTTGTCTAAGAAGATTAGCGAATCTACTTTATATATATATATATATATATATACTCACACACACACGCATACGCACACACACACACACACACACACACACATATATATATATATTGTATATATATATATATATATAAGAGTTAGAGAGAGGGAGAGAAATAGAGAGAATAGGAAATTAAGATAGATAAAGAGAGAAAGAGAGAGAGAGACGGAGAGAAATATAATTTTCACACTGATTTTACTTACTAGTGATTTACTTATAGTCTACTAAGATCTGACGCAGGTCTGTTGTCCAGCCAACTTCATAGTATTATTTACAAACATGACCACGCACAAAACAAATCAGTAAATTCCCTCACAGAGTTTCTTGGTCAGGTCTTCCATGCTGAAATTGATGGCTTCTGTCAACCGATACAACTTTTCATTTGAGACGAAGAGAGAACATCGCTGACGTCAATGGCAACCATGTCAAGATCCGCTCGACAACCCTTACGTATCGTATGTTCGGCGTCACTGGTCCAGGCTATATATTCAGTGACATGACTTAGAGAGTGTTCCATTGCTTTCAGCTAATAACATGTCTCCACCGAGCCTTCCAAAAATAACTCGCTTTTTCCCATCAGTCAAACAATTGCCAAAGTTCCTGGGCAGCGCAGTCAAGAATTATTGCTTTCTAGTTTGGGATGGAGTCAATCTTTCGGATCAAATTTCTGATAATAATCTCCTGGGACAACCAGTTTAGAAGAAAGACAGCGATTAATTCTAAACAAAGGTTACTGAACAATAGTTTGAGAACATGCTGAGCTAAGGGAGATTAACTGGTAAAAATCCCTGTAAGCTAAGCGAGGAAAGTACTGGTGTACCCGTTGTAGAAAAAATCTTTTGAAAAATCCAATGAAGTGTAATTTACTCCCGGACTTGTGGAAAAGTAAGCTAATCTTAGGAAATAAGAACTCTACATCATTGCAACTCAGTAATCAAAAAATATGAATATGTAGCTATCCAAAAATAAGTACACACCTTATACTTATGCAATTTTATTTTTGCTTACAGAATTTTAAATTATTTGCGAATAAGTGGCATCTGTCGTCATGGTGTAACGGTTAACGTCATAGAAAATGAACATGGTGACCCGAGTTCAAATCCTGGACGATACTCTTTGTGTTTCATATAAACTTAATACTCTTTGGAAAGGAATGACTCCAATGATTCTCCATCCAGCTATGAGTAAATAGTAGAGTACACTGGGCTCTTTAGCTATAGTATGGCAACCAGTCTAAGAAAGGAAAACTATGAATTCAAATCAGTTAAATTCCGCTCAAAGATTGCCCTTGTGTCACATCCTGCTCGTGAGGAGTGGTTGACAGATACATACTTGCAAACAGTGTACAAGACCATCTTCATGAGCCAAGCTTGGTACTCATTTATAGGAGTAAAAAGATATTGGAATACTCCTTGTTGAAAGGCTATTAGAATACTCCTTGTTGTAAAAAAAAGTTTATGGAATACCGCTTGTAGTAAAAGGCTCTTGGAATGCCATTAGTTGTAAAAAGAAAAGCTACAATATCACTGTTAAATATTTAACACAAGAATTGACAATGATAAAATGAACTAAAATTAGTGTTAAAAATATTTAAAATGCTTCACCTAAAAAGTGATGAGATGGTTTACCGAATAATAAAGAAAACATTCTATAAAAAGACAATATGTTACGATGGCTATAAATATGTGCTAGGCCTTAATCATATAATCTTCGGTAACCGAAATGCTTAAAATAATGGCCATAAAAGCCGAAATTTTGAGATGTCAAATGAGAAGGAAAAATTATGGAATTTGTCTGAATTCTTCAGGAAATGCTAATAAATCAATGACATAGCCACAGAACAGTTTCGATCTAAATCCAATTGAACATTTATTGTGGAAATTCTTTTTTAAAGGCCCATGAGAAGACCCCATGCTGTATTTTGACCTTCAACCCGGCCAAAAATGCCATTCCAAGGTGATGCACCGGAAGGAAGTGACACATTCTAATGGCAGTTAGGAGAGGAAATCGCGTGGGCGGAAATTGGCTGATGAAATGGGACGAGGTAAAAAATTCCCATGGTACACTCATAGACTGATGCACCGGAAGAGAGTGACCTGTGAACTGCATGACAGTTATTTCCGCTTGATGACGATCCAACATGCGATTTCAAAAATCGAGTAGGTGACTGAGTGGGCGTTGAACTATTATATAACTCAGTCAAGACAGAAGACAGACAGTTGCAGTTAGAGATCGGACAGAGTTATAGACGAGATGTGGTAAGGAAAGCCACACCAGGCCGAAGGGGCTCGGGGCCCCGATTGAGTTGGGGTGCAGAGAAGTTGCTGATAAGATGTAGCAGATCAACCAGCAGAGTGGGCATCTGGGCATCCGGTTGAGCAGCGCTGGAGAACGAGAAAGACACAACGTTGACGGCCATAAGAGTGGGGGTCAAAATATTGTAGTTTATGTTCGGTCTCCAACTCCCTCTCACAGTGGAATCCCACACAACACTTTCGAACCCTTACAAATAAAGTGAGAGGTACACATATTTTATAAAGAATCTTCGCTCGTCTGTTTATTTATCGTGACGTTATGATGCTGTGTGTATATGTAGATGTGAATCTGCATATGACTATATAACACCCATCCACTAAAGAAAATCTATTCCGGAAAATTGGGATCACTTTGATTGGTTTAAATTAGTGAAATCCAAGCCTGAAAGAACTAAGCCTGTCATTAGGGACAACTAAGTATTAATTCTAGTCTTTTTTATCAATAAATTTCATTTTTTTTTTCAATATTGGATTCTTCCTCAGCATGATTTGAAAAAAATACTATCAATTTAAATAATTTAATCTAGTGTGTTAAAAGAATTTTTTGAAAGCTAGAATGTACAGTTATTAAAGAAAAACTGTTTTGTGTACTCTCAGTTATTACTTTATCTACTGCTAATTTCTTTTTTTTAAATCCACGATGTTAACATCCTCTCAGCGTTCTAATTCCCTTATTTTTGCAAAGGATAATACATGATTACGTTGAAAACAATTTCTTTATTTCAGATTTTGTTGTATTTGGTCTTGTGGTGAAAGAAAGTTGCAAGGACAAAAAATCGAAGCAATAATATAAATCAAATATAATAATAAAAATACTTAATATCAAAAATAAATCCAAGTGCTAATTTTTGTATAGTAGCATACCGAGAACATTCATTCTTTTCTTTTTGATTTTATGCGGTACGTTTTCTTTTGCGGATCAAGTTTATTTTTATTTATTGTCGTATTTTTCAGCACAGTTAAAGACTGCTAGGCAAAGAGATACGTCAAATTTTACTCGATAGCAATCATTTCAAAATATTAGCTTATAGTAAAAGTAAGTAAAGTTGTCTCCCTTTAGTCGAGGGCGACCCGAAGGCTCCCTTTTCAATAGCTACTAAACCGATGTGTAGGGGAGGGCGCAACTCCTTTCCCTGGATTGCTCCACTTTACCCTTGATACGTACCTTTTAATGCTGAGTGCTAAGCAAAGAGGTACCAAGTACCATTTTTAAAGTCTTTGGTATGACCCGACCTGGGATTGAACCCCGGTCTCCCAGACCATTGGTGAACACTCTACCCACTAGGCCAATGAGCTACTAATTTTCTCGCCATTGTTTCCCTTTCATTAAATTATCTTAAACTTTGATCTTTCTCGTAGAAATAGATCAGTTCGAGGATCGTACTTAGTTGCGGATACAATGTATGTATTTACCAAAATCCCTCTGCAATGGACAGGAAGTGACACAAGGTCAATTTTTAAGTAGAGTACAGTTTCTTTGAATCCAGTTCCCCTTCTTCCAGGTTAGCCTAACCAAAGTTAAAGAACTCAGCTGTCTTTCTATTTTTCTATGGTTGAAGGAGAAATAGATGGATTCGTGCCTTTCGAAAGCACATTAGCACTTAGTGAACCGCAAATAGCCTCGTCCAGAAATTGAACTCAAGTCACCGATCCCATTTCGTACGAGCGCGCTTCCACTGGTACCATGTAACCCACTCTACATGCTACTGGGATGGGAAGATGGGCGCCGCAAACAAACCACTATCATTCTGATAGATGCTATGCAAGGAAATTATTCGACGTCGTATCTCGACCTCACAGCTTATCAGAAACATACATCCAAACTAAATGAGTAAAATCAAAACCTCTACCTTACGTAGAACGATTCTAATCTAGTTAGTGTCTTAAGGCCATTGTTACTAGGTCCCCCATATTTGGTTTTCCCGCCCATGAAGCAATGAATAAGAAACTTGGTTCGGAAACACCTACTACTGTGACCATTTAACTATGTGGAAACAATAGAATATTGGTGTGCAAAACAAATTAGTTCTAATTCATAAAATTACTTACAAATTATATTTAAATACTTACAAACAAATGAGTAATGTTAAACTGAATCGTGACCTTTATATAGCATGACTTGAAACCATTGTACTATGCACAAAAATGCGCTCAGGCTCATTTTAAAATGTTATCTCCAAAATGTGTTTATAAATTACATATATTCAATATATATGTATAAAGAGGAATTGGCATTAAATAACTTACAAGGGATGATATGCCATAAAACCCAAATAACCAACTGACTGAACAACCTAATTCTTAAGCAATTCCGGTAAATTCAACGCGGTGAACTTATCAAGTAAATTATTGATAGCTAAATTCAGTATTTAATCATTGCTATTAAGAACTAGGGATTATAGTTAAGGATTAGATCTAGGTTAGGGATTAGAGTTTACTTCTTCGGTTTCTTTTTTAAAGATATATCAACAGGGTTATTTAATGCCAAAGCCATCTTGGTAAAACAGAAGTGGTACTATTTAACCTATAGCTTAAAGTATTATAAGGTTCTTACCTTTCCCAAGAGTATCAATTTGAAAATGAACATTATAGCTTGACTGGAGTTCGAACTCGTTTACTACGATGTTGCAGTCCAGCGTGTTACTCATTACGCTACAGGGACTTCGCTGATTAGAGTTAGGGTTAGCGTTCGAGATTAGGGTTAGGATTAGGGAAACTATATTATAAGAGCAATTAATCAGATACGATGAATTTTCCACACGATAACTTTACCGACGATGAATTAAACTCGATTCGATTTCAAGCATACATTTCTAGGCAATATTTTGCGTGTAAATGCGTATGAGTAAATGTTTGTGTGAGTGTGTGTCTGCATGCTGCTGTGTGTTGCTATCTGACCTTCTCAGCTTCAAGCAAAAGGTGCCATTTTGTGCACTGATCGGTCGCCTTCAAGTTAATGCAGTTTACGTCTCTCTTTCAACCTTTCCCACCGACTCACCAGCCAATTGGCTTTCCCGCCGTTGGCAACAGTATGATTTATTTAACTACTGACGTACAGCTACAGGCTTCAGCCGTGGAGCGGGTATCTAGTCTTTAACACCTCATGTTTTCACTCATCAAATTGACGACTTGCTGAACCTATGATGTATGTGCCAAGCAGCCAACAGAAGATGAGGTTTGGCTAATAAACTTGACCGACAACATAACACCAATTGATCACTTTAGTGAATAACACTTCTATTAGGTAAACTGTTAATTCCGACCAGTTGGCAAGGCTTACAATACCCTGGCTAAATTCCCCGCAGAGGGGTAAAATTCCATCCCCCGAAAGTAGGTGTCTTGTATCTGATGGGGCGTGTGGAGTATCCATTGGTTACCATTATTCCTAGATTCACTCTGATCCGGCTTAGAAGTAATTATTAGTTCTATGAGAATTGAATAAAGTGAACTTCGGTATTGATAACTTGAAGGTTTGTCTTGGAATATTTGTCGTATTTGAGTACCAAAACACGCACCCACAATAAATGGAGCGTGGAGTTGGTGATGTAATGATTAGCAAGCTAGATTGCCAAACCTATACGAATGAGTTCGAGTCTCATTGGGTACCCCATTCATTCGGCCATGTGCCAGATCGAAGCAAATACCTTCGTAAATTACCAATTCGGACACTTGTAGCAGAGGAAATGAATTATGGTTTAATATTTCCTCGTGCTAAACAATGTAAAACAATTCACGACAAATTAACAATAGCATATTTGTTACTTGAACAAACCAAATAGAACGAATACAGAAATGACATTAAATACTAAAAAAAAAAAGCTATAAGGTAAGCTTTTAAAATATCAAACTGAATTCTATGGCGTCTTCCGTGTTATGGCAGTTAGTAAGAAAGCTATGCTTGAGAACCATTGTTTGTGAGTTCGATTCTAACTAGGTGTCCGATATTTCTGGCTTTGGACAAAACTAAACGTAATAAATGACAACAAATTAAGCTGTCATAGAGAAAAGTCCTATCATGCAGTTAAAGAATCTTTTTGAATAATTTGAGAGTCCTTAATAGAATGAAAGTTGCTGATTAACCATGGCACCTTGTGCGATACAACACGAGTTTTTCTGGGTGGGATGAAGCTCCCTCTGTCAAGGAAACGCGTGCATTCGTGCGTGCTTCTAGTCATCGAGGAAAGGCTGGAGAGATAGAGAGACTTTGCCGCGCTATTTTATGTGCTACTTTGGTCAGCCCACCTAGCGACCATTAGAAGTACGATTTACTTGGCAAGGGATGTAATCCCTACGGATCTATTGGTCAAACTGAACAGTTTAAAAAATATTTGTATTCATTAGGACTACTTGATGCCATATAACAGTGAAAACTAATTATATTAAGAAGAGTTACTTGAAGCTCTGATTGTTTACTAAGGATGATTATTAGTTACTTGAAAATATTGTTCAAACAAATTACTATTATTAGATAGAAATGTTTGCTTGAAACCATACATCTTATTTACATTAGATAGGAATACTTGAAACCATAGATTGTGTGCAAATTATTTGTATTAGATCGGAATGCTTGATATATAACAGTGCGCAAAATGTAAAAAGATATGCATGATGAATGTGAACTCAAGGCATAAAATTACTCTTGATGAGTTGACATGCCGTTAAAAATAATCTATTAAATCTTTATTTTCTATTCCTTCTATTCATTTAGTTTTCAAGGAATGAAGGTTTCCCCAAATAATTTTTTTTCTTTTTGAGCTTAAAACCAATATATTTTAATGTCCGGAAACCATTTCTGACTCGTCCTTTCAACTATATCACGATCGTTATAATCTTCAAGAAACTACAACCTTATCTGTATTTTTTCGCAGATCAAACATTAAAAGTAAGTAGTTCATGAAGTTTACTTCATATTCACTAATGGTTATCCCCAAAATAAAGGAAAATTATCAGTTTTCGGCAAACACTTTTTTTTTAAAGTATACTAGCAATAAAGAGCTGAATTAACCTCAAAGACACTTCTGAGATTTCCCTAACACTAGACAAAAGATGGAAATACATCCTAAGACAGATTCTTCCTTGATATTACTTATTAAGCTTAGCTTAGTACAAGGCCAGAAATATGGGAGACCCAGAGAGAATCGAAACCACAAACAATGGTTCTCAGCCAAAACTGCTTACTAACTATTATACCACGCGAGACGCTACAGAATTTAGTTTGTTGACATTTTCATGCTTAGCTTTGCACAATTTGGGGCACCTAGTGAGAATCAAACTCACAGACAATGGTTCGTAAACCAAGCTTACTAACCATTATAGCCGGCGAGGCGCCACAGAAGTCATTTTGTTCACATTTTTAAAGCTTAGCTTTGCACAAGTTCTGTAAAATGGGGCACCCAGAGAGAATCGAACTCACAGACAATGGTTCGTAATCCAAGCTTACTAACCATTGAAGCAGGCGAGGCGTTACAGAATCCAATTTATTCGTGCAATCTTCATTGAAACGCTATCCTAAACTAATCTTTTGTATCTGTTCTACATAGAGGGAGTCAGTGTTCAGCTTTCACTTATTTGGATCAGCGTTTTGTTCCCAGCCAATCTATATATCTGTCTATCCTTTTTTCTTCTTTATTTATTTCCACATTGGTGACATGTCTATTTTCTTTGGTCGTCCTATCTATTTTAGCTTTGACGAAATTTTTTATTTATTCATTTATTTATTGGCAGAGGTTTCTGTCTTTACCAATGATTCTGTTTCTCGTGTAAGATGTTTTCTATGTAATTATATCTGGGTTATTTCGTTCGCTATTTCCTTAATTGGTTTTCTGATTAGTTCCTCTCACGCATCTTTGACTTCCATTTTGCTTGAGTTTTTATTTCATCCTTCATTGGCTGCTCATTTTAATAACATTGGTTTTTAGCTTTATATTTATTGAAGTATTTTCAAATCCCATCTCTCTCTCTCTCTCTCTCTCTATATATATATATATATATATATATATATATATTCTACTTGTCTTGGAGGTGTCAGTGGTTTAATAATTACCGTCGTTGGAAATGGACACAGTGACTCAAGTTCAAACCCTAAACAAGTCTTTGCATTACACATAGCGCCAATACTCTGGGGAAAAGTATGAATCCAACTATTAACCTTCCAGCAAACGTAAATAGTTGGACAGACTGAATCCTTTGACATTGATATGTGTTGTAACCAAAGAAAAGGTCCGTGAATGAGAAATAGCCAAAACGGAGGTTGGAAATAAAATGGAAATATTTATTACATTAACAAAATACAATACCCACTGCTAGTGGTGACTACTTTGTCAGCATATTTAGCTATTCATCGCACGCCCCACCAAACGGGCGAGTACGGCACAAGGCCTTTTTAAGGTGGGTCCAGACGCAGGGCCATAGCCCAGACACACCAGATGGCTCCAAAATGCCTCGGGCCCCGTCGGCGTTCCCTTAAAAAAGGGGTGCCTCAGGCGCCAGGTGAGGTGGGTTAGAGCCTGGAAGGACAGCCCCCTGAGGCATCGTGACGTGAATGCTGGGCTTCCCCGACACCCACGTCAGGCCAGCCTCGACCGAGTAACCGCCGTCTTAGCCTGCATAATTACCTCCGTCAGAATAGTGTCCAACGTATTAATGAGGAATGGGACATACCCATTAATGTTCATTGGTAGGGTATATAACAATATGGCAACCGATCTAGGAGAAAGAAACACTTTGAATTCAAACACATTAAAATCCGCTTGAAAACTGACCTTCTGTCGCATCTTGTTCCTGCGGAGGGGTTGGGTAAATATACATATTCTTCTCGTCGTTTGAACATTTTTATAAACTGCGAACTTGCAGCTTATATCTCTTGTTGAAGTTTTTCAGCAGTTTTTCTTCAATCCAAATAAAGTCAAGCATTGACTTGTTCTTACATTAAAAGAAATATTCTTTCTGTTTTTCGAAGACGAGCAGTTCTATGCGCCAGTTTCACTTGCATTTCTTTCTTATCTTTTTATTGACCCCCACTCTTATGGCCATAACAGCGTTTCTTTCCCATTCTCCTGGGCTGCTCAACCGAGGCCTGGGGGCCCCCTCTGCTGGGTGCTGGTTTTCTCTACCGTATCTTATCTCCAACTAACTGACTTCCTGTCTTCACCCAGGTTATATAATTGTTCGCCGTCCACCTTCTTCTTGTGGGCGTCACAAATCGCACTCAATTCAACCTGTCCACGGTCAAGGTTATATCCTGATATTCCTCGACCGGATGCGCCTGTTATTTACACAGGTGAATTTCCTATTTTGACGGCTTGCCTGGGGTCAATATTTTACAGTATGTGCTATTTTAAACAAAATCAGGAAGCAATAACACATAAAAACAGCATCCGTACGGCTACTTACTCCTTATCACACAAACTATCCAAATAAGACGAAAAAAACTTGCGAATCACTGCTGGAGAAGTAAGGACGAACTCATAAACGACGTTCTCTTATGAACTCCGACACATGGAAACTCCAGTGTTGGCCATTCAGCAAGTACTTACATATATCAGCTATGTACTGACACTGGATGCAGTCTAGAAGACACGCTAAGAACGATTAATGATAGGGATGGATGGTAAGAGAGAGAGTCAGGGAATTCCGATGAACAATCTGATGGTGAGGCTCCAGTTCTAGAGCTTGGGGGAATGTGGAGTACCCCTTCATCACCATTGCTTTCAGGTTCACTCTGGCCTGGGGTAGTAGGACCTATGGGTCAAACAGAACTGCTTGAAATTTAAATTGTGTACAAGCAAATGACATCTTAAACTAAATTGTTTGAAATAGAACTCTTTTGACCATTTTAGAGTTTATAAACAAATGACTGATGTTAAATTAAATTGTTAGTGATACATAGGAATACTTGGAACCATTTTACTAAGTGCAAACAAATGAGTAATGTTGAATTATTCGTGTTGAATAACAATACTTTAAACTCTGTGTAACTAAATTGAATTATTGGTATTATATAGCAATACTTGGAAACTTTTGACTGTATGAAAATGAATGAAAAGTGTTGAATAGAATCATCATTATTTAATAGCAATACTAGTAACAGCTTCACTGTCTTCAAACAAATGATAAATATTAAATAGAATTATTAGAGCTCGGTAGCAATAATTAAAATCATTTAACTGTTGAAACAATAGCAGTACTAGATTTTTTTTTTAAATATTCAAACTAAGCTGGATGGCAATTACACAAGAATGCTGCGTGCAATCCTGAACAAGTCCTGGCAGCAACACCCCACAAGACACCAACTGTACGGCCACCTGCCCCCTATCACGAAAACTATTCAAGTTAGGCGAACCAGACATGCAGGACATTGCTGGAGAAGCAGAGATGAACTCATAAGAGATGTACTCTTATGGATCCCCACACACGGCCGCGCAAAAGCAGGACGACCAGCACGAACGTACATTCAGCAGCTATGTGAGGATACGGGTTGTTGTCCTGAAGACCTTCCTAGGGCGATGAACGATAGGGAGGAGTGGCGAGAGAGGGTCAGGGATATCCGTGCTGCCAGCACGATATGATGATGATGATGATATCCTTTTAAATGTGTGCAAGTAACTAACTGATGTAAAAATGTTAAATGTTGAAATCATTTAACGTTGTTCAAACAAAAATTATTCGTATTAGATAGAAATACTAGAAAACATTTAACAATGTGTAAAAAAATTAGCTCAGGCTTGTTTAAAACGCTATCAACAAAATATGTTTAAAATAATATATATATATATATATATATATAAACAGGTGGTTTGAGTGCGTGTCATCAACACGCGATTAGCAAAGGCATAGACAGCTATCGATTGGCTATCGGCGAAATGGAAGTCAGACTCGACCGATAAAATGAAACACAGTTTTTTTCCAAACAGCAGTCGTATCGATACTGCTGTATGGATGCACTACATGGACGCTAACTAAAAGTATGGAGAAAAACTTGACGGCGATTACACAAGAATTCTGCGAGCAATATTAAACAAGTTTTGGAGGCGGCGCCCCACAAAACAGCCACTGTACGGTAATTTACACCCATCAAGAAAACTATTCAAGTTAGACGAACCAGACATGCGGGATACCGCTGGAGAAGTAGGGACGAACTCATAAGAGACATACTCCTGTGGAACCCTTCACATCGACGAGCAAAGGCAGGACGACCAGCTTGAAACTATATACTACAGCTCTGTACAGATACAGGGTGTAGCCTTGAAGATCTACCAGGAGCGATGGACGATAGAGAAGGGTTGCGGGAGGGGTCTGGGAGATCTGTGCTGGTGGCCTGACATGATGATGATGATGTATGAACAGGATGTGATATTAGATAACCTACAATGGTTGATATGCTATAAAAACCCAGCAACCCAAACCATTAAATAAGTTAAAAAGGGCTTACACTATAATATCAACCCGCCATATGACTACTGGCAAGTTATTAGTATTAAAATTTTTTTGAAAAGATATAACTGTGCAAATTATTTGTATTATGAATAAATAGTTACTTTAAGTTAGGTTAGGATATTTGGTTTAATGGTATTTCAATCCTCGAGGGTTATTTAAAGCCAAATCCTGTTTATATATATAAGTAAAAGTAAAGTTGGCGACCGTAGTCGAGAGTGACCCTAAGGTTCCCTTTTCAATAGCTACTACACCAAGGTGTAAGTGAAGGCGCTGCTCCTTTCCCTAGATTGCTCCACTTTACCCTTGATCCTTACCTTATAATGCTGAGTGTTAAGCAAAGCGGCATCAAGTACCATTTTTCGAGTCTTTGGTATGATTCGACCTGGGATTGAACCGGGCCATTGGCGAACACTCTAACCATCATGCCAATATATACATACATATATATATATATATATATATATATATATATATATATATATATATATATATGATTTGTGAGCGAATACTTTGTAAGTAACTTTGTTTTTAAATGAACTGGAACTCATTCGTTTTCACGCAGTTAAATAGTTTCAAGTATTGTTATCTAACACTAATCATTTGATATTTAATAACAATCATTCATTTGCACTTAGTTAAATGGTTTCAAGCAATGCTATTCATCATGAGTAATTCTATTAATCAAGTATTCTTATCTAATACACTCAACTTGCACACGGATGTATGGTTTCAAATAACTAATAATAATAATAACCCCAAGTAAAAGATGGAACAGTTCAGTTTGATCCATAGATGGGTCCCTAATAGATACTTCCACTTCGGGTTCGAATGGAACAGAGAGTAATGTTAATGAAGGATAACCCCACATTCCCCAAACTCAAAAAATGGAGCATCACCATCAGACATAAATTAATGTCATACCCAGGACGCTCAGTGGTTTCAAGTACTACTAAATAGGAATAGTACTTGAAATTATATTTACTTGCAAAAATAAATTTATGAATAAGACTGACTTCAAGATTAAACTACCCAACAAGTGTTGACTTACCGTAAATTTTTTCCAACCAACCAACAATTACAATAATATATTGTAAACTCTCTGTCAGGAGAGATAATGTTTTCTGTCTGTGGAAAAAGCAAGTTATCAGATGTTAAATGTTATAAGAGCAAGAATATCCCAAGCTTATCAATGAAACTTTCTTTAATCTTGATTAAACAGCAAAGACTGTGTTTTACATTGCTTTAGAATTTAGATCGTTTTATGCGTTGATAAAGTTAAAAGTGCCATAATCAAAATGAAGGCGTATTAAAAGCAAAAATTCCCTTGACTCTTTCCTCATCTGTCCCCTTACCCAGTCGGCTGGGGCTGTTGAATTCACCGACTGCATCTCAATGAGTGTCCTGGATATGACACTAAACAATCTGATCGTGAGGTTCCAGTAGTGCCGAAGCTTTAGGGAATGCGGAATACCCCTTCATTTCCATTGCTCCAAGGTCCACTCTGGCCTGGAGTGGTAGCACCTGATAGGGTCCTATCTATAGGTCAAATAGAACAAAACTAGGTACTTATGCTAAACTGAATTGCTTGAAATAGGATTGTTTTGACATTTATCCTGCATACTTATGCTAAACTGAATTGTTTGAAATAGAACTGTTTTGACATTTAACTGTAAACCCAACTATACTTATACTAAATTGATGTTTGAAATAGAACTGTTTAACTAAACTGAATAGCTTGAAATGGAAATGTTTTTGTTTGAAATAGAACTGCTTATTTGTGTAAAAATGGATTTGGCATTAAATAATCTACAAAAGTTAAAACCAAAACAAACAAACCATCCTTCCCTATCGCTCTTGTCAAGTCCTCTAGACGGCACCCATCTTCCACACAAGGTTGATGAATGTAAATTTTTGCTGGTTAGCCCACACTGGTGTGTCCATGTGTAGGAGTCGCTTATGAGTTTGCCAGTGCATCTTCAACGGTACCCAGCATGTTTTGCTCGTCCTACTTGGATGATTTGCGAGATCATAGATAACTGTTTTCATGGATTCATTCAAAAACACGCAACATCCTTGCGTAGCTCCCATCTAACTTTCTCTCCATGCATTTCGTTAAAGTCCATGTTGTGCAGCCATATAGTAGTACTGACATGGCTACGTCTTGAAAGAATTCTCGTTTTATTTTATTCAAGAGATCAGATATCTAGATGTTCGTTAACCTGTCGATATCAGTCCATGTTTTAGCAATGCGTATATTAACTTCACTTTCAGTAGATGAGATATCGCTACCGAGGTATATAAACTAGTCTTCTAATTTGAACTAAAACACATCGTGTAGTATCCTTAAAATTTGACTGAGTTCGCTGACAAATTATTGCACTATGCACATTTAAGATGAATGTCATTGATGGATTCGTAAGATGCCCAGCCATACAGTTTCAATTTTTTACGCCCAACGTCCACATGATGCAATTTACAAGGAATTCTTTTTTACGCCAGTCTCAAAAAAACTATTCTTTACACTTGCGAATTTTGTTGCAGACATCAGGGTGTGAACCCAGTGGAGGGAGAATATCATCCTTGTTATGCAAAATATGAAACAAATTCTTTTTTACATTGGTTTCAGTAAAGTGGTTCTTGGCACTTTCGAACTTTACTGCAGACATCAGGGTGGGAGCTCAGTGCAGTGAGAATATCATATTACACGACCATGTTATTGAAAAATACGAAACAAATTATTTTTTACACTTTCGAGCTCTGCTACAGACATCAAGGTGTACCCTAAATACTACCATGATGTAATATTACACTTCCGAATTATGCAAAATTCAATTTTTTTTTAAATACGAGTGAGTTTGGCGGAGTTTTAAACTTTATTGAGTTAGGGTGTCTTCGTGCTGTAATTGTTAAAAAGCTGGACTGCAGAATCGTAATTAAGCGTGTTTGAACTCCAGTCACGCTCTTATGTTCACTTTCGGACAAATACCCTTGGGAAAGGTATGAACCCCCTTATCCTCCCTGCTATGGGTTGAATAGTACCACTACTGTTCTTCGAGAAGAATGCCTTTGGCTGTAAATAACCTACAAAGGTTGATGTGCCATTAAACAAAGAAACCAAACCAAACATCAGGGTGTACTGTAAGTGTAATGATGATTTAATAGTACACTCAAATCTGCACAACACAACATATTTTTTTTGAGTGATTTCGACAAGAGATTTTGGGGATTTTCAAGATTTGCATATATACTATGATAAGACCATAGGAATGGGGCACCTAATGAAAATCTAAATCACTACAGTTTCCTACATTTGCTGACCACTATTCTACGACAAACATTTAAAATCAACGACATTTAATGTCTGCCTTAGTCTAGCACAAGGCGACTATAGTAAAGCGCTTGTTGAGGATCGAACGCAGTAAAATAATTGATCTAAAAGATGAATTTACCACCCATCGCAGAGTTGTCATTTAAATCTTAGCTTTGTTTGGCACAAGGTCAGATTTACGGAGCAACTAGCTAGCTACCCATTACACCACTCGAGGGACCCTTGTATTCTAATACGATTGATTGATTTTAACGGCATGTCAACACATATAATGCTATCTTATGACAAGAGGTTCAGGAATTGCATTCATAGTACAATTATATTTACTTTTTTGTGTGGTTGTTTCTTAAGTGTTTTTTGATCATTCTAATATGATATCAAGTATTCCTATCAAATACATTGAATTTGTACACAGTTATATGGTTTCAAGTATTCCTTTCTAATACTAATAATTATATGGTTTCAACTATTCATTCTTCTTAAATAACAGTCATTTGTTTCCATACTGTTATATGGTTTCAAGTAACTAATAATAATCCTTTGTAAACAAGTGTAACTTCAACTAACTATTCTTAATACGAATAATTTACAGTAATATGGTTTCAAGTATTCCTATCTAATATGAACAATTTTTAAACAGATGTATCCATAGATATAATTCTAACAGATACAACCACTTTGGATCAGAGTGGACATGGGAGTAATGACATTCAAGGGATACTCTGCACTACCCACGTCTTCAAAATTGTAACCTCACCAGTGTACTTTAATAGTACACACACATACATACATACATACACATACTCATGCACATGCTCATACATAAATGCATAATGAAGGGACGCGTATACGTATACAGAAATACATACATACAAAGAACGAAAACAAAACTAAACTAATGAAGCTTCGTTCTATCATAAAAGATTACATTTTTAAAATATATACATTTACATTGTGTGATAACACTTTTTCTTTTTCTTTTTTTCTTGGAAAATCCTTGGCATTTAAAATATATATATATATATATATATATATATATATCTTTATTGGGACATTTAAAACAAAAGGCGACAAAGTAATCACGTGCCAAAAACATATCGTTGTCACTTCAACCCATTCCTTCTTACATGCCTCAGCTCCCAGCCAAAACGATTTTTTTTTAGAAAATAACAGGTTTCAACAATGGGAATTTAAAACTAAAAGAATGCAAAATAAAAAAAGGAAGTATAAATTAACAAAACAAGAGGTCGGTCACGTCTGTCACTAAAACTATGCGATTTAGATCTGGCTGTCAAATGTCAAGTCTTAAACTCTAGAGAAGGTTCACTTTTTTTTAATACCGAATGAAGTCAGTGAGGTAACGTGCACCATTGAAAATAAGACCTTATGGGAATAAAACGGTATGGATGGTTTGGTATCTTTATTTAATGGCATATTAACCTTTGTGGGTTATTCAATGCCAAAGTCATCTTTGTAGAAGAACAGTAGTGGATATTTGTCTCCCCACCAACACAAGGCCTTTTTATTGGGGGAACCGGGCACGGACCCGAGGGGGGGGACACAATGCTCAAATGCGCGGTGGGTACAAAAATATCTTGGCCTCTTCAATATTACTCTAAAAAGAGGCGCCTTTATATATATATATATATATATATATATATATATATAAGTTTAGTAAATAGATTTGGATACTCAAGACGCAGAATTCTTAAAGGAGGTGCATGTAATGTAATGGTTAGCGTCGTAAGAAATAGACACGGCGACACGAGTTCAAATCCGGAACGAAACTGATTGCATTTCACAAATCTCTAATACTCATAGGAAATGTATGAATCCTCCAATTCTCCCTCCAGCAATGGATAAATAGCAGTGCAGACTGGGTTCTTCAGCCTTGGTTAGGCAACCACTCTAGGAGAAGGAAAACTCTGAATCCAACCTGTTAAACTCCGCTTAAAAATTAACCCTATGTCACATCCTGCCCGGGCGAAGGTCTTGATAATTAGAGACTCATAATTCGTATTGATTTCATTAATCTTAAACTGTAAAAACATTGTTTTCTTGTTTAATGAACCAATGACTAATATTTTCGATTACGTTACACATGGTTTTTTTTTAATTTCTTTTTATAATTAGATTCTATTAAAAAAAACATGTTACATAAATTTAGCATTCAGAGCCACAAAACATGCATGTCGTGTCATGTATGTTGCAATAAAAACTGGCTTTTCTTGCAAAATGATCTTGTTTTAAGGATTAGAATAAGCTTGTTTCTTTGTTCAAATATTTATGAGCTGTACTGTATGCACACATACAAACATATATATCTAAGTAAACACATTAGCCTTCAAGGCATTCGTCTTTTGGTGTACTAGTCACACTTCAGCCATTCGTATTGTCATCTAATCATTTATTCTCTTCATCCTGTCCGCTGGTCAATCCGTGGACACTTGCAGCAAAACTTTCCTCTGACAACCTCTTTTGTTAACCTATGTCCAGCAAATCTTTACCCACCATCAGCTTTCTTTGAATTCTCTTTTGTCAACTGTCTTGCCCCTGTAAAGTAACAATACTTCCGGTGAAGTTGCTTCCAAAATGGCAGATACTCGGTTCTCTTTTTGACTGGTTAGTTTTGCTCTCCATTTTTCGGTGAACACTTATGCAGTCCTTTCGATTTAGTGCCGGAAAACTCTATTTCAATGGACAATATAAAAGAATATCGTCATTTCTCGAATAAACTATGCATTTAGTCCAGGTAGATAATTTTTTGAATAGTACATTTTGGTTTAGATGTACATTTTCTTTTTTAAGTGGATGAATTATATCGTAAATTGAATTACCATGACTGGTCATGGTAGTTCAATCTATGACATTTTGATTAAGTTTGATTTGGTTTCGTTTGGTTTGTTTAACGGCATATCAACTCCTTGTGAGTTATTTAATGCCTAAATTTGATTTGTTTGTTAATGTTTGATTACAGTAACCATTTATATATTTCCATCCTGTCGGCAAGGTTTAGAATTGACTAACTACAACTTCTGCTGTCGGGTAAGACCCCTACCATAAAAAGGTATCCTGGTATGACGCTAAACTCAATCTGATTGTGAGGCTCCAGTTCTGGAGATCTGAGGAGCGTGGATATTCAATTCATTGCCATTACTTCACAATACAATCTGACTCGGAATGGTTATGCCTGTTAGGGTCCCATCTACAGGTCAAATAGATCTGTCTAAAATTATTCGAATTTGATTTGAATACTCCCTGCCATATGGCAGCAACTTATTTGTATGAAAAATAGTTATTTGAAGCTATAATTATTTACAAAGAACTATTATCAATATTTTACTTTGTGGAGGTGCCCATGGTGTAATGGTTATCGTCGTAGGAAATGGACACGGTGATTCGAGTTCAAATCCTGGACGAGATTGATTGCATTTCACATAGCACTAATACCCTTGGGAAAGGTATGAATTCAATTATTCTCCCTCCAGCTATGGGTAAATAGTAGGACAGACTGGGTTCTTCAGCCTTGGTGAGGCAACTAGTCCAGGAGAAGGAAAACTCTGAATTCAAACCTGTTAAACTCCGCTTAAAAATTGACCTTGTGTCATATCCTGTCCGAGCGGAGGGGTTGGTAAATAGGATTATCATTATTTTACTCTTTTGAGAGTTTTTCACCCCAGCGTTTGCTGATGGTTTCTCACTGGAGTTTGGGTGACAGCAAGTTTCCTCAAGTCTCCAGGATTCTTCTCAGTATTCTGGCTTATCTTAGTAATGCTGTAGTTTGGACGGTCTTCACTCGTCTTCTTATTTCTAAGTCCTCCAGTCCTTGTACCACTCCTTGGGTGATTGTACAAAGCGCACCAATTACAACTGGTACCATCGTTACTTTTATGTTCCATAGTTTTTTTTCTGTTCTCTTGCAAGGTCTCGGTACTTATCTCTCTTTTTGCTTTCTTTCAATTTTACCCAGTTGTCAGCCAGAATGACTAAGTCTATTATTCGGCAGGTTCTCTTTTTTGTTGACAGATACTAGGTCCGGATGTCTGACCGAGATTAGGTGATTTGTTCGAAAGCTTTTCACACCAGCGTTAGCAGATGGTTTTCCACTAGAGTCTGAGTGACAGGAAGTCTCCTCAAGTTTCCAGAACTCTTCTTTGTATTCGAGCCGATTTCAATATGCTTTAGTTTGGATGGTCTCCACTCGTCCTCTTATTTCGAAGTATTCAAGTTCCTGTACCAATCCTTTAGTGACTCTAACGAGGACTCCAATTACAAGTGGTATCACCGTCACTTTCATGTTCCATAGTCTTTTCAGTTTTCTAGCATGATCTAAGTACTTTTCTCTCTTTTCGCTTTCCTTCAATTTTACACTGTGATCAGCCGGAATAACAAAGTCAACAATTCGGCAAATTCTCTTTTCTTTTCTTTTCTTTTTTTTTTTTTTTTTTGTTGACAATCACTAGGTCTGGTCGTTTGGCTGAGATTAGATGATCCATTTGTATTATAAGAAGTAGTAGTAGTAGTTGAAACGTTATAACTTTGTGCAAACAAATATCTATTATTAAACAGAAAACAATTACAAGAAACCATATAATTATTAGAATTAGATAGTAATACTTGAAAACATATAACTGTGTGCAAACTATTTCTATTAGAAAAACTAGACATCATATAACCCAATGCAAAATGAAGCTCTTAGGAAACAAATACACGAAAATGTAAATAAAAATGTACAATGAGAGCAATTTCCTAACCTCGTGGCATAAAATAGACCAAGACGTCTTGACATGCCTTTAAAATCGAGGATTCAATTATTCAATCTTTTATATTTTCAACGTTCCATTACAATCATTTTTTAATCACACATTTTTTATTTGTCACGAATAATCATTTATTTTCTCAGTTTTATGATATCAAGTATTCCTTTCGAATAAGAATAATTTTCAGACAGATGTATTTGATCCATAGATGGAATCCTATCGGGTATAACCACTCCGGTTGAGAGTGGATCTGGGAGTAATGGTAATGAATGGGTACTCCACACTATATTTTCACTTTTCACTCGTTCTTGAACATAAACTGTGATAACCCTTTATCATTTTAAGAGTTTGTAATAAACGGAACCTGACATATTTTACTAGTTCACTAAAACCTTTCAGAAGTGGTGTTTTAGTTTAGATCATGAATCATTGGTATTTTTGCAGGAATATTCGTATTTTTATTGGAATATTGGAATATTCATACAGGCCTGACCGATAAAATGAAACGCAGTTTCTTCCAGGCAGCGGTCGTGTTGATACTGCTGTATGGATGCACTACTTGGATGCTAACAAAACGGCTGGAGAAGAAGCTAGACGGCAATTACACAAGAATGTTTCGAGCAATATTGAACAAGTCCTGGCGGCAACACCCCACAAGGCACCAACTATACGGCCACCTGCCTCCAATCACGAAAACTATCCAAGTTAGACGAACTAGACATGCAGGACACTGCTGGAGAAGCAGGAACACGCTCATAAGTGATGTACTCCTATGGACCCCACATATGGCCGAGCAAAAGCAGGACGACCAGCTCTAACATACATACAGCAGGATGGAGCTCTGAAGACCTGCCAGAGGCGATGAACGATAAGGAGAAGTGGCGAGAGAGGGTCAGGGATATCCGTGCTAGTGGTACGACATGATGATGATGATTGTTCATTTCGTTGGAATATTGGAATATTCACATTTTGACAGGAATATTGGTATTCTTGTTGGAATAATCATATTTTTATTAGAATATTGGAGTCAAACACCCACTAAGACACTAGCAAAGAAAGTATCGAAACGCAGACCACCCGGATGAGAACGAAAGACTCAAAGAGACCGGATGGAAGAAGTTGTACCTGGGGTTGGAATTGTCTGATTCAGATTCATAGCTATTGATTCAGAATCATAGCTATTGGTTTGATTCAGATTCATAGCATTGTAGATTTTTAATGTCAAATTCATTTTTATACATATAAACAGTTCTATTTAAAACCATTCAGTTTAGAATAAATATACTGGTTCAATATAAAAACAGTTCTTTTTCAAACAATTCAAGTTAGCACAAGTACAGCTTCAATGTCAAAACACTTCTATTGTAAACAATTCAGTTTAGCACAATACGTAGTTTAAAAATCAAAAATAGTTCTATTTTAAACAACTTAGTTTAGTTCCTCTGAAGATTCTACTGTTACTTCGTAGATTTTTATGTCACTGTTTCTACTGTTTCTCCTGACCACAGAACATTCACGTGTCACATTACCGGACAGCACAGCAATTGTTTAAAGCATAAGTCAAAAAATAACTCGAAATAATAGATTAAAAAAAGGCTGACAATAAAGGTTTCAATTCATAAAACATTCAAACGATTTTAAGAAGATAACGGTTTATTGAATACATTAGCCTCACAAACTTGCACAAATCAACGACTACCATATGGCGAGTTTAGCTTCCGTGTTTCTCATGTCACTTGGAGAATACAATGTGAATTTATCAACTAAGCCGTTAACAGACCGATGCAAGTAATCAATATACTATTCCCATTACTCTCTTTGACGGGGGATGGATATCCCTACCATCCGTGTGACTGTTTTCTATTTGATCTATTGGCTGAAGTGGCTTTTCCCGCCAGAAGAAAAGAGAAGAAAGGCGAACGTAGACAATGGCTCTTCAGTAGAGTCAACAAAAAGGGGAAAAAAAACGTTACTGTTATAGATTTCCTTTTCTTCTTTTTCCTTCTTTTTCTTGAATCACGCGGAAATAATCTCATAAGTATATCCGACATATTCGGTTTGCACAAAAAGAAAATCTGCCCGATCTGCTGCGATGTTTTTTTCTTTCGTTTTTTTTTTTTCTTTTTTTATAGTATCTGTCTTTCTTTGAAAAAAAGGTGAAGGAAGAGAAATTCAGGTGGAATTGACAAAGTCAATGAGCGAGCATTAAGAAATTAATGCGGCCAGAAATTGCTTTATATATATATATATATATATATATAATATTATAATCTCCCCGTCTGATTATTATGGCAACAAATGAACCTTTGTATATATAATATTATATATATTCATCATACAACGTGTGAAAGCACGTGCGATACCCTGCCCTCATCAGCCACCAACCAGAGGTGATAACAGTTTCGGTAGCTCAAGTGGTACTGTCACTCCTGGCGCTACCAAGCAGCCTTTGCCACCGGACAGGGTATTTAAAAGAATTATATATATATATATATATATATATATATGTGTGTGTGTGTTGTGTGTGTGTGTGTGTGTGTGTGTGTGTGTGTGTGTGCGTGCGTGATGAAAAGGGTATAAAATGTGCTCGATGGTATTGTAGTAGATGTTTAAAATATAAGATATTGAATCATGATCCTGCGTTACTTGCCTCAGTAATTCAGGGTTTCAATTTTCAAACGCCGGTTGATTGCTGTAACAAATGAAACTCTGTATATATATATATATATATATATTGAGAGTGAGGGAGAGAGAGAGAGAGAGATCCAAGTTTTCATAGCGTGAGCTAGAAAACTGACAGTCAACAAGCTCCATTAACTCAGTGTCTACGCTATCCCAAACTTAGATACTGTAACTGATACTGAGTTCTCTTAATTCATGATACAGTAAACATCACAAGTAATATATATAATATATATATATAATATGTGTGTGTGTGTGTGTGTGTGTGTGTGTGTGTGTGTGTGTGTGTGGTGTGTGTGTGTGTGTGTGTGTTGCTTGGTCCAATGACAAAAAAGTAATTACTTTAAGATGAATAGGTCTACCACTGGATTTGTTTTAATAAAGAAAAACTTAGAGAGGAGGAATAACCTTCAACTTTCTAAATTCCCACCAAACTCTCCATATAGACAGAGAGTATAGAATTGTCTTCATTGTCAGCACAGGCCAGGGTGAAATAGCATAATTGCTATGGCTTCTGAGAACAGTCAGGTGTTTCTTGAACCTAGCCTTGTGCAAGATAGAAAAACGATCATCTGAGTAGTTTGTTCGATATATATAATATTCACACAAGTTATCACCGATAGCCGGATCTTGTGTTTGTGAAGACTCGGATGTTGTTTCTTAGGACTGTCTGAATAATTTTCATGGGACATGCTATATATATATATATATATAAACCATCCAATGAGACAAGGTAGATATACTGGCATTGCTGTTGAAATAAGGACTAACTCAAAAGTGACGTTCTTCAAATGGAGTCCGAAACATGGGCACACCAGTATTGGCCGACCAGCAAAACTTACATCAATCAGCACAGTGTGAACATTGAGTGTTATCTGAAGGACTGACTAAGAGCGATGGCCGATAGGGAAGGATTTCGAGACAGAACCAAAGAAATCTATGTCGTCGGTACGCCTTGATATATATATATATATATATATATATATATATGTGTGTGTGTGTGTGTGAGAGAAGTTTTACTAGAGACTACTGGTATGGTTTGTTATTACAAGTTTTTAATAATTTCTTCTTTTCATACAAGATTACGAATATTTGTTTCCAGTGTGATCTGTGAGCTTATAAGAAAATAGAGAAACCAGTGTGATCTGTGAGCTTATAAGAAAATAAGAGAAAATTGATTTTTAAAAAATTTCTAAAATTAACTGACTTTTTTTATAAATTAAGTTTAAATGAACCTGAAATATATATAAAGTGGGAATGGGTGTAAACATGAATGTATCGGCCTTTTTTGCATATAGTTATTTACTAAGCTTAGTTTAAGTATGTTACAACGCCAAAAGTATGGGAAGTATGGTTGACTCAGTGAGAATTGAATTCACTAACAATGGTCTGCTACTCTTGCTTGCAAACCATTACACCAATTGAGGTGCAATACACACACACACACACACACACACACACACACACACATGTATATCCGTATTTTCTATGTGTATATATGTGAATGATAAGGTCAAGTTAAACTGAAAGCACAGATTTCCGCAAGAATATTAAGAATTACCTGCAATAAGTCAGTATTGACGGGTAACCACTGAGAAGCAGCAGATAATGTAGGCAATTCAGAGTTTTCAATTAAGACTGAAAATTAACCTTGTCTAAATTCTACAAAGACAAATTATACAAATCTTGAAAATAACTGGAAACTGCTGAAAACGTCAGAAATCCTGAATCTTTCGCATGATATCTGTATTTATTCGATCCAGATTTACATTGCGCTGTTTGTAAACAAGAAAAACTCTATTTTAAAAATTCATACATTTCCAGCCATTTTCAAGAATGGCACGACTTGATTTTTATGTAGATTTAAACAAGGTTAATTTTTATTGACTCAAGTCGTATAAGGAAGAATCTGAACTGGCTATGTACCTTATAATGCTGAGAGTTTAACAAGATGACATAAAGTACCATCTTTTGAGTCTTTGATATGACTCGACCTGAGATTGAACCCCGGTCACCCGGACAATTGGCAAATGCTTGTGAAGGGTAATTTTAACGGTTTTTGACTTTGATGATCATTTTTAATCGTTGCCAAACATTTTGACAATTTAGTGACTCAATCCTGCAGCACTAACACTAAAAGAACGGGCCTTTTGTTTTAAATATTACTGATTATATATATATATATATATATATATATATATATATATATATATATATATATTCTTACTTCTAAACAGTTGCTGAAAGAACAATTTCCTTTTTGGTTAATATCTATATGTGTATATTCAACAAATAAACACAAATCCAATACTTACAGATTTTTATATTGCACTGACGAAACAAACCTTACACACTTTCTTCCCTGATTAGAGCCGTTATCTTTTCTTTTAATACGTTTTATCTTTGTTAATTTTCCTAACTTCCTTGTATGATTTATCTGAGGCAATAAATGTGCAGTCTGTCCCTAAGAAACCAACAGATAAACACGCGTAGTTTCTTAGTAATAAAACCATACGCTGCCAAAAGCAAACTTGCAAAATTATTTATCATATTTACTTGGACAAAATCCCGATTGTAAGCCAATCACTTGATAAACGAAATCACTATGCTAACGAAGAAAATGAGCTTTTAACTGTCGTACAACGGTAAGCTTCCTTATCGATTCACCCACCCACCAGCCAAATAGTTGTCCTGGGTATGACACTAAAGTCTATCCGATACTGAAACTCTAGTTCTGGAGATCTGGGAAGCTTAGAGTACCTCTTCATTGCCATTACTCCCTCTGTCTATTCTTATCCTAAGTTGAAGTATCTGTTAGAGTCCAATGAATGGGTCAAAATTATTGTTTAAAAATCATTCATATTAAAAATTATTCGTATTCGATAGGAACACTTCATGCGATATCAATGCTTAGAATATAAGTGGCGCTCGTTGTGTAATGGTTATCGTCGTAGGAAATTGACACAGTGAAACGAGTTCAAGTCCTAAACGTGGTTGTTTTAATTTCATATAGAGTTTAATACCTTTGGGAAAAGTATGCATTTAACAATTCTCCATCCATGTATGGGTAAATGGTAGGGGAGACTGAACTTTTAACCTTTGTGTGGTAACCGATCTAGGAGAAGGAAAATTGAATTTAAAACCAGCTGTACTCAGCTTAAAAAGTGACCTCGTGTCGTTTCCTGTGCGTGATGGATGGGGATTAGGTATATATATATATATATATATATATATATATATATATATATATATATATATAACTAATTTTAATATATATACCTAATCCTAAGATAGATAGATAGATAGATAGATAGATGGATAGATATTGTTTTAATAAGTTTGGTCAAAGGCCACGAATCATTCATTTTTATGATATCATGTTTTTCCTTTAGCTTTCTTGCTAGTTTCTTTGGATTAGCGTCTAATTGATACAGAAGTTGCTCTCGGTTCTACTTCCAGTCACTTTCAAATAGATCGATTGATCATCTACAGTCCCCATGGTGTACTGGCTAAAGTTCTAGACAGCGGCCTCGAAGAAAGCAAGTTCGGATTCCCGTCGTACGATTACGTTCACGTTCGAACTAATACTCTGGGGAAAGGTATAAAACCTCTTTTGACCCCTAACTTGGATTAAATAGTACCATTGCTGTTCTTCTAGAAGGAAGGCTTTGACGTTAAATAACCTACGTAGGCTGATATGCTGTTCAACAAAAGAAACCAAACAGTCTTCAGAGATTCTTTTTAAAATATATTTCCTTTTTTCTTTAGTTTTGTTGAGCGAAATGTAGCTAGAGGGATTTGGGGTGATTTGATTACTGAATTAATTGTTAAATATGTTTAGTATATTAGTGCCAGTGTTAAATGTTCTTTCATCTGTTTGGTTGTTTATTTTAATACTGATTTAAACTTTAAACTCAGCTTAAAAATTGACCTTGTATCACATCTTTCTTGAGCGAAGAAGTTTGGCTTGGTTTGATGGGTTTTATGGCATATCAACCCTGGTAGGTTATTTAACGCCAAATCCATTTTTATGTAAATAATCTCTTCTATTTAAAACAATTCAGTTTAGCATAAGTACACAGTTTAATTGTCAAAAACATTTCTATATCAAACTATTCAAGAAGTTATATGTAACAATTCAGTTAAGTGTAAATACAATTTTAATGTCGAAAAACTGTTCTATTTCAAATAATTCAGTTAAGCATAAGCACGCGGTTTAAATGTAAGTACGGTTTAATTGTCAAAAACATTTCGATTTCAAGTTATTCAGTTTACCCAAACAATTCAGTTTAGCATAAGAATGCTGTTAGTTCTATTTAACCCATAGATAGGGCCCTATCAGGTGCTACCACTCCGGGCCAGAGTGGACCGGGGAGCGATGGTAATGAAGGGGTACTCCGCATTCCCCAAAGCTCCAGCATTGCTGGAACCTCACCATCAGATTGTTTTAGTGTCATATCAGGACACTCGTTGGGGGGGGTCTTACCCCTGTACAGAGAAGCAGTCGGTGTATTCTACAGCTCCAGTCGACTGGGCAAGCGAAGAAGTTGGATAAAGACATATAACAGTAACTTATTTGTATTAGGAATAGTTACTTCAATCAATAATTGTTTACTAACAATTATTATTAGTTAGTAAAATAACCCTAGACGGGTTGACCTGTTGTTAGAATCAATCAATCTTTTGCGTAGACCAACTTATGCTTTAAATGAAAATCCAGTCTAAATTTTTTAGATGAAACTTGATAATTTTCATCATTTACAGCATTCGGACTATTGTCTTATCTTTATTGTTATATTCACAACGTTTCGGTCGATGCATCATTCGGCCTTATTCAGATGAAGATATAGGCGTTTGGTTAATGAGCTTCAAAGTGAAATCACTTGGAGTTTGCTGGTTCAATCCCAACTACAGGTCAAAATAACAAGGAATACTTACTATAGCTTAACACTGGCACCCATTATGGTTAAGGGAATTAGAACAATCTACATCCGTGGATAAAATAAAGGATTTGGTTCAAAGTTCCGTGTAGGCTCCCAAGTTCGAAAAGAAACACATGAAGAAAGCCGAAAGACACATCAGCTGAAACGCAGAGGATATAACAATCTAGAGATTGGTTTTCTAAGCTATGCTAATATATTGCATATATATCTGGCGATGAATCACTTCAGCAAAATTGCTGAAATATCTGTGCAAATACATAAATCACGTAATTGGCAATAAACGGGAAATATCCACAGGACTCGTTAGTTAAAACTGATTGCTAAGAAGAAGTAGACTGGCTCCCTTGAATTAATATTCTATAAAGCCAACGGCCATTTTCGACGTTTTGGCGCCATCTTATTTTTGCATGTTATATATCTGTTGAATATTCAATGCAAGAGAAGAACTTAATCCTATTTAACGGTGCGCTGATCAACAAAATAAAACGAATTGCATCTCGCAAATATATCAAGTACAAAAATCGACAAAAGAAACAACTGATATTCGCTAGAACACACTCAACCGCTTATATATTCATACATACACACACCCATACATACAAACATATATATATATATATATATATATATATATATATATATATATATATATATACAAAGGTATATATTAGAATCTGTATGCAGAGTTTTATAAATTCACAAAGTTTAAGCTACTCTACCTCAAGAAAACAATTACATGCAACCATGAGTATATATATATATATATATATATATATATATATATATATATATCCGTATATCCGTTAAGCCAATTCTGTGGTATTCATACACCTTTCACTCTTGAAATGTAAACGGTCGTGAAATAAACATCTGAGGATGGCCTAAGGTCAAAACCAGTTGGGTTTAACATATATATATATATATATATATATATATATATATATATATATATATATATATATATATATATATAATCAAGTCGTGCTGATAGCACGAAGTCTCTTGACTCTATCTCTCTCTAAGTCCATGTTGGCAATCGCTCCGAGCAGGTCATTCAGTTTGCATCCAGTGTCCGCACAGAACTGATGTATGTAACACTGGCGTGTCCATGAATAGGAGTCCATAATAGAATGTCGATTATGAATTCGTTCACTTCTCTAGCAGTGTCCAACATGTCTTGTTCGTCTAATTTGAATAGTTTGTGAGAAAGGAGGCAAGTGGACGCACAACTGCTGTTTTGTGGGGTGCTGCTTCAGGATTTGTTTAAAACGGCACGTAGCATTCTTACATAGCTCTTGTCTAGCTTTTTCTAAGAGTTCGAAACAAGAGTGATCCATCAATTCTTTAAGTGGCAATTCTCTGAAATTAGTAAACCAGATCACATACCTCGGTAGCAATATTTCATCAACTGAACGTGATGTAAATACAGGTATAGAGAAGGCATGAACTGCAGTTGACAAGCCTTTGATCATATAGAAGTATGATCTCTGATAAGATAAAATGGGATTTCTTCT
>OY757913.1:50451935-50479435 GCA_963585895.1 Sepioteuthis lessoniana
CTGTAATAAAAGATAAAATTACATAAATGAATATGGGAGTTCTTATTTTTGGACGGCTACATATTTATACTTTTTGGTAGCAGAGTTTCAATGCCACGAAGTTTGGTAATAAATAATCTTTATAAATATATGTTAGTTATATAATATTCAGGTAGAAATAATAAATTATTCATATATAATTCTTTTCTTTCTTTCTTTTCTTTTTCAACTTTATAAAAAGCTCACTTTCTTCTAAACCAAATATACGATGATTATATCATTTTGAATGGAGCCAAATCGAAAATTCTTAGGTTTCATTTATTACCAAACTGCTCCATTGAGATTCTATTACCAAAAATATGAATATATACCAGTCCAAAAATAATTGAATCTCGTATATATTCATGCAATTTTAGTTCTGGTTACAAAATTTTAAAATACTTGTAAAACTTAGGATTTATTGATTGACTGATTTTAAAGGTATATCAACCCGTTTGGGGATATCTTATGTCAAGAAATCATAGAATTGAGTTCATAGAACATTTTGCGATGCGAAAAATTTACTTTTATCCCCAAACGGGACTTTATTTTCGCACGTGTGAAGACGGGGCAGACTGGCACTTGTCCCCTTGTAGAATAAGTCCTCGTTCAGAGTTTATCCTCAGGCATACAGGAACTGGCATATTTTGTGGGGGATTAATTTATGGCTAGACTGACCGCCGCTGGCAAGGGGTTTCCAAATTTCACATTATCCACACACCCACCAAGGCCACTAGACTTCCTCCCCTAGAACAATGGAAGATATGGACCTCTAGGTTTAGACGGAATAATATTAATTATAGTAGTCGGCAATTCCGGTTTCCCGTGTGATATTTTAAAGGAATTTATAGGACAATTTTAAGCGAGCATATCATAAGACGAATAGAAGCTGAAAAAGAAACATGAAATAACAAATTCGTAGCAGATACTACAAATAACAACTTCAAGCACGTGGGAACATTAAAATATATCAGTCCTTTTTACTACACACAGATATACACTTTCAATGTATCAAATATATCATAAAGGGATAGCACATGAGCATAAATGTCTTTCTTCTTTTCTTTTCTTTCGTTTTCAGTCTTTCTTCAAATTAAGAGAGAAAGAGAGAGGGTATATAAAATTGGGTATAAGGAGAAACAGTCCCAAAGTTACTTATCTTATTTAGATGGATTCCTGTGGAGAATCTTTCTTCTTTTACGGGCTCTTTTTTTACCCGGAGTTCTTGGCTTTAGTTCCGTCCGCCACGAACCCTGTCCAACAACTGACTTTCTTATTATCTATTTCCGCTGACGGGAAGGAGTCCCCACTTCTGTTTTGGGGTCCCAGCAAATCATTTGGCTTCTCTCTTCTTCCTCGCCGTGTCAGGCGACCCAAGTGAGGTCACTAAGTACAAACATCTGTTGGTCTCCATTGTGACCCACATTCTTTCTTAACGGTCATTCTTTGACGGCTTGCTACTGTTAATTCGAACACGAGGATAGTAGTAATCTTATTTCAATCTTCTCAATGGGACACCACGTGACAATTTATTTTTACTTTTTTGGTGTAGATGTTTCTAAAGTTTTTTCTGTTTTTTTTTTTTTTTTTGGCTCACAGTTATATGGCTTCAAGTATTCCTATTTGATATAAATAATTTGCATGCAATTGTACGGTTCCAAGTATTCCGATATAATACTAATAATTATATAGTTTCAAATAATCTTTTCTATTCAATAATAATAATTTGCTTGTCCAAAGTTTTGGGTTTCAAGCAACAAACAATAATAAAAATAAAAATAATAATAATTAAGTCATGCTAATAGCACGAAATCCCCCCCTCTCTCTCTCTCTCTCTCTCCCTCTCTCTCTCTCTCTCTATCTCTATCTCTCATTCATTATCCTGGCAGGTCCTCTATACAGCATTCTGTGTCCACACGGAGCTAATGAATGTAAGTCCTTGCTGATCGGCTAGCACTGGTGTGTCCATGTGTTGTAGTCCATAGTAGAACGTCACTGATGAGTCCGTCCTTACTATTCCAGTAGTGCCCAGCATATCTTGTTCATCTTACTTCGGTGGTTCATGAGATGGAAAGTAAGTGACCGTACAGCTGCTAGTTTGTAGAGTGCTGCTTCCTGGTTTTGTTCAAAATAGCCCGTAGTCTTTTCCGTTTTTCCCATCAAGCTTTTTCTTAAAGCGTTTCGTCACAGTTCAGGCGGCACAAGCATAAAATAGTACTGACATGGTCTCAGTTCGGAAGCTATTGACAGGTTGTCAATCAGATGGAAATCTGATACCTCTAAAAAAACGGGATTTCTAATAATAATAACAATTCTTAGTAATCAATTATAGCTTCAAGTTATTATCTTTAATACAAACAATTTAGTTATATGGCGTCAAGTATTCTTATCGAACATGTATGATTTTTAAACAGATCTATAAGATGGGACCCTAATAGTTAATACCGTTCCTGGCCAGAGTGGATATGAGAGTAATACAATGAAAGATTATTCCACTTTCCTCTGAACTGGAGCCTTATCATCTGTTACAGTTTAGAATCATAGCCATGATTCCCCTTTTGGAGGTGGTCTTACTCCTCTGCAGGCGATACAGTCAGTTTATTCTAAACCCTACCAACAGAACGGGAGTCTTAGGTTAATCTAGCAAAAGGCTATAACAGTAACCTTTTCGCGAATAATGTACAAGACCATCTCACTAACCATTGGTCCAAGGCAGATGTCTAACAGTGTGCTTCATACTGCAGGCCTTGTCCCAAACTAAACTAATCACTTTAGGAGTACTGTGTCACCCAAATCTCCTTTTAAAATGAATTAATTCCATTCAATAATCTCTCGGCAAAAGGAGACGCAGACTTTGAGTTTTCGTGTTGAAGCGGCCAGAAGAGATGATGTTTTAAAATCTCCTTATGCTTAAGGCCCTTCTAAGAAGGAATTGATTAAATCAGCCGTTGATTCCTTACTGCTAATGGTTGGTCAAATTTTCCCCGGTGTAGATTATTGCCTACAAGTACCACCTCGAGTTGGGAGCTATTCTCATTAGGGAAATTTAACGAGTTTCGAGAACGCCATAAGAGATGTGTCGAATTTTAAATAGAATCAGTTACTAAAAGCCAAGTGGAAGAACGCTTGACCTGAAATACATGTCAATAATAAATTGTCGATTCACTTACTCAATCAAGATCCGGTCAACTGAAAGAGGGCTGTGTCTTCGGTCTGTCTTTCAAAACGCAACGTAGAGTAAAGGTATTTATTACCATCTTTTCGCACCCCCAATGCCCTCTAACGTTGCGTATCTGCCCAGGAAGGAGAGACCAAGGGTAGATGGAAGCTTTTCATGTTTTAAGACCACGTTGAAATTTACTGTCCACCAATAAGTTTTAGTGAGTTTTAGATCTAACGGTTAAATCTAAAGTTTAAACTTTTAGTTTATGACTTAATTCACATTTCATAAATACATATTTCTTGAATTCAAAAAATAACTAATCTTTTAATGACCTTTTCGATTGTTTTTATCTTTTTATTTATTTATTTATTGTTTATTTAAAAAAAAAAAAAAGAAAAAAAAAACATTAGTAAATTAGGTTCTAGAGTTCAAGTTCGCAATCTTAATTAGTCTTTTGACAAGGCCGCACTTGATGGTTTAAAAAGCTATGTTCCCTACTCATCCGTCGGGGTAATATATCAGCGATAGTTTAGTCTTGATTACCATTATAGATTAAGTTATTTGGTTTAATGGCATATCAACTCTTCATAGTTATTTAATGCCGAACCCTGTTTATACTTACATATGATTTTTAAGCGAATAGGTTGTCGGAAACATTATTTTTAAACGCAGCAGAGCTCATTTGTTTGCTCACAGTTAAATAATTCTATGTATTGCAATTTATTGTTTGAATGCAGTAAAATGGTTTCAAGTATTGCTATCTAACACTAATAGTTCTATATACACACAGTTAAATGGTTTCAAACAAGTCGGCTGGGGCTGTATAATACACCGACTGCTTCTCTGCAGAGGGGTAAGAACCCCCGCAACGAGTGTCCTGGATATGACACTAAACAATCTGATGGTGAGGTTCAAGCAGTGCTGGAGCTTTGGGGAATGCGGAGTACCCCTTCATTGCCATCGCTCTCAGGTCCACTCTGGCCCGGAGTGGTAGCACCTGATAGGGCCCTATCTATGGGTTAAATAGAACTAACAGCATTCTTATGCTAAACTGAATTGAGTAAACTGAATAGCTTGGAATAGAAACGTTTTTGACAATTAAACCGTACTTACACTTAAACTGCGTGCTTATGCTTAACTGAATTATTTCAAATAGAACTGTTTTTCGACATTAAAACTGTATTTACACTTAACTGAATTGTTACATATAACTTCTTGAATAGTTTGAAATGGAAATGTTTTTGACAATTAAACTGTGTACTTATGCTAAACTGAACTGTTTTCAATAGAACAGATTATTTACATAAAAATGGATTTGGCGTTAAATAACCTACAAAGGTTGATATGCCATAAAACCCAACAAACAAACAAACAAACAAATCAAACAATGCTATCTCACACTAATTATTCAATTTAATACTATCATTTGTTTGCACACAGTTAAATTGTTTCAAGTATAGTAAACGATAAAACAGTTTTGTTTGAACATAGCTGGGACCCTAACTGGTGCTACCACTCTGGCTCAGAGTAAACCTGACAAAGAATAATAACAATGAAGTGGTGCTCCATATTGTCCAAAGCTCCTGGACTGGAATCCCATCATCTGATACAGTGTATCGAGGATACTCGTTGCGTGAAGGGAGTCTTACATCTCTGTAGAGAGATACATTGGCATATTCTATATCCCAGCCAACTGGGCTTTATTAATAATTATGAAGAGTTCGTTTGTCTGTCCTGCAGGCCCACCTATTACCGTTATATATTCTCAAAATACTGTGCACTTCATGAGGCGTAATGGTTAGCAAGCTAATTTTGCTGACCATTGTTAGTGAGTTTTCTTTACAGTGAGCATTTATCAATATGAATATCTTTTTCTTTTTGTTCAAGTTTTTTGTCGTAAATCAACAATAATAATGTAATTATTTTGCAATTGTAGATTGAATAATTACATATAAACCTAATTATGATATTTAATAAAAATCTTATAATTATTTTAGTAAAAGAAATAATCCATTTTTTTTTCTTGTGAATTTGATCAATTAAGTCTTGCGGCACTATCGTTTATTGTTTATTGTCATAGACATCATCTCAATGAGAGCTTACCTTTTCCAATGTGAGAAAAAATTAACTTTAAAACCTTCCATTGGATCCAATAAATATGAATACAAATTTGGGAAAAATTTCATCAAACCATTTGGCCCTCTATAGAAAACGGACAAGTAAACCCTTTTTAATCATAGATATAGATTAATCATGTTTATTTCCATTTTTACTAATGTTGATTTTTATCACAACACTTTGAATCAATACCATATTCAGAGACAAAAAAAATATTGTAAACTGTAAAATAAAGAAATAACCCCCGACTGACTTGAACTCGTGTCCCAGACGTCAAAACTTGATTTTCATGGACGTCGTTTCAACAATTTCGGCCACAGAAATTTCGATGATTACACAAAACCTTAAATATATCGTCTTTCTACTAATCCTTCTCGAATTTTCGAGGTCTCGTGTTGATTGGTTATTTGATTGATTGATTTTAACGGCATGTCATCTTATCGTGGCTTATTTTATGCCTCGAGAGAAGGGAATCACGTTCATTGTACGTCAACATAAACATTTTTCTGTATCTGTTTCTTAAGAGATTTTTTTTTTTTGACACGGTCTTATCGAATACGAATAATTTTTCAACAGGTCTCTTTGACCTATTGATAGTACCCTAATAAATACTACCACACCGTGTTTGAGTGGACCTGAGAGTAATGCCAATAAAGAAGTACTCTACGTGCCTCAGGGTGGCAGAAACGAAATCTCACTCTAATAAAGTGTTGTGTCATAACCAGTCACCCACAACACTTTCGGGTGGTGTCGGGGATCTTAATCCTCTGCAAGGGACACAGACAGCCTATTATAAGCCCCATAGACAAAGCTATAAGTAATACGTGTTATTTTGAATCTTGGGCCAAAAAGTAACGGTAATAAGTGTGTACAAAGATTTCCTTTAAAAACCTCAAAAATGGTAAGTATGAAAGTGATGTCACTATCAAGAGGAAAATTCGCTGCCAATTTACATTGAAGCTTATATTTCAGAACTAATGACAGAATTCCCTTTTCGTTCTTTTCCAATGAATTGGTTGGCATAATTTAATTTGCCTTTGAAAATAACCTCCGGAAATGAAAAAGAAAAAGGTGATCATAATTTAGATTTCTGCCTAAAGTCGTAATCAATCAATTCTCTCCTGCTTTATTCATTCGCGGAAAACGAGATAGATAGATAGATAGATAGATAGATAGATGTCGACTAACTAGGTACGAGTCAGCAAGATGGTGGCACTCAGTCGACAGGAAACTGGGAAAAAATGGAAGAATGCAATGCTGTGAAAAATCTGGAATAATTGTGTTAAATGCCAAGTGGCAGAAGGACTATTTGGAATATTCATTCCTATCTTCGTAAATAAAACATTATTCTCGATACTTTTTGAACACTTCTCTAATTGATAGATAAAGAAAGAAAAAAGAAGGAATGGATGCGTGTGCTTACGCGTGTGTGCGCATGTGTACTTGTTGATATCTTTTTATTGAGCAATTTAAATCTAAATCACAACGCATGCTAATTCTCTCTCTCCCTCTCTCTCTCTCTCTCTCTCTCTCTCTCTCTCTCCATACTGACTCACGAATATATATATATATATATATATATACAAATATATGTATGTGTGTCAGTGAATAGAATAGAGTAGACATATATATATATATATATATATATATATATATATATATATATATATATATATATAAGTTAGAATAGATTAGACACAGAGTCAACGGCGTTTGATAACTGTCAGTTTCTCGCCAATGTGATCATCGGACCGATATATGCTCTATCACCGAAATTGAGCACTCTTTATTTATATATATCGCAAACTATATATATATATATATATAGTGTTCAAAATCAACTATAGTTCTTCAAACAAATACATGTTCGTCGCATTTTTTCAAAATCATTTCTATTATAATTCACGTATTGTTCTTTCAGATAAATATGCCTGGTATTTTGATTATATCATCTTAATTGTTAACTTTTAACAATTATACTATTGTAATAATACATAAAGTTGCAACCATATTCATATTTTTAATAGCATTAACTGTATACCAACTATTGCAGGTTGGTTGGTTAGTTGGTTGTTTTACGGTATAATACTTTTTGCAGATTATTCAATGGCAAATCCTTTTTATGCATATAATATATTTATGATTGTGAACGAACAGTTTGTAGTTAACATATTTTGAACGAGTCAGAGCTCATTCGTTTGCGCGCTGTCAAATGGTCTTAAGTATTGCAATTTAATGCTGGGAGTTTTATTTGCACACAGTCAAATGGTTTCAAGTATTGCTATCTAACACTTATAGTTTTATTTGCACACAGTTAAATGCTTTCAAATATTGGAATTTAATACAAATAAAGTAAAGTCGGTGATCTTAGTCGAGGGTGACTAAAAGGCTCCCTTTTCAATAGCTACAACACCGAGATGTAGAGGAGGGCACTACTGGATTGCTCTATTTTACCTTTGATCCTTACCTTATAATGCTGAGTGTTAAGCATAGTGAGATTAGGTATCATTTTTTGTATGACTCGACCTGGGATTGAACCCCAGTCTCCCGGACCATTGGCGCACACTCTATTCATTAGGCCAATGGCCCGCTTAATACCAATTAGTAAGTTGGCGACCATAGTCGAGGGTGACCCGAAGGCTCCCTTTTCGATAGCTACTACACCAAGGTGTAGAGGAGGGCGCTACTCCTTCCCATGATTGCTCAACTTTACCCTTGATCCGTACCTTATAATGCTGAGTGTTAAGCAAGGAAGCATCAAGTACCATTTTTTGAGTCTTTAGTATGACTCGACCTGGGATTGAACCCCAGGTCTCCCGGGCCATTGGTGAACACTCTAACTGCTGTACACAATTACATGGTTTCAAGTCAAGAAAATGATTAAATATTTCTGTCTGATCCACAAATGTGACTCATACAGATATCACTACTCTTGGTGAATGGATCTGGGAGTAATGGCAATGAAAGGTTACTCACGTTTCCCAAAGCCCAGGACCGTAGCATCCCTATCAGATTTAGCTTAGTGTCATATCCAGGACAATCGTTGCGTAGGGATCTTACCCTTCTGTAGAGATGCAGTCGGCATATTCCGCAAACTCAACCAACTGGGTTACTATACGTATGCGTGCGTGCGTGCGTTTAGGTAAGGTACTACTTTGTTTAGGAGTTCCTTCTACCGGGTGGGTGAGGTAGACTTATTAGCTTGGTTCCAGCGGTTCTAAAAGAGTTAAGGGTTAGATTTATTACCCGGCACTTTGGACTACCCTGACGAGTAATGCTGACGAAATCTAGTTAATTTTTAAACCGCATTGCGCAAAGTTCGCTTACTGCATGGCACTAACCTTGTGTCACATTTTGATCTCGTGAGGAGATAAAAACAATTACTATCTTGAAGTTCGGATAATTCAAACAGCGCCAATGAAATGAAATTATTAAGTCGTTTAGCCGTTACTTTTTATGAGCAGTATATTTTCCTTAGTTTACTTTAGTTGTTTAATGGTATATCAACCTGCGTGGGTTATTTAATGCCAAAACCACCCTAGTAGAAGAACAGTTGAGACTCTATTTAACCTATAGCAGGGTGGATAACAGCGATGTCCAACATTTAAACTCAGCTCGTAGACTCCATTTTCATACGACGAAAACCATTACGCTAAGCGCCTTTGTATACCTGTATATGTACATGTGAATATGCTTCCATATAAATGATGTTTATTTACTTACACTTAAGTGCCGTATCCTTAAGCAAACAGAACAATGGTAGTTCCCACGGCGTTGAGGATAGCTCGATTGATTGTGACGTAGAAAGCGAGTTCGAACTCCAGTTGTGCTATTGCATTTTCTTTCGAACAAATACCCTGGCAAAAGGAATAAACCCCTTATCCTTCCATCTATAGGGTAACAAGTACCACTGCTGCGCTTCTACAGGGATGGCTTTGGCATTGAATAACCAACAGAGGTTGATATTCCATTAGACAAAGAAACTAAACCATAAACTTCAGATTGCATATAAACTGGTTCAAGCAATTACAGTCAAATACTGGTGAACATATTAATACAGACGTATTCAGACCTCCTCAAGTCTTTCTGTTTTATAAACAAAACATCGTAAAAGGTCACACGTAGCAACAATAGAAAAATTATATAAATCATTTTTTTTATTCGCCAACAGCAAGATAATCTGATAGTATCTCCACGACCCGACTAAAAATAGCTATACATGCTTAGTTTGTTACTGTGCGCATGCGCAAACATTATACTATTTCTGTAGGCTTAGTGAAACCTTTTCAATGAATATCACCAGTCTCAGTAGCTTCTCTACCCACTTTTGCATTGTCAACCGTTTTTTTTTTTTTATTTCTTAAGAGTTGCTTCGGTTCATTCGAGCGGGAGTAATCATCCTCATGCAAATACAAGGATTTATTCTTTCATGAATATTTTTGTGTTCATAATACTTAAATACCAAATACAAGGAAAAAAAATTAACTGATATTTTTGTTATTTTTATTATATGTTATTTATTCATCCGTTTTTACTTATCTATTTCAAAACTTTGTTTGTCTTCTATATGATCAAGAACTACGAAATTTGGTATGTGTACATAGTATTGTTTCAATTTGATGGCATATCAACGTTCTCGGATTATTTAATGCCAAATCTATCCTTTCAGAAGGACAGCAGTTGTACTATTTAACGCATAGATGGGAGTATAAGAGGGTTCATACCTTCCCCAGGGGTATTTGTCCGAAAATGTAATAGCGTGATTGGAGTTCGAACACACGTACTACGATTCCGCAGTCTAGTGCTTTAACCATTACACAACGAGGACACCCCCTCGTTCACGTATTCATGCACCATTGTGATGTAATGATTAGCAGGATGGTATCGTGGATCCATTGCTACTGAATGAAGAGTTCGATCTTCTGTGGATGCTGGATATTGGCACCCTTATTTCAAAGCTATCCATCGATTTTTTTAGGAAGCACAAGTGGAGTAACTGCTATATGAGAAGGAAAAGGACTCGGTGGCTCTTGTTCAAATCCTGGACGAGGCTCATTACTTTTTATTTCGAACTATTGCACTTTGAAAAGGCATGAAACCCACTAGATATTGGTAAACATAGGGCATACTGGACTACCGGTCTAAGAGAAAGAAAACTCTGAATTCAAACCGGCTGTACTCTGCTTAAAAATTGATCTTATGTCGCAACCTAAACGTGACGAAGGGGTTGGGTGAGTGCAAATATACTGAACCCAGATGAAGCCTTCAACAAAAAAAAATCTTTGTACATAATGAAGAACAAGTGTACGTCTTGTTGAGAGGGTATCTCTAGGAATAAACTATAATTAAAGAGAAACTATGTTGCAAGATATATACAGCCGTACTGAACTTAAAGTTCCAAACTTCAAAAGGAAAAGAATGAATAAATTATTCGTATTACTAAAATAATCATTCATATTTAATTGATTTAGTTGGGTTTGGTTTAGTTTTATGGAATATCCACCATTGCAGGTTATTTCTGGCCAAATCCGGTTCATACATATATGAGGCGCCTTCAATAAGTTTTCAGACTTTTTTTTACAGGCATCTAAAATTGTCATAGACTCTTGAAAATTCAGTATGTTATTGCTATACATCTTATGAGACGACTGACCAATTTTTATGATTTCAGATTCAAATGAACAGCTACAGCAGGAATTGGAATACAACCTACTAAAGCCTATACAATCTGGACGTGAGGAAGAACAATATGCAATAAAATTCTGTTTTAAACTTGGAAAAAATGCCACAGAAACATATGAAATGCTTCAGACTGCTTTTGAATCACCTTGCATGAATCGAGCATCAGTTTTTGCGTGGCATAAGAGATTCAAGGAAGGCAGGGAGTCAGTGAAGGATGATGAGAGCTGTGGGAGGAGTAAGGAAGTCAGAACACCGGAGTTGATAAGCCAAATAAAGAATTTCATGGATAAGAACCGTTGTGTGTCTATAGAGACAATAAGTGCACAGTTTGATGTCAGTGTGGGAACTATTCACACAATTATTCGTGAGGAACTGAAGATGCGGAAGACTTGCCCGAAGTTTGTCCCAAGGGGTCTCAGAGAAGATCAGAAAGAAAGACGATGTCATGACAGCAGGGAGATGGTCGAGCTGATCAATTCAGATCCCACAGTTCTTGATGCTCTAGTGACCTGCGATGAAAGCTGGGTCTACTGTTATGACTCAGAGACCAAGAGACAGAGTTCCCAGTGGAAGCATACTGACTCTCCCAGACACAAGAAGGCCACTGGACAGACAGTCAACAAAGAATACTATGTTGAGGTTTTAAAGGAGTTCAGGAAGAGATTCTGTCGGAAGAGGCCAACACTCTTAAAATCGGGTCAGTGGCATTCCCAACAGGTCAATGCACCAGTCCACAACTCCATCCTTGTTACAGATTATTTGACCAAGATGGGCATCAAGACAGTTCCTCACCTTCCCTATAGTCTAGACCTTGCTCCCTGTGGCTTTTGGTTATTCCCTAAGCTCAAGGAAAAGCTTTGTGGGGAGGGGTCTTACGACTCTGCAGAGATTCAGTCGGTGTATTCTACAGTCCCAGCTGACTAGATTCATTCACATTTTAGTGAAAATCGCTGATTAAATTTATAATTTGTTCTTAAAGTTGGAGAGTGGGGAGTAGGCCCCGTGGCATAAGTGCTAATGGGTAGGACGGTAACAAAGGAGTAATAAACGAGTTTGACTCCAGTCGCGTTATTCATTTTCGGATTAATACCCTTAAGAAAGTTAAGAACCCTTTATCCTCCCCAAATATGGGTTGAATAGTACCACTTATGTTCTTCTATAAGGGGGGCTTTGGTAGTAAATAACCCACGAAGGTTGATATTCCATTAAACAAAGAAACCGAAACCAAATAAAAAAAATTGACTGCCCGATTTCAAATCCTGAACGAAGCTGTTTGTGTTTTACTTTGCGCCAAAACTCTTGGAAAGAGCATTATTCCATCTTTTCTTCTTTCAACTATTGCTAAACTGTAGAGTATACTGGGTTCTCTAGCATTGGTTTGGTAACTGGTCCAGGGGAAGGAAAAATTCGAACCAGCTTTACTCGGCCATAAAACTCACCCTGTGTGACATCCTGTCCGTGGAGAAGGGGTTGGATAAATACATATATACAAATTGATTGGTTTAGTATTTTAAATGAAATATTTATGTGAAACATTTTACAGTCTTTCTTAAGGACTATGATCTTTTTTGTTCAGCTGTAGCGCACTAACATGCGTCTTCATATGCCTTTCCACAAAGCCACCATTAAACGCCACCGTGTTATTCTAATATCCAAGAATGTTTCCTTGGAAATCTTTTCAACCTTATGTGAATGTTTATAGCCGTCGCTTTAAATCTTTTGTCCGACATGTTCTACTTTAGCGCCACCTACCGCTGCTTATGTTCCGGATATTTGAAAGCCTGCTTATCTTCCTCTGCTCGAAATCCTGCTTATCTTTCTCTATCATCGTCAGTGACGTCAGTAATCCGGACGCGTCAGTATGTGTTAGGATTAAGACGTGATAGACATCGATCGTATGTGATGGAAATTCTCCCCCCCCCAGAAAGAAGACATTCACCTTCCCCCCTCCCACTAATGATAGAATGAATCCTGAAATGCGCTGTTTGTACAGCCGACTTTGGAGTTCATTGTCTGTTTCCACTTTCACGTAGTTACTTCCCTCGACTGTTTCAATTGGAAATCTATCGATTACGTCTTCATTGAAATATTCCAACATTTCGCTTTCCAGATGAACAACTTCATATTCGTTCAGACCAGGTCCCTTATGACCAAAGTCTCGTTGTATGCTTTGAATTATAAATCAAGAAGGAAGGCACGAATCTACATTTCCCTGCACACTATCCGATCACAAGATGTCTTAAAATGTTTTTTGTGATAAACATAAAACGAAGATTGATTTATTAATTGATTTTAACGGCATGTCAAGTCGTCTAGGGTCATTTTATGTCCAGAGGTTAGGAAATTGCGTTCATTATAAATTTATATTTACATTTTGGGGAAATAGTTTCTTAAGAGTTTTTTGTACACGGTATCAAGTATTCCTATAAAATACAAATAATTCGCACACGGTTGTATGGTTTCAATAATAAAAATTCAATTTTTAATAATAATAATAATAATAATAATAATAATAATAATAATATTTTTTGTATAGCTCTGATACCACTCTTCGTAGAACTTAAAAACACAGACGATGGATATAAAACTACAATTAAAAAATAAAAACGCCCATTGTATAACGACGATTTAAAGTTATATGCAAAAAATGATGGCAATTTAAAATGTCTAAGTTTTGTGAAAAGATCTGATGATAACATAGGGATGCGTTTTGGTCTGGACAAATGTGCGAAAGTCACAATTAGGCAAGGCTCACTAGTAAAGTCAAAAGGCATCACTTTAGAGATAGACACGGAAATTGCATTGTAAGAACTTAATAAATCTTATGGATATTTACGAATTGATTAAGAAAGTGGTATCAATCACATTATAAATAAAGAAAAAATAAGAATTCTACAAGGAGATAAGAACCATATCAAGAACAGAATTGAAAGCAAAAGAATAAACTTATGAAAAATTGACACATTAGCAATACCAGTAGTAACATACATTTTTAAGATAATAAACTGGACGTTAACTGAAATAAAAAAGACGGCAAATAGAGTTAGAAAACTAATAAACTGTCACAGAATGCATCATCCAAGAACAGTAATAGAATGTCTCCATGTCAAAAGAGAAAATGATGGAAGACGCTTAATCCAACAAGAATTTAGCTACAAAACGACCAGTATAGGATTAAAGAAATACTTAGGTACAACTAATTGGATGCTACAGTTAATAAACATGCACGCGAAGCAAAATAAAAAATATTCAATAAGCTAGGAAAATAGTTAATTTCTTAAACGACTCAACTTCACATTGAAAGAAACAAACATAATAACAAAGCAATAGAAACTACAAAAATATCAAGAATGAAGCAAAAGCACAAGGATCTAATCAATTAAAAAGCGCCTAGGAGGAAAAACTTCTTCATGGACGATATGCTCAATATATAGTAAAAACTAACCGATTGAGGAAAAGACCTAATTCGAAGGTGGAGACAGAGGGGTTAATAATAGCAGCAGAAAACCAGAGCCCACATATTAGAAACTATCAAGCAAACAAAAAACAGATCAAACCCAGTATGTAGACTGCGAATAAAAAACCGAAGCAATTGTCCTCTTAGTATTCGATTGCTCAATCCTAACACCAATAGAATATAAAGAAAGGTATTATGAAATAGAACATTATAATCATTAGAAAATATGCAAATACAAGGCTATACTGAAATCTAAAAAATAGTATAAACGCCAACTAGAACCAATTACAGAAACCAAAAAAGCTGCAATTCTCTAGGACTTTGCTGTCCAAACGAATAAAAAAACATTTACAGAACAAGACCAGTGGTTAAGGACTATAAAAGAAAAAATATGCCTTCTGATTGATACATCAGTGCCAACAGATAATAAAATAGCAGTAAAAAATATGATAAAATGAATGATTACAAAGACTTGGAAATAGAAATTGAAAAAAAATATAGTACTTAAAAAAACTACCACCGTGTCAGTATTAGTGGGAACCCTGAGTATCATCAAGAAAGGAACAGATAAACACATAAACAAGATACCTGGCAGCCCCAGTCTATATGAATGATAAAAAATTGCACTTGGCGAAACTGCTCATCTCCTTAGGAGAATACTGTAAATGTAACCGAAAATATCTCCCAAAAGAGGCAGCAAAAACATAAATACATAGAATGAATATAACCACTACCTTCCTTCATCCTAGGTCTAGGTTAAAGACCCAGTGAAGAATAGTGCAAAACCGAAATTTCAACTCAAAATTTAATAAAAATAATAATAATATTCACAAACCAGAATCTGTCCCGGTAAATGAGACGCACAAACTTCTCTGGGATTTTGAAATATAACCAGTTCAACTAATCTCGGCCAGATGACCAGACCTCGTAATAGTCAACAAAAATGGAAAACTTGCTGAATAGTGGACTTTGCCGTCCCAGCAAATCACAGAATGAAATAAACAGAAAAGAACAAGGGAGATGAATACCTAAACCTTGCTAGAGAACTAAAAAAAAATATGGGACATGAAGGTGAGGGTGATACTAGTCAAAGGATTGATAAAGAGATTGAAAGACTTAGAAATGAGAGGACCAGAGGGGACCTTCCAGATTACAGCATCAAGATCCGCCAGAATACTGAGTAGAGTCCAGGAGACTCGCTGTCCCTCCAGTGAAAAACCATCAGCTAACGCAAGAGTGAAAAAGTCTCAAAAATGGGAAGTAAACAACTCTATGGGCGTTTTAAACGACTAATAAACAACATCTCACATGAGAAAACCTGGACAGGCTATAAAAAGGAAACTTTAAGAGAGAAACAGAATCTCTCCTAATTGCAGTACAAAACAATGCCGTAAGAACCAATCATATCAAAACGAGAATTTATAAGACGCAACAAAATAGCAAATGTAGGCAATGCAGTGATGAAACCATCAATCACCTAATAAGCGAATGCAGCAAATTAGCACAGAAGGAGTATAAGACTAGACACAACTGGGTCGGCAAGGTGATCCACTTGGAGATGAGCAAGAAATTTAAATTTGACCATACGAACAAATGGTATATGCACAACCCAGCACCTTTCCTAGAAATTAACACACAAACTCCTATAAGACTTTGACATACAAACGGATCACCTAATCTCGGCCAGAAGACCAGACTTAATAATAATCAACAAAAAAAAAAAAGAGAGAAATGGCAAAATTGTCGACTTTGCTGTTCCATTTGACTACAGAATAAAACTGAAAGAATGTGATAAGAAGGATAAGTACCTAGACCTTGCTAGGGAATTGAAAAATCTGTGGAACATGCAGGTGAAAATTATACCATTTGTAATTGGTGCTTTTGGTACAGTAACTAAAGGATTACTAAAGGAACTGGAGGACTTGGAAGTTGGCGGACGAGTGGAGACCATCCAAACTACAACATTATTGAGAACGGCCAGAATACTGACAAGAGTCCTGGAGACTTGAGGAGACTTGCTGTCACTCAAACTCCAGTGAAAGAATATCAGCTGGCGCTGATAGGAAAAACTGTAAAGGAGTAAATAATAATAATAAGCGTTTTTCTCACCAGCGTTAGCTGAGGGTTTCTAACCCAATTTCCAGAGGATCACCTTCCCCACCCAGTCGTATCTCATCTTATACTCTTTTTGCACTAACTTGCTTCATATTATTATTATTATCACTCTTTGAGAGTTTTTCACAACAGCGTCAGCCGATGGTTTCTTGCAGGAGTTTGGGTGATAGCAAGTCTCCTCAAGTCTCCAGGATTATTCTCAGTATTATGGCCGATAAAGCTGTAGTTTAGATGGTCTGTACTCGTCCTCTTGTTTCCAATTCCTCAAGTCCCTGCACCAGCGCGCCTACTACAATTAGTATCACCGTGACTCACATGTTCCACAGCCTTTTTCAGTTCTCGAAAAGGTCCGGATATATTTCTTTTCACTTTCTTTCAATTTTACTCTGTGGTGTGCCGTCTCAGCAAAGTCCACTACTCGGCAAGTTCTCTCTTTTTTGTTGACTATTACTAGATCTGGTCGTCTGGCCAAGATCAGGTGATTATTACTATTATTATTATTTACTCCTTTAGAGTTTTTCACATCAGAGTTAGCAGATGGTTTTTCAGTGGAGTTTGAGTGACAGCAAGTCTCCTCAAGACTCCATGGCTCGTCTCAGAATTCAGGCCGTTCTCAGCAATGCTGTCATTTGGATAGTCTCTACCCGTCAGCCAACTTCCAAGTCCTCCAGGCCTTTTAATAACCCTTTAGTTATTGTGCCAAAAGCACCAATCACAATTAGCATAATCGTCACTTTCATGTTCCACAGCTTTTTCAATTTTCTAGTAAGGTCGAGGTACTTATCCTTTTTTTCACATTCCTTCAGATTTATTCAATGGTCAGTCAGGAGAGCAAAGTCGACAATTTTGCTAATGCTGTCTTCGATGCTGGCAAGTCGTCTTCCTCCCTCTTTTCTAGATACATATAGTCTGTCAACGTCGTCTCTGGGGTGTAATGCCTTATGCATGGTCATTATTTTTCTGGTTCTTTGATCCATTTGTTTAAGTTCATCTCTGGTTCACTAGAGGAAGGGTCCTGAATATCTAATGAGGGGCACAGCCCAAGTATTTATTCCTTTGATGAGGTTTCTGCTGGAGAGTTTTGTCTCGAGTAGTTTTCTAGTTCTCCTGAGATATTCTTTTCGAATCTTGTCTTTCATTTCCACTTTTTGATGGTGATACCCAAGTATTTGTAGGTTTCATTTTCTCCGAACGTTCTAATTTTGTCGTGATTTGTTAGTTCTATTCCGTCAGTCATATGTCGTTTGCCACTTTTCATGACGAGCATGGCACATTTTTCTATGCCAAATTCCATTCCTATGTCCTGACTGTATATTCTAACGGCGTGTATGAGAGTTTCCAGTTCTTTTTCATTTTTTGCAAATAGTTTAATGTCATCCATGTACATTCGGTGATTGATCTTCTCTTGCGATCTGCTAAGTTTGTATCCGGCTGTGCATTTTCTGAGTATGTGGTTAAGTGGCATCATGGCTATTATGAATAGTAAGGGTGATAGTGCAACTCCTTGGAAAATCCCTCTTTGGATCTTTGTTTCAGCTTAGCTTCTTCCTCCTGCTGTCAGCTCCACTCTCCAGGTTTGCATTGTGTTTTTGATGAAGTTTATGACTTCATGTGATATTTTGTACATTTTGAGACAGTGTATTATCCAGCTTTGTGGAACCATATCATATGCCTTCGTGTAGTCAATCCAGGCCATAGCTAGATTTTTCCATCTTTTCTTGCTCTCATTTAGGATGTGTTGATCTATGTAGAGTAACTCTGCTGTGCCTTTGGACCCTCTGCAGCATCCTATCTGTTCATCAGGGAACAATCCGCAGCTTGTTAGTGAGTAGTAAATCTTTTTCCTTATTTGTGCTGTTAATATTTTCCACATCATTGGTAGGCAGGTTATCGGTCTGTAATTGTTTGGAGCAGTTCCTTTGCTTGGGTCCTTTTGGATTAATGTAGTCTTTCCTTGGGTCATCCAGTTAGGTACTTGTGCGCCTTGTAGACATATTTCACTCTTTGAGAGATTTTAACACAAGTGTCAGTTGGCAATCTTTCATTAGCTTCTGAGCGTCCACAACTCTTCTCAGGTTTCCAGGACTCTTCTCAGTATTCAAGCCAACCATAATGCTAAGGTTTTGATGGTTTCGATTCTTCCTCTGATTTCTAATTCCTCCAGTCTTCTTTCCAAACCTTTTAGGACTGTCCCAAGAGCACCAACTACAATTGATATTACCGTCACCCTCTTGTTCCACAGCTTTATTATTATTTTACTTCTTGCGATTTTTCCCACCAGCTTTAGTATTATGGCCTATCTTAACACTGCCGTGGTCTGATTGGTCGCAATTCTTCCTCTATTATTATTAATATTATTATTATTCTCTTCCTCTTCCTCTTTATCCCCGTTTTTTCTTCTTTTGAACTAACTTGCTTCATATTATTATTATTATCACTCTTTGAGAGTTTTTCACACCAGCGTCTGCCGATGGTTTCTCGCAGGAGTTTGGGTGATAGCAAGTCTCCTCAAGTCTCCAGGATTATTCTCAGTATTATGGCCGATCTTAAAAAGGCTGTAGTTTAGATGGTCTGTACTCGTCCTCTTGTTTCCAATTCCTCAAGTCCCTGCACCAGCGCGCCTATTACAATTAGTATCACCGTGACCCTCATGTTCCACAGCCTTTTTCAGTTCTCTACCCGTCTGCCAACTTCCAAGTCCTCCAGGCCTTTTAATAATCCTTTAGTTATTGTGCCAAAAGCACCAATCACAATTAGCATAATCGTCACTTTCATGTTCCACATGTTCAATTTCATGTTCATGTTCAATTTCATGTTCATGTTCAATTTTCTAGTAAGGTCGAGGTACTTATCCTTTTTTTCACATTCCTTCAGATTTATTCTGTAGTCAGTCAGGAGAGCAAAGTCGACAATTTTGCTAATTCTCTTTTAAGGTCTGGTCTTGCGGCCGAGATTAGGTGATCCGTTTGTATGTTAAAGTCCTATAGGAGTTGATTTGTGTCATTTTCTAGGACAGGTGCTGGGTTGTGCATATACCATTTGTTAGTGTGGTCAAATTTAAATTTCTTGCATATTTCCCAGTGGATCACTTTGCCGACCCAGTCGTGTCTCGCATTATACTCCTTCTGTGCTAATTTGCTGCATTCGCTTATTATGTGATTGATGGTTTCATCTCTGTCACTGCATAGCTTACATTTACTGTTTTGTTGAGTCTTATCTATTCTCGCTTTGATATGATTGGTCCGTATGGCGATGTCCTGTGCTGCTATTAGGGGTGATTCCGTTTCTCTCATAAGGTTTCCTTTTCTTAGCCAAGTCCAGGTTTTCTCATGTGAGATGTTGTTTATTATTCGTTTAAAGCGGCCAGAGAGTTCTTCTACCCCATTTTTAAGTATAGTCATTTTCTACCAATTTTTCTCTTTCAATTCACCAACTTTTCTTCAACAATTATTCGTCTCTTCTACGTGTCTTTTCTTCTCCTGTTCTTCTTCGTCTAGATTAACCATAATATTTTCTTTTCTTCTTTTCCTGTGTTACCTCTTTATTTAACTCTCTTCTTTATTTTATAAAATCATGTCAACTCTTCTTCTTCTGTGAATCTTTCTTTTTGTTACTTATTCTTCTTCTTCTTTTCCCCTTTTTCTTTCCCCTTCTTTCTTTCCCCACTTCCCTTTCCCTTTCTTTTCTCCTCCTTCTTCTTTTCCACTTTTTCTTTTCCTCTTCTTCCTATCACCTCTTACCTTTCTCTTTTTTTTCCCTTTTTCTTTCCCCCTTCTTTCTTTCCCCCTTCTTTCTTTTCCTTTCTTTATTTCTCCATTTTCCTTTCCCCTTTTTCCTTTACCCCTTCTTTCTTTACCCTTTTCCTTTCTTCCTTTTCCCTTTTTATTTTCCCCTTTTGGCTTTCCCTTTCTCCCTTTCTCCTTTTTCCTTTCTCCCACTACCTTTTCCCTTTTTCCTTTTCCCTTTTTTCCTTTCCCCTTTTTCTTTCTGATTATTTTTCTCAACATCATCATCATATTTCTTTCTCATCTCTTTACACCTTTGATAGTTGTTTACAATATCAACTCTCGAGACGAAAAACACATTATTGAAATTGATACGTCTCTCCAACATCTGTCTTCAGCACTTAACTCAAAATCATTAATACTAGACTCTGTTTTCGCTCAACTATTTCAGTGGATTTTTTCTATTACCTTTTACGTACATTTTATTTTCCTTTTCGACACACACACATATAAATATGCTTGTGTGTACATTCTCTCCCTCTCTCTCTCAATCTATCTATCTATCTCCCTCAGTATATATATACATACATACATATACATATATATATATATATATATATATATTGGATTCTCCCGTCGTTCTTGAGTAAGGGCCCATAGTTCATCTAAAGATGAAAGATATGTTTCAATTTTTATTATGTTATTTACTAAACTTTGCTTAATCTGGCAAACTGTCTCTTGGTTGCTGACATCACTTGCTTTTACTAAGTGGTTACCCATCTAACAATGTTCATCGCTGCTTAATTTTGATGATCCAGCGAAACCAGTGTTATCAGTGAGATTGTTTATAAGCCTATTTGGTTTATTTGGTTTGTTTAATTGTGTGTCAACCTTCGTGGGTTGTTTAATTCCGAAGTCATTCGTGTAGAAGAACGGTGGTAGTACTATTTAATTCATAGCTGGGGGAATAAGGAAGTTCATACCTTTTCCAAGGGTATTAGCCCAAAAGTAAACGTAATAGTAAGTTAGTCACTAAATCTTAGGGATTCCATCTGATAAGTCTATTTCAGTTTATATATATATATATATATATATATAATACCGGCCCCTTGGCATAATGGCCAGAGTGTTCGTCAATGGTCCAGGAGACCTGGGTTCAATCTCAGGTCGACTCATACCAAAGATGAAAAAAATGGTACTCGATGCCTCTTTATTTCACACTAAGCATTATAAGGTATGGATCAAGAGTACGTGGAGCAATCCAAGAAAAGGAGTAGCGCCCTTCCCTACACCTCGGTGTTGTAGTTATTGAAAAGAAAGCCTTCGGGTCACCCTCGACTACGGTCGGCCAACTTATATATATATATATATCATTGTCATCATCATGGCGTACTGACAACTCGGAATTCTTAACTCTTGCAATCCGGCTGTATCGGCTATCTTTCTTGGTAAGTCTTCCTGACAGCATCCAGTGTCTGCACAGATCTGATGAATGCAAGTCTTAGCTGATCGGACAACACCACTGTTTCTATGAGTAAGTTACCATAATAGAACGTCGCTCAGAAGCTCGTCATCACTTCTCAAACAGTGCTCAGCATGTCCTGCTCGTCTTACTTTGATGGTTAGTGAGATGGGAAGTAAGTGACCGTATAACTGAAGTTTTGTAGAATATTGCCCTCGGTATTTGTTCAAAGCAGCACACTACATCCTTGTGTAATTCCCATCAAGCTTTTTTTTTTCTCCAGGCGTTTCATTAAAGTTCAAGTGATGCAAACTTACAATAGTACTGACATGGTTACAACTTGTAAGCAATCCCGCTTTATTTTATCAGACAGATCAGATGTCCAGTTGATCTTTAACTTGTTAATAGTAGTCCATACTTTGTCTATGCGCATACTAACATCGCTTTCAGTGCATGAGATATTACTACTGAGGCATGTGAACCAGTCAATTAATTTCAGTGGCTTGCCGTTTAATGACGAGTTAGAATCATTTTAATTAAAACGCATAAACTCATTTTTTATCGGAGTTCACGTAGAGACAAATGATTCTTGCTGCTTACCCCAGGCTTCGTCCATGATTTGAACTCAAGTCACCAATTCCATTACCTAAAACAGTAATTTTGGAAGTGCCCGTGGTGTAATGATTATCGTCATAGGAAATGGACACGACGACTCGAGTTCAAATCCTGGACGAGAATGATTGCATTTCACATAGCACTAATGCCCTTGGGAAAGGTATGAATCCAATTATTCTCCCTCCAGCTATGGGTAAATAGTAGGACAAACCGATTTCTTCAACCTTGGTAGGGCAACTAGTCTAGGAGAAGGAAAACTCAATTCAAACCTGTTAAACACCGCTTAAAAATTGACCTTGTGTCATATCCTGCCCGAGCGGAGGAGTTGGTGAATAGGATTACCTAAAACAGTAATTATTAAACGAAGCATGCCTCTTTTTACACCAACTGTGTAAAAGCATGTAACTGAATTCATGCCCGATGCATTTCCTATCGCTCATCAAGCGACCCATCCGAACACTCATTGCATCGCCGTTATTATTTAGTCGAAGGGAGGAGCTGCACATTTTTAGATACCTGTGTCACATCAGTTTGACGCATCAGTATATATATATTATCCAAAGACGTCATAAGCATGTGTTTAGCTATCAGCCAATAAGATCAGTATTTTGTGTGCAGATGGTGGCCTACGTCTCCATGCTTCACAAATGTATGTGACAGTTCAAAGCGAACCCTTTGATCAAATAAATGGAAAGGATGGGCGTCCGATTTATCAGTGTTTGTACTGATATCTTGATGGCTGGTTGAACTCACATTTGTTGATAGCAACACAGTCGTCCTGGATGAACTTTAAAAAAATGTACTTTATAAAATAGACCAACCCTGGTTGCACGTGTTAGGGTCTTATATCATGTCGTTCGTATATGATACCCAGATGTGATGTCGTTGGAGTGTTTATATATATATATATATATATATATATGAAGCTGAGTGAAGGACAGCAGAATTTAACTTTTTTATGATCTTATTCTGTTTTTTCTATAGCTTTCTTGCCGGTTTCTTTGTATCAGGATTCAGCTGATCTAAGTTCTGTCTCTGAACTCTTCCGATCAAATTGATTGATCATCCCCAGGGAATTTTTTGTAGGCATTGTTTGTTATATTTTTAATAGTTTGGGTGCGATATTTATTTTGTTGGAATGATTTATAATCGCTGAGAGTGCTTTTATTTGCATGTTAGTTGTTAAAGATATTTAGCATATGAGTAATAATTTTGGATACTATTTTATTTATTTTTGGTGGTTCATTTTTAATACTAATCGCTTCAATTGGTTTGGTTTGGTTTGGTTTGGTTTGGTTTAAAGGCATATCAACAATTGTTGGTTTTTTAATGCCAAATCCAGCGTTTACATATATATTAAATATATTATTTGTAAACACATTTTATAGATACATATAGTTAAATGATCAAACAGTTCTCTTTCTAACAATTCAATTTAGCATAAGTAAACCAAGTAAAATGGTTTCACATATTAATATGTATCACTAACAATTCAATTAAACATCAGTGATTTGCTTGCACACAGTGAAATTATCAAACAGTTCTATTTCAAACAACTCAATTTAGCATAAGTCATTTATTTTCAATCATCATTTGCTCACAGTTAAATGGTTCAAAGTATTTCTATGTAATACCAATAATTTAGGCATAGTAATACTTCGACATTGTAGCAGGAGTACAACAAGGCGACACGCTAGCTCCATACCTCTTTATCATTTGTCTATACTACGTACTTAGAACATCAATTGATAAAATCAGAGAGAACGGCTTCGAGCTGACAAAGAAAAGAAGCAGAAGGTACCCCGCAAAAACAATTACCGACGCCGACTATGCCGATGATATAGCGATACTGGCAAATAAACCCAACCAAGCCGAAATACTCCTGCATAGTTTGGAACGAGCAGCCGCAGGCATAGGCCTCTATGTCAATGCACACAAAACGGAATATATGTGCTATAATCAAACGGGTGACATCTCCACTCTAGACGGAACCCCTTTTAAACTAGTAAACAAATTCACGTACCTAGGAAGCAGCGTCGTATCAACCGAAAAGGACATCGACACGAGGTTAACGAAGGCTTGGACAGCTATCAATAGGCTATCGATTATATGGAAATCAGACATAACCGATAAGATGAAACGCAGTTTCTTCCAGGCAGCGGTCGCATCGATACTGCTATATGGATGCACTACATGGACTCTAACAAAACGGCTGGAGAAGAAGCTAGACGGCAATTACACAAGAATGCTGCGAGCAATCTTGAACAAGTCCTGGCGGCAACATCCCACAAGACACCAACTGTACGGCCACCTGCCTCCTATCACGAAAACTATTCAAGTTAGACGAACCAGACATGCAGGGCACTGCTGGAGAAGCAGGGACGAGCTCATAAGAGATGTACTCTTATGGACCCCCACACATGGCCGTGCAAAAGCAGGACGACCAGCACGAACATACATTCAGCAACTATGTGAGGATACGGGATGTTGTCCTGAAGACCTGCCAGAGGCGATGAACGATAGGGAAAAGTGGCGAGAGAGGGTCAGGGATATCCGTGCTACCAGCACGACATGATGATGATGATGAAAAGAGTTTCAAGTATTGCTACTTAACACTAATAATTCTATTCAACATTACTCATTCGTTTGCACACAGTCAAATGGTTCCAAGTATTGCTATGTAATACTGACAATTCAATTAAATCTCAGTCATTTGCTTACACAGTTAAATGATCAAACAGTTCTATTTCTAACAAATCCATTTAGCATAAGGGGTTTGTTTGCTCTTTAAATGTCAAACAGTTCTATTTGACTCATAGATAGGACCCAATCAGGTGTTACCATTCCGGGCTAGAGTGGACCTGGGAGCAAAGCTGCGAGGTTGGAGCCTCCCCATCAGATTGTTTAATATTATATGCAGGATACTCGTTGGACAGGGGTCTTACCCCTCTGCAGAGATGCAGTCGGTGTATTCTAGAGCCCCAACCGACTGGGCTGTAGGGCTGTAATGGCTTCGAGGATTTGAGGGTTTTTTTAATCTTTTGGGTGTTATTAGTGAGGACTTTTCATATTTCAGCATATGTGAATTTTTCTGTGTAATTACATTGTGTTGTATTATTTGATGACACCGGTATTAGAGGATTATTGAATAAGTTTCCAGATTTTTTTTCGTATGGGCACTTTTATTGATAGTACACACATGAAACTCTAGTCCCCTTCGAAGTAATCTCCTCCGGCTAAAAATGCCCTTGTTGTACCGTTCCAACAACTTCTGGAAGGTGTCATGGATGTCCTCTTGTGTGAACGTGTCAATGACCTTCATCACAGCCTCTTTCATCTCCCCAATTGTCTCATAATGACAGCCTCTGAGCTTAGGGAATAAGCAAAAGTCACAGGGAGCAAGGTCTGGACTATAGAGAGGGTGAGGAACTGTTTTGATGCCCATCTTGGTCAAATAGTCTGTGACAAGGATGGAGTTGTGGACTGGTGTATTGACCTGTAGGAAATGCCACTGACCCGATTTGAAGAGTGCTGGCCTCTTCTCTAGGAATCTCTTCCTGAACTTCCTTAAAACCTCAACATAGTAACCCTTACCCAAACCCTTTGGCCAATCAACTCTGGTGCATTGACTTCCTTACTCCTCCCACACCTCTCATCACCCCTCACAGTCTCCCTGCCTTCCTTGAATCTCTTATGCCACTCAAAAACTGATGCTCGATTCATGCAAGGTGATTCAAAAGTAGTCTGAAGCATTCCATATGTTTCTGTGGCATTTTTTCCAAGTTTAAAACACAATTTTATTGCATATCGTTCTTCTAAAGTGTCTTCACGTCCAGATTGCATTTTTGCAATTCACCAGCTGTGACAATCAGGCTTTAGTAGGGTGTATTCCAATTCGTGCTGTAGCTGTTCATTTGAACCTTAAATCATAAACATTGGTCAGTCATCTCATAAGATGTATAGCAATAACATAGTGAATTTTCAAGAGTTTACAACAATTTTAAATACCTGTACAAAAAAAGTCTGGAACCTTATTGAAGGCACCACATATATATATACAGTGACACGCATAAGTATTTTTCTGTTATAACTTTAGTTTATATTCACCATTTTGCCTGATATTTGGTAAGTAATACCTCGTAAAATTGTTTTAGTTGTATGTGGAAGGAAAATAAAAAAAATCATGGTTGAATCCTTTTTTATCAAAGTTAAAAATTACCCTATGCAAAAGTATTGGATACATGACACTTTTTCAAATTTCCAATCGAAAATTTGTATTTTAAAAGACTTTAAATATTCAAATTTTCGATAGTATTGAAATGTTATCTCTGACCAATCAGATAAGCACACAATTTTTTACAAGATAGTGCTACTAATCATCTGACTCTTTGATGTGCATTTTGCAATTCAAGGATTAAAAATGGCAAAAACTAAAGAACTATTCAGAGATATGCGAAATAGAATCATTGAACGTCACAAAGGAGGACAAGGTTACCGAAAAATTATCAAAGAAATGAATCTAGCACTAAGGAAATATCATCAGAAAGTATAAGAAGTATGGCGACGTGACAGCAAACCTTCCAAGAAATGGAAGACCGAAAAATAAATGAACGTACTTCAAGGTGGATCAGCAGAAATGTGCAAATAAACCCTTTCATTACTCGTTCTGAAATTAAAACTGATCTTGAAGGTGTTGGAATTAATCTAAGTTTGGGTACAATTAGCAGAGCTCTATATCGTACAGGCTTTCATTCGATATCACCAAGAAAAGTGCCTTTACTGAAAGCTAAACATGTCGAAGACTGATTCGAGTTTGTCGAAACTTATGAAAAGAAAGGGATGCAGTTTTGGGGAAAGGTAATCTGATCGGATGAAACGAAAGCTGAACTATTCAGAAGAAACTCAGCGACAAATGTTTGGCGAAAAAAAATGGCATTGCCTTCAAGAAGCACAATACCATCCCCACAGTTGAGTTTAGGGGTGGTTCCATTATGATATGGAGATGCTTTTCATTCAAGAGCACTGGTGAGTTACAAGTTATCCATGGTAGAATGAATGGTAGCATGTACAGGGAGATTCTAGAGAAGAACCTTCAGAAATCTGCAACGTCTTTAGGACATGGTCGGAATTTCGTGCTTCAACATG
>OY757913.1:50484435-50544435 GCA_963585895.1 Sepioteuthis lessoniana
GTCAAAAACAGTTCTATTTCAAGCAATTCCGTTTAGCCCATGTACACAGTATAATTGTCAAAAACATTTCTATTCCAAACTATTCAGTTTTGTCAACATTTCTAATTAAAACGCTTCAGTTTAGCATAAGTACGCAATTTAAATATCAAAACATTTATATTTATAACAATTCAGTTTAGCATAATTACGCATTTTAGTTCTATTTGACTCCAGGCCGGGGTGGACCTGGGAGCGATGGCAATGAAGGGGTACTCCGCATTCCCCAAAGCTCCAGTATTACTGGAACCTCACTATTAGATTTAGTGTCATATCTAGGACACTCGTTGGGGTGAGGGTCTTACCCATCTGCAGAGGTGCCGACAGGGCAAAATTTTTTTATTGATTTTAACGGCCTGTGAACATGTTTAGTGTTATTTTATGCTGAGAGGTTAAGGAATCGCGTTCATTGTATATTCATATTTTTGTGTTGTTTAGCTTTTTTTTTTTTTGCACACCGTTTTGTGATATCAAATATTCCTATTTTACCCACAGATGAAACACTAAACGGTTCTAGTGTGTATTTACCAATTCCTTCGCAAGGGCAGGGTGTGACACAATGTCAATTTTTAAGCTTTAAGTTTAACAGGTTTGAATTCAGAGTTTTCCTTTGTTGTTTAGAATCCCCCTACTATTTACCAGGAGGGAGAATAATCGGATTCATACCTTTCCCAAGAGTATAAGCGCTATGTGACATGCAATCAGCTTTGTCCAAGATTTGAACTCGAGTCGCTGTGTCCATTTCCTACGTTGATAACCTTTACGCCACGTGCACCTCCACTTCGAGTCAAAATAAACTGGAAATTAATAGCGATGAAGGGGTTCTCAACACTTCCCAGTTCTAAACAGGAGCCTCAACATCAGATGCAGTTTAGTGTCATTCTTATCACTCACTCTTTTTAAGAGATGTAGGGGGGGTCTTTCTGGTCTGTAGAAGGTAAAAGACACCCACCACCACCAGTGAATTCTGAGCCTACTGAGTGGGCGATTAACTGAAGAGTGTACTATCTTATTTCAGGAACTTCAGGCAGCTGTTATTTTTTGTTTGTTTGTTTTTTAAACATAGTACAACAATTTAGATTTCATGTTTTAATTTGGGTTTTAATTGCAAGAAAATACTTTTAAATATCTATTGTAAAGAAAAGAAAACAATTTTTGTGTGCTTAAAGGACTTTGACTGTTTATTTATTTATTTATTTATTTGGTGAAGGGGTAATATTGTTTACATGTCTATCAAGAAATTACACCATAATGAAAGTATCTCCTTTCCTAAATATTAAAGTCTAATCATAAAAATCTTCCAAAAATTAAGAAGCCTTCATAAAAATTTAATTTGAAGAAAATTATTTAATTTAATGGAAAAGTATTTACCTTTTGCTTGGAATATAAGAAATTTGTTTATAGCCTATATTTATTGATCTTTATATCTGTCACCTCAATTCAAAGATCAAACAGGTGCTGAGTCACTTCCGTTTAAACACAGGTGATAAAAAAAAAATCGTCTAAAATTTACGAAGCGTGTCGTGAGACAATTTAAACTACGGATGATCAAAAAATAAAAAATCTTTTTGTGCGTGGGTGTTGCATATGAACAGTTAACACGGAGCAAGCTCATGCAGTAAAAAAAAAACAATCGAGAAAAAATCGGAATGATTAAAATCCGTTTAATAGCCATACTATTTGCTCGTCAAAAACCAATCGAGTTGACCTATTTTTTTATAACTTCATAATAGAAGACTCTTCTTTCAGCACTGACTTGTCGATGACTTAAAATGCACCGACTGCATTCCCGACAGGTTTATAAGATCCCATACCCAAAAAGATGGATATCTTAGATATTAAATTGCATCTGGTAGAGAAGACTTAATTTTGGAGCTCTGATGTGTGTAATCTTCTCTTTGTTAATATTTCTTCCAGGTCCACTTTGACCCGTTGGACTTGCTAGGATCTTAACTATGGATCAAATAGATATGTTTGAAAATTATTTGTATTAGATAGGAATATTTGAAACCATTTAACTTATTGCGAATTATTTCTATTCAGAATAGTTATTTAAAGCAATAATTGTATAGATGGGACTATCATTACTTGCTTGAAACCATAAAAAAAGATTGACTTCGGTATTAAACAACCCCAGCAACGGTTGACATGGCGTAAATCATAACAACCAACCAACCAACCAACCTTCTCTCAGCAGTTAAAGACTGTACTTTCGCATATTACATACATTGATCAATCTGGACAAATCCATATCAACACCAAAGTGAACAATGAAAAACCAAAAAAACCTTTTCAAACTATCCCCTGCCCAACTCGATAGGGACCCCCTCAACATCAAAAATAAAATCACCAAAAGGAATTGATAGGACCATACAAAGAAACTCAAACAATGCAAATCCCATGGAAAAGTAACTACCTAAATAGTGTTGAAAGGATGGCTATAGAAACTGCCAAAAGAATTGCACCACTCAATCTAGCATATATATATATATGTGTGTGTGTGTGTGTGTGAGAGAGAGAGAGAGAGAGAGAGGATATCTGAAAGCAATTGGCATTTTCATTAAATTAATAAAGTTAAGCTGCAATACTTGGAACCATCTAACTGTGTGCAAACATTAAATATCAATACTTAAAACTATTTAACTGTGTGCAAACAATAAATCGCAGTACTTGAAATCAACTGACTTAAAATCAATTATATATATATATAAGTATAAACAGGATTTGGCGGTGGTGCCAATGGTGTAATGGTTATCGTCGTAGGAAATGGACACGATGACACGAGTTCAAACCCTGGAAGAGACTGATTGCATTTCACATAGCACTAATACCCTTGGGAAAGGTATGAATCCAATTATTCTCCCTCCAGCTATGGGTAAATAGTAGGACAGATTAGGTTCTTCAGCCTTGGTGAGGCAACTTGTCTAGGAGAAGTTAAACTCCGCTTAAAAATTGACCTTGTGTCATATCCTGCCCGAGTGGAGGGGTTGGTAAATATGATAAACAGGATTTGGCATTAAATAATCAAGAATTATTAATGTTAATTATCAATATTTGAAACCATTTGATAGTGTGCAAACAAATGAGCTCTAACTCGTTGAAAAATAAAATTACCTACAAACCATTTGCTTAGAAATCATATATATATAGGAATTGGCATTAAATAACTATCAAGGGTTTTTATCATTAAGGGTTTTCGGACAGAAAATCAACATTTTCATTAGATTATCTATCGGGATGCAAATGCGTTCTTCCATCAAGGGATCTGCAGTCAGTTTAATTCCGTACCACAGCAAGTGTTTCATCAGTAGGTACCTTTGTGAACAGACTTACAACATCCAAACTCACCATCTTGTTAGAATGAATGGGAGCATTACTGATTCTTTCCACAAAGTGGGCTGAGTTCTTAACATATGATGAGGACTTACCGGTAAGTCCTCATCATTGTTGATATTATATTTCATAGTTTTACTACGATTTAAATAACATATTAAAAGTAAAAATAAAGTTGGCGACCGTAGTCGAGGGTGATCCGAAGGCTCCCTTTTCGATAGCTACTATACCTAGGTATAAGGAAGGACACTACTCCTTTCCCTGGATTGCTCTACTTTGTCCTTGATCCGTCTCTAATAATGCTGAGTGTTAGGCAAAGAGGCATCAAGTACCATTTTTGAGTCTTTGGTATGACTAGACCTAGGATTGAACCCAGGTCTCCCGGGCCGTTGGCAAACACTCTAACCGTCAATCCAATAAAGCTCTCAAATTTGATCAAGCAACTTTTGCAATATAGAAACAATAAATCCAAAATTGGTTAAAAAATGCTGATTAAGAAAAGGCTGGCTGTTTCTTTCTTTTTAGCAAGTGGATTGACGTTTTTGAAAATCTAACCAAAAAGGAAGATTTTAATAGTGTATAACTCGTTATACATTCTTCTTGCTTGCGCAGAAAAAAACTCGAGTCCACCATTTTTTTTAAAGTTTGCCAATAATTATTTACTAAACTTAGCTGTAACACAAGCACGCAGTGAAAATCGAACTCACTACTAACAGAGCGACTAATCTAGCTTGCTAACATTGACTAATGTTTGCCAATAATTCCAAATGTAAGAGATCAATAGAATTCCAAAGTTATTTACGTTGTCTTACGATAAAGTTACACTAAAAGCACTGGTTCTTTTGAGATCAACGAAGTTAAGCAGTGATAAACCTGTTCAACAGTTAGATGGTTATCCGCTTAAGCAACAGCAGGTACTGTAAGCAACCTGAGGCCTGTGTACCATATCTAAGCAAAACTTATTAGATAACAACAACGTAGTTTTACGATCAAGTTACTCTAAAAGCACCACAGCCAGTTAGATCACCAAAATTAAACTGCGACGAGGTTGTTCAATTCTTAGATGAGTGTGAGGGGAGTCTCTGTGTTGTAATGGCTAAAATGCTGGACTATGACCTCGAAGTAAACGAGTTGGAAATCCAGACACGCTATTACGTTCACGTTCGGACTAATACACTTGAAAAAGATGACTGCTGTTCTTCTACAAGGATAATTTTGACATTGAATAATCCCCAAAGATCATTAAACAAACTAAATTTGGGTGTCTACTTAAGCTACAACAGGTACTGTAAGCAACCTGAGGCCTATGTGTCATATCCAAGCAAAACTTGGTAAGTAATAACTTGGAAACATTGTATCCGTATCATTAAATTAAGCCCATAGATGGGAAGATATTTTTTCGGTTATTAATTTCATAAAGCACCCTCTAAAATTAATATCACAGATAAATAATGAACCACTCCATTTTGATTGTGAAGAAAGAAAGAGAACACGCTCCTCGTCAGAAAGAAAAAGAAAGTAAGAACCAATTACATTAAAGCTTTTTTTTATGTGCGTTATTTATAGGATTGATTGAGTGAATAGAATAAAGAAATTGGCTGGGGGTTTTTTTGTTTGTTTTTGTTTCTGTTTATTGTTTTCTTTTAGGCTGGTTTTTTTAATTAATTTATTTCTTTAGAGTTGATGCCATTCAAAATGAATTCATGAATCTTGAAAGGTTTTAGAAGTATTAAAATAGAATAAACAACTTAAAGAAACGGGAGTACGTTTACCCAACCCCTTCACATGGATAGGATGTGACACAAGGTCAATTTTTTAGTGGAGTTGTACAAATTTGAATTCAAAGTTTTCCTTTTTCTTAACTAGGTGCCGTACCAAGTTTAAAGCCCCCAGTTTGCCCTACTATTTACCCATAGCAAGAAAGGTTTGGTTTGGTTGAGTCGGGTTTATGACATATCAACCCTTGTAGTTTATTTAATACTAAATACTATTTATAAACACATGTATATGTTAAGTACCAGGCCATTGGCCTAAGGAGTAAAGTGTTCGCCAATGGTCCGGGAGACTGGGGTTCAATTCTAGGTCGAGTCATACCAAAGTCTCAAAAATAGTACTTGATGCCGCCTTGCTTAACACACAGCCTTATAAGGTTAGGATCAAGGGTAAAATGGAGCAATCCAGAGAAAGGAGTGGCACCCTCCCCTACATCTCGGTGTAGTAGCTATTAAAAAGGAAGCCTACGGGTCACCCTCCATTAAGGTTGCCAACTTTACTTATATGTTAATTATATTATTTGTAAACATAGTTGGTAGATAACTTTTAAACGAGCCAAAGCTTATTTGTTTGCACGCAGTTAAATAGTTTCAAACATTGCTATCGAACACTGACAATAGGATTTAACATCAGTCAATTGTTTTCATACAGTTCAATCGATATAAATATTATTTCTAAGTTAATAGTTTGAAGTAAATATTATTCATTCAAAAGTTAGAGCGGGTTTTCTTACACACAATTGAGTATTTCTATTGTTTGCACACAGTTAAATTGTTTCAGGTATTGCCATCAAACGCTCATAATTCCATTCCACAGCGTTCACTCATTTGCACTTGGTAAAATGGTTCCAAGTATTGCTATGCAATACCAATAATTCAATTTTTTCATAAAGTTAAGTGGTTTCAAGTATTGCTATTAACCACTAATAATTCTATTCAACATCATTTGTTTACACACTGTGGAATGGTTCCAAGTATTGCTCTTTAATAATAACAATTCGATTTAATACCAGTAATTTTAACCACAATTAAATAGTCCAAGTTCTCTTTGACACATAGATGGGACTCTAACAGATACTACCACTCCGAGTCAGAGTGGAACTGTGAGCAGAGGCAATGAAGGAGTACTGTACATTCCCCAGAGCACCAGGACTGGAGTCTCACCATCAGATGCAGTTTAGGGTCATATCAGGATACTCATTGCTCGAGGGTCTTATCCTCTACAGAGACACTGTCAGTGTATCCAACAACTCGAGCCGACTTATAGACGCACTTGTTTCTGTTGGAGCTACACATGTTTGAATGAATCTATATATGGCATTGTGGTTAAATCCCAGGTCGAGTCATACCAAAGACTCAAAAAATGGTACTTGATGCCGCCTTGCTTAGCTCTCAGCACTATAAGGTAAGGATCAAGGGTAAAGTAGGGCAATCCAGAGACTGAAGTGGCCCCTCTCCTACACCTCGCTATAGTAGCTATTGAAAGGGGAGCCTTCGCTTCACCCTCGACTACGGTCGCCCTCGACTACGGAGGCCAACTTTACTTACGCTTATTGACTTTTAGTTGGACAATGAAGCATCTTTATTGGAATTCAGTTCATGATCAGGTAGAAACGATTTTAGAATCTTTTCCAGTTTTGACATAGTCCATTGGAGAGGTTTATTTTGTGATGTACGTTGTGTCATGAATAATACCAGCGTTTTAAACGGGAGGAACGTCTCCCATTGATGACATTCTTAAATCTAGTTTACCTTAAAAACTATAGATGACGATTACATTGACAATTCTTTTAGTGAGGCATGAGACTACTGAACTCTTAACCACCTTCTTTTTTCCTACTCAGAAATGAAATTCATTCTGAAAGTTCGTAAATTTTATCAGATAGAAAAGATAATAAAAATACGCAACGAGATCGGCGCGATATCCCCCAAAATATCCTCCAGAACTGGAAAAAAATTGAAAGTGTTGTATTTATAGGAGAAGAAACTATTTTAGAGGAGAGAAGTTTCATTATTATGATAAAGAAAGGAAAAAAAGAAAAATAGATGATGAAGCCAAAATAATACTGATAGAAGAAGAGTCCAAGAGACCTGAGGAGATTTGATGTCACTCAGACTACAGAGAAAGATCGCCAGCTAATACTAGTAAGAAAAACTTACAAGGAGTAATATAAGAATAATAAAGTTCCTGGACGTTGCTAGGGAATTGAAAAAACTATGGAACATAAAAGTGACGATTATACCAATTGTAATTGGTGCTCTGGGTACAGTCACCAAAGGATTGGTACAAAGACTGGAGGACTTGGAAATAGGTGGTCGAGTAGAGACCATCCAAACAACAGCATAATTGAGATCGGCCAGAATACTGAGAAGAATCCTAGAGACTTGAGGAGACTTGCTGTCACTCAAACTCCAATGAGAAACTATCGGCGAACACTATAGGGAAAAACTCGAAAAGGAATGATAATAATAATTTGACTATACAGCTAAATGGTACCCGTGGTGTAATGGTTATCGTCGTAGGAAATGGACACGGCGACACGATTTCAAATCCTTGACGAGACTGATTGCATTTCACATAGCACTAATACCCTTCGGAAAGGTATGAATCCAATTATTCTCCCTCCAGCTATGGGTAAATAGTAGGACAGACGGGGTTCTTCAGCCTTGGTTAGGCAAGTAGTCTAGGAGAAGGAAAACTCTGAATTCAAACCTGTTAAACTCCGCCCAAAAATTGACAATGTGTCATATCCTGCCCGAGCGGAGGGGTTGGTAAATATGATACAGCTAAATAGTATATGCACGAACTAGAATCCGTCCTGGAAAATGATACGCACCAAATTCTCTTGGATTTTGAAATACAAACGGATCACCTACTTCCGGTCAGAAGACCAGATCTTGTGAGAGTTAACAAAAAAGAGAACCTGACGAATAGTGAACTTTGCCATCCAGGTGAACAACAGAGTGAAAATCAAAGAAAACGGAAAGAGTGACAAGTACTAAAAAACCTTGCTAGAGAACTAAAAATAAAACTATGGAACGTGTAGGTGACGTTGATTCTATATTCATAATTGGTGCACTTGGAACGACCCCCAAAGGCTTGGTAAAGGGACTGGAAGAGTTGTGAATCGGAGGACGGGTTGAGACCATACAAACTACAGCATTAAGATCGGCCAGAATACCGTGAGGAGTCCTGGAAACTTGAGAATACTTGCTGACGCTCAGAACCGAGAGAAACATCATCGGCCAGTGCTGGTGGGAAAACTTGCCAGGGATAATAATAATAATAATAATAATAATAATAATAATAATAATAATAATAATAATAAGAGGAATAAAGATAAAAAGTTAAATATTCTTTTATTTCTGCTTCTATCATGAATAACTTCAACCTTTTTACAGCTGTTACCTTAGAAGCAGTCTCTTCTTTTTTTTCACCTCGATTTCTTTCTTAGAGTACACTTAATTATCAATGACTGACATTTTAGATCTGCTCTCTTAGACATCAAAGAAAAAGAAGAACAATTGGCTTAACCAGTCAAGACTTCTTGAAGGTATCTACTACATTCAGTAGATTATCCGAAGAAAGCGCATAAATACCAATTAACATTTACTAACGTTACAATCCTGAAAAGTTATGAGAAAATTTCTGGTAGCATTCAGAAAGCTATTTCGAATAAGAAGAAATTAGTACAAATTAAACCCTTGCTAAACGTAACGGTTATCGTCATAAAAAATGGAATCAGTGAGCCGAGTTCAATTCCTGTACGAGGTTGCTTGCATGCTAACGATCTTCGGAAAGGCATGAATCCACTTTCTTTCCCCAGCTATGGGGAATTAGTATGGTAAACAGAGTTCTTTAGCCATGGTTTGGCGGCCGGTCTAAGAGAAGGAAAATTATGAATTCGAACCCGATTTACAAAAGAAATTGACTTTGTGTAACATTCCGCCCGTGGCGAAGTGGTTGGGCAAATACATACTTAACAATCTGTCAATATGTTGGATTTCTTCCGTGTCATCGTTTCATGATGATACTGATTCGCCTATTTAGGATAGATGGTTAGTTTAGTTTGGTTTCTTTGTTTAATGGTATATCAACTTTCGTGAGTTATTTAATGCCAAAGACATCCTTGTAGATGCACGGTAGTGGTACAAATCCATTGCGGGGGTGGATAAGGAGGTTCATGTCCTCCCTAGGGTGAACTTAATGGCACACCTGGGGTTCAAACTCACTTACTACGATGTCGTAGTCCAGCATGTTTGCTACTATGCCCTTATTTAGGAAAGAGTTAAAGATTCTTATTAGCATTTTCTAGTTAAATCATATAAATAATGTGGATGATTAAAAAAAGGACATTCAGCGTGGATACAGACCCCACAATATAATTATTTTATATTCAGAGTATTTTAGGATATTGATTTAATAAAATTCACGCTAGATGTACTGTTTTATTTATTCATTTATGTTTTGTTAAGTTCACGTGCGTATTATGCAAGCATTATAATAATGATATGAATGCATGTTTTCGAACGTTACGACCTGTCATCACTTCAGATAAAAAAATGGAACTTTTCATTTTGCTTGTGAAGAAAGAAAGAGAAGGAAAAGAACAGCCTACAAGTCAGAGATAAAAAGAAAAAAGAAAACAAGAACCAATAACATAAAAGCAAGAATAGATAAGACCCAGTGAAGGCTTTGTAAAGAGAGTATGTGTGACAACAACATACGTGAGTACAGCAAACTGGTGCAGAAGGTGTACAATTGTGCAAGCGACTAAACATTAATCATATTGACAAATAGTTTATGTACAGACCAGAATCTGCCCTTAAAAAAAGGATACATAAAATTCTCTGAGATTTAGAGATAAAAACGGATCACCCAATCCTGACCAGATGACCAGATCTTGTTTCAGTAAAGAAAAAGAAAAGAATTTTGTCATCTAGAAGACTTCACAGATCCAGTCGATGGCAGAGAGAACAAAAAATAAGATGATTACATGAGCCTTGCAAAAGAGCTGAAAAACGTGTGAAATGTATAGGTGACAGACATATCAATCGTAGAACAATCCTAAAGAACCTGAAACAGAGATGTGATATAGCAGTTATCTTTCAAAATTAGAAGGCTTACTTACCAGCATTCGAAATTTGGGATCGTATCAGGGCTCGAACGTTGACCATTGATACCGGTAGGCAATAGGTAAGATTGCGTTGCGGTTATCTTTCAAAATGAGAAGGCTTGCCTGTCTTGAGGATCAGCCCTCGAAATTTGGTATTTTACCTAAATTTGAACTTTTATCATTGATATCGGTAAGATTGTGTTGCATCTGTGATAGCAAACATAGTTGGAACTCTTTGAACAATCCCAAAGAACCTGATTGGGTGAATATGATATTCGGGAAAGAGTTGTGACCTATCACGTCACAGCACTGCTGGGATCTGTGAGAATATCGTGAAGAGTCCTGGAGAGCAGAGGTGACTTGATGTCACTTGAACTTCGATGAAGACCATCATTTACTGCTGGTGTAAAAAAACTCGAAAAGAGAAAAAATAATAAAATTGAAAATCTAGTACAAACGTCACTAATCATTTCAACGACCCTCGATTCTATTTGCTTTTAGCCTGTTTAAATCAACAAGAAGAATGGAATGCAGTTTGAAATTCTCCTTTAATACGATGACTAAAAACAAACTAAACATTCTTTTATTCCTCTATAATAATAATAGTAATGAATTGAAGGTCTGACAACATCATCACAATATAAAACGGGAGTCTGTTTTCTTTTCCTGCTTTGAATAATAATAATACTAATCATACAAATACTGATTATAATGCAAATAGTAATAATAATAATGATAATAGTCCTTGTTAAAAATAACTCTGGCACATCACGAGAGGAAACGCTTGAACTAATTAGCGTCTTTTATTATTGCTGTGATATAACAGAAAGCAGAAAAATAAGTCTATTTATCAACATTAAAAAGGCCAGAAATTACTCTGCTTCAGATTGAGTTTCGTTATAGATATATAAGAAAAAATTCTAAACATTTTAATTCAGTCCAATAAAATCATTAACTCTATTTTCTATTCGTTGGCCCTTCTACATTTTCTGAATACGGTCAATGTTGTTTGGTTCTTGTTTTGAAATTCTATTGTGACGTAAATTAGATCACTGTTTTCACTCAAATAATGAAAGTGGAACTGACAATTAAGCGCTTATTATACAAAAGAATGAAGGTGCGACTGTCTTTTGTGTCTATTTTATAAAGCTCCATGGCCAAATCGGTAAGATCAAATAGCTTTCCGAAAATAGTATACAGTTTCTATTTCGCACACACACACACACACACACACACACATATATATATATATATATATATATATATATATATATATATATATATATCAAGTATAACAAATAAGATATGAAACAGAATAAATCTCATAACTCAGAGTTTCACGTTTTCGATCCTAAGGTGAACTAGTATTCAACACGTCTGACTTTTTCGACAGAACTGATGTACCCTGTACTTATCATCATCATCATCATATCGTGCTGGCAGCACGGATATCCCTGACCCTCTCTCGCCACTCCTCCCTATCGTTCATCGCCCTAGGCAGGTCTTCAGGACAACATCCTGTATCCTCACACAGCTGCTGAATGTACGTTCGTGCTGGTCGTCCTGCTTTTGCGCGGCCGTGTGTGGGGATCCATAAGAGTACATCTCTTATGAGTTCATCTCTGCTTCTCCAGCAATGTCCTGCATGTCTGGTTCTCCTAACTTGAATAGATTTCGTGATAGGGGGCAGGTGGCCGTACAGTTGGTGTCTCGTGGGGTGCCGCTGCCAGGACTTGTTCAGGATTGCACGCAGCATTCTTGTGTAATTGCCATCTAGTTTCTTCTCGAGCCGTTTTGTTAGCGTCCATGTAGTGCATCCATATAGCAGTATCGATGTGACCGCTGCCTGGAAGAAACTGCGTTTCATTTTATCGGTTAGGTCTGATTTCCATATAGTCGATAGCCTATTGATAGCTGTCCATGCTTTCGTTAACCTCGTTTCGATGTCCTTTTCGGTTGATTCGACGCTGCTTCCTAGGTACGTGAATTTGTCTACTAGTTTAAGAGGGGTTCCTTCTAGAGTGGAGATGTCCCCCGTTTGGTTATAGCACATATATTCCGTTTTGTGTGCATTAACATGGAGGCCTATGCTTGCTGCTGCTCGTTCCAGGCTATGCAGAAGTGTTTCGGCTTGGTCAGGTGTATTTGCCAGTATCGCTATGTCATCGGCGTAGTCGGCGTCGGTAATTGTTGTTGCGGGATATCTTCTGCTTCTTTTCTTCGTCAGTTCGAAGCCATTCTCTTTGATTTTGTCAATCGATGTTCTAAGTACGTAGTCTAGACAAATGATAAAGAGATACGGAGCCAGCGTGTCCCCTTGTAGTACTCCTGCTACAATGTCGAAGTATTCTGTGTCTCCATCTGGTGATCGTACTTTTACTTTAGTGTTTCTATAGAGAATCGTTATTGCCGCTACGGTTTCTTTAGGTATGCCGTACGCTAGTAGGATTTGTTCCATCTTTCCTCTGTGAATGGAGTCGAAAGCCTTGGTAAAGTCGACAAATATTAATGTCGCTTGTAGGTTCTTTGTCCGTACACCTTCAAGGATTCTGCGGATGGTCAGTATTTGTGAGGTCGTAGATCTATTTCTTCGGAAGCCATTTTGGTTTTTTCTAAGTATGTTGTCGATTTTGGGTTCTATGCGGTTTCGTAGTAGGGCATTGTAGATTTTGGCAGCTATGGATGTAAGTGTTATGCCTCGGTAGTTTTTGGCTAATCCGAGGTCCCCCTTTTTAGGGAAGGGGAGTATGCATCCCTTCGTCCATCTATCTATCGGATTTTGATTGTATACTGCGTTGCAGTGTCGGAGCAGTATGTCGTCGAATTGTCTGGTCTTCCATACTTCCGGGGGAATTTCGTCCAGTCCTGCAGCTTTCCTATTTTTAATTTTTCTGAGAACCGAGTCGAGTTCTCCTTGTGTGAACGGTCCAAGTTTAATGTCTAATTGTTTGCTAATTATTCTGGTGATTGGTTCATGTGTTATTTTTGGTGGGTTTCCAAGTAAGTTTTCGAAGTGCTGTTTCCACAGTTTTATTCTTTCTTGTTGGTTTGCTGCTTTAAGTTTTGCTTTGGCTGTGCTCTTTCTTCTGCTCACTTCGTTTATTGTTTGCCAGGCAATTCTAGATTGTCTATCTTCTACCGAGTCTCTGATCTTATCTATCTGATTTTGAATGTATTCTGTCTGTTCCTTTATATATATGCCTGCTAATTGATTTTGTGCCGTTTTTAGTTTTAAGGCATTTGTGTTTGTTGGGTTTTTTCGATAGTTTTTGGAGGCTGTTTTCACTAGTGCACGTTTTTCTCTCACCGCTAAGGTTTCCCATGGGACTAATAATCAATATATATATATATATTATATTTTGATTGTAAATGCAGGAAACTGTTGCACATACCTTATATATATATATATATATATATATCGAGCTCATAAGTGATGTACTCCTATGGACCCCCACATATGGCCGGGCAAAAGCAGGACGACCAGCACGAACATATATTCAGCAGCTATGTGAGGATACGGGATGTAGCCCTGAAGACCTGCCAGAGACGATGAACGATTGGGAAAAGTGGCGAGAGAGGGTCAGGGATATCCGTGCTAGTGGCACGACATGATGATGATGATATATATATAAACATTTTCTAAAATTTCGGTTAATTCGATTATGACTTGCCTATGTATATAGCTTCCAAAATCTCCTTCCAAATGGTTCCTTGTCGAGTATATAGCGTTCTTACGAAAGGGATTCACAAAAGTGGTTTACGCACTATTCGTATTCACAAAACTTTTGCATTGCAACTTATTTGATTTGGTTTGGTTTGTTTTCTTTCTTTAACGAGATGTCAATCTTCGTGGATTATTTAATGCCAAAGTTATCATAATAGAAAAACAGTAGTGTTACCATCTAACTGATAGCTGGGGTCGGGGAGGATAAAGGAATTCATACCATTCCCAAATTACTTATCTAGACAATCTTCTGGACATCAACACATCAACAAGTTTCTCAGCTGTACACACACGCTCTTTCAGTGAATCTTAAAATACGCTGACCGTATACTCTGCAGTGGGAGTACAAAAAAATCCTTGTTGAAGAACGCCAATGACACTGGGACGTTGCATAAATAATTATCCCTGGACGAGAGCTGATTTTATGCGTATGTCTCATTGAATTCTACTCTGACCTGAAGAGATCGATATCTCGGTCATTATCCTCTGTAGAAGGCTGTTACTTAGAATGTGTATCGCCGAGGGCAGTCTGGCACTTGACACTCCACAAAATAAATCCCGGTCAAGACTCCTATTTTGGGCGTATGATAAACAGACAAATAATGTGGAGGTTAATTAGTGGTTAAACTGACCTCAGACGTTGGTAAGGGGGTGCCAATTCACTTTCACATACAATACCAAGTCCTTTGTCTTCCTACCTCCTCAGATCACAGAAGAACGAACTTCTAGGTTAGATAATATTAACTGTAGACGGGTTTCCAAAATTCTCTTGTATTGTTTTAAGGAGGCAATAAGACGTTTAGTGAGTGTTAATGAAAGTGGTACGCGGCAGCGACAGAATACATGCAAAAGAAATCAAATCGACAGAGGAAATAACATAACCAAAATATTTCAACACAAGGGTGCATTTAAAATATAACAAAATTTTAATATGCGATTACCGAACAAATAATGATGAGATTTAAGAAACAGTTCTTTTCTCTTTTCTCTTTTCTTTTTAAAATATAACAAAATGTTTAATTAACAGGAAAACATCAAACAAAAATGTCTCTCAACAATCCTTTTTCTTTTTTCTCTTTTTTCTTTTTTTCTTTTTCTCTAACTTGAATAAAAGTGTCAAGTCGCCGGACTTATGCTTGTAGTAGTGTTGATTCAATGAATTTAAATTTTGGTGAAATAGAACCTTTACAGTTTCTCTTTTTTGAATACATATAACTTTCCAATATTTAAGAATTGTAGAAGGAAAACGGTTTGAGTTGTACTTATCTTTGACAGGTTTTCAATGTTCAGATTTCTTTCTCTCCTTTTTACGTGTGAGTGACCTTCCCGGAGCTGGTTGACCTCAGTGATCAGCCTCTGACGCTGGCTTTATCCAAACTAAAATTCCCCTTCAAATTTCTCTAACGCATACTGGTCTTTTTGGCGCCAAGAGCCTGTGGTCCAATCATTCGATTTTCTTCTTCCACCACCTCGCCAGGTCACGCCACTCGATTGACCTAGACTTCTTTCGTTCAACAGACAACAGGTCACAGAGTGCAGATTACTTGACCTTCTTTACCCTATCATTTTAACGGTCAGTCTTAATGCCTGTTGATTCAAATAAAGAAGGGTAAGGGAAATGACCTCCCCTTCCCTCTCTCTCTCTCTCTCTCTGTAGCATACCACGTCACAGCACTATTTAACCGATAGCGAACTTAACAGCGCAGCACGACTGGAATTCGAACTCGCAGTCCACATATCGGACATTACGCCACTTCTGTATGCATACATAAAATCTGTAGGTATGTATGAGCTCGTATTACTTTGGTGATTGATTGCTTGGTTGATTGGTTGGTTGGTTGGGTTTTTATGGCATATCAACCATTGTAGGTTTATTTAATGCCAAATTCTTTTGTTGTATTTATTAAACCTTATATGATCTTGTCGGCAGTTTGCACTTCTAATTTCCTTCAATCAATCTTTCTCCGTGTGATCCGAGTGGGCACCTCGGGTGGTGTAATGGTTAGCAAGGTAGAATAGCAAACCTACACGAGTGAGTTCGATTCTCATTGGGTGCCCAATTCATGCGGCCTTGTGCTACATCTAAGCAAAAAAGCTTAGTAAATTACCTCCGTGTGATCCGAGTACTTTTCACTACATTTTGGCAAGTCTGTTATCTTCTACAGGCTTCCCTTTGGTATCCATATTTTGGGTATTTGGAGCACCTCAGAGGTGCTGGGATGTACTCCTCAACCCTCTCAAGACAATAGCCGATCTTCACCTCCTTAGGAGTATGGGGCTGGTTAAATGTCAGGATGTAAGTGTTGGACTGGATTCGTTCTTCGCCTTTACTAAACAAATAAATTTTAAACAAGCAAGAGTTCATTTGTTACCCCCCCCTATTAAATGGTTTTAAATATTGCTACCTTACATTAAGAAATCAATTTAACATCAGCCATTTTTTTTTTTTTTTTTTGCAGACAGTTAAATGATTATTATTCGTAAGTTTAGTTGGTTTTATGTCATATCAAACATTGTAGGTTGTTTAATGCCAAATCCAGTTTGGACTTATATATTAAATACAAATGATTTGTAAACATTTTGCTAATAACATCTTTAAACAAGCTCATTTTTTTAGTTAAAATGATTTCAAGTATTTCTATCAAATATGAACCGTTCTATTTACTTTTAATCATTTGTTTGTATACACTTAAATGGTTTCGAGAATTGCTACGTAACATTTACAATTTAACATCTGTCATTTGTTTGCACACATTTAAATATATATAAATAAGTATGATATGTAAGTTATTAACATTTAAAAAAGGAGAGTGAACCTATCTGTTTGCCCACAGTTGAATGGTTTCAAGTATTGTAGTTATTTAATACTTCTTCTAGATTAAGGCTGGTGACTACGTTCTGTATTACTATCCATACTTTCTACACTAAAGGTTCTTTGTAGCGGTTTTGTCGATCTCTGAGCTTTACACTATTTATTCATTCAAATAGGTGACTTTGTTCTTGATGTTGAAGGGACTGTATGGAATTTGGTTGACGACGGTTTGAAAACGCTTCCTGGTCTTTCATTGTTCACTTGGGTGTTCATCAGTATTTTCCCAGCTTGGCCAATGGGAGCTCGTGGTTTTTATTTAAATTGTCCCGATTTTTTGGGAGACAAGTTTTTAGTCGGTCTTTGACGATTTTTGGTAGATGTATTAATGACTTATGTAAGATCTGTTTTGTTGGAAGAGAATTCGCCCTTTTAGGAGGAATTGTTCGTGTTGGAGTGATAGATCCTATGTGAATTTTTGGCTTGGACTACCTCATTAGATTTCTCTTTGTTCTTAACATTGTTTAGTTGGTGCTCAGTAAAATTCAGCCGGGTGTAGTTTTTTTCAGGTGCTCCGGAAACTTTGGCGAATCATTTGGCTCTAACTGGATTATTTTTTCACGGGAGCTTTATATTTATTGTCTATATAAGTTGAATCTGCTCTCCGAGCAACAGAGGCATAGCTGTTTTCTCCCATGTAGGTCTCGACTATTTTCCTTACTTTCTGGAAGGATACATTCTTCTTGTGTTTCACCTCAAGTATTTCTTTTTTCTTTTTTGTACATATTGCAAGATCTAAGGTAAGCCGGATGATCTTGTCGGCAGTTTGCACTTCTAATTTCCTTCAATCAGTCTTTCTCCGTATGATCCAGGTCCTTTTCACAGCATTTTGGCACGTCTGTTATCTTCTACAGGCTTCCCTTTGGTATCCATATTTTGGATATTTGGAGCACCTCAGAGGTGCTGGGATGTACTCCTCAACCCTCTCAAGACAATAACCAATCTTCAACTCCTTAGGAGTATGGGGCTGGTTAAATGTCAGGGTGTAAGTGATGGCCTGGATTCGTTCTTCGCCTTTACTAGTGGAGAGTCTTCTTATGTATGTAACTCCCTGTTTTCCCAGGGCTACAGTTAACCAACGCCAACTTCCTACCCCCGATAAATGCGGCTAGGCTCTGCAGTTTCAAGTATGAGCATTTTTCATTTTTAGTATATTTTCTGCCTGACTCCGATTGCCCACCTCGAAAAGCAAATTTCCGTTCCTGGTTTTCCTTAAGTTTTTTTGAGTGGCCCTTGTTGAAATATCTTTTTCTGTGGGGAAAGGGGAGTATTTAGCTTGGCTAACCTCCCCCAAAGATTCAATGACTATAAATCTGGGGAAGTCTACTGCCTCATTTTCCGAGTCTGATTCTGACATGTTTCGTTTTGTTTTGTTTTTTGTTTGAAGTCACTATTAGTAATGTTCATTTTTTTTTTCGCTGGTCCTGTACTCCACCGCCCACCACAGAGTCTAACTTGTGTTGGGAATATACCAAGGGGAAAACCTGTTCACCGTGGTTGAAATAGGAATACACGACAAGTAAACTCGAATTGGGAGCAGGTTTTCGAGACGTTGCTAATTTAAGGTTTTCAGCAATGGTCAAAATCCTATTCTCTCAACGCAATTGACCCTCAGCCACCGCCTTCTAGCAACTAAAATATAAGGGTTGGAAATTAGCAGCAAGTGAAAATTGAAAACATCTAGGTGCTAGGGCTTGACACGACCAGCCGATTGATCGTATTATACCTGTTCAACCGCCTGTCTAGTTCAGTAAGAACCAAAGTGGTGTATTGCAAGTAACTTGACCACTCAGTTGCCGAGCCAAGTACAACTCAACCACCAGGATCCCGTCTTTAAGCATCACGGACCGCTACCCACGGCCAACAGGTAGCCTCGTTTGGAGTTGGTCTTAGCCATCTGCAGAAGTGCAGTCGGTGTATTCTACAGCCCCAGCCAACAGGACGATTTGGTGGTTGAGATGGTTGGCTTTAGTCTTCAAATTAAAGTAAATATTCAAAAGTAAAGTAAATATTCAAGATATATATTGTTACGAATATTTCAAATGATAGGAAAACCACACATATGCTTACGAACACCATTTCGTAAAAAAATTCTTTTAATGAAATCTGTTCAAATAGAAAAAAAGACTAAGACAAAAAACCAACTCGGAATGAAAAGCTAATAATGTCTTTGATATACCAATATGAAAAGAAGTGGAGAAAGAAAAAATATATAACTAGAAGCGAGATAGAGAAAAAAAAGTAGTAGACGCACGAGCAACAACTTCTGAGATCAAAGGTTCAAAGGAAATTCTTCCTAGTTTTTACTTTTTTTTTATGCTGTCGGAGGTTTTTCTTTTGAGTTGTCTTGAAAGTTTCCTCCTTTTTTCCCCTTTCTTTTTTCTATATATCTTAGTACCTCCTGCTGGTGACGATTTCTTGTTCCCAAGGGTTCTGTGTGAATTCTTCCAAGCTTTTCCCTTGTTTCCTTTTCTTTTAGTAGTCAGCAGTTTGTTTTGTTTTTATTCTGTTTTATTTCGTTTTTTTGGCGGGGGGGTGTTTTTTTTTTTTGTTTTTTTGTTTTTTTGTTTGCTTGCTTTTTGTTTTGTTTTGTTTGTTGGTTTTCTTTTCTTTTGGTTATCTTGAACGTTTCCTTTCTTTTGTTTTCTGCTGTTCATTCACAGATTTCATTATATAGTTGACTTTGTCAACTTCAAATCGTCAATCCTTTATAAATATCGAAATCATTCCGCTTTTCGTCTTTGAGTATTAACTTCCTTTTCACAAGCTGATATTATATATAAAACTGGGTGTAACACTAAACTGCATCTGATAGTGAGTCTCCAGAGTTGGGCCCTTGGGGAATGCTGAATACCCGTCATTGCAATTACTCCCAGATCAACTCTGACCTGGGATGATACAAGTTGTAAGTTCTTCAAATATGGGTTAAATAGAACTATTTAGCTATTTAACTATGTGCAAACAAATGACTGATGTTTAGTTGAATTATAGGTATTACATAGCAATACTTGGAACCATTTGACTGTGTGAAAATGAATTATTAGTTTAAATAGTACTTTTATAAGCGTATGCATTTTAAAATGAATTAGATATTTTAAAATTAAATGAAATATTTTACAATTCTAAAAAAGGAGATCCTTTGCTTCTGTCACGTCTCTTCAGAGAATAAAAATTGTGATATATTAGTACATATATAAGGTTGGTTGTTTGTTTGGGTTTTATGGCGTATCAACATTTATAGGTTATTTAATGCCAAAGCCATTTTTATGCAAATAGTCAGTTCTATTTCAAACAATTCAGTCTAGTATAAGTACACAGATCAATTGCCAAAAACATTTCTATTTCAAACTATTCAGTTTATTCAAACAATTCTAATTCTGCTAATTTTGTTTACACACAATTAAATGTCAGAACAGTTCTATATATAACAATTCAGTTGAGTGTAAGTACAGTTTTAATGTCAAAAACAGTTCCATTTCAAACAATTCAGATTAGCATTAGCATGCAGTTTAAATGTAAGTACAGTTTAATTGTCAAAAACATTTCTATTTCAAGTCATTCAGTTTAGTCAAACAGCTCTAATTCAAACAATCCACTTTGGCACAAACACGCAGTTAGCTCCACTTAACCCATAGACAGGGCCCTTATCAGGTGCTACCACTCCGGGCCAGAGTGGATCTAGGAGCGAGGGCAATGAAAGGGTACTCCGCACTCACTAAAGCTCCAGCATTATTGGAAACTCACCATCAGATTGCTTAGTGTCACATCCAGGACACTCATTGGGTCCCACCCCTCTGCAGAGGTGCAGTCGGTGCATTCTACAGCCCCAGCCGACTGGGCAATACACAAATTAAGATGCCAAAAACAGTTTTATATTAGATAATTCACTTTAGCATAAGTACACAGATTAGAGGTCAAAGCAGTTCTATTTCAAGCCATTCAGTTTATCATAAATACGCAGTTCAAATGCAAAAGACAGTAAAGTCAAGAAACTACGTTTTAGATCTATTTAACACATAGATATGACCCTTATCAGATGCTACCACAACGGGCCAGAGTGGACCTGGGAGCAATGGCAATGAAGGGGTACTCCCCATTCCCCGAAGCTCCAGCATTTCTGGAATCTCACCCTTAGATTGTTTAGTGTCATATCCCGGATACTCGTTGGGGCGTCTTACCCCTCTGCAGAGAAGCGGTCGATGTACTCTACAGCCCCAGCCAACTGGGCAATATATATAAGGAATGAGTCTTGGGGTAGTACCCATCAGAGGAAAAAAAAATTTACCGTAAGCTTAAAGAATCCACGTGGGTAATGGTATTTTCTTCCCGTACTATTAAAGAGTTTTTAAATAAAAGCAGTGTATTTTAGATTTTTGTAGTTGCCGTCAAGCTAAAAAAAAAAAAAAAAGCTTGACGACAACTGCACAAGAATCCTGAGAGCAATACTGAACAAGTCCTGGAGACAGCACCCCACAAAACAGCAGCTGTACGGCCACTTACCACCCATCACGGAAACTATCCAAGTTAGACGAATCAAACATGCAGGACACTGCTAGAGAAGTAGGGACGAACTCATAAGCGACATACTCCTGTGGACCCCTTCACCTGGACAAGCAAAGGCAGGACGACCAGCTAGAACCTATATAGAACAGCACTGTGCCGATACAGGATGTAGCCTTGAAGACCTACCGGAAGTGATTGACGATAGAGATGAGTGGCGAGAGAGGGTCAAAGATATCCGTGCTGACATGATGATGATGATGATGATGATGATTTTAGATTTTTAGAATATTTTAATCAATTCTAAAAAATCTTATTTATTTTAAAATGCATACGCTTTTAAAAGCACTGTTTAACTTTTGGACGTACGACATTATTATTAGTGTTAAATAACAATACTTGAAACCATTTAACTATGTGCAAATAAGTGAATAGGGTGTAATAGAATTATTAGTATTAAACAAACATTACTTGAAACCATTAAACTGAGTGTAAATAAAACTATTAGTGTTAGCAATACTTAAAACCACTTTACTGAGTACAAAGGTTTGATATTAAATAGAATTATTAGAGTTAGATAGCAATACTTAAAACTAGTTAACTGCGTGCAGACAATAGCAATTCTTGAATCCATTTAATTTTGTGCAAATAAGTTAGCTCAAATTCGTTTAAAAATAAAATTGCTATTCACTTACAAATCATATATGTATAAACAGGATTTGGTATTTAATAACTATCAAGGGTTGATATACTAATCTTAACTTATCTTATAACACGAGAGAAAATATATTCCGATGTAGAGAGATATCAAGATTATCTTCGTCTCGACAGTATGGTCGTCTTCACCTTCTCGTTCTTGTGATGAACGCCGATTTCTTTTTCGAAAGTGCTACCCCATCGTGATTGTCTCTATCCACTTCTTCTTTTGCTGGCCAGTGAGTGCGCTAGTTTTAAAATCATGTAAGATCTGTTCGGCCATTAGTGAATCATCCGAAGTGTAATTTAATCAACGATAAAAGAAAAAGACGAAAAGGAAATAGAATCTAAAGACTTCGGGTTGGGATTCTATTTCAAATTAGTCGATTTAATCAATGAAATATATACGGTCATGTTACACTATATATATATATATATGTGTGTGTGTGTGTGTGTGTGTGTGTGTGTGTGTGTGTGTGTGTGTTATAAAAATCTATGAGTATACTTAAAATAAAGCCATGTACAACCGTATGTTTCACGTAATCGTGAGTATATGCAATCATATCTGGTAAATAACCTTCTAACGATTATTATACGCAAAAGCGTTTTACACACTGTTAGATTTTTTTGAATACTCGTATATATATATATATATATATATATATATATATATATATATATATATATATACGTGTGTGTGTGTGTGTGTGTACACGAGTTGGTATCCAAAAAATTATATATATATATATATATTCAAATACATGAACACTGGAATTAAATCTAATTTTATGGTTTCAATAACATACAAGCCCAGAAGAAGGTTTAAAAACCGGGACGTTCAACGTTGACAAATATTTCTGCAAATAAAATCATCCACTGAAAAACTTGCGTTTTTCATCTCTGTACATTTTTATAAATGTAAACAGACAGACATACAGATCGACAGACAGAAACGTCAGACATAGTTGCACATACCCATCTGACGATTGATTGTGTGAAACTCCTTATCGTTGAGTCTTTTTATTTTATATATATATTAAAATTATTTTAATATTCTATGATTGGAATATTTTTATATTTGCCTTGCACTTTCGTGTATACAGCACCATAATAATTTTGCTGGTTTAGCGACCAAGTTAGATCTCATCTAATGTTTTTGATTTTATTTAGTGATGAGTTTATCCATTATATATATCAATATATGTTTATATTGTAATCATCTGGAGGCGTTCCATGTTTGAATAATAATGTTTCCATTTTTATCCTCAGCTTCTTTGAAGTAAAATTTTAATGTGTCCAATGAAAAACAGTTGTTAATATTTTTGTGCCGCTCTTGGTTGTGATAATTATTTCTGTTATTTCCAATGGGAGGTGATAGGCCAGAGATTATGATAAACTGGTCGTAATAAAGAGAGTTTTATTTCTATTGAACAAAATTAACAGCTATCATAAAAATTCACCAGCTACATTACTTTTTTTTTTTTAGAGTGGGAAGTATAGATTAAACACAACATGTGAAAAAGTTTGCTATAAGCTCTGGAATTGGTTTTATTAATTCAATCGGATGATTACCTCTTAAAGTACACTCACATACACACTCACACACACACACACGCATACACACAAATGCACACACGCACACACACACGCACAAATACATATAAATATCTATATGTGAGAGAGGGAAAGCATATATAGCGGAAAAAGGTAAAAAATGATTGAACAAAACACCAATCCACAAATTCATATATTTATTTCTTTAAATTGAGTGAAAAGTTTGCTGAAAAACAGAAGTTAACATCTTTTCTTGAAAGATAATGTTAGTCATAGCGTAAATATCTTCAATAGAGATAGTTAAGATTCATGAATGAAATATAGCAGTTATTTTGAGCATAATCTAAAGGGACATATTTTTTGTGTCAAAATCTTGTTTGAGAGTGTCACTATGCAGAGAGAAAAATGTAATGTGTTTAAAATATATGCGGCTGGTGCTGAAATTTGATTGGCTGAGGACAGATGAAATAGTAATGCGAGTATTTCTAACGCAATAAAAATGTAAACAAACAAATTAATTCAATTTAAAGACAGTCAAGCTATGTTGAAATAAAATGCATTTATGTAATAAAAGAATGCAGATTTTCACTCAAAAAAATAAGCCGAAAGGTTGAACAGACATGGGACAATTCATACCTACTGGTGTTACATAGCCATGATATGGCTACGCGAAACGTACATAAAATGTTCATATATATAACATAGAACATAGGAATCTCGAAACACGAAAACACTTACGACTTCCTAGTTCAGGTACGAAACTTTTTATTACCTTTCAGTTTAAAGGTCCTTCGACATAAGGAGAGAGATACACATTCTTTCTATTCTGGCTTTTCCATCTGCCCCACCCCAAGACGTGTGACACCTGCCACAAAGGCCACTGGCTTGGCTTCGGCGAGCAAGCGAAAGCCAACCGTCCTCTTCCGAGGCAGGACTCAATTCAACTAACTGACTTTTTCAAAATCCCCAAAATCCTTCGTGCCCGCACTTCCGGTGCATGACGTCATTCACATCCAATGGTCAACCTTTCTATCGGATTTTTATTTTGACATCTATGAATGACACATCCTCCCCGCGTGCGCGTTAACACCTGCACTCAAGTTTGCACCTATCTAACCCATGTGCCGAGCCGAAAGGTACTCAGCCTAACTAAACCCAAAGGCATAAAACGAAATCCCTCGGCCATTATATTACACTGGTAGTTGACTAAGTATAGAACAATTCCATACTTACAGAAGAAATATTCAGCTCTTCACTTATTCGTATAATTGAGGTAGGTTCAAAATCAGATTTTTTTCCACGAAGATGATTTATCGTTGATTCTAATTGGCAAGAAAAATTGCATTTTTAATATTCAAGGAGGAAAAAGATTTCTCAAATTATTTTGGGTTTTGATCCTTCAAATTTTTCGCGTCAATTCAAATACTGTTTTCTGCGAAGTATCTCAAAATTCTAATAGTAGCATCAATGCACCTGTAATATAATGGCCGAGGGATTTCGTTTTATATATCCTGCCTTTGGGTTTAGTTAGGCTTAGAAAATTTCGACTCAGTGCATGGGTTAGGTGCGAAAATGAGCGCGGGTGTTCATGCGCGTGCGGGAGCGGACGTGTCATTCAGAGATGTCACAATAAAAATCGCAGATAGAGGATGTGGCCAGGGATGTGAGTGACGTCACACACCGGAAGCGTGGGCTGAGATTTGAGAAAAGTCAGTTAGTAGAGTTAGATGAGTTCTGTATGGGCTCCCGAGTTCGATATGAAACACTTGAAGAAGGCTGAAGCACGCATTGACCTAAAGGTTGTGAATTTAACAATGTAGATGAAGACACTCGTTCGAATACTCTAAATGATAAGAATTAATTCTGTTTACTTTTTGTACGAATGAAGCGGGTTTGATTAATTCCCTTCCAAAAATGCCCAGTCTCCTCCCACCGTGAATTAAAGAAGGAGTACTGCGGTAGATTAGCAATTTTATTTGCTTTCAGAATGAATTAGACCCTCTGGATTAATTTTAAACTAAATTATTCCGGATCCTGCTAACCTTTGAAACACTCCCTGAGATCAAAGGAGTTCATATGCCATGATTTATCAAGTCTGGCCCATTAGCCTCGAAATCTATTGGCAACGAAGCGAAGTACAGCCAGAGTACAATTGAGAAGCAAATATTTCCTGCAAATATATTGATAGAACTTCTTTTTTTTTTAATTGTAAACAAAGAATTATTTTTGTCTAAAATCAGTGGTAGGGGAAAATGAATGGTCAACTGCATCTTTTTTTTGTTATAACTTTTTCTAATCTTTTTTGATAACCTGATACTAGATTCGAGTAAGAATCTTCTGGGATGTTTTGCTGCTCTTCTTAGGCATAATAATGCCTAAAATAATACTTATTTGTCTCTTAGGAGTTCTCGTTGCGTAGTGGCTATTGTGCTGAACTGTGGCTGAATAGCGGGTTCGAACTCCAGTCATGCTATTATGTTCACTTTCGGACTAATACCCTCAGGAAAGGTATGAAGCCCTTCCCCCTCCCACCACCAAGCTATTGGTTAAATCTGCTCCTGTGGGCCCCTTCACATGGACGAGCAAAGGCAGGACGACCAGCTAGAACCTACATACAGCAGATCTGTGCAGATACAGGATGTAACCCTGAAGACCTCTGGAAGCAATGGACGATAGGGAGGGATGGCGAGAGACGGTCAGGGATATCCATACTGATGGCGCGACGTGATGATGATGATGATGATGATGATGATTATTCAACAAGGATAGCTTTGACGTTAAGTAATCTACGAAGGTTGATATGTCATTAAACAAAAGGAACCAAGAAAAGAATTATTTTCTTCTTGCCTTAATGTTAAGCACAGTCAGCAAAATACACCAATCCTAACAAGATGTTTTTAAAAGTGCACGTTGATATGACAGCTGTCACAGTAAAATCAAAACAAAGCTCTGTGAATGAAGTTATTTAAAACTAAACGCTCCTAACGTCTCACCGCATACATAGAACAGACGTTTTGGGACACCTGTGACAATCCTCGTAATAAAAACAGAAAGAGCCGTTGATTCATTTTATACGGTTGAGTCTCCGAGGTGTAATGGCTAAATTGCTGGCCTGCACCCTTTAGATAAATGAGTTCTAGTCGCGCAATCACGTTGAATTTCGGATTAATACCCAAGAGAAAGATATGAACACTCCTTCTTTTTTTTTTTTTTTCTCCTGATGTGGGTTAATTAGAATCATCGCTGTTCTACAAGATTGATTTCGACATTAAATAATCCATGAAGGTTTATATGCCATTAACGGCTGGAGAAGAAGCTAGACGGCAATTACACAAGAATGTTGCGAGCAATCTTGAACAAGTCCTGGCGGCAACACCCCACAAAACACCAACTATACGGCCACCTGCATCCCATCACGAAAACTATCCAAGTTAGACGAACCAGACACGCAGGACACTGCCGGAGAAGCAGGGACGAGCTCATAAGTGATGTACTTCTATGGACCCCCACATATGGCTGAGCAAAAGCAGGACGACCAACTAGAACATACATACAGCAGCTATGTGAGGATACGGGATGTAGCCCTGAAGACCTGCCTGAGGCGATGAATGATAGGGAGAAGTGGCGAGAGAGGGTCAGGGATATCCGTGCTAGCGGCACGACATGACGATGATAATGATGAAATACAGAAACAATTCATTATACATTGCATCAAGCAGCTACTCGTTTTATTGTAGTATTTCTCAACATGTCAAGATTTCTTGAGGTATTTAATGCCGAAGTAAATTTTATTTTATCTATTTCATTTTTTGCAGACAATGATGGCTTCAAGTAACGGTTGATAATAATTCGTTAACAATAATAGTTTCAAGTAACTTTTTCTTACAAATAATTTGCTCACAGTTATATGATTTCAAGTATTCCAATTTAATACTAATAATTTTATGATTTTAAGTAAATATTCCTATCTAATTATTGGTGGAGTCCCTGTGGCGTTGTGGCTAATGAGCTTAACTATGACATCGTAGTATACTAGTTCGAACTCCAGTCGCTCTATTTCATTCTTTTTGGACTAATACTCCTGAGAAAAGTATGAACACCCCTTATCCCTCCAGCTATGGGTTAAATAGTATGACTGCTGTTCTTCTACAAGGATGGCTTTTAAATTGAATAACCCATGAAGGTTAATATGCCATTAAAAAAAGAAATCAAACCAAAAAACTAAATTTAATTAATAGTAATTTATTTGCACACACAAGGTTTAAAGTACTCTAATCTAATAAAAAGGATTTGCTGTTTTATGTATTTAAAAAGTTACATGAAGCTATAATTGTTTAAAAATTATTATTTCTTAGTTACTTGAAACCATATGATTGCGTAAAAATTTTTAGTATTTAGCTGGAAACTAGATATCTATGTACAAATTATTTGTATTAGGTAGTTATAAGAGTTTACAAATGATTATTATTAGTATTCCAATCTAATACAACAAATTTTCATTGGTATATAGTCTCAAGACCGGAGTTCAATCCCAGGTTGAGTCATACCAAAAACTCAAAAAATGATACTTGATACCGCCTTGCTTAACTCTCAGCATTATAAAGTAAGGATCAAGGGTAAAGTGAAGCAATACAGGGAATAGAGTAGCACCCTCCCTTACACCTCGGTGGGGTAGCTATTGAAAAGGGAGCCTTCGGGTCATCCTCGACTAAGGTCGACAACTTACTTATTCTTATCTTATACAAATAATTTGCACACAATTAGATGGTTTCAAGTATTTCAAGCAATTATACGATTCCAAGTAACTAATAATATTTTTATAAACAATTATAACTCCAAGTAACTATTCTTAATACAAATTATTTATGTATAACTATATGATTTCAAGTAATCCAATCTAATACTAATAATCTACACATAATTATATGGTTTCAAGTAACTAATAATAATCCTTTGTAAACAACTATAGCTTCAAGAAACTATTCTTAATACAAATTATTCATGTATAACTATGATCGATAGGGAGAAGTGGCGAGAGAGGGTCAGGGATATCCGTGCTGGCGGCATGACATGATGATGATGATATGATTTCAAGTAATCCAATTTAATACTAATAATCTACACATAATAATATAGTTTCAAGTAACTAATAATAATCCTTTGTAAACAACTATAGCTTCAAGTAACTATTCTTAATACAAATAATTTGTATTTATATGGTTTCAAATAATTTCGTCTAATATCAATAATTTTCAAACAAATATTTTTGACTCATAAATAGAATCCTAAGTGTTTCTATCACTCCGGATGAGAGTAGAGCTGAGAGTAATGGCAACAAAGAAGTAGTTCCACATTCCCCAGGAGTCCAAAACTAACACTCCATTTGTGGATGCAATTTAGTGACATACCCGGGACATCCCTTTTCGAGGTAGAGATCTTTACTCAATCGATAGATTTATACTTTCTATTTGTACCGTTCGCTACTATAAAGATGAATTTAAATATAGATCAGCTAAGTGAACTGTGAGTTATTCAATTATAATTAATACTAAATATATAACTTCCTTAAGTTAAATAATCAACAAGGGGCGCTCCGAAAGTAATGACTCTGTTGTATTCCCACAAAAACTAAAAGTGATACAGAAAGCACAAAAACACCATTGGATAAACTAAATTTTCAACAACAAAATACATGATGTGTCCTCGCTATGACGCTAAACGGCATTTGAAGATAAGGCTCCAGTTCTGAAAATATGAGGAGTATAGAGTACTGTATCATTGTCATTACTCCCAGATTTACTCAGAATCCGGAGTGATAGTATCTGTTAGGGTCCCATCTATGGGTCAAAAAGATCTGCGTACAAATTATTCGTATTCGATTGGACCATGTGCAAAAAATTAAAAAATAGAAAAAAATCACAAAAAATATGAACATGAAGGCACAATAAACACGATTCTCTAACTGCTAGTCATTAAATAATTCTAAACGGGCGGAAATACCAATCAATAAAAAAAAACACACTTTGTTGAAAAAGGTATTGACAGTGCCGGTGACTATGTGGAGAAAATAGTATTTTGCAGCTGAGAACTTGCTCTATCAAACGATTTTATTGTGTGCTTTATATCTCATGTAGATTCCCATGGATGCGTTACTTTCGGGGCACTCGTTGTACTATCGGAAGTAAATGGGTATAAATCAATTTTTCTTCATTTCTTAAGAGAAGATATAATTCTTGATTTCATTCTGACACTGAAATCGATTTATTTCCACTGTCTCTCAATATGTCCGAAAGAGCGAAGACGGATTATGGCCAATGGCGTCGGCACTGATAATTTTTTTTGTTTTTTCCGACAAGGGTAAAAAAAGAAAACGCTAAAATTAATCCACTTTGAAATTCATTATTCTAATGCTGTACAAAAATTTAAAAAAAAAAAGGAATATGCGCCATCGAATCAGACAAATAGAATTTGTAAACAAGATAAAATACTATATAATATCAAAATCGATTGTTCGCGTTCATCTAAAAACATAAATAATAATAATAACAAATATGAGTTTTAAAGAAACTTATTTATGTTTCTTAGATGGAAATTTTAGCTTTATATATGAGGTGTCATCAAAAAGTTTCGAGCAGAAACTTAAAATTTATCTAATGTTTAAATTTAAAAGAATAAACATGTATACACAACTGAACAACTTATTTATGTTTTCTAAGATGGAGATTTTGATTTTATATACGAGGTGTGATCAAAAAGTATCAAGACTGAAACTTTAAATTTACCTTATTTTAAGAATTAATTGAAGATGTGTACACATTTGAGAAACTTTTATAATAAATTAATGATGCCTAGACGTTAATAAGGTTTTCTAGACAACTGTCTAGACGTATATATTTCGTTGGGACGAGTAAATACCAATTAGAAAAAGATGAGTGGAGCATTGTAAGCAAATCATAACGAGGTGCGAATAGATAAGCTATAAAAAAACAACCGAAAAAAGACGAGTTCAACATCTCTTCCAGTGATCTAGGCGTAGCTAGATATTCTCGATTTTACACCACTGCCGGGTCATGTCACCAACCCGAGGCATAAGTGGGATGGGATCTCCTGTGAACTTCAATATATATATATATATATATAACACGGACTTCATGGCCCCTTTTTCTATTTTGGTTCCTAATGTGCGAGGAGATAAACATTTTCGTAAATATAAAGAGGGGAACGAATCAAAGATACGAAAAGAGTCCTATTCCTTCAAAGAACGAAAGGAGCCAGTCCGCACGTGATGCTCGTTATCTATTTCTTCTTGATTCTTCAGCCCCAAGAACTGAGCAGAGAAAATAAAATGGGTTAAAACGAGTGGAGGTTTCGAATTTCCTCCGACGCTACATGATCCTGTCTCGACACTTATTTGACCGGAAGATTTTTAGCGAAACACAAGATTGTAGCAGAGCAACACCCTCAACGAACACCAGACTTTGCTCCATGTGACTTTTTCTTTTTTCTAAAAACTGAAATTTTTCTCGACGGTAAAATTAGTGGACATTGAAAGAAATACGACGGCGCAGCTGCACATCTTATCAAAAAAAAGGGAGTTTTAGAGGCGCTTCGACCGACAGAAATTTCGTCGAATTGAAAATGGAAATTTACTAAGCTTTTTGCTTAGATGTGGCACAAGGCCATATGAAAGGGGCACCCAATGAGACTCGAACTCACTCGTGTAGGTTTGCTAGCCGAGCTTGCTAATTACACTCAATGAATTCTTTGTAAGTATTGTGGGTTACAAAGTATAAAATGTTTAAAATCCCATGTACAAGGGAAATCGCTAGTCAAAGAATGGGTCGTTTTCGAAAGTAGATACACCAAAATACAAAATTAATGAATAATGTCGACTGGCATTCGTAGTGTCCAGAGTAAATTTGTTATTAAAGAAAAAAAAACGAAGGTAAAATAGAATACAATTTACAAAGAGGGTGTGGCAGAAATTTCAAAACAAAAGTTGTACCCAGGCCTGGGATCCAGTGTCTAGACATGAAAATTAGAGTGAAATATTGAACTTGAAGAATAAACAAAGAGCGACAAAACTAATTAAAAAAGAAAAAGATTCCAGTTACAGAGGGAGACTGGAGAAATTAAGATTAACTGCGTTATTAGGAAGAAGAATGATCGGTGATTTAATTGAAACTTTCAAAATAGTTAATTCAATTTTTAATTATGGTAGACATTTTTTCAAAATTTCTCCTAGAACTAGATATATACTGTCAAGACAGATTTCAAAAAGTAATTCTATTAACCAATTAGATTTTTTGCTAATAGATTGAACAAATTGTCTAATCAAATCAAAAACAGCAATATGATTAAATCATATTATTTAAAGAATAATGGTAAGAAAAAGAATTTAAGAGGGCATTTTGGGGAACGATCGGATGAATTACTTATGAGAATTTGATCTACAAATGAATTAATATGTTCAGTGCAAAGATTGGGGGTGGATTGGGGGGATGGCGATAAAAATTGATTCTACAAAGCATTGAAAATTCTATCCGGAACAGCATCATTCCGGCGTAACATGAAATGAACACGAAAAACTGTGTTGCAATTATAGATTCACAAGTCTTAAAAAATGTTTTTAATAGCAAATACACGGAGTGCACCGGTCCAATTCATGATCGTATCTGAAAAAAAGTCAAGACATTAGCTAGATGGAGCTACCATTGGTACTTGCTTCAGTTCACTAGCACTACACTGGTTATAGTTTATAATGTGGGATGCATTTCTGTCGTATCTGTTTAAGAACGCATAGTTGTGAATGGTCTAAATATTAACATCAGGGAAAATAAAATCGGTGAAATATCCTTGGTTTATTACTTTTTAGTCTAATCCTTAGACTATTTTCTTCGGTTTATATATATATATATATATATATACACACACGAGAGTCGTTAAAAAAAAGTTCTAATACTCACTCAGATTTTAGATTTGTTAAACAACCTCTTACTTTTTTATGAGCCTCACCTGCTCAGAAATTAAGATCGAAATCTGAATTAGTTTTTCTAGTTTTAGAAGTGGTAGTGTTGCCACAAGAAAAATGTTTAGCTGTGGCTCTTCTTTCAAGTTGAGACTATAAACTTTTTCGACGTGTATATATATATATATATATATATATGTGTGTGTATATATGTATACGTCGAAAAATCATATATATATATAATAATTATATATATATATATATATATATACTACAAAAAATTATATATGTGTGTGTGTGTGTGTGTGCGCGTGCGCGTGTGTTATTTAGTTTCAGTTAAATTCATTACTTATTATTGACTAATGACATTAACAAAAATGATTTAATTACGCAAATAGAAATTATTATAATTCAACGCTTTCGAATTTCTAAACTTTTGTTTTGAATTTTTTGCTCTGAGATTAAATATTAATGTAAACACTTGAAAAATTCAGTTAACATTATGGTTTCAGTTTCTTTGGTATAAAGGAATATCAACCTTCGTGGGTTATTTAATACCAAAGCCATTCTTAAAAAGCAATAGTGATGCGTCCTCAGGGACAAGACCAAAAGTAACCCTGGTTTTTGACATCGCTGCCGTGAAGGCGTTCGACTACTCCGAGCACTTCCTCTTTGATACAGTTGGGGAGGTTCTGCTGCGGGTTGAAATCCGTGGGACCAAACTCATATTCATATTTGTTACATTCTGTAAAAAAGATAAAAATATAGCTGATAGAAATACACACATAATTCCTTGTTTTAATGACATATCAAACTTCATGGGTAATTTATTGCCTGAGCATGCTTGAAGAAAAACAGCAATGATATTATTTAACCCATAGCTGTGAAAGATAAAGAATTTCATATCTTTTTCATGAGTATTAGTCAGAAAATGAACGTAGTAGCGCGACTGGATTTCGAACTCGTTTACTACGATGTCACAATTCAGCAAGTTAGCCACGACACCATGAGGATTCCCTACTCGATATTCAGTTTAATCTTTTATTACGGCTGAAGTCTTTAATTCCAACAACAAAATCATGACTGTGTTATTTGCTTAACGCAGCATATTTTTCAGAAAACATTAATATATATATATATATATATATATATATATATATATATATATATATATATATATATATATATATACTCTTTAAGAAAAAACAACGAAACCGGTCACATAGGATTATAAAATTTATAATCCTATGTGACCGGTTTCCTTGTTTTTTCTTAAAGAATTTATTGCTCTGTATCATTGGTACATTGAGCTCTTTACCAGGAAAATTTTAAATATTCATTCATGAATAATTTCTTGTCCTGATGGAATTACTCCCAACTCCGGTTTAACTGGACCAAGAAAACACACTATATATATATATGTGTGTGTGTGTGTGTGTGTGTGTGTTTGATTAAACAATAAAGATACATTTGGTCTATAATTTTATTAAGATCCTTTCTACTTTCCTGACAAGTGTCTTAGTCTTAGGTTAGAATTGGTAGATGAATTTACCTTTCATAGACTATCATTAGGGGTTGTTTGTAAGTGTAAAGAACACTCTTAATACATGCAAACAACTCCTGATGATAGCCTATGAAAGGTCCTAAAACGCGAGGGACAATTTTGGTAAATTCCAACCTAAAACAAAGACACTAATCTGGAAACTTGAAAGGATCTTAATAAAATTATATAGATGAAATGTGTCTTTATTATTTAATCAAACATGCTTAAATGAAAGACAGCTGCCCAACCACACACACACACACACACACACACACACATACATACACATACCTGAACGCTCAAATCTTTAAACGTGTACCGCAGACAACTGGCGAACTGAAAGATTACCTTCATTATGAAATCACAGCTATACCTGAGACAATAACGAGGAGGAAACTGCTGAACTTCAGAAGGAATGTATAGCACGTCAGGGTAAGCATTTGAATTTTATAATCTTTAAAATTATAAAAATCATTTTAAAAAAAGATTTTAAATCCTAAAAAAAGGGGGGTCTTTGCTTCAGTCACTTCTCTTCAGGGAATTATGTTAGTAACATGAAAAAATTTATCATAAGCCAGAGGATTTGGTAAAGGTAAGAGTGTTTTCTTCTGATGCTCCGAGAAGGGTCATTAAAAAGCAATGGAGTATAAAATTGCTTTTGGATACACAATTCCGGTTTGTATTTCTTTATCACTAATGCTTCCAAAATCGATATAGCTGTAGCTCATTAGTTCATGTCTCCAAAATGGTAAACAAAGAGGGACGATATTCGCATATTTCTTTCCCTCCCACTCCTGGATTTTTCTTTTGTCACCATTCCATGCTTACTTCCTCTTGTACAAACTCGATTGTCACTGACATAATTCTCAGAAGAGAAGTGACCGAAACAAAGGGTCCTCTTTTTGAGGATTTTAAATCGTTTTCTATTACATCGTTCTTGATACCATGCACACGTTTTTCAAAGCAATATATATATTCATTCACCTTTCTATCTATCGTCGGCAGGGCTTAGAATACTCTTACTGTATCCATTTCTGAGAAGTAAGATCTTCACCCACCGAAAAAGGGCGTGTCTTTGCTATAACACTACACTGCATCTGATGATAAGGCTACAGTTCTGAAGATCTAGGAATTATAAGTAAACCTTTATTATCATTACTCCCAGGTCCACTCTGATCCGAAGTAGTTGTACCTATTAGGGTCCCATCTATGGTTCGAACAGATCTAAAATTATTCCGACTTGGTAGAAATTCTTGATGTCAAATAACTATAAATCATTTGTATTAAGAATAGTTACTTAAAACTATAATTGTTTACTAAGGATTATTATTATTATTAATTACTTGAAATAATGTGCAAATAAATTACTATTATTAAATATAAATGATTACTTGAAACTATATAATCATTAATAACAGATAAGAATACTTGATACCATATAACGGTGGGCAAAAGATCTCTTAAGAAACAACAACATAATATATATATATATTTACCCAGCCCATTCGCACGAGCGGGATACTGCTAAAGGTCAACTTTTAAGCGGGGTTTAACAGGTTTGAATTCAGACTTTATCTTCTCCAAGACTGATTGCCATACGAAGGTTAAAGAGCCCATTCTGCCCTATTATATATCCATTAGTAGGGAAAGGGGAGAATAGGTGGATTCATACCTTTCCAAAGTGTTACGTGAAATGAAAACATCTTCGTCCAGGTTTTGAACCCGGGTAACCGTATCCATCGAAGGTTGACATGCCATTAAACCAAGAAACCAAACCAAACAAGCATTTCGTAATTCAAATGTACACCTGAAGTATTATACTTTCTGGCACAGAAACACAAACCTCTCTCAGCCTACTATCTCTCTCTCAGTCAACATCGATCATTCTCTTACAGTCTCTCACTTTTTGTGGTATTCACACACACACATACACACACACACACACTCTCTCTCTCTCTCTCTCTCTCTCTCTCTTGTTATGCCATAATTTCTTTTCTTTTTCTTCTTGTTATTCTGTCCATCCTTTGCCTTCTTCATCGGGCTATTTTTCCTCCACCCTCTTCGTCCCTCTTCCGGTTATTCTCTAAAGTTATTTCTTTTTTTGTCATTCTCTCTCTCTCTCTCTCACACACACACACAGACACACACACACTCTCTCTCTATCTCTATCTCTCTCACTCTTAATATATATATATATATGTATATATATATATATATATATATATATATATTCCGACTTGTACGTGCGAATATACAGACTCCAGCGACTTTCTATGAATAACCTGAGAGTTGAGCAGTAACACGGAAGTTGTATTGATGCTCTCTCTCTCTCTCTCTCTCTCTCTCTCTCTCTCTCTCTCTCTGTGTGTATAAAAAGATATGTTCAACACATGGCTACCCGCTCTGTGGTTCGCCAAGCTTCGAAGAGTGCTCGTGTTCTTAAATTCAAGCCATAACTTTGACAATTCTCACGGTCTTCCAAACTGGTCGGTAGAAAGAGATATCAAAATTGAATAAAGACACCCAGCGTCCAAAACATACGTCATTCCATGGGAATTTATGCAAATTTAGACGATTTTATTTAAAACGTCTTTTCATTGCTTCCGTCGCTATGATCACGTAACATTAATGATTTTTATGTTTCTTCGCTGCTGTTTCATAGTAAGTTGGTCAAGATATAGTTTTAAAAAAGAATTAAATTAAAAATCAGATAAACAAACGGAAAGTGCCCAACGCAAATTGAAATAAAGTGATACATTCTCACATACTTGCCATATATATATAGTCATCCACAGACAGACTGTTTCGTTCTATCAGAACTCTTCAGTGTGGCTAGACACGCAGGACGCTCGAAGCCGGGATCGAAACCCGTCCAACTTTACGATAGACTAAGGCTTCAGAGGACACGGCCAGAAGCGGACTACGTTGGCTAAGGGAATTTTTTAGGTTTTTTATATTTTAGCAAACAGCAGCAGCAGCCTTTGTTTACATTTTTTCATACCCTACCGGCTACCAGAGAGCTCAATTCTTTCGAAGAGCCAAAGAGGCAGTGATGAAAACGCAAGTATTTTTTGAAAATGTTGCAAACTATAGATGATTAACATTTTGTTCTATTTCTGGAGCCCTGACAATAAAATACACTGACTTTATCCCTTACAGAGAAGTAAGAATATCCTCCCACCAACCCCAAAATAAGCGTTCTGGATATGACACTAAACTCTGCACTCGGTTGTGAGATTCCAATTCTGGAACTGTCGGAAGAAACTCTGGATTACTATTACACTTAGGTCCACTTCGACCCGGAGGATAGAACCTATTAGGGTACATTTTGGGGTCAAATAGATCTGTTTGATTTGGTTTGGTTTTATTTGGTTTGGTTTCTTTGTTTAACGGTATATTAATCATCGTGTTTTTATTTGGCTTGGTTTCTTTGTTTAACGGTATATTAATCATCGTGTTTTTATTTGGCTTGGTTTCTTTGTTTAACGGTATATTAATCATCGTGTTTTTATTTGGCTTGGTTTCTTTGTTTAACGGTATATTAACCATCGTGTTTTTATTTTGCTTGGTTTCTTTGTTTAACGGTATATTAACCATCGTGTTTTTATTTGGCTTGGTTTCTTTGTTTAACGGTATATTAATCTTCGTGTTTTTATTTGGCTTGGTTTCTTTGTTTAACGGTATATTAACCATCGTGTTTTTATTTGGCTTGGTTTCTTTGTTTAACGGTATATTAACCATCGTGTTTTTATTTGGCTTGGTTTCTTTGTTTAACGGTATATTAATCTTCGTGTTTTTATTTGGCTTGGTTTCTTTGTTTAACGGTATATTAACCATCGTGTTTTTATTTGGCTTGGTTTCTTTGTTTAACGGTATATTAACCATCGTGTTTTTATTTGGCTTGGTTTCTTTGTTTAACGGTATATTAACCATCGTGTTTTTATTTGGCTTGGTTTCTTTGTTTAACGGTATATTAATCATCGTGTTTTTATTTGGCTTGGTTTCTTTGTTTAACGGTATATTAACCATCGTGTTTTTATTTTGCTTGGTTTCTTTGTTTAACGGTATATTAACCATCGTGTTTTTATTTGGCTTGGTTTCTTTGTTTAACGGTATATTAATCATCGTGTTTTTATTTGGCTTGGTTTCTTTGTTTAACGGTATATTAATCATCGTGTTTTTATTTGGCTTGGTTTCTTTGTTTAACGGTATATTAATCATCGTGTTTTTATTTGGCTTGGTTTCTTTGTTTAACGGTATATTAATCATCGTGTTTTTATTTGGCTTGGTTTCTTTGTTTAACGGTATATTAACCATCGTGTTTTTATTTGGCTTGGTTTCTTTGTTTAACGGTATATTAACCATCGTGTTTTTATTTGGCTTGGTTTCTTTGTTTAACGGTATATTAATCTTCGTGTTTTTATTTGGCTTGGTTTCTTTGTTTAACGGTATATTAACCATCGTGTTTTTATTTGGCTTGGTTTCTTTGTTTAACGGTATATTAACCATCGTGTTTTTATTTGGCTTGGTTTCTTTGTTTAACGGTATATTAATCTTCGTGTTTTTATTTGGCTTGGTTTCTTTGTTTAACGGTATATTAACCATCGTGTTTTTATTTGGCTTGGTTTCTTTGTTTAACGGTATATTAACCATCGTGTTTTTATTTGGCTTGGTTTCTTTGTTTAACGGTATATTAACCATCGTGTTTTTATTTTGCTTGGTTTCTTTGTTTAACGGTATATTAATCATCGTGTTTTTATTTGGCTTGGTTTCTTTGTTTAACGGTATATTAACCATCGTGTTTTTATTTTGCTTGGTTTCTTTGTTTAACGGTATATTAACCATCGTGTTTTTATTTGGCTTGGTTTCTTTGTTTAACGGTATATTAATCATCGTGTTTTTATTTGGCTTGGTTTCTTTGTTTAACGGTATATTAATCATCGTGTTTTTATTTGGCTTGGTTTCTTTGTTTAACGGTATATTAATCATCGTGTTTTTATTTGGCTTGGTTTCTTTGTTTAACGGTATATTAACCATCGTGTTTTTATTTGGCTTGGTTTCTTTGTTTAACGGTATATTAACCATCGTGTTTTTATTTGGCTTGGTTTCTTTGTTTAACGGTATATTAATCATCGTGTTTTTATTTGGCTTGGTTTCTTTGTTTAACGGTATATTAATCATCGTGTTTTTATTTGGCTTGGTTTCTTTGTTTAACGGTATATTAATCATCGTGTTTTTATTTGGCTTGGTTTCTTTGTTTAACGGTATATTAACCATCGTGTTTTTATTTGGCTTGGTTTCTTTGTTTAACGGTATATTAATCATCGTGTTTTTATTTGGCTTGGTTTCTTTGTTTAACGGTATATTAACCATCGTGTGTTATTCAATGATAAAGCCATTCTTTTAGAAGATCAGAAATACCAGAATTTAACCCATGGCCGGGGGGGATAAATTCATACTTTTCTCATGGGCATTACTTTCAAATTAGTACTTAATCGTCTTGACAGACTTCTAGACATCTATAAATCATTTTAGGGGGTTTCCTCTTGGTGTAATGGTTAAGGCTATGGACTACGGAATCGTAGTACGCGAGTTCGTACTGCAGTCGCGCTATTACGTTCACTTTCGAGCAAATACCCTTGGGAAAGGTATGAACCCCCCTTATCCTCCCAGCTATGAGTTAAATAGTACCCCTACTGTTCTTCTAGGAGGATGGCTTTGGCATTAGAGAACCTACAAAGGTTGATATGCCATTAAAACAAAGAAACCAAACCAAACTAAATCATTTTATCATATAAGTTTATCAGCTGTGCACATGCAAACTATTGGTGGGTCTTAGAATTTGCTGACTGTATACTCTGCCGAGGAGGAAACCCCAAAATGACACTAAATTGTATCTAATGGTAAATGTTTAGGTACTGTGGAGCAGCCCTTTATCACTCATCTTACGGTCTCATCGATGGGTTAAATAGATCTGTTTAAAAATTATTCGGATTCCATTGGAATGCTTCAACCCATATAACGGTAAATTATTTGTATTTACAATAATTAAGTGAATTGTTCAAAATCAGATCGATAAGATTAGAGACTCGGTTGAAGATAGACAATCTAGGATAGCATGGCAAACGGTAAACGAAGTGAGTAGAAGGAAGAGCACTGCGAAAGCTAAACTGAAAGTTACCAGGCAACCAGAACGAATACACCTGTGGAAACAGCATTTCGAGAATTTACTCGGAAACCCTCCAAAAGTTACACATGAACCGGTCACGAGAATTATAAGCAAGCAATTAGACATTAAACTGGGACTGTTTACACAAGAAGAACTCGACACGGTACTGAGAAAAATTAAAAGTACAAAAGTAGCAGGGCCAGATGAAATACCCCCAGAAGTATGGAAGACCAGACAATTCGACGACATACTGCTCCGACATTGTAATGCCGTATATAATCAAAACCCGATAGACAGATGGACGAAGAGATGCATCTTCCACTTCCCAAAAAAGGCAACCTCGGATTAGGTAAGAACTACCGAGGTATAACCCTTACATCTATGGCGACCAAGATATACAATGCCCTGCTACGCAACCGCATAGAACCCAAAATTGGCAACATACTTAGGAAGAACTAAAATGTCTTCCCAGGGAATAGATCTACGATGTCACAAATTTTAACAATCCGTCGAATTCCTGAAGGTACTATTTACCAACCCCTCCGCTCGGGCAGGATATGACACAAGGTCAATTTTTAAGCGGAGTTTAACAGGTTTGAATTCAGAGTTTTCCTTCTCCTAGACTAGTTGCCTCACCAAGGCTGCAGAACCTAGTCCGTCCTACTATTTACCCATAGCTGGAGGGAGAATAAGGGGGTTCATACCTTTCCCAAGGGTATTTACCCGAAAGTGAACGTAATAGTGCGACTGGAGTACGAACTCGCGTACTACGATTCTGCAGTTCATCGCTTTAACCATGACACCACGAGGACACCCCCTAAATTCCTGAAGGTGTACGTGCAAAATACCAACTGGCAACAATATTATTTGTCAACTTTACCAAGGTCTTTGACTCCATTCACAGAGGAAAGATGGAGCAAATTCTACTCACCTATGGCCTACCAAAAGAAACCATCACAGCCATAATGATGCTATATAGAAACGCAAAAGTAAAAGTCTGTTCTCTGAAAGGAGACACAGACTACTTTGACATTGTAGCAGGTGTACTGCAAGGAGACACATTAGCCCCATACCTCTTTATCATCTGTCTAGACTACGTGCTTAGAACATCTATTGATAAAATCAAAGAAAACGGTTCCAAGCTAACAAAGGAAAGAAGCAGAAGGTACCCCGCAAAAACAATTACCAAAGCTGACTACGCCGATGACATAGCGCTTCTGGCAAATGCACCCGGCCAAGGCAAAACCCTGCTACATAGTCTCGAACCAGCAGCTGATGATATAGGCCTCTATTTCAATGCATAAAATATGGAATATAAGTGCTTTAATCAAGCAGGTGACATCTCCACACTAAACGGTAGCTCTCTGAAACTAGTAGACAAGTTCACCTACCTAGGAAGCAGTGTTTCATCAACAGAGACGGACATAAACACGCGACAAGCAAAGGCGTCGATAGGCTATCGATAGGCTATCGACCATATGGAAGTCAGACCTGACTGATAAAATGAAACGCAGTTTCTTCCAAGCAGCGGTCGTGTTGATACTGCTATATGGATGCACTTCATGGACGCTAACTAAACGAATGGAGACAAAGCTTGACGGCAACTACACAAGAATGCTGCGAGCAATATTGAACAAGTTATGGAGGCGGCACCCAACAAAACAGCAGCTGTACAGCCATCTGCCACCCATCACGAAAACTATCACAGTTAGACGAACCAGACATGCCGGACACTGCGGGAGAAGTAGTGATGAGCTTATAAGGGATGTACTCCAGTGGACCCCTTCAAATGGACGAGCAAAGGCAGGACGACCAACTAGAACCTACATACAGCAACTCTGTGCCGATACGGGATGTAGCCTTGGAGACCTGCCGGAAGCAAAGGACGTTAAAGAGGGGTGGTGAGAGAGGGTCAGGGATATCCGTGCTGATGGCGCGACATTATGATGATGATTATGATGATGATGAAGTTAATTGTTAATTAAAGATTAGTATTAGTTGCATGGTAGCTATCGGACGGATTAACAGAATTTGATTTTTATTTAGATATTGTATGAAAGTGTAAATGATCTGAGAAAGATATTTTCTTCCTTTTGTTTTTAAGGTTTATATGAGAGGATAGTAAAAAGTGGCGATGCCCTAGGAGGCATAACAAACAAATAAATGCATTTAAAAAAAATTTCCAATACAATTTAGGTACAGGCAAAAATTTTCAAGTTTTTTAAAAACAAAGCGAGGGTAATTTTTGCTCATACCTGATAACTTTTCAGATGCGCCTTCCAAATTTGTACGGTTGAGCCTTTAGTCTGATGTCTTTTATGTATCGTTACTCAGACTTTGCCTCTATATTTAGAAGATAAACATCGCAGCAAGATGAGTCGGGGAATTGACGGAGTGTCTTTGAAAACACAAAGTACATATACCGTAGCTGTGCAAATATTCGCTTGTTATTTTCCTCCGTTAACATCTCATCTTATCAAGGTCAAACAGATGTTTAGCAATATTTTCTCGGGTGAAGATAAAAGATCGACGTCTTCAAGACTGGGAGCCTCAGAATTATATCAACGCTTTCAACACAAACACAGTATGTATGTGCACGTGCGTGTGAGTGTGCGGGCGCGCGCCTGCGAGTGTATGTGTAATCAGAACTGAAGCCAATGTGTTCCCAATGGCAAAGAACAAAGATTTAAAGAAAATAAAATTAAAAAAAACGTTGGACACACAAAATATAACATGAAAAAAATGTGATTATCAACAGTTGTCAAAATAAATTAAAAAAATAAAATAAATAGTTTTCAATTTATAACTAGGAGGGTTATTGCAACAAAGAGGATATCTTTTACTTCGGCTTTTTGTTCCAACTGGACGAAGTTGATAGGTTGTGTCAACAATTCAATGATTTTACTAAAGTTAAGTGATTGATTGACTGATTGATTTTAACAGAGTGTTATTAAATAATAGAGTAGCTGAATCTGTAAGTTGGAAAGAAGAGTAGAATTCAAAAACGAGAATTAGAAATTGTACTCAGAGACGTTGGAATTGTCAACTAGGTGTGAGTGACTGGGTATGACCCCGGGATCAGTTTGTCTAAAGTTGTATGATCTCAATCATGTCATCAAACATTCCTAGAATTTAGAAAAAGATCAGTTAGTCCCGAGGAGATAAGATGCTAACATGTGTGGAAAATGGTATGCTCATATTTTTCCGCCTATGTTCAAATGGCTACCCATCGAAATAGTTGGGGGAGTCCTAGAGTCGGCTTTGCTAACGTACTGGACTGCAGCCTCGAAGTAAGCGAGTTCGAACTCCAATCACGCTATTTTGTCCACTTTAACCATTACACCATGAGAACACTCTCCCAAGTATTAGGGTTTTAATTTATTTTGTACTTTTTTCATTATGTAGGTCTTATCTACATCGATGGTTTTCGTTTCTATGATTTCAGGGATAAGTTCATCATCTATCGATAATGTCCTGCGTGATTCATAAACTCGTTCTACATGTATCCATATATTCTATATATGTATAAGCGAAATATATCAAACGAATAAATTCCTAATGACGATCTCCTGTGGACTACCACACTTGGAAACACCAGTTTTGGCACAGCAAAAAATAACATTCATCAGCTCTGTGCGGACACTGGATACTGTCGAGATTACTTACCAAGATCTATGGACATATAGGGATGGATGGCAAGAGAGAATCAAGGGTATCCTTGCTGTCATCAAGGTGATGATATTTATAATAACCTTTCGTCGCCACCATTCTGATATATATATCTCTATTTCTCCCTCCCTGTCTTCTCTGTTTCTCCTTCTATTTCTCCCTTTCTTTCTTTTCTATCACTCCTTCTTATGACCCCTCCCTCCTTTTATTCTATCTTTAATTATCTATTTCTTCCTATACTGAACTTTAGAAAAACCCAGTCATTCTGAATAAGTCATTCTGAAGAAGACTTTCTGAAATAAAGGCAAAATATCAATTGGAATCCTTTGTCAGTGTTTAGTTTATCCATTTTCCATTTGTTTTTCTTCATCTCGTCGGATTTACAAAATCCACCATTTCTCCATAAAATTCATATGTAAATATAACAACAAAGACCGAGACGGCATTCAATTAGCTTAGTTTAGTTTTGAAAAGGCCTTGTATGAATGGAATCTAGACAGAATCGAATTTACAACTCAAGTTAGTTTCTACGACTCTAGTGAGCCAGCTGTTGCTCTACGGCGAGGAAGCATGTACTTTTGTAAATATACTTCGAATAACTTTGTCTATTCTTATCTCCATTAGATACCAGGCTTCCTCTTTCTAATATTAAATTATAGCAATATCGATCAAAATTTATTTCCAGACACTAAAAGATCTTACTAGAATCTTCATCTGGTACACAGACAGTGTTAATTGGTATTGATACTCATGTCTATTTCCCACCGCACTAGAGAAGTACGATATACACCCAACTCTGCTTTCTAATGTCCAAAAATGTCAGCATCATATATTTTGATGGAAGAGGCAATGAGTTCCTTGGATTGTCAGAAATTAGAATGATTACCTGATCTATGCAATTCTTACTTTGATAAAAGTTCAAAACGGAATCTGAAGACTCGAAAGTTTCTCGAAGAGATACCTGTTTGACTTTCATCAAAGATGCCGGCTAGTTACATTCATAAGGACTGTCACTTTTTTTTTTTTGTATAAAATAAAATATGAGGATTAATAAAACATACTGAGACTGATAATCCATTAAGACAGAAATGAACAATAAATAAAACGTTAATTTTCGCCAAAATAGTCGCCTTCGGATTAAACCCAACAAGGTTGTTTTCTATACCTTTTCCAGTTCAAAATGGGAGTAGTTCAGTTCAAAATGGGAATAGTTCATTTCAAAATGGGAATAGTTCATTTCAAAATGGGAATAGTTCAGTTCAAAATGGAAAAACTATCATAAGTATAAATATAAAAAATATTTTATAAATTATTTTAGCAATAAAATTGTTAACATTTTATAATATAAAAAAAATTCTTCAAGTCATTTATTAGAACACAACATCTTCTAATGCTACAGGTGCAGGAATTTTAGATTGAATTCCAGCTATGAAACGATTGCATACTTCTGGTGTAACCCTTCCCAATTCTTCCTCAATTAATGAAGTCAAAGCTCTTGCCCTTTGTTCAGTAATTGACAAGCCATCTCTTCTCTCCATTGCAAGAATACTCACAATTTTCGCAGCCAATGCCTGCTTGACGTAAGCTTTGATTAAAGACTATACTTGTTCAATCGGATTAAACATTGGACTGTATGGTCCCAACCTAAGCACTTCACGTCCTAGAAATTCTTCTTCACTAAAAACTTCTTCAATGTTTGAGTGACATGGGGCATTGTCAACAACCATCACAACTGGACCCCCATATTTTTTCTTTGCAGCTTTTTTATATTTATACTTATTATAATTTTTTCCATTTTGAACTGAACTATTCCCATTTTGAACTGAACTACTCCCATTTTGAACTGGAAGAGGTATATTTGATATTGTCCGAAACTTTTCCGTCGTATTTCTTTGAATATCTGACATGCTCAATTCTTACTTTTGAGATGAATTTTTAATTTCAGAAAGAAGAAATCGCACGGAGCTATATCTGGGGAGTATTGTGGGTGTAGCACTGGCACAATCTTGTGTTTCCCCGAAAAATATTTTATTCACAAAGAGATTAGTTTCATAATATATTTTTCAAATTAGCACTTACTCGTCTAGACTTCTAGATATTTACGCATCATCATTTTATCATATAAATTTCCCAGCTGTGCTCATTTAAACTATCTGTGGGGCTTAAATTACGCTGACCGTATCCTCTGCTAAGGAGTTCTGGATATGACACTAAATTGCATCTAATGGTAAAGGTCTAGGGAGAGTGAAAAACCCTTCATTACTCCCAGGTCTACTCAGACCTCTTGGGTTCCTATCTATGGGATGAATAGATCTGTTTAAAAATTATTCGTACTTGGTTGGAATACTAGATACTATATTAGTGTAAATTATTTGTATTAATAATAATCAAATGAATTATCAACTAAGGATTATTATTAATTATTAGGAGCCATAAGAACTATGGACAAACAACTGAGAGTTATTAAATAGAAATATTTACTTGAAACCATATAATTATTAGTATTACATATGAATACATGAAACCATACAACTGTGAAAATTATTTATATTTGTTAGGAATACTTAATATATAACTAAGTCATTTATATTAAGAATAGTTACTTGAAGCTGTAATTGTCTACTAAGGATTATTATGATAAACTACTTGAAACCATATGTGTTCAAACAAATGACTGCTATTTAATAGAAATAATTACTTGAAACCATATAATTATTAGTATTGGAGGCACCCATGATGTAATAGGAACCGTTGTAGGAAATGGACACGGCGACCTGAGTTCAAACCCTGGACGAGTCGGTTTGTATTTCACATAGTGCTTATACACTAGAGAAAGGTATGAATCCAACTATTCTCCCTCCAGCTCTAAGTAAATAGTAGGACAGATCGAGCTCTTTAAACTTGGTATGACAACCGGTCTAAGAGAAACAAAACTCGGAATTCAAACTTGTTAAACTCCACGTAAGAAATGACCTTGTGTTGCATCCTGTTCGTGTGGAGGGGTTCGATAAATATGTATAATCATTAGTATTCGAGAGGAATACTTGAAACTATACAACTCCATACAAAAAATTCTTAAAACAACAAACCAAAAAATGTAAATATTAATGTAAAATGAACATGATTCCCTAATGTCTAAGCATAAGATAATCCTAGACGGGTTGACATAACGTTAAAATCAACAAATCGATCAATCATCTACGCACACGTCTCCATTTATGTTCTTAAGTTAAAATATTAAAATCTTAAAAATTTAAAGCGTCCTTTTCGATGCATTTGGATCCCAGTTTATACTTTATGCTAACCCCTTTAAATCTTTGTCAGTAACCAGTTAGTCAGAATTGTACAATGTAATGTAAATTAATTCCTACAAAAATAGATCAAATAGATCAAATGGATCGAGGGGTCGAGGCAGAGAAAGATATTTCCTCTATTCCGCTTCTTTTATTATTATTATTATTATTATTATTATTAGGGAAGGGGTCAGGATTTAATATCAGGAAATCTAATTTGAATCCTGTACTTTTTCGTTCGTTATTTATAGGATTGATTGAGTGAATAGAATAAAGGCGTTAGCTGGTTTTTCGATTAGTGTTGGTGCCATTCAACATGGACCAATGAAATTTAAAGATTTTTACAAGTGTTTAAATAGAAAAAAAATAAAATCATGCCAATCAGAAAGTTTCCAGTATAAAAAAAAAATGAAAGTTACTCCGAAAAACATACATACAGGAAATCAGTATTTGCTTAACAAAACGGTGATTTTATTGACATCAATAAATCACCAAAGATGTCAAGTTGTATACAAAGTGAATCTACATCCCTAAGTGCATATAAAAGAAAGAAATATTTTTAGGTTAATTATTTTTAAAAAGAAAACTACTGTTTTAGTTCCTATGATAAATAAATAATAAAACATTTCATTTTGATTGTGTCGAAAGAACAGGAGGAAGAGAACGCGTTACGCGTCAGAGAGACATAGGAATCTGTTTTAAAGCAACGCCCCCAGTAGATGTTTTTGCGTAGTTACAACTGATATGTTTTGCAACAGTGACTTTGACCTATTGTACATACGAGGGTCCTTCAGAAAAGTTCAAAGCTCCACTAAAATCTATTTGAAGCACATCTCTCACATTTCAATGAACCTCAACAGCACATTAATTAAAACTGAAATTTGAATTAGTTTATCAAGTTTTATAAAAAGTCGTATTTTGTTGCAACAACAAAAATGTTCAGCTGTGATTCTTTTTTATGTGTGACGCTGAGAACTTTTTGAACGAACTTTGATTGCACACACACACACACACACACACACACACATATATATATATATATATATATATATATATATATATATATATATATATCATGAAGTAGTGCTAATTGCGCGAAGTCACTTGATTCTCTTTCTCTCTAACCGTCCCTATCGTTCACCGCTCCCGGTGGATCCTCTAGACAACACCCGGTATCCGTACAGAGCTAGGTTTGTAAGTAGTTGTTGGTCAGCTAGCACTGCTATGTCCATGTGTAGCATTCCATAGCAGAGCGTCACTTATGTATTCGTCCCTATTTCTCTAGCAATGCCCGACATGTCTTATTCGTCTTACTTTGATTGTTTGTGAGATGGAAGGGAAGTGGCCGTACAGATTCTACTTTGTGAGCTGTTGTTTTGAGGATTAGTTCAAAACGGCACGTAACATTTTTGTATAGTTCACATCTAGCTTTTTCACTAAGCGTTTCGAGAGAGTCCAGGTGGTGCAACTATACAGTAGTATTGACACGACCTCAGCTAGGATTTCCATTTAGTCGACAGGCTATCAATAACAATCCACGCCATCCCTATGCATATGTTGACATCGCTTTCTGTAGATGATATATTGTTACTGAAGAACTGGTCTACCAATTTCAAAAGCTTACCAATAAAGGTGGAGATGGCTTCATCAGAGTTCACATAGAGGCCAATGTTTCTTGCTGCTTGCACCAGGCTTGCAGCTGGAATTCGGTTTGAGCAGGTGCAATTGCGAGAATGCCAGATTGTCAACATAATCAGCATCTGTTTTAGTTTTTGCAGAGTATCGTCTGTTTCTGGTCTTTTTTTTTTTTTTTTTTTTCATGTGAAACCGTTTTCTTTCATTGGCCTAATGGATAGAGTGTTCGCCAATTGCCCGGAAGACTGGAGTTCGATGCATTTGCACCTGCTCAAACCGAATTCCAGCTGCAAGCCTGGTGCAAGCAGCAAGAGACATTGGCCTCTATGTGAACTCTGATGAAGCCATCTCCACCTTTATTGGTAAGCTTTTGAAATTGGTAGACCAGTTCTTCAGTAACAATATATCATCTACAGAAACAATATCATCTTCAGTAACAATATATCATCTACAATATATCATCTACAATATCATCTACAATATATCATCTACAATATCATCTTCAGTAACAATATATCATCTACAATATATCATCTACATATGCATAGTCGAGTCATACCGAAGACTCAAAAATGGTACTTGTTATCTCCTTGCTTAACACTCAGCACTATAAGGTAGGTATCAACGGAAAAGGAATAGCGGCCTCCCCTACACCTCGGTATAGTGGCTATGAAAAAGGGAGCCTTCCGGTCACCCTCTACTTCAGTCGCTAACTTTACTTTTTAAAGCTTGTTGTATGTAATCTATGCATATTATAAATTAACATGGTACTAATGTATTCTCTTACAATTCTTGATGTCATATAAATGTGTGCAAAAAAACCTCTGAAGATACAATTACACAAGAAATAATAATAGAAATGTCAAATGAACGTGATTCCCTAAGCTCTAATCATAACTGACCCAACACGGATTGATATGCTGTTAAAATCAATCAACTAGTCATTTAACTCTAGTAAAACCATCATATATATGTATATACCAACCACTACGCACAAGATAAATTTTCGGGCGAGGTTTAACAATTTTCATTCTCTTAGACCGGTTGCCATAGCAAGGTTAAAGAATTCAGTCTGCCCTACTATTTGTTCATAGTTAGAGAGAGAATAGTTGGGTTTATACTTTTCCCAAGTGTATCATAGCTATATGAATTGCAAACAGCTTCGTCCAGGATTTGAACTCGGATCACCGAGTCAGTTTCCAACGACGGTAACCATTACACTATGAGCGCCTTCTAAATTATATATATATATATATGATTGATTGATTTTAATGATATATCAACCCGTCTAGGGTTATTTTATGCCTATACGTTATGATGAGACAAGAAGCCGAAATCCGACCTAACCATATAATTGTGTACAAATTATTAGTATTGGATTAGAATACTTTAAATTATACAACTGGGTACAAATTATTCATATTTGATAGAAACACTTGATATCCTATAACTGTGTGCAAAAAAGTCTTAAAAAGTAACAACACAATTGCCCAGCCGGCTGGAGCTGGAGAATACACCGACTGCACCTCTGCAGAGGGGAAAGACCACCCCACCCACCCAACAAGTGTCCTGGAAATGACACTAAACAAGCTGATGGTTAATTTCCAGTGATGCTGGGGCTTTGGGAAATATGGAGCACCCTTTCATTGCCATTGCTCCCAGGTCAACTCTAACCCGGAGTGGCAATACCTTATGGGGCCCAATCTATGGTTTAAATAGGACTAAACTGCATACCTATGCTAAACTGAATTGCTGAATAGCTTGAAATAGAAGTGATTTTGATAATTAAACTATGTACTTACATTTAAACTGTGTACTTAGGCTAAACTGAATTGTTTAAAATGGAATTGTTTTTGACATTGAAACAGTGCTTACGCTAAACTAAATTGTTTAATATAGAACGGTTTTGACATTTAACTTTGTGTAAACAAAATCTATACTTATACTTAACTGAATTAACTCGGTTTGAATAAACTGAATAGCTTGAAATAGAAATGTTTTTGACAATTAAACTCTGTATTCATGCTAAACTGAATTGTTTGAAATAAAACTGATTATTTGTATAAAATGGATTTAAATAGAACTAAACTGTGTACTTATGCTGAACTGATTTGTTTAAATTATTACTGTTTGACTTAACTGAATAGCTTGAAATAGAATTATTTTTGACAATTAAACTGTGAACTTATGCAAAACTGAACTGCTTGAAATAGAACTGTTTTGACATCAAAACTGCGAACTTAAGATGAACTGAATTGTTTGAAATAGGACTGTTTGACTATACTGAATAGCTTGAAATATAAATGTCTTTGATAATTAAACAGTGTACTCATGTTAAACTGAATTGTTTGAATTAGAACTGAATATTTTCATAAAAATGGATTTGGCGTTAAATAACCTACAAACGTTGATATATCATAAAACCCAACCAACCAAACAACAAACAAACAACAACACAAAGAATATAAATGTACAATAAACACAATTTTCTAACCTCTGGGCATGTAATAACCGAACGCCGGTTGACATGCCGTTGAAATCAATCAATCAATCATTAAATGGGTTTTCTTTTCTTTCCTAATAATTATTTACTTATTTATTCGTTGTTGTTTTTTTATATTAAAGGGTTTGTACTTTCTGCAACAGACATCGTATAGTTCATGACCGCTTTATAACAAGGAGAGATATTCGGTTGCCTCAGAAACGTCATTGTCTCCGCTTTCTTTTCATTATCGAATGTAAATGAATGATAGTTCGATCTGAGTTTGTTGCCGACTGAACAGAGAATGGGCAAAGCATTTTATTTTCTATTTCTATTCTGTATTTTACCTTATCGTCTGTTTTTTCTCCTTTTTTATTCAATCCCATTTTTTAGATGGCTCTATTAACTTTTTACTTAGGTCACTGCAACCCTGAAATACGTCAAAAACTATCCATACTACGCTGACTTTTTTCTTATTCTTATTTTCTTCTCAACAACAAACCAAATTCGATTATCTTTATTCTTCATTACCGTTTTATTTTGTTTTATTTATTCCGTCTTTCCTAAGTACAGTAAAATGTTTAAAATGAATACCATTACATAAACATGATTGAATGCAAGTTAACTGTGTTCAAAATATTTTCTTCTTTTTATTCAATCTCTACTAATGTAGAGATGAATCTTAAACAAAAGAACAAGTTATATATATATATATATATATATATATATATATATATATATATATATATATATATATATATATCAACCACTCCGCAAAAGGTCAATTCTCAAGCAGAGTTTAACAATTTAAAGAACCCAGTCTGCCCTACTATTTGTCCATAATTAGAGGGAGAATAGTTGGGTTTATACTTTTCCCCAGGTGTATCAGAGCTATGTGAAATGCAAACAGGTTCGTCCAGGATTTGAATTCGAGTCACTGAGTCAATTTCCTACGACGGTTACCATTACACTATGAGCACCTCCTGAATTAGGTATATATGATTGATTTTACCGATTTATCAACCCGTCTAGGGTTATTTTATTCCTACACGTTATGGAATTGAATTTATTGTACATTTATATTTACATGTTTTGTGTACTTATCTTTTAAGATTTGTTTGCATACAGCTAGAGTTCAAGTATTCCTATTAAATACAAATAATTTGCACTCAGTAGCATTGTTTTAAGTATTCCTCTCTAATACTAATTATCATATGGTTTCATTTGGTTTTGTTTGGTTTGGTTTAGTTTAGTTTGGTTTCTTTTTTTAACGGCATATAAACCTTTGTTTAATGCCAAATCAGTCCTTGTAGTAGAGCAGTGATGGTACCCATAGCAACGGGGATGAGGAGGTTCATATCTGTATGGTTTCGAGTAATTATTTCTATTTAATAATAGCCATTTTTTTGTTTTGTTTACAGTTATATGCTTTCAAGTAACGAAATCTGTGTAAACAATTATAAGATGTGCAGAAAAGTTCATAAACTGAGAAGTTCATCTGATGACGTTATATCTAGATGAAAAGTGTTCAAAACAGAACGTGTAAATACAGGAGTATAATGGTTTGCAAGCTAGATTAGCAGACGATTGTTCATGATTTCGATTCTCACTGGGCGCTCCATACTTCTGGCTTTGTACTGCAATTAAGCTAAGCTTAGTGAATAACTACAAAAGATATAAATGCAGGATGTACCCAAAGTCACAAAGTGGTTTGATTGGTTCCTTTTAATCGAACAACTTAGACACATACAAATGCCGCACCCAGGCTCTGCTAAAGATTACCCACACGTAACTTTGGGAAAAATTTTAAAGATTCCTATAGAGAACTTATTTGTAGACCCTTAAAAAAGGAGTGGACTTAGTGATATCAAGTGTGCCTGACCTGGGTCTATCTTAAGGAATGGAGATAAAGATAAATATTGTCAAAGTGTGTTTTTTTAATTAGTTGATTTTAAGTGAAGATTAATTTCTTCCATATTACTTTGCTCGCTTAGTATGAAGGAAAACCAAGTAAAAAAATAATAATTAGAGTACCACTGTCGATAGTTTTTAGTTGTGTTGTTAACATTCAAAGAATTCTTCGGATAATTAAACTACTTTATCTATTTACCTATTTATTTATTTTCATGTGACATTTTGGCCGGTACATTCTCCAGCCTTCCTCGGATGTAATATGAACTAGCGTCAGGAAAGAAAATCTTTTTCTGGTTTCTTTTTTCAAAGTGTATAAGAAGCTCGTTACCAAACAGATATCTTTTTACAATGATGTTCTGAACTGCGAAAACTATATATATATATATATATATATATATATATATATATATATATATATGTGTGTGTGTGTGTGTGTATATTTACGAGGGTGAAATATTCATATGATGTCATCATATTTGCAATTGAAAACTTTGTTGACCAATGGGATCCAGGCACTGCAACGCAGATAGAAGAAGTGTGTGGACCACGGATATTATGTTGGAAAATAAACCTCATTTTGTCACATTCCATGGGAGTATCTGAGTCAGCCAATAAATTTTTCAACCGATCCTCGTCTATTCAAGTAACTATTCTCAATACAAATAATTTCCAGTTATATGGTATCAAGAACTTCCAAGCAAATACTAATCATTTTTAAACAGATCAGTTTGAGCAATAGGTGCTACCACTCCAGATCAGTGTGGACCTGGAAGTAATGGGAACTCTTAAAACTGACCATCAGATGTAATTTAGAGTAATACCCAAGCTCCCCTTTTTGGGAGATATATTACCTCTCGGTAGAAGAAACTGTCAGTCTATTCAAAACCTCGCTGACATAGTGGAATTTTTTATATAGTAATAAATATGTGTAACATTAAAAAAAGAAAAGCGATGCAGGGATAAATTTATTGATTTTTTTTTCTATTTTGGTTATTTCTGGTTGGACTGGAAGCCTCGAAGATTTTCATTTCTATAAAATGAAAAAAAAATGGTGAGGAAAGAAAATATTGAAATGCATTATGAGACAAGAGAGATTGATGGAATTGGATATAAGGAAATCTGCCTCCAGACTCTAACGTTTAAACACATTGGACGGCATTTGGTGATCCATAATTGAATTCTTTATACCAAATAAAAGAATATATATATATATATATATATATATATATATATATATATATATATATATATATATATATATATATATATCAAATAAACGAAACAAAATAAAATTGTTCACGAGGAAAACGCTGCCAAATCTAAGCAGAAATCATTCGTTAGCTTGCAAAAGAAATGCTTGTGATTTCGGTTTCTTTGTTTTAATGGCATATTAACCTTCATGGAATATTATATGCCAAAGCCATTATTGTAAAACAACAGGAGAGGTACTATTTAATTGATAGTTGGGGAGGGATAAAGTAGTTCATGCCTTTCCCAAGAGTATTAGTCCGAAAGTGAACGTAAAAGCGTGACTGGATTTCGAACTCGCTTAATACGATGAAGCAGTCTAACACGTTAGCCACTACACCACGGTGACCCCCTCGAGTAAGGCTTCTGCTAGAAGCACTTGTGGATCTTCCAAGTGCATGTCATCAGTCATTGATAGGATACAGAATTGAACACGAGTCGGTGAGGAGCCCTTTCGATCTCTTCGATCTTTCTCCCGTTAGTATTATGTCGTTTATATCTCACTTTTCTATCGTTACTTTCATCGAAGGCATCCAGATGAGCTCCATATTCTACCACCGATAATCCAGAAGTTTCCAGTCAAAACTCTGCTTTCCAAATCGTGTGGATGTCGTCCATTCTTTCTTGATATCCCTCGTTCTGAACATAAATTCTATACAAATAGCTTCTTCAAAAGAAGTAATGTTCTCCGAGAGTATAAGAACAATATAGAGTTCTCGGTCACTTTTTCCAACTATGATAATTTTGAATTTAAGAAACAAGAAAAAGTCACTCAGAATTCGGTGAAATAAAAAGGAAGCTGCACTTGTAAAATCTTGAGTTCCGCCAAACATTGTTTATCAAAAAGAATTGAAACTCCTAATCAATAAGTATAAACAATTGACACTGACTTGTCTAGACATCCAGACAACAGTTTAGACGTCTGGTCATCATTAATTTATACAAAAAAAATCGAATTAGCTATGCTCAAGTATTCATTTAAATCTTAAAAGTAAAAAAGAAAATTAAAGTATCTATTTTGAAACAGAATAATTAGGCACAAATCAAAGACTATAAATGATAAAGTAATAAAAAAGTGTATTTATTGAAAGATAAAAGGATAATATTTTAAGATATGCAACCATATAATCTCAAATATGAACCGAAAATATCAAGAGGAGCCCAAGAGTACAGGCTCCAGATGTCCTCCGTTCTGTTGAAGACATTGTTAAATGCGGCGTGTAAATTTGTTGATAACACGTGCACATTTCTCCTGGTGGATCGGAAGACCAGATGGAGGGAACACGTTGCCCTGCGATATTTAAAAGTGAAGTGAGCTTCAAAGTTCTTGACCAACTTGAAAATCTGACTCCTGTTTGAAAATGTGTTGAAATTGGACTTCCTTCTCTACCTTGCTTGAACAATCTTGGAAGAGTAAGTTTCGTCATGTCTTCATACAAAAGATCTTCAGCTCCGTCTTCGCTATATTTGGTGAAATGTATCAAAATGATCACTATTTGTTAACCATTTCCCAGCAATGATCTACAAAGAAAAAGAAAATGAAGTCATCAGGCAAGAACTGAGAGGCTGCTGCTTTTTTCAACAATTGTGAAACATTCCTTATATATATATATATATATATATATATATATATATATATATTATCATTAATATTCGAAACAAAAGAGCTCAGTCGGCTAAGACTGTAGAATAAACCTCCCAATAAGTGCCCAAGGTATGATTAAACTGCTGCTGATTGTGAGGTTCTAGGGAATGTGGAGTATACTTTTAGTACTATAATTCCCAGGTCCTCTCTGACCCAGACTGGTAGTACCTGTAAGGGTCTCATCTATGGATCAAATAGAACTATTTAATAATTTACTTTACCTTAAACCATTTAACAGTATGGGCACCTCTGGTGGTGTAATGGTTAGCAAGCTTGGCAAGCAAACCTACACGAGTGAGTACGAGTCTCATTGGGTGCTCCTTTCATATGGCCTTGTGCCACATCTAAGCAAAAAGCTTAGTAAATTTCCATTTAACAGTATGCAAACAGAACTATTAGTTTTAAGTAGCATTACTTGAAACTATTTGACTGAGTGCAAGCAATAAATAGTTATACTTGCAACCATTCAACAGTGTGCAAACAAAATAGCTCTTTAAAAATGTTCCTTACAAACTATTCACTTAAAAATCATATGTATAAACCGGATTTGGCATTAAACAACCATAAAGGGTTGCCATGCCATTAAGCCAAATGACCAAACCAAGCGAAAACAAAACTCATATTTATTCATAGTTCTCAATATGCAATAGAGAGCCACTTCATAGTTTAATTCTTGGGAAACGATTAAAAACCATTATTGAAACTTAAAAACTGTTAAAATGACACTCATCACAAGTGTCTAGTATGACTACCAGTTTTACGATCCAAGTCGATCATCAAGTATTATATATATATATATATTGTGCGTGTGTGTGTGTGTGTGTGGTATGATAAAGTATCATGCATATTCGTCGTTCTGGCTTATAACCACCATGTGCGATAGTCATATATGATGAACAGATAAACTAAGGTAAAATAAATGACACTCCCACCCATGAGCACACAGATACAAATAAACACCCATACCCCCCACCCTATATATATATATATATATATATATATATATATATATATTGATATTGATACAGAAACAGGAAAAAATCAGCTGTGCTGCCAGCAATTCTTCATCAGGTGAAGACTTTGGAATAATTCATAGTTTCAGGGCCAATGCATCATTCCCACGAATCCATTATACTAGGTTCATTTTCCTTCATATTTTGAGAAAAATAGGAGAAAATGTAATCTAGTTGTGTAATTCTTTGTTGTATTGACAACTTCCTAGAGAGCCTTTGGGTCGTCCTCGACTACGAGCACCAAATTTACTTACTTTTATATATATATATGAATTAAACGGTGTTTCTTCGAAGCTGTGACTGCATCAGTACTCTGATATGAATGTACCACAGAGATGCTAAGGAAATGCATGAAGTAAAAGCTAAATGGAAACTACACAGGAATCCTACGTGCTATTTTGAACCAATCCTGGAACCAGCGTTCCAAAAGATACCAGTTGTACGGTCACTCACTTCCCATCTCACAAACCATCAAAGTAAGGAGTACAAGACATGATAGGCACTGCTGAAGAAGCAAGGATGAATTCATGTGTTGTTCTGCAACTAAATTATTACACACTGACGCGCCAGCTAAAACTTACCTACATCACCTCTGTACGGACATTGAATGTAGTTTAGAGGACATGCCAGAAGCGATGGATGAAAGAGACGGATGGTAAGAGAGAGTCAAAGAATTCTTCATTGTCAGGGTGACTTAATGACGGTTATCATATATATATATATATATATATATATATATATATATATATATATATATATATATATATATATATCAGCGAAATATAAGTATGAATTACATTTTTGGAAATTATAAATTCAGTTGTAAAAAAAACTATTTAAAAAAATAGACCAATCTAAAAACAGGAAGTTATTTTCATGACGTTATTTGCAAAAGTAAGATTTAAATTTCTATATTTTCTGGGTTTTTTTTTTTTATCGTTTCGTTGTTTGTTTGTTTGTTTGTTTGTTATTCCATAGTCAAAGTTATTTCATTTTATTTTTATACATCTGTCAAAGAATATTTCATTTTTATACGAAGTTAATGTATTCTTCTTGTTCATCTGTCAAAGAACAATAAAATGATTGCCTGATTCATATATTGCAATGTCAGATTTTTTAATCTAATGTTTATTTTGTTCAACATTCATCCCTATGAGTGCTGTCAACAGAGATCAAAAATAATCAGAATAATGGACCTTTCCAATATCTATATATATTTCTGCAAGTATGTAACTCGCAAATATATGTGAGTGTTGGGCACCTCTGGAGGTGTAACGGTTAGCAAGCTAGACTAGCAAACCTACTCGAGTGAGTTCGAGTCTCATTGGGTGCCCCATTCATTCGGCCTTGTTCCACATCGAAGCAAAGAGCTTTGTAAATTACTGTGTGTTTGTTTTGGTTTGGTTTTGTGGCACATCAACCATTATAGGTTATTTAATACCAAATCTATATATATATATATATATATATATATATAAACAGTTCTATTTCAGAAAACTAAGTTTAGCATAAGTACAGTTTTTATTTATACACAGTTGAATGTAAAAACAGTTCTTTTTCAAACAACTCAGTTTACCATAAGTATGCAATTTAAATGTCAAAACAGTTTTATTTCAAAGAATTCAGTTAAGCAAAAGTACACATTTTAGCTCTACTTGACCCATAGATAGAATCCTATCAGGTATTACCACTCCAGGGTAAAGTGGAACTGGGAGCGATGGCAATAAAGGAACACTCTGCATTCTCCAAAGCTTCAGCATTACTGGAACCTCACCATCAGATTGCCTAATGTCATATCCAGGATACTCGTTAGGAGAGTCTTACCCCTTGGCTGAGATGCAGTTGGTGTATTCTGCAGCCACCAGCCGACTGGGCCAGTGTATGTGTGTGTGTGTGTGAGAGAGAGAGAGAGAGAGAGAGAGTAAATTTAAATCAGTAAAAATGGTATATAATAGCGAGATACTCTCTATAAAAACACAATAAAAATGTTTTCATTCATTTTTGCAACTGACTGATAATCTTTTGGTGTTTTGTTCGTATCCTTTTTTAATCATCCAAATCTGTGATACAAGTTTTTACTAACTCCTCTGCACAAACTGGATGTAATACAAGTTGAATTTTTATGCAAAGTTTAAACTCAGAGTTTTCCTTCTCCAAGGCCGGTTGTTTTAACAAGTTTAAAAAGCCTAGTCTGCCCAACTATTTACCTATAGCTGTTGGAAGAATAATTGAATTCATATATTTCTCAGCGGTATTAGCGCTATGGAAAATACAAATCGTCTCACCCAGGATTCGAACCCAGGTCGACAACCATTACACCTCGAACACCTTCAAACCTTCGATAAAACGAAGACAGATGACAATGAAATGATGATCAAAATTCTTCACTCCTTCCTACATAGAAGTATCAATATCATCATCACAATGGAGACTCAAAAGGTCATTAAGTAATATATATATATATATATATATAACGTATGTATTGATCCCCTTTTTTTCCGATAGATAGATGGACGAAGGGATGCATACTCCCCTTCCCTAAAAAGGGGGACCTCGGATTAGCCAAAAACTACCGAGGCATAACACTTACATCCATAGCTGCCAAAATCTACAATGCCCTACTACGAAACCGAATAGAACCCAAAATCGACTACATACTTAGAAAAAACCAAAATGGCTTCCGAAGAAATAGATCTACGACCTCACAAATACTAACCATCCGCAGAATCCTTGAAGGTGTACAGGCAAAGAACCTACAAGCGACATTAATATTTGTCGACTTTACCAAGGCTTTCGACTCCATTCACAGAGGAAAGATGG
>OY757913.1:50549435-50691935 GCA_963585895.1 Sepioteuthis lessoniana
ACATGATTGGCCTTTTTCTTGGACAACGTGTCTGACTTTTTTCCTTTCCATTGAACTCATTGACATCGCTTCATTTTGTCTTCGACTCAGACAACTTTCGTCAAAACCCTCCAACACGGCAATTGATCTCTCGCGATCTTGCTTCCCAAAAGTAGTTGTCAATGAGCTTGATCTCTTTGTAAAAAGTCATCTTGTCGCTTTTTCTGTGGACACTGCGATGGTTCTAATGGCCTCCTTTTTTTATAACTTAAGATAAACAAACAGAGAAATGAACTATGAAGGGAATTTCAAAATATGAAAATCCAAGAGCTTAACTAAGGGACGTAACCTCGTACAGTTTAAATCGATTACCACCATCTTGCGTCGAGTATATGCAACTAACATCTGTTCAGTGCAAATTCTTTTCATTCGATATTAAATGAATCAATTAAGAACCGGAATTCCGGATGTCCTTGACGCTAACAAAGGAAATCTCACTTCACTAAATTTAATGATCAGTAATGAAATAATTTTACTGGTTTTCTTTTCTTTTAATTCATTTAATGGCCCCCTTCCTATTTGTTAATTTCAAGTGGTGCGAAATAGCAAAATGGATACTGTCATGGAAGACGGGTTCGGCAAACAATTTATGATGATTTCGCACTGTTCTTGAAAGAAGGCTTGAATCCACTTCTCCCTTCGTTTTGTTTTATTGTCTGATACACTGAGTAGGAAAAAAAACTTCTTTGTTTTGATAATTGGAAGAAGTGAATGCGCTACTGAGCTCAAAGACAAATAAGAAACTGTTACACCAGTTGTTAGCTTGACAAAAGTCATATATTCATTAAGTTTTTAAATTCACAAATTTATATTTAAAAAAATAAAGTAAAATTAGGTAGCTTAGGTCAGGGCTTCTCAAAATGGTCCATATAACTCCCTGAATAAAATCTTCTTAGGTGGATAAAATTATAGATGTCCACAGGGAGTGAATTTACAACTTTGCATTTAAAAATCCTTTTATAACAGAACAAAAATTGCTGAATCGTGTACACTAGTTGCTAGACATCCTACACCGTGCAGATTGCTTGATTGTGGTTGATGGTTACAAGTAATGTGTCATTCACATACAACTCATTCAAAACATCCGGGTCATTTAAATGAACGAACGATCTGGCTCTGACCGAAAAGATCTGGATCTTTTCGGCGTCATTAACGACGCAAATAATCCCATTTTCACGAAAGAAAATATTTTGAAACAATTATATATTTTAAACAAATTATTTGATGAAAAATACCGCATTCGAAAATATCCCTTTTTATGATAGGTTATGAGATTATTTAACAATAAGAATAAAAATATACATTTAAAAAAGAAAGAAAAGAAAAATTAAAATACAATACCTGAAATTTTAATTGATTTTAATGAATAGAATCAAAATCTGTTTATGGGTTATGGAAATTACATTTGGTTACCTGGGGGCATCAAATAAAAGAGTTTCAGAACCCCTGATTTGGGTGTGAAAATTTTCTAACAATTTCTTACTTCCAGATTGATACGATCAGTTAGGATCCAATCGGTTGGTTGGCTAGTTAGTTGTGTTTTATGGCATATTCAGCCCTTGTAGGTTATTTTATGCTAAATTTGTCTTGTCGGCTGGGGCTGAAGAATACACCGACTGCTTCTCTGCAGGTGGGGTCCTGGATATGTTACTAAACAATCTCATAGTGAGGTTGGCGTAATGCTAGAGCTTTGGGGAATGCGGAGTACCCTTTCATTACTATCGCTCCCAGGTCCACTCTGTCCCGGAGTGGTGCCACCTGATAGGGTCCTACTATGGATCAAATAGAACTAAACTTTGTACTTATGCTAAATTATTTGTTTGAAAAAGAACTGTTTATATGTATAAAAATGGATTTGGCATTAATAACTGACAATGGTTGATATGCCATAAAACCAAACCAAACCAAACTTAATGCCAAATCTTGCTTATATACTTGTATATTAAATATATATGATTTGTAAATGAATATTTTGTAAGGATTTTTTTATTTTAAACGAGCTAGAGTTCATTTGTTTACACATAGTTAAATGGTTTTAAGTATTGCGATCTAACACTAATAGTTTTATTTGCACATAGTCAAATGGTTTCAAATGGTGCTATTTAACACCAGTAATTCAACAGTATTCATTCGTTTGTACAATGGTTCCAATGCTATTTAATATAAAGAATTCAATTTAATGATTATTTGTTTGAACACAGTTAAATGGTTTTAACTACAGAAAATTATTAAATATTTCTATATGTCGCATACATAGGATTCTTACCGGGTCTGAGTGGACTTGAGAGTAATAGAAACAAACGGACATTCCACATTCCCCTCAAAGTTCCAGGACTGAGGCCCCTCCATCAGATTGTTTTTTGTTATATTCAGGATACCTGTTGAATGGGTTTTGCAATCGGAGTATTTTACAACCCCAGCCGACTGAGCAAGGTCTCGTCTATTTAAAGCTTATACGTATTAAATAGAAATATTTTAAACGATATAACTGCAAGCAAATTATTCAAACTAAGAATATTTACTTGTAGGTAAAATTAGGAGTATTATTGCCATGTGGATGTACTACATGGACGCTAAGTAAACGAATGGAGAAAAAGCTTGACAGCAACTATACAAGAATGCTGCAAGCAATATTGAACAAGACATGGAGGCAGCACCCAACAAAGCAGCAGCTCTACGGCCACTTACCACCCATCACGAAAACTATCAAAGTTAGACGAACCAGACATGCGGGAAACTACTGGAGAAGTAGGGACGAGCTCATAAATGATGTACTCTTGTGGACCTCTTTACATGGACGAGCAAAGGCGGGACAACCAGCGAAAACCTACAGACAACAACTTTGTGCAGATACAGGATGTAGCCTTGAAGACCTACCAGAAGCAATGGACGATAGGGAGGGGTGGTGAGAGAGGGTCAGGGATATCCATGCTGATGGCGTGACATGATGATAATGATGATGATGAATTTAAACCAAATAATTGCTTGCAAATTATTAGTGTAAGATAAGAATAGTTAATACCATATAATTCTCTACAAATGAATAATTATAGACAAAAAGGACAATTAAAAGATATATATATAGTTTTGGTTACAGTCAAATACTTACAAATAAATCGTATTTCAGGATTAAATAACCCATAAGGAGTTGATATGCCATTATACAAATAAACCCAACCAAACCTTTTTATTCTTTATAACCTATTAGGGTTCATCTATGGGTCAAATAGATCTTTTCGGAAATTATTAGTATTAGATCGGAATACTGGAGATGGACACAGCGAGACGAGTTCAAATCCTAGACGAGGCTGATTGCATTTCACATAGCACTAATACCCTTGGGAAAGGTATGAATCCAATTATTCTCCCTCCAGCTATGGGTAAATAGTAGGACAGACTGAGTTCTTCAGCCTTGGTGAGGCAACTAGTCTAGAAGAAGGAAAACTCTGAATTCAAACCTGTTAAACTCTGCTTAAAAAATTGACCTTGTGTCATATCCTGCCCGAGCGGAGGGGTTGGTAAATATGATTTGATCGGAATACTAGAAACAATGTAACTGTGTGCAATCAAATAAACAGAATTTTTTTTAAAAACTGCAAAAACTATATAATTGTGTATAAATTATCAGGATTAAGTAGGAATACTTGAAGTAGTTCAAGTGTGCGAAAATTATTTGAATTAGAAAGAAATGCTTTATATTGTAGCGGCCAATAATTTTCGGTATTAAATATCCCATAAGGAGCTGAAATGCCGTTAAACAAATGAACTAACGCAAACTTTTCCCCTGTTCACCTTTAAAATCCCTTTAAAACGTTCTTTGAAAACTTTGCAAATTTTGCTTCGTTCTGGCATAAGGTTATTGGAACCCTTCAGGATCGAAATTTCAACCCCTTTAATGGTTTCGCCATAGCAAGACGTTTAATAAACATTTACCAAGCTTAACTGAGTACTGCATGAGACATTCCAGTATTTCTCTTATGTGAATATACATAGTCACGAATCAGCGGTGACCACAAAGTTGGTAAGTAGTTGCCAAAAGCTGCTTCATTGACCGTAACAATGTGCCAGGGCAAAAAACAATGGACATGTCATTCCTGACTTCCAATAAAAAAAAGAAGTACCTATGCCCCGCTCTTCTGAGAAAATTGCAAAATCAAGATCAATAGATTCCTCTATTCAATAAGTACTTGTTTCTTTAAACACTGAAGATTCACTTTATTTTTACCAAGAGTTTGAATAAAACAAAAAAAGTAGGTTAATCAGACAGATCTAAAAAAACCCTCCTCGGAATCCCTATGATAAAGATGACGATCATTGTTAGATAGGACTGACTGGGGCTGTACAGACACGCTCTCTCTCTTTCTCTATATCTATTTCTCTATGTAACCGTCTATCTATCTCTCTCTTTCTCATTCTCTTTCTATTTAGTGGAAAACGCATAAAATTCAAATAACGAAGTTCATTCCTTCTTTCACTACGTTTCGGCCAAATTTCACCTCTGGTGTGATAGACAACAACTATGGGAGGTAGTAATTACTGGGGATACGGTTACAAGACTCATCATTCCTATCCGAGGTCACGGTAAAAATCACCTGAAGAAGGCCAGAGGTGAAATTTGGCCGAAACGAAGTGAAAGAAGAAACAACACAAAAAACTACCAAGATGAGGACAAAAAGTCCGCAATAAATAAAAATTAAATCTCAGATTAAGAAGCCCCATCTCAAAATGATTCCAATTAACGAAGTTCATGTCTCCATAGTTCAAAAATTCTTAGGTTTATATCTGCTCTGCTATTATAGCATCGAGCACTCTTTTCATGCAACTATTATGGCTACATATATACATATCCCTATATGGCTACATATATACATATTATGGCTACATATATACATATAACTATATGACTACATATATACATATTATGGCTACATATATACATATTACTATATGGCTACATATATACATATTATGGCTACATATATACATATTACTATATGGCTACATATATACATATTATGGCTACATATATACATATCACTATATGGCTACATATATACATATTATGGCTACATATATACATATTACTATATGGCTACATATATACATATCATGGCTACATATATACATATTACTATATGGCTACATATATACATATTATGGCTACATATATACATATCACTATATGGCTACATATATACATATTATGGCTACATATATACATATTACAATATGGCTACATATATACATATTACTATATGGCTACATATATACATATTATGGCTACATATATACATATCCCTATATAGCTACATATATACATATTATGGCTACATATATACATATTACTATATGACTACATATATACATATTATGGCTACATATATACATATCACTATATGGCTACATATATACATATTATGGCTACATATATACATATCACTATATGGCTACATATATACATATTATGGCTACATATATACATATTACTATATGGCTACATATATACATATTATTGCTACATATATACATATTACTATATGGCTACATATATACATATTATGGCTACATATATACATATTACTATATGGCTACATATATACATATTATGGCTACATATATACATATCACTATATGGCTACATATATACATATTATTGCTATATATATACATATTACTATATGGCTACATATATACATGTTATGGCTACATATATACATATTACTATATGGCTACATATATACATATTATGGCTACATATATACATATCACTATATGGCTACCTATATACATATTATGGCTACATATATACATATCACTATATGGCTACCTATATACATATTATGGCTACATATATACATATCACTATATGGCTACCTATATACATATTATGGCTACATATATACATATCACTATATGGCTACATATATACATATTATGGCTACATATATACATATTACTATATGGCTACATATATACATATTATGGCTACATATATACATATTACTATATGGCTACATATATACATATGGCTACATATATACATATCCCTATATGGCTACATATATACATATTATGGCTACATATATACATATCACTATATGGCTACATATATACATATTATGGCTACATATATACATATTATGGCTACATATATACATATTACTATATGACTACATATATACATATTATGGCTACATATATACATATCACTATATGGCTACATATATACATATTATGGCTACATATATACATATTACTATATGGCTACATATATACATATCATGGCTACATATATACATATTACTATATGGCTACATATATACATATTACTATATGGCTACATATATACATATTATGGCTACATATATACATATTACTATATGGCTACATATATACATATTATGGCTACATATATACATATCACTATATGACTACATATATACATATTATGGCTACATATATACATATCACTATATGGCTACATATATACATATTATGGCTACATATATACATATTACTATATGGCTACATATATACATATTATGGCCACATATATACATATTACTATATGGCTACATATATACATATTATGGCTACATATATACATATTACTATATAACTACATATATACATATTATGGCTACATATATACATATTACTATATGGCTACATATATACATATGGCTACATATATACATATCACTATATGGCTACATATATACATATTATGGCTACATATATACATATCACTATATGGCTACATATATACATATTATGGCTACATATATACATATTACTATATGGCTACATATATACTACTGCATATATACATATTACTATATGGCTCTGAGTCTTGGGTCACCATCTACGACTCCTCAAACGGTTCTACCAGCGCTACCTCCGCATCATCCTTAGTATCCACTTGAGTGACTTCGTCACTAATAATGAAGTCTTTGAAAAGGTGAAGATCACTAGGAGTGGTAGTACCTATATGTAGCCATATAGTACCTGTTAGGGTCCCATCTATGAGTCAAATAGAACTATTCAATCCTTTGCAATACTTGAAACCATTGGTGTGTATGCAAACAAATGATACATCTAAAATTGAATAATTAGAATTATTCTGTAGTTAAGATGAAAACATAAAATGTTTTATTGTGAGGTCATCAATATATATATCTTATTTAAAGTCAAAAACATCATAAAACGCAACTATCATTCAATCATTTTCCATTTTAAATTTTATAAATGGAAAACAACGAGGCAATGCGAAAAATATACGAAGGAATTAAGTACAGGTTCTTTTATCCAAGCTTTATGCTTGCAACATCATAAATTACTTTTTATTATAATCAATCTCAATAGCCAATATAAATTTTCCAACTTTTGCTTGAAGAACAGATATTTCATCCGATATTGTATTTCCTCCATTTCAAGACCCATCCTATGGACAGAGCTTAGAATATACCGAATCGAACCCCTGCGGAAGAGTAAAACCCCATCGAACAATAGGGGTGTCCTGAATATGACACTAAACTGCATCCAGTGGTAAGTCTCAAAATCTGGAGCCTTGGGAAGTTTAGTGTACCTCTTTATTGTCATTACTCCCAGGTCCACTCTGACCTAGAGAGGTAGCACCTATTAGGGTCCCATTTATGAGTCAAATAGATCTTTTGGGAAATAATTAGTATCAGACTGGAATACGTGGAACCATATCATTGTAAGAAAATTATTTCTATTAAATAAGAATACTTGATACTATAAAACTGTGTGTAGACGAATAATTATTATAGACAGATACAAAAAGAGTGATCAAAAATAAATGATTAAAAATAAAAATGCTTATGATTATAATCAAATATTTACAAATCAATCAAATTCTGGCATAAGACAAAGAAACCAGACTAAAATTGCAGACGAAATGGTTCGTGTACATTTTTTATTGTCCACTTATTCCGTGACACAGTCAAAATCAATCTTTAATAGAATCTTTTGTAGAAATATATTCTGGGGACTAAATGGAAATATTTTTGAAATAAAGAGATGAGTCTTATAAGGTTTAATACCATTTTTTAAAAAAACCGAAAATAACTAGATTTCATTTTTATCGTACAAAGAAACAAAAGTTGAAAGATTGTAGAAAAGGCACAACTTTTTAGGAATTTACTTCAGAAAAGCAATCGTTCCTCCTGGTCCTGTACTGGCGATGCCACACACACATACACACACACACACACACATATATATATATATATATATATATATATTCTCACATATACATACATACATACATACATACGAAAGAATAGGCGCATTAACGTAGAAAACTTTTCTTATAAATGTGTTAATCGCAACCGGTTTCGACCTTAGGACATCCTCAAAGGATATTTATTTCGAGACTGATTGCTTTTCAAGACTGATTGGTTTATAAATGCCAGAGGATTGGTATTCAAGAGTGAATAAGAGTTGAACTTTCTCTTTACGACATAAACATTCGATTCGAAGATGTTTATAAATATTTGCAAATATGGAAGCATTTTTTTCTCGTTGATGAGGTTAAATAGAAAAATCAGTCTATAAAAGATAGTGAATTCAGAAATGACTCATTTTTTTAGCTGTTTAACATTTTCGATATGAAACTTAATGAATAATAAACAGCCCAGTCGGATGGGGCCGTTGAATACGACGACTGCATGTCTGCTGAGAGGTAAGAACCTGCCTAAAGAATGTCCTAATTACACTAAAAAAAATCTGATGGTGGAGATTTAGGGAATGTGGAGTACCTCTTCATTGCAATTTTCCTTAGGTCCACTCTGACCCGGAGTGTTAGCACCTGATAGGGTCCTATCTATGGGCCAAACAGAACAGTTTCACATTTAAATTGTGTGTATGGGGCATATGAATGGTTTTTCGATGGTAGTGGTTAACTGTTGATTTTGTTGGGAGATTCTGAGTTTCGTATCTGACTTCTTTTCTTCTTCTAATTATCTTCAGTTTATCTGTGAAAACTGTAAGATAATTAAGGACGGAAGGAAAGAGACAAAAATACCTTCGAACTCAAACTTTATTTTGGGGTCTTACGACAATTCTATGGGATGGAATGTTTTCCTGAATCAGTAGAAATAGTCACGTTTAAGGTTCTGTCATGTGTTCAATGGGTATGTTTAGGTTACTACTTGTAGAAGACGCATCCTGCCCCGGAACTTAGCAACTAGCAGTCGAGAAGAACAGGTCCTTTCAGTCAAGGTAGAAGATGCTTACTAGATAAAAATTTCTCTTTAGCACCATAAAGCCTTTCTTTTTAGGCATGCGCTGATTTTGCTTCCTCTTAGAGGGCTTCTTGGATACTGCTACTTTTTTTATTCTTTTATTTTTATTTTAATCCCCATAGGCGCAAACAATTGAATTATGTTAAATTGAATTGTTAGAATTAGATCCCTTTGACCATCTAACTGTGTGTAAACAAAGGACTGTTTAATTGAATTGTTAATGATTTATGACAATACTATTTAACTGTTTGCGAACGAATGAGTAATGTTGAATAGAATTATTAGTGTTAAATAGCAATACTTGAAACTCTTAAACTGTGTGCCTAAATGGAATTATTGGTATTACCAGGCAATATTTAGAGCCATTTGACTTGAGCATATGAATGAATAGAGTTGAATAGAATAATCAGAGTTAAATTGCAATACTTGTAACCACTCCACCATCTGAAAAAATGATAAATATTGAATTACTAATGTTAGATAGCAATAATTGTAACCATTTAACTGGTGTCGTTGTTGTTATTGTTGTTGTTTGGGTTTTATGGCATATCAACCTTTGTAGGCCATTTAACGCTAAATCCATTTTTATACAAATAATCAGTTTTAATTCAAACAATTCAGTTTAGCATGAGTACACAGTTTGTAAAAAAAAATTCTATTTCAAGCTATTCAGTTTAGTCAAACAGTTCTAATTCAAACGATTCAGTTTAGCGTAAGTACAATTTCAATGTTAAAAACAATTCTATTTAAAACAATTCTATTTTTTAGTTCTATTTGACCGATACATATCAGGTGTTACCACTCCGGGCTAGAGTGGACCTGGGAACAATGGCAATGAAGGGGTACTCCGCATTTCCCAGAGCTCTAGCATTACTGGAACCTCACCATCAAATTGTTTAATGTCATATCCAGGACACTCGTTGTGGGGCGGTCTTACCCCTCTGCAGAGGTGCAATCGGTGTATTCTACAACCCCAGCCGACTGGGCAACCATTTGTGTGCAAACAAATTAGTTCTAACTCATTCAAAAATAAAATCACCCACAAACTGTTCATTTACAAATTATCAAAGGATATCCATTTAAATGTGAGCAAACAAATGACTGATGTAAAAATTGTTACTTGAAAACATTTAACTTTGTGCAAATAAAAGATGAATAGCAATTAGAATAATTTGCATCAGATAAAAATACTTAAAAACATTTGACAGTTTGCCAAAAAAAGATGATCTCAAGTTCGTTTAAAAATGTTAAGATCAAAATGTTTTTACAAACCATATATTTAAGATATATGTATGAACAGGTTTTGGCATTGAATAGCCTAGAATGATTGATATACCATAAAACCAAACCAAACCAGACCAAACCAAATAAAACTAATGGATAATGAGAGTGTAAGTATTAAAAATGTCAAAAGTGGAGGTTAAAATGTAATCTTTGGGGAGGGCTTGATCTGTTGCTGACTTCTTTTGGGAGAAGGGTTTCTCAGTGAAATATATATATATATGTGGATTTCTAGAATTTATGTAGTGTTTGATAAATCTTGTTCGATCTCTTCTATTTTCGTAAATTTAGTGTCTCTATTAAAGTCGTGGCCTGGTAAGTAGAAGTCTTGTTCAGCTGGGGAAAGTTTACAATGATTCACACATACACAAACACGTGCACACACACACACACACACACATATATATATATATATATAAAGGATCAATAGCTATTTTGTTTTAAATTCAGTTTATATACCTACTCACATGTGTCTAGAACCAAACAAAACTAATCCATATAACCGTATGGATATCTGCTTTTGATCAGTCCAGCTTTGTATATACCTATTCTACTTAGATTTCGCAAACTAAATGCGTTACATCAGTGTTGCTGAATATAAGAATATGTGCGAGAGTTCACTTGACGTACTGAACTGCAATATCGTAGTAAGCGAGTTCGAACTGCAGTAGCGTTATGTTCACTTTCAGAGTAATATGCTTAGGAAAGGTATGAACTCCCTTATCATCCTAGCTATCAGTTAAGAAATACCACTATTGTACTTCTACAGGGGTGGATTGGCATTAAATAAATCACGAAGGTTGATATGCCATTAAAACAAAGAAACCAAACTGAAAGAATAAGTACTTTTTTCATCATTTGAATCAAAGAAATGTCATATGTCAAAATTGCAAGTGATGTGTATTTAGATGTCAGGGATATTTTAAGTGGCGTTTACGGATTGGCTTGAGTGTCACTAATTTTTGTCCAGACTTATTGACGCTTTCTTCCTTTTCAGTTTGTGACATTCAGGAAAGACGTTTATGTAAAGATATTTATTTGATTCATCATTCCTAATCAGGTCCGTCATCAGAGTAGAGCCAGACAGTTGACCTGCCCCTTCAAAAAATCACTTACTTCACGCCCACTAATTTGAAGCAATAGGGCTTTCGACCAACAATAGAAAAATTGAGAAATGAATAAAATGGTATTAAAAAAAACACCCCGTTGTGAAATCATTTCGCCTACAAAATTCTAACTTTAAAGAAGGGGAATTCTAACGCCTTTTTTGCTCTTTTATTGTTTTCTATTGTTTCATTATCGAGAAACTGGCAGACCATTAGAAACTAGCTAAGTTATGTCTTCTTCTTCTTCTTCTTCTTCTTCTTCTTCTTCTTCTTCTTCAAGTCGTGCTGACACACGGACTTCCCTGACTCTCTCTCTCTCTCTCTCTCTCTCTCTCTCTCTCTCTCTCTCTCGTCTTCCATCCCTGACATCCATCGTTACTGGCAGGTCTTCTCAGCCACATCTTTTGTTCGAACAGTGCTAATGTAAGTCATTACTGGTCGGCCAACACTGCCACGTCCATGTTTAGGAGACCATAAGAGAACGTCGCTTGTGAGATCGTCCTTGCTTTTCCAACAATGCTCAGCATATCTCGTTCGTTTTACTTGGATGGTCTCCACTCGTCCTCTTATTTCCAAGTCCCAAACGAATCCTTTGATGACTGTACCTAGCGCGCCAATTACAATTGGTTGCTGTTGACGATAAGTATTTTTCCTTTGCTTTTCTTTGCAACAACTCAGAACATCCTGCTTCGGCGATTTGTAAGCAGCACGAGTTGAAAAATAAGATTTAAGAGAGATTCGAATTCTCAGCTCTTTTCTTGTGAAGCTCGTTTTTTTCCGTAACAATTACTCGATCGGCTCGCTGATCAAATCTAAGTATTTAACTTGTCTTTAATTGGAATCATTTTGAGATGAGGCTTCTTAATCTGAGATTTAATTTTTATTTATTGCGGACTTTTTGTCCTCATCTTGGTAGTTTTTGTGCTGGTTCTTCTTTCACTACATTTCAGCCAAATTTCACCTCTATCGCACCACGTGGTGTAGTCGTTATCGTCGTAAGAAATGGACACGGCGACACGAGTTCAAATCTTGGACGAGACTGATTGCATTTCACATAGCACTAATACCCTTGGGAAGGGTATGAGTCCAATTATTCTCCCTCCAGCTATGGGTAAATAGTAGGACAGACTTGGTTCTTCGGCCTTGGTTAGGCAACTAGTCTAGGAGAGGGGAAACTCTGAATTCAAACCTGTTAAACTCCGCTTAAAAATTGACCTTGTGTCATATCCTGCCCGAGCGGAGGGGTTGGTAAATAGTATCGCACCACGTTTTTGACCAAGTAAACCTCTGGCCGGCTTGGGTAGGATTTGAAACCGCTATCTTCTGACAATGCTCACCTGGAACTGCAGAGACTCGACGCCTCTATCCGCTGCGCCACTGACCCCGAAACGTAGTGAAAGAAGAAACAACACAAAAACTACCAAGATGAGGAAAAAAAATCTGCAATAAATAAAAATTAATTCTCAGACATTGGAATAAGTTTTTTGGGGTTTTTTTTGTAGTATGGAAGGGCGATCAAGGATGGATTTTTTGGTCTTATAAATCCTTATCTGGTCTTCCAGAGTCGGGTCCGTACCGAATTTTTGTACTTGGCTTTAATTGGTGTGATAGACAACAACTATGGAAGGCAGTAATTACTGGGGATACGGTTACAAGACTCAGCATTCCTATCCGAGGTCGCGGTAAATCACCTAAAGAAGGCCAGAGGTGAAATTTGGCCGAAACGTAGTGAAAGAAGAAACAGCACAAAAACTACCAAGATGAGGACAAAAAGTCCGCAATAAATAAAAATTAATTCCTAAGTATTTAAACTTACCTTTTATTTTCCCTCTAAATAATCATCGACTGTCATTCTATTTAGTTGCGATGTAAAACAACTAAAATTAAAGAAAATAATAGTTACAAATTAACAATTCTTGAAAATATTTCATCAAACAAAAGATACCGCTCTGTCGGTAGGGCTTAGAATATACCAACCGTATCCTTTTCACTAGGATAAGACCCCACCAAAAATTGATGTCCTTGGTATGACAATAAACTGCATCTGCTGGTGAGGCTCCTGTTCTGGAGATCAAGAGATTGGGGAGTTCTTTTTCATAGCCATTACTCCTAGTTCCACTCTTACCTGGAGTAGTAGTCCTTGTTAGGTTTGGTTTGGTTTGGTTTCTTTGTTTAATGGCATATCAACTCTTTTTAGGTTATTTAATGCCAAAGCCATTCTCCTAGAAGAACAGTAGTGGTACTATTTAACCCATAGCTGGGAGGATAAGGGGGTTCATACCTTTCCCAAGGGTATTTGCCCGAAAGTGAATGTAATAGCGCGACTGGAGTACGAACTCGCGTACTACGATTCCGCAGTCCATCGCTTTAACCATTACACCACGAGGACACCCGCTAGTCCTTGTTAGCGTCAATGGGTCAAAAATCATTCCTATTCGATAGGACCGTGTACAAAAAAGCCAATCTTAAGAAACAACAACACAAATAAATGTAAACATGAACGTACAGTGAATGCAATTCCTTAACTTCTGGATATAAAATAACCCTAAGCTCGTTGACATGCTATTAAAATCAACCAAATATCTCATAAAAGTTCAGGGTTATATTTCTACGACTAGTGTACGTAAGTAGAAAAAAGAATAAAGTATAAAACGTTCCCTAGGCAAAAGGGTGTGAGTTCAAGTCTCACTGAGAGCTTGCTGTTAATTTACAATTCCTACTATTTACTAATGATTGAAGAAGACTGATTCAACAACGAGTTCTGTATTAAACTATAGCAGAGAGGGCGTTTTGAGGGGGAGGGGGGCTCGTTTGCTAAAATTATTTTACAAGGAGGCATTTACAGGCTTCAGTAGGAGTGAGGGAACAAATCTGTTTATCATAGTCAGGGAAGTAGAAATAAGAGAACAACACACTACGCTGACAAATGAGATTTGATCGAAATTAACAGTATACACACATAGCTACGTGGTGAGAGGTGGGAAACTTATGGGTCTTTGGTCGTATAGAAAAAATCTTGTGTGATGTTTTTTAATGATCGTGTACTTCTCCTTTCTCCCTTACAACAGTTAGATAAATCGATCCTATTTACCCAACCCCTCCGCTCGGGCAGGATATGACACAAGGTCAATTTTTAAGCGGAGTTTAGCAGGTTTGAATTCAGAGTTTTCCTTCTCCTAGACTAGTTGCCTCACTAAGGCTGAAGAACCTAGTCTGCCCTACTATTTACCCATAGCTGGAGGGAGAATAATTGGATTCATACCTTTCCCAAGGGTATTCGTGCTATGTGAAATGCAATCAGTCTTGTCCAGGAATTGAACTCGTATCGCCGTGTCCATATCTTGTGACGATAACCATTACACCACGGGCACCTATAGTTAGATAAATTGATACTCGCTCTGTCGACTGGGATACTGTTGAAAACTCCAACTGCATCTCTGCTGGGAAAATTCCCCAACGAGTATATTGCACTAAACTGTATCTGATGGTGAGGCAACAATCCAGGAACTTTGGGGAATGAGGAATTCCAATTCATTACCATTACTCCGAGGTCTACTCTGACCTGGAGTGGTAGTACTTGTTATTGTACTATCTTTGGGTAAAATGGAAATATCTTATCAGTTACTAAAGATTATCATTACGAGCTATCTAAAACTATACAGCTGTGTGCAAATTATTTATATTACATAGCAATACTTAATAATAGCACAGTCAGCTGGAGCTGTAGAATACACAGTCTAAATCTTTGCAGAGGAATAAGAACCCTCCATAACGAATGTCCTGATTGACGCTAAACCATCTGACCTACTCTGCCCTGGAATGGTAATACCTGTTACAGTCTCCCCAAGGGTCAGATAGAACTGTTTAATCATTTACTATACTTGAAACCATTTAACTGTGTGCAAGTAAATGATTAATATTGAATAGAATTATTTGTGTTTGATAGCAATACTTGAAACCATTTACCTGTGTGTAAACAAATGAGTTCTGGCACGTTTGAAATTGTTTGCTACAAACTATTCGTTTACAAATCGTATATATTTTATATACATGTATAAACAGAATTTGGCATTAAATATCATATACAGGATGACTTTCCGCAAAATACAACCAATCAACGAGCAGACTGACACAAGATTTTAGAAAAGTGTTACTATAACATCATTTTTCAAATAAGAAAATTGAATCTGATCCCATCCCTGTTGGTGGGGCTGAGAATACGTCGATGACATGCGCAGGACATCCTTTTAGTAGGAGGGGGTCTTACCTCTGCTGAGGGGTAAGACCTCCTACTAAAGAGATGTTTTGGGTATGGAACTAAACGGCTTATAATGGTGAGGATGTAGTTCTGGGGATTTGGGGAGTGTCGAGGATTTATTCATTCCCATAACTCCCCGGACCACTCAAAATTGAAGTGGTAGTACCTGCTCGGGCTCCATCTATAAGTCTGATAAATCAATGTAAAAATTATCAACGTTGGATTGGAATACGTGAAACCATATAACTATGTGCAAATTATCTTTATTTGATAGGAATTCTCAATACCATATAACTTTGAGCAAAGAAATCATAATAGACAATTTTTTTAAAAAGTGCAATTATTAAAAAAATAAAATAAAACATTGAAAATACTGTTAAGATTACAATCAAACATTAAGAAATTAATAAAATTTCGGCTTTAGAGAACACACATGGAGTTGATAAGCCGTTAAACCAATAAACTTAAACTTGAAATGCCCTGGCCTCGAAGTAGACGAGTTCGAACTAGAATCACGTTATTGCGGTCACTTTCGGACTAATACCCCTGAGAAAGGTATGAACCCCCTTATCCCCCCAGTTATATGATAAATAGTATCACAGCAGTTCTTTTATAAGGATGGCATTAAATAACTTATGAAGATTGATATACCATGAAACAAAGAAACGAAACCAAACTACTGAACCGCCCTGTCGGTGATGATAAGGAATATGCCAACTGCATCCTTTGCAGAGGGGTAAGACTCCCATCTCCAACAAAAGAGGGTGTCCGTGGTATGATACTAAACTGCATCTGGTGATACAGCTCAATTTTTGGGTCTCTGGAGAGTTTGAAATATTTCTTCGTTGCCATTACTTCCAGATCCACTTTGACCTGGAGTGGTAGTACTTGTTATGGTTACATCTATGTGCCAAAAAGATCTGTTTTTGTATTAGATAATATCTAAAACCATTCAATTGTGTTCAAATTATAGGAATACTTTATATCATATAACTGTGTTTAAAAACTCCTAAGAAACAGCTACAGAAAAAATGTAAATATAAATGCATAATCTACGTGATTCCCTAACCTATAGTCATAAACTAACCCTAGTCGGATAGACATACCGTTAAAATCAATCAGTCAATCATCAGACCAGGTGGTTTTCTTTGACTGACACAATATTCAGTTATGGCGTCTACAAACAATTATTATTACGTAGAAATGATAATTTGAAACCATATGATTATTAGTATTAGATAGAAATACTTGAAACTAAATAGTTATTAGTATTAGATAGAAATACTTGAAACCATATAACTGAGTGCATATTTTTTGTATTGGATGAATATACTTAATATCATAAAACTATGTACAAAAACTCTTAGGAAACAACTACACAAGACATGTTAATATAAACGCGCAATAAACCTGATTCCCTAACCAATAGGCATTAAATAACCCCTATAGAGATCATGTGTCGTTAAACAAAGAAACCTAAGCCTGAAATTGATCTATCCACAAATAATGACGTCATAACAGCGTTTCTCCGGAGACAGAATTTTATGAGAAATGAGGGAGTGGTTACTTGCATAAAGTGGAGAGGAGCGTAGAAGATATTCAAATGTTTTGGATGGACAAAAAAAAAACTTGGGAAATACTGCTGTAGAATGATGGCTTGAATAACTTGTCATAAAAAGCAACTAAAATTAAGCACCAAACATATTAGTAAAAAATTAATGATTGTTCAGAATGTATGTGTGGGTCAGTGTCTTAATTAAATTCGCCCACTCACCCTTGGGATTATCACTCATCCTTTATTTTGTCCAATATGATCCTGAAAAAGAGCTGAATGATTTGATAGTATATAAATCGGATAATCTATTGTAATCCGGAGACATTAACTGGTGTTATTTATTTGTTTGTTGAACGGCAAACACATCCAGTGATGCCTGGATTAAAATTCTTTTCAAGATCATCGTCAGTCCATTCAGATTAATCCCTTTTTAATCCTCTTTTAGCAAAGATGAAAATTTAACTGGGGACCCTGTATAGAATAAAAAATTTTGAAAGGTGATTTCATTATTCGACTTGATTATTTGATATTGTGTATTTACCCAACCCCTCCACAACAGGCAGGATTTGACACAAAGTCAATCTTTAAGCAGAACACAGCTGTTTTGAATTCGAAATTTTCCTTCTTGACTGCTTGCTTTACCAAGACTAAAGAACCCCATCAACCCAACTATTTACACATAGCTGTGGGGGAGAAAAGATAGCTTCATACTTTTCCAAATGGCAAACAGGCTCATCCAGGTTTTGGGATCGGGTAGCCGTGTCCATTTCCTTAGACGATAACCGTTACGCTAACATTTCAGCATAAAAATGAGGATAACCGTTACGTTGATGTTATAACATTAACATGTCCGTATAATTCAATGAGAGCGTTTTTGTCATATTATCTTTAATGCTATATTTTATATTGATATTATTCAGATCTTCACATAATTTAGATTTTTTTTTATATATTATTACTTTTGTACATTATTTATCTTTAAGATTTTATCTCTATTATCTAAGGTTAGATTTGCATTTATATTATCATGATTTGAATTTTTATTATTTAACGTCAGGTTTGAATTGGTATTATTTAGATCTTCATATGATTTAGATTTTTATCCAAAGTTTTTAGCTTTGGATATTAATCTTTATTTCATTTTCCAAGGTTAGATTTGCATTCATATTTTTTAACGTTATATTTTGATTTATGTCATTTAAAATTTTGCCCTTATACTAGTCAACGTTAGATTTGCATCTATATTATTTAAGTTTAAATTAGCATTTACACTACTTAGATATGGATTTCCACTTCAATTGTTTAGCAATATATTTATCTTTGTGCTTGTCAGATTTTTTTAAAAATCTAAAGTTATATTTTTTAATCTGTGTAACGCAAAATTTATTCTTGTATTTTTCTTTTTTTTGCTTTTTGTCTCTGCTTGTCAAAAAGAGTCAAATGTCTATTCTTGCTGTGAGTGAGTTCACGCAGAGAAATCTTATCTTGTGATTCTTGAAGAACAATTTCATACCTTTAATTCAAGAGATGCAAATTTTCAAGACTGCCACGTGGCCAATGGAGAGAGAGAGAGAGAGAGAGAGAGAGAGAGAGAGAGAGAAAGAAAGAAAGAGAGAGACTATTTTAGGCTTTCCGGGAGACCACGGTTCAATCCCAGGTCGCGTCATACCAAAGACTTTAAAGATGGTACTTGATACCTCCTTGCTCAGCAATATAAGGTACGTATCAAGAGTAAAGCGGAGCAAATCAGAGAAAGGAGTAACGCACTCCCCTACACCTCGGTGTAGTAGCTATTGAAAAGGGAGCCTTCTAGTCGCCCTCGACTACGATCGTCAACTTTACTTACTTACTTTGACTTTTTTTTCAAAGTCCAACTACATCTACCATTAAATTTCTTGGAAAATGAATAGTTTTTGAGCTTTTACAAACGAATATTTCTCAAATGCTCTGTTGGAACGACTTACTGAAGGTTAAAATGAAGACGTTGTCCCCAGAAAAAATCAAGGGTTTGAAGTAAGTTTTTATTGTTTATATATATATATATATATATATATATATATATATATATATATATATATGCGCCAGTGCAATCCTGAAGAGCCGTTTGGTGAAACCTAGGTAGATTCGCTCTTGGCCATGTAGGAATTATTTTCATAATATTAGCTCTATCTCAGGTATTGAGCACTTTATTACGCTTTAGCTTAGGTAATTCTGTCGATGTTTTTATTTCTTTTGACGTGCTACTTGATTATTTTCAAGTAGCAACGTGTATTTTTCATCGTTTCTTTTTTTCCTGTATTTTTTCCAAGATATCAGTTCGTAGAATTTGCAAATTGCACAATCTGTTGTTTTTTTTCACACTAACCGAATTATAGATTAGATATAAAGATTGACATATATATATATATATATATATATATATATATATATATATATATATATATATATGAGAGTGAGTCAAAAAGTTATGCCTTTTTATAGCAATGCTTCAACTACGAATAAGAGCATGTATCCCCGCCTCGTAAAATTCTGTTGACTGTTTTTTAGCCACTTCATCACAACACTATGTCGCTGACATAATATTTGCCTCTTAGACTCTCTTTCATGGGGCCGAAGAGATGATAGCCTGAAGGCGTTAAATCTGGTGAGTATGGAGGCTGCAGTAAAGTTGTCCACCCCAATGAGGCGATTGTCTCTCTTGTCTTGAGATTTGTGTGTGGTTGAGTATTTTCATGCAAAAGTAGGACTTTATCGATTGCCAAGTTGGGTCTCCCATGCTCTCATTGTTATCTAGAGAAACGGTGACTATGTTGAGAAGTAGGGATGTGATCCACTGAGGACCAGCTTCATTTTTATGCATAGTTCATATTCCTGTACTAAAGAAAAAGACATTACTCACCCTCGTATATACATATATATATATATATATATATATATATGTTTTTGTAGGTGTGCGGGGGTGTTTCGGTTTCTTCAGCTAATGACATGTCTAACTTCATGGATAATTTAATGCCAAAGTCATCCTTGTAGAAGAAAGAGGGTGTTATTGTAAAATCCATACCTACGGGAATTATATATATATATATATATATATATATATCATCATCATCATATCGTGCTGGCAGCACGGATATCCCTGACCCTCTCTCGCCACTCCTCCCTATCGTTCATCGCCCTAGGCAGGTCTTCAGGACAACATCCTGTATCCTCACACAGCTGCTGAATGTACGTTCGTGCTGGTCGTCCTGCTTTTGCGCGGCTGTGTGTGGGGATCCATAAGAGTACATCTCTTATGAGTTCATCTCTGCTTCTCCAGCAATGTCCAGCATGTCTGGTTCGCCTAACTTGAATAGATTTCGTGATAGGGGGCAGGTGGCCGTACAGTTGGTGTCTCGTGGGGTGCCGCTGCCAGGACTTGTTGAGGATTGCACGCAGCATTCTTGTGTAATTGCCATCTAGTTTCTTCTCGAGCCGTTTTGTTAGCGTCCATGTAGTGCATCCATATAGCAGTATCGATGTGACCGCTGCCTGGAAGAAACTGCGTTTCATTTTATCGGTTAGGTCTGATTTCCATATAGTCGATAGCCTATTGATAGCTGTCCATGCTTTCGTTAACCTCGTTTCGATGTCCTTTTCGGTTGATCCCTCTTAAACTATATATATATAGTTTGCTATATTTGTAAATAAATAGTTCTAAATATCGATGACAGAGCATATATACGTGTGTGTGTGTGTGTGTGTGTGTGTTAGAACAGCGTACATACCGAGTCAATGGCGCTTAGTAACTGTCAGTTTCTTGCCTATGCGATCGATTTTACAAGAAATTGATTGAGACCAAGCACCATTGACTCTGTGTCTACACTATCCTAACTTTGTATGTATAGAGAGAGAAAGAGAGAAAGAGAGAGACGGAGACGGAGAAAGGGAGAGCGAGCGGAATACAAATAATTGATTTAGATATTTCTGATATAAATCTTATATATTTCAGATATATCTATGATAGAAAATATTTAAGCTATACAATATATTTTATCAAGATATCTAGTTAATTATATGATATCACTAAACATATGTTTTTTGTTATATTTGCATTCGATAAAAACTCTCGAATTTATATTGGTATTCCTTATTTGAAAATCTTCACCAAAACACACGCTTGGATTACTTTTGAAACTGACTTTTTAATTGTTGATTTTCCGGTAATCGGAAAAGAACCATGGAAAATAATTCGAAATAGACTTGAGAGAATAGTTCTATGGGCTGAGCCCAAAAAGCCCTACCCTTGCGAAGTCACCACTCACACACACACACAAACACACACACACACACATATATATATATATAAGTGGATGCGTTTTATGTCTTTTATTAATTTAGGCGTGGATTTGGTTTGGTTTCTTTGTTTAATGGCATATCAATTTTTGTGGGTTATTGAATGCAAAAGCAATTCTTGTATAAGGATAGTAAAAGTAAGTGAGGTTGGCGACCGTAGTCGAGGATGACCTGAAGGCTCCTTTTTAGTTAGCTACTACATCGATGTGTAAGAGGGGACGTAAGTCCTTTCCCTGGATTGCTTCACTTTACCCTTGATCCCTACCTTATAATTCTGTTGAGCAAAGGGACATCAAGTACCATTTTTTAGTCTTTGGTATGATTCGACTTGGGATTGAACCCCGGTCTCCTGGGCTATTGGCAAACACTATTCCCACAAGGTCAGTGGACCAATAGTAGAGGTACTATTTTACCTATATCTGGTGGTGGGTAAGGGAAGTCATACCTTACCCAAGGGTATTTGTCCGAAAGTGAACCAAATAATGCAACTGAAGCTCGCTTACAATGATATCGCAGTCCAGCACTTCAGCCACAACACAACGGAGACTCCCTACTTCCCATTCCTCTGGGTGTGGATTTGTGGGCTTGTTAATTTCAAAGATTTCTCCACAGGTCACATACTCTATCAGATTGAGAACAGTGAAAAAAGCAATTTAACCTGAATGTTTCAAACTACGGAGGCCTAATTTCTTTTCTTTTTTTTTTTTTTTGAAGAATATCTAACATAACGTTGTTTCTTTTTAAGCAGATTACTGATACTTAAATCTACCAGAATTATGTTAGACGAGAAATTATATTCAGTGTTACGCGTTGCGTTTCAGCGTTTAAAGAATTTCAAATTTATAGCATACGTCAAATCAATGATGATTGTATAAGAAGATGCAGAGCGGCGAATTTGAGTGTGCATGTGCATTTGTGTGTGCATGTGTGTGTGCGAGTTTATCCGTGTATATGTTTTCACCCATATTCACACATGTACGTTAAAACAACTTCTGCATCTTATCGTTCTTATATGTAAGCATATATTAGCCGTGCGCGTTTAAAAGATTACAACTAAGCTGTATACTGACGAAAAAAAAGAAAGAAAGAGAGAGAATGCGAGAGAGCGAGAGGGGGGTGTAGCGTATCTGTGTGTGTGTGTGTGTGTGTGTGTGTGTGTGTGTGTGTGTGTGTGTGTGTAAAAAAATTTAAACGATACACTCGTATCAATGTACAATAATGTGCGACCATGAACGAAGGGTGTTAGAAAATTTGCCGAAACTGAAGCTGTATTTTCCAACCTGGCAAGACATTAAAGAACAAATGATTGTGAAGCTCCAGTTCTGGATATCTGGATACTCCATCATAAACATTACTCCCAGTTCCACTTTAATCTGTTAGGGTATGGAGCATAAGAAGATGGTTTAGGGGATTGTATTGTTGTTAGGAAATTCTGAGGCTTGTAACTGACTACTTTTTCTTCTTATCCAAATTCAATTGTTTTCTGATTTTTGTTGTGGTTGAAGCTGTAAAAAAATGAATGACGAAAAGGAAAATGGGACAGTAATACATTTCAACTTAATCTTTATTCCACAGGTCAACAACTATTACGTGGAGGGGGAATGATCTTCCCGGGCCACGAAAAAGCTATCTACTCCGTTGAGCCGTGTAAAGAGGTCACATGAAGACTTTCTTTTTGGTGCCAGGAAGCCAACCTTTTCAGGCATGTGCGAATTGCAGTACCTGTCAGAGGCTAAGTGGGAAATTGTTACTTTTGTATTTATGATGTACTCTTGTGGACCCCCACACATGGCCGTGCAGAATCAGGATGACCAGCACGAACATACATTCAACAACTATGTGAGGATACGGGATGTTGTCCAGAAGACCTGCCTGAGGCGATGAACGATAGGGAAAAGTGGCGAGAGAGGGTCAGGGATATCCGCGCTACCAAAACGACATGATGATGATGAGGATTCTATTTTGAATTTATTTTATTTTAAATTTTTATCTTTTTTTTTTCTTGTTAATTTCTTATTCAATCCACACAAGGGTCCCCATCTATGGACGAAATAGATCTGTTTGGATATTATTCGTATTTTATATTCAAAAATTTTTCCGTGTGATAGTGGCTAACGATATTTTAGTAAGAAAGTTAGAATTCCAATTGTTGCGTAGTCAGATACACGAGTATGGCCATGTGCGAAATGGGTGAAATGGACATCGAATGTTGATTACGATAGAACATATGAATCTCGAAATTCGAAAACACGTAACGATTTCTTGTTCAGATGCGAAACCTTTTTATTAACTTTGAGTTAAAGGTCTCGACGTAAGGAGGAGAGACACAATCTTCTATGCTGTCTTATTCATTTGGCCCCTAACTCGAGCGGCCCCCATAGGGCGCACATTCACCTCGCGCCTGCGAGCTCCAAAAAATCGATCCTTCTTGTTTGGCGTCTAGTACCCGACTCTCTTTTCAAATTCTCACACAAACCTCCGCGCGCTTCCGGTGCGTGACGTCACCCACACCCTGTCACTGCGTTTCGTCTCGGACTATTATGACATCTGAGTGACACCTCCATCCGCCCGCACACGCCCGCGTCAACACTTGCCTCAATGTTGCACCTAACCAAGCCATGTGCTGAGTCGAAAGATTCTCAGCCTAACTAAACTCAAAGGCATGAACCGAAATCCCTCGGCTATTCCATAACACAATCACGATAATACATTCACTTTCGGAATAATACCCCAACGAAAAGTTTTAACTCCCTTATCTCGCCAGCTATGAGTTGAACAGTACCACTTATGACTTCTACAAGAATGGCTTTGATATTGAATAACACACGAAGGTTGATATTCCATGAAAGAAAGAAAGAAAGAAAGAAAAAAACAAAGAATCTTATAGGACTACATGAGACCATATAACTTTTAATTATTTGTATTAAGAATAGTAACTTGAAGTTATAATTGTTTATTAAGAATTATTATTGTTAGTAACTTAAAACCTGGTCCACCTTCTACACCTATGCAGAGGGGTAAGATCCCCCCATAACAAGTGTCCTGGATATGATACTAAACAATGTCATGGTGGGATTCCAGTGATGCTGGGGCTTTGGAAAATGTGGAGCATCACTTCATTGCCATCGCTCCCAGGTCCATTCTGACCCGAAGTTGTAGCACCTGATAGGGCCCTATGGGTTTAATTAGATCTAACCTGCATACTTATGCTAAACTAAATTGGTTGAAATGGAACTGTTTGGGCATTTAACTCTGTGTAAACAAAAACTATACTTATACAAAACTAAATTGTTTGAATTAGAACTATTTGACTAAACTGAATAGCTTAGAATAGAAATGTTTTTGACAATCAAACTGTGTACTTATGCTAAACTGAATTGTTTGAAATAGAATTGTTTATATGAATAAAAATGGATTTGACTTAAATAACCTACAAATGTTGATATGCCATAAACCCAAAGAAACAAGCATAAAATGTATTGTTTAAAATAGAATTGTTTTAACATTAAAACTGTACTTACGCTAAACTGAATTGTTTGAAATAGAACTATTTTGGCATTTAACTGTGTGTAAACAAAAGTTATACTTATACTCAACAAAATTGTTTTTATAAGAACTGTTTAACTAAACTGAATAGCTTGAAATAGAAATGTTTTTGACAATTAAAATGTGTACTTAAGCTAAACTGAATTATTTGAAATAGAACTGTTTATTTGTATAAAATGTATTTGGCATTGGGTTGACATGCCATAAAATCCAACCAAACAACTTAAAACTATATAACTGTGTACAAATAATTGACTCGTATTAAATAGAAAAAATTACTTGAATGTAGTTATTAGTAAATTAGTTATTAGATAGAAATACTTGAAACCATGCAACTGAGTGCAAAATATTTTTTATTAAATAGAAATACTTGATATCATTCCAAAGTGTGCAAAAGTTCTCTTAAGAAACAACGACACAATGCAAATATAAATATATGATGAACGCAAAATAAAATAGCCATCATATAACCGTAGACGGGCTGATATGCTGTTAAAATGAACCAATTAATCAATCAATCAATCAATCTGGAAGCTGTATTTACTAAAACAGAAATGATCAATAAATAAAATGTTAATTTACTTTGAAATAGCTCTCTTGCCATTCAGCACATTTATATCAGCGATTATGTAAATTTTTGTGTAATTATATTATATTATATCATATTATATTATTTGACCTCTTAGAATAACCATGGCTAATTATTACATAATACAATATAATATCAACTCTAAGTCGTTTCAACATAGAGCTGTCGGCTGGGGTTGTAGAATACGTCGACTGCACCTCGGTAGAGAGCTAAGACCCTACCACCACCTCCAACGAATGTCCTATTTATGACACTCAACAACATCCGTTCGTGAAGCTCCAGTCTGGGATCTTTGAGGAATGTAAAGTGCTTCTTCGTCACCATTACTCCCAGGTCCACTCTGACTCGAAGTGGTAGTACCTTTTAGAGTCTCATCTATGGGTCAAATAGAACTATATAATCATTTACTAGACTTGACCCATTTTACTGTGCACAAAAAAAATGAACTCTGGCACATTAAAAAATAATGCAACCTACAAACTATTTGCTTAAAAATCATATATATATATGTGTGTGTGTGTGTGAGTGTGTGTGTGTGTGTGTGATGCATTCAATAAGTTTCCAGACTATTTTGTAGAAGCATTTAAATTGTAGACTCTATGTTATTGCTATACATCTTATGAGATGACAGATCAATTTTTATCATTTTAGGTTCAAATGAACAGCTACGGCAGGAATTGGAATACAGCCTACTAAAGCCTGATTGACACAGCTGGTGAATTTCAAAAATGCAATCAGGACGTGAGGACACTTTACAAGAACGATATGCAATAAAATTGTGTTTTAAACCTAGAAAAAATGCAACAGAATTGTATGGAATGCTTCAGACTGCTTTTCGACCATCTTGCATGAATCAAACATCAGTTTTTGAGAGGCATAAGAGATTCAAGGAAGGCACGGAGTCTGTGAAGGATGATGAGAGCTGTGGGAGGAGTAAGGAAGTCAATACACCAGAGTTGATTGGCCAAAGGGTTAGGGTTAGGCTTAGTGTTTCTTTGTTGAGGTTTTAAGGGAGTTCAGGAAGAGATTCCGTAGGAAGAGGCCAGCACTCTTCAAATCGGGTCTGTGGTATTTCCTCCAGGACAATGCACCAGTCCACAACTCCATACTTGTCACAGACTATTTGACCGAGATGGGCATCAAGACAGTTCCTCGGGCTCCCTATAGTCCAGACCCTGCTCCCTGTGACTTTAGGTTATCCCCTAAGCTCAGAAGCTGTCGTTATGAGATAATTGAGGAGATGAAAGAGGCTATGACGAAGGTCATTGACACGCTCACCCAAGAGGACTTCGATGGGGCCTCTCAGAAGTTGTTGGAACTGTACAACAGGTGCATTGCAGCCGGAGGAGATTACTTCGAAGGGGACTAGAGTGTGTACTATCAATAAAAGTGCCCATATGGAAAAATGTCTGGAAACTTATTTAATGATCCTCGTATATAAACAAATAAATAAATAAATAACCTACACGTGTTGATATGCCTTAAAGCAAAAGCAAACCAAGCCAAACCAGATCATTTTGAGCACTGTAAAATACACACACACACACACACACACATATATATATATATATATATATATATATATATATATATATATATAGTATTATTCGGTCCAGTTAAACAGAGTTGGGAGTAATTCCTTCAGGACAAGAAAATCATTCAGGAGCTGAACATTTAAATTTTCCTGGTAAAAAATGGAAATTCAATAAAACGAGGAGGTAACTCTTTAAATCTCTTCCTCCCTTCCTCCCCCCACCTCACGTGTCTATTCTGTTTTATTTATCCATTGGATCTGAAGAAGTCCTGTTATATTCTTCTTCGTATTTTTGGTTCACACCAGAAACGAAAAATAGGATGGAAATAAATTTATAATCCTAAAATAACTTCTTTAAAGAAAGATATATATATATATATATATATATATATATATATATATATATATATATATATATATATATTGGTTAAGGCACCTCCAAAACTTCCCTTTTAATATGGCAGTAATCTGTGCTATCGTATTTCTAAAGTCCTAAAATTTTATGCTTGAAAAGAATTTCAAATTTAAAAAAAAAAGATATTTATTAAGCTTAGTTTGGTTGAAGTCTGGAACAAACTCAGTATGGATCAAATTTACAACTCAAGTTTATAATCGTTCAGCTAAATCATCTTACGGGCTTTTGTATCAAAGAGTTCAAGAAATTGATCAAACCATAAAATAATGAATATTCAGATAGTCCTTAGAAGGGAGTCTCCGAGACATAATGGCTAATGTACTGGACCGTGAACATCGTAGTAAGCAAATTCGAACTCCAGTCACTCTATAACTAATAAGCCCGAAAACGTAACAGTGACTGAAATAAAAAAAAAAAAAACATTTATGAAAAACACTAATGTAAGAAAAAACCAAGGTATGAAAAACCCGAATGTTTCGTCTGACATTAACTGCCATCCCCTCATCACGTAGGACTTGTATCTAATGTACCTGTGAACCACAGGTCTGATAGTGGACTCAGTGACCTTCAGCTACTCCGTGATAATTCCCATTGACACGTTGTAGTTGTGATTGATAATGCTCTGTACCTTCTGAATGAAACTGGCCATCCATATGAAGCCTGACAGCCGGGAAAGTTTATTTGTCTTGACCACAGATGACACGTCGCCGATTGAGGCCTTCTTGTAGTTCCTGACCTAAGACACAAAAAAACCTGGCGACTTTCAAAAACCTAACTCTATACAAGTCGGCGTGGTAGGCGGCTATTGCCACGCGTGTTTTCACTTTCTGTGTCAGATTGAAAACAACTGCTTTTACACTCTCGATGCGCCTGAAAGAGAAATAAAAAAGCTAAAATTTGGTGCAGGCTAGAGAACTCAGTCTGTTAGGTATAAAAGGTTTGGGTGTGTTGAGAAAGTTTATGGAGTTGATCAGTTACTTTTTCTTCTTATCCTCATTCACTTATTATCTTCTTTTGTTGGTTGTTATGGCTGAAAAGGAATGAATAACGGAAAAGAGACAGGAATACTTTCAAATTCGACTTTTATTCCCAGGTTTACAACTATTTCGCTGAGAGGAATATGTTTTCTGAACCACTAAATATCCGTCCAACCGGCCGAGATATCTCTAGGTATCTTGGAAGGATATCTTTTTTACGCCAGGAAGCCTATATTTTCAGGCATGCATAAATTGCTTTCCCAGTCAGAGGCCTCTTAGTAGATTTCATTTTTTGTATTTGTCTATTTTATTTTGGGTTTATTTTATCTTATTTTATTTTAGTGTTCGCCCATGGTTCGGGAGACCTGGGTTCAATCCCAGTCCGAGTTATAACAAAGACTCATAAAGTGGTACTTGATGCCGCCTTGCTTAGCACTGCACTATAAGGTGAGTATCAAGGGTAAAGTGGGGAATGGACTAGCACCTACCTCTACACCTCGGTGTAGTAGCTATTGAAAAGGAAGCCTTCGGGTCACCCTCAACTAAGGTCACCAATTTTACTTTACTTATGTAATTGGGGCTTTTGTTTATTATTCAATAGCTACATGTTCTAGTAAACATGACAATATCTTGGTATCTTTGATTCTGAAGAAAAATAGATTTTTATTTTTTTTTAAAATGGCGTTTCTGTACGTATTTATGAGTGATACTGTAATTTTAGTTTTTTATTTTTATTTCTTTTATACAGTGCTCAAAAGGATACGCAGCTGCTACTATATTGCATAAGATAATATAATATTCAGCGGTCTGGCTCATAACATTTTTATTATACGCCGTTTGCGATTTTCAAATTAGCCACAGTTATTCTGTTCTCATTCTAAGAGGGAATAACTTTATTTGAAAATCCCAAACAGCTTGAAACAGACTGTTTGAAGTCAACACGGTAAAGGTAATATATATATATATATATATATATATATATATATATATATGTGTGTGTGTGTTTACATACATTTATTTATGTCAGTGCATATCTACATACATATATGGAGACCGATATATATATATATATATATATATATATATATATACCGATATGTTTACATGCATTTATTTATATCAGTGCATATCTACATAAATATATACAGAGCGATATACATATATATATATATAAATATATATATATATATGTATATATATATATATATATATATATATATATATATGGAGGGTGAGTGGGTTTGGGTGTGTGTACTCGAACTCCGATAGCGCTTTGGCATTAAATAACCCATGAGGGTTGATATGTCATTAAACAAACGAAACCAAATCAAACTATTAGATATATAAATATATATATATATAAAGATACCTAGATATTGATATAGTTATATATGTACATATAAATAGTCGGTCTAGTTTGGTTTCTTTGTTTAATAACATATCAACCTTCGTGGGTTATCTCATACCAAAACCATATATATATATATATATATATATATATATATATTGCTATTCTCCCTCCAAACCTCGGTAAATAGTGGAGCAGAGTGAGGTTTTTAACTTTGGTAAGACAACCGATCTAGGAGAAAACTCTAAATTCAAACCGGTTATACTCCATTTTACGATTGACCTTGTGTTGCATCCTACTTGGGCGGAAGGGTTGGTTACATATATAATATATATATATATATATATATATATATATATATATATATATATATATATATATATTCCCTAAGCCGGCTCAAGAAGATTGATATTATACCTGATAATTACAATCAGGAAAATTTATCGAATATACAGATTCTCTCGTGTTTCGTTCAGTTTTACTGATTGTGAAGCAATATGTTCCTAACTACCAAAATGCCATCACCTTCTGCCACTATCTATGATTTCCAAACTAAATGTTTAAAGACAAACTTTTTGAACGGCAAATATATTTATGACTGGTAATAAATACAACCAGTCATAAATATATTTGCCGTTATTTCTTTGTGTGCGTAAACGTCATCGTAGTCTCAGGTAACTAGCACACAATTACCTTTTAAAATAGGATTCGGTTCTTCAGTTATATGAGGAACAGTAGAGAAGTTTCTTTTGTTTTTTCCTTAAGCAGTAGACATATTCACGACCCGAGAGAATCTCATTTGTTTGATTTGTTTATTTACTGGGGGTTTTTTGTGATTGTTTTTTTTTTTTGGGGCGGTTGTAAATAGTTTTTTACGCTATTAATATCAAGAGTCATAAAATATTATTGATTTTTACAGTTGCACGACCGAGTGTGCATTTTGAATGCATAATATGCACATTTACCTATATTGCATTTGATCATAAGCAAAAACAAGTCTGTCCGGAAAGAATCCAGCTCTTTAATATTTATTGCAAAAAAAAAGATAGCCTTTTTTGGACAATAGTGCCTTAGTCCACTTCAAAGTGCTCCCTTTTTAGACTTATCACACTGATCTAGATTTCTCACACTGATTTAGTTTTTAGCTTTAGGAAGAACCAAGAATAGCAGAGAGTGAAAACTGGATTGTATGTGTATAGAGAGGCCGAGAGGCAAGGGAGATTCGATGTTAATGTATATATATTCGCTCGAATGCGTTGGTGATACAGTACACAACTTCTTTTATCGGTTGTCAAATTAAATCAGGGCAGGGGGATTTATCCTTGAGATATTTGAAGTGGTTGGATACACTCTAGACAGACTTATATTTCATTCATAAGTTAAGCGGTGGAGTCTGCGTGGCGTAGTGGCTAACATGTTGGATTGCGACATCGGAGGAAACGAGTTCGAACTCCAGTCACGCTATCACCTTCACTTTCGGATTAATACCCTTCAGAAAGGTATAAAACACCCTTATCCTTATCAGCTATGGGTAGGAAATGGACACGGCGACACGAGTTCAAATCCTAGACGAGACTGATTGCATTTCACATAGCACTAATACCCTTGGGAAAAGTATGAATCTAATTATTCTCCCTCTAGCTATGGGTAATTAGTAGGACAGACTGGGTTCTTCAGCATTGGCGAGGCAACTAGTCTAGGAGAAGGAAAACTCTGAATTCAAGCCTGTTAAACTCCGCTTAAAAATTGACCTTGTGTCATATCCTGCCTGAGTGGAGAGGTTGGTAAATATGATTATCAGCTATGGGTTAAATAGTACAATTACAGTTCTTCTCCAAGGATTACTGTGGTATTAAATAACCTACGAAGGTTGATATGCCATTAAACAAAAAAAGGAAAAACAATGATAATTTAAACCTATAATGTCTCTATCGTATGTTGGGGCGGTGATAGTTGGATTATCTTAACTTAGAATGGTATAAGTCTACTTTATGGGAATACAGTGGGATTGATCTTATAACAGAAAAGAATGGTTTAATCGACTAATTTACTTATCATTGATCCACGGCAATGTATTTATTTGTCAAGATTTTGCTGAAGAACATAAGCAGTATGATCCTTAAGAAAACCTTTTATCGGATGACAATCCCGAATGTTAGACATAATTTCAAAGCTAAACCATCATTCCTACAATATGTCACACTCTATCCATACTTTATTGATTGGATTTTTTAGTGTTGGAATATGACTGTCACAAACAAATCCATTCAGTTTCATGAAGAAGGAGGTTTTTATCCGACCTCCCACCAGGTCATATTTGACATTTTATTTTGGGGCCGCACACGAATCAACATTTATGCGTGGCTGTCAAAAATTTCTCAGGTGACAAGCAATGGTTTCAATCCTTCAAAGCAGTAAGCAACTTCAAACTCTCGTCGCGCAATTACGTTCTCTTTTGAACTAATAGTCTTGGGAAAGACATGAACCCTCTTATCCCATCAGCTATAGGCTAAATAATACCACTACTGTTCTTCTACAAGCATGGCTTTGGCATTGAAGAACCCACAAAGGTTGATATGCCATAAAACAAAGAAGTCAGTTACCCAGTCGGCTGGGGCTGTAGAATACACCGGAATGTGGAGTACCCCTTCATTGCCATCGCTTCCAGGTCCGCTCTGACCTGGAGTTGTAGCACCTGATAGGGTCCTATCTATGGGTCAAATAGAACTAAACTGTGTACTTATGCTAAAGAACTGTTTTGACATTTAGCTGTTTTGTAAACAAAAACTATATTTATACTAATCTGAATGTTTGAAATATAATTCGGCATTAAACGACCCGAAAAGGGTAGATACACCGTAAAACCAACCAACTAAAGAAGTCAAATCGTATGTACAAGAAGGTACTGATGAGCTGACAATTGACAAGAAAGAAAGTAACGTTGAATACTGAATATTTCTTGTGGAAAATAGATGGTTCTTTTTTTATCAATAAGCCACCAACATATTGATGTACCTGCGTATGAACACATGTATGTGTCTACCGGATCTAATCCTTTATAAATCATTCTGTGATGCATTAGTCAAAATTCGTCCAACTCGTACCTTCTGTTATTGCATCTGTATAGATATATCTCTGATCATTTTTTTATATTGATTTGTTTATATGTGATTCAATCACATATAATCTATTTACATCTGTATTGTCGGTGGGACTTAGAATATTCTACACCATTCTTTGCAGAGAGTAAAAACAAACAAACAAACAAACAAAAGAAGTGTCCCGGGAATTATACGAAACTTGGTGTTCATATTTATATGAATTTAAAGTCAAATGATCACATCTGCTTTGGAATTTTTTTTAGTTGTTTCGCTGAATTTTGTAAAATGATATCAGCATAGTTGAACTGAGAAAGAACGTAAGTTTAAGCTGAAATTCAATTTGGATGACTCATTTAAGAAATTCTTGAACCTAAATACATGTTTTAACTTGCTATATGCCTTAGCAATTGACAGGAGCATATGTCTTGACCAATTAGATTTCTCGTCAAACGTATTTCCAAAATTTGTAGTTTCATACACTATCACTTAATAACATTACTCTCAATTACGATTAAATTCAACCGAATGTTTTTCAATTTCTTAAGATTCTAGTGAGCCCTCATAACAATAAATGTTCCTTTTTGCGCTTAACATAAAGCAATTATTTTTTTTAATAATTTACAATTCGGTTGATTGTGTTAGTGTCTCATGGAATATCAAAGTAAGTCATCATAGTTGCTATTGCGTGATTCTCCATTGTATAGCACAGATTGACAAACGTACCTTGCATGGTGTTTTTTTGTAAACAATCAAGATACTATATAATTTGTAGTCTTGTTAATACAGTAGATAAGATAATTTTTTTTCCTTTCAAAAGTATAGAAGAAAAGAGAAGATGTTCATTACTATGACGAGAAAAATATGCTTATTAGAATAAAGAAACTGATGACAATATATACAGACACAGCTAGTAGTTTTAATTTCGCTTAAAATAAAGATTATTTGTTGAAAATGTATTCAAATAAACAAATTTTAGTTACAGAATGTAATATATGCAACATTCACTGAAGAAATAGAGATCTGTTAGTGAAAAAACGAATTAAAACACGCCGTTTAACCAACATTTACCATAGCGATGATGATGACGTCGGCGATGGCTATAATCTGCTATCCCCCACTCTCTCTCTCTCTCCCACTCTCTCGGTCCCTCTCCCTCTTCCCAAGACAGTTGTCAGCAGTCACATTGTGGTAATTTTTTTTTAGCACGGTATTCTGGCTTGCTTTTTCTATTGGCTACAGCCAAAAGCGAGATTTCGCTAACATTACTGTTATTATGAGGGTCTAGTGCCTGGCACGGATTACGCGTGTTCAACATTATAGCCGATTTTATGGGATGTTCAATGGATCTGACGGTGGCCGAACAAAGACCATCCGTTCAAAACAGCATCGTTGTATTATTCCCAGATATATTTATGAACTTTTGGCTACTTAATTATCGAAACTTGAATAGATACGAAATTTAATTGAGATCAGACTAAGTATGTTTGCTTGAAATTAATGGATGATTTTTAATCCATTTTAAATAACATTGACCGAGTTATTGGTCGTGCCGGGCACGAGTAGCACTAGTCCCATCTCCGCCCCTGATATATTTATATATATTAACACACATTGATTACGTATAGCTATTTGTCGATTACACATAGTTAAATGATTTCAAGTATAGTAAATGGTTAGGTTTAGTTTGGTATGGTCATGTTTAATGGTATATCAATCCTTGCGAGTTATTTAATACCAAATCTTGAACTTATATAAATATGTGAATTGTGACCGAATATTTTGTAACATTTTTAAACGATCCAGACCTCATTTGTTTGCACAGATTTAAGTGGTTTAAAGTGGTCCTTAGAGTAATGGCAATGTTTCCAAAGCTCCACGTTTGGATCTTCATCATTTGATAGTTTAGTGTCATATGAAGACACTCGTTGGAAGAATCTTACTCCTCTAAAGAGGTACTGTCAGTGTATTCTATGAGTGGGTGGATTGCAATTCGATCACGATTGGTATTTAAGATTAAAACTAAATTGTTAAAATGCTTTGATAATATAGACTATAGTAATAAAGCAATAATTGTAAAAGGCCTCATTTGAAAATCAGCAGTAATAAGATCGAGTAAAAATACTACTTCTACTACAACTACAACAACTACTACTACTACTACTACTACTACTACTAAGAAGAAGAAGAAGGTGATAATGATACTAGGTGTACTGAGGATCTAAGGAAGAATTGAGATCGTATAGACCACATTACCGTTTATATCGGCCAGAATACTTAAAAGAGTCCTTGTGGGCTGAGGAGCAATTGGTAACAATTTGTTGGTCACCCAGACTTTAGCAAAGATCACCATTTACGGCTGGTATGAAAAACTGGTAAAAGAAATCATAATAATAGATAAAATGTTTAATCTAAAAAGTAACAGTAGTGAAAAAATTGCACGCGAGATGACTTGGACATGGCTGAGAAGGGAAATCACAAGAAAGAAACTAAATATCTTTTAAGAGCAAAACAATATTATGCCATAAGTGTTAATCACATCAAGGCGAAAATTGATAATAGAATAGTAAGTGTGGATTATGGCAACAAATATGAGACAGTTAATCTCATGATAAACGAATGCAGCAAATGCAAAAGGAATACAAGACTAGGCACGACTGGGAGGGAAAGGTGATCTATTGGCAATTATGCAAGAGATTATTATTTGACTATGACTGAATGTACACACATAAACAAAAATAAGTCCGGGAAAATTAGACGGATTAAATTCTCAGTGACTTTGATTGGATTGGTTTGGTTTGTTGGGTTTTATGGCATATCAACCTTTGTAGGTTATTTAACGCCAAATCCATTTTTATGTAAAACTGTTCTATTTAAAACAATTCAGCCCGGCACAAGTAAGGGTCTAATTGTCAAAAACACTTCTATTTCAAGCTATTCAGTTTACTCAAACAATTCAGTTTAGCATAAGAATACTGTTAGTTCTATTTAACCCATAGATAGGGCCCTCTCAGGTGCTAGTACTCCGGGCCAGAGTGGACCTGGGAGCAATGGCAATGAAGGGGTACTCCGCATTCCCCAAAGCTCCATCATTGCTGGAACCTCACCATCAGATTGTTTAGTATCATATCCAGGACACTCGTCGGGGGGTGGGGTCTTACCCCTCTGCAGAGAAGCAGTCGGTGTATTCTACAGCCCCAGCCGACTGGGCAATCAGTGACTTTGAGACACAGATGAATCTCCTAATTCCGATTAGAAGACCAAATATGGAGTTGTTGAACAAGAAGGAAAAAATTGTCATCACGAAACAACCAATCCCAGTCAGAAGATCAGCTATGGTGTTGATGAACCAGAAGGAAGAACTCGTCATCACGAAGACCAGACATAGTGTTGATTAATAAGAAAAAGATATTGTACTCGAGTGGATTTTGCTATTGCTGTGGACTTCAGTGTGAAAATAAAAGAAAGTAAAAAGATGAATAAATACTTGGATCTTTCCATAAAAGAGCTGTGCAATAAGGAAAGTGTCGGTAATACCAGTTGTAGTTGGTGCACCTGGAACAGTCTCCAACGGCTTGAAAAAAAGACTGGAATAATTGGAAATCAGAGATAGAATCGCGACGATACCGACCACAGCACTGTTGAAATCAACTAAAATATTCAGAATAGTTCTGGAGACATGAGGAAATTTGTTGTCACTCAGACCCGAGTATAAGACCGGCAATTAAAACTAGTGTGAAAAACTCGCAAGGATTGAACGGATCCCAAAGGTTTAGCAAAAATCCTGGAGGAAATGAAAATCAGAGGAAAAATAGAGACCATCTAGAATACAGCCTGTCAAGATCAGTTAGAATACTGAGAAGAGTCCTGGAGATCTGAGGAGAACTGTTGTCACTCAAATTCCAATAAAAAAAAAAACTGGTGTGAAAAAATCGATAATATACCTTCCTTAAGGTATCAGGACTGGAAAAAAGTCAGGGTAGAGACTGAAATTGTAAATAAATTATTGAAACATATCACAACGGACATCACCAAACTGAACGAGTTAATCTATGTAGGAGTTAAACTCGTCACTGACAAAATAGGTATCCCCCCAAGGAATCCAAACAGAAATACAAACCCTGGATGGGAAATGAGGCTAAAAGGACAAATAAAGAAACTACGACAAGCAAAACTGCTAAGGAAATTAAAACACACAAAAAAGAGGGATTAGAATTCGGAGGAAAAATCGAGACCATCCAAACTGTAATATTGTTAAGATCGATCAGAATACTGAGAAGAGACCTGGAGTACTGAGGAGACTTGCTTTTGCTCAGACTCCAGTGAAAGACTACCAGTTAACGCTGGTGTGAAAAACTCGCAAAGAGTAAAATAATAAAAAAAAAAGAGGAAGAGAACACGCTAGCATTGAGGATTGCGTTGATGCAACAATTCAAGGACTCAAGGAATACACAAAAAACTAAAAAAGATTGATTACATCAGCTAGCGAGAGAAATGGGAACATAAGGAAATAGAAAAACAATGAAAACTATAAAATATAAATTAGAAAGAAAACAATTAAATGGATACTTCTAGCGACAAGCTGGCTAGCTTGTAAACGAGAGCTTGACACGGTTAAAATCGAAAGGGAATCTCTGTTCGTAGCAATTCAAAATAATGCCCTAAGGACAAGTTATATCAAAGCAAAAATTGATACTACGTAATAGAATAGCAAATGTAAGCAATGTAGGAGATATAGATGAAACGCTTAATTACATAATAAGCGAATGCAGCAAAATGGAACAAAAGAAATACAAGCCAGACTTGACTGAATAGGGAAGATGATCCACTAGGAATTGTGCGGGAGACTGAAATTTGACCAGGCTGACAAATATAGTATGCACAAATGAGAATCAGTCCTAGAAAAGGAGACGTATGAAATTGTGTAGTATTTTGAAATGCAAACGGATCACTAAATCCTGGTCAGAAGACCTGGCCTATGGTTAATTAACAAGAGAAAAGACTTTGTCATCTTATATATTTTTCTGCGTTTTTGCGTGGAAATAAAAGAAAGCGAATATATAGACAAATACTTGGATCTTACCAGAGAGCTAAAAAAAAGCTGTAAAACATGAAAGTGTTGGTGATGTTAATTATAATGGGTGTGTTTGGAATAGTCTCCAAAAGCTTGAAAAAAAGACTGAAGGAATTGGAAATCAAAAGTAGAATCGTCACCATACAAACTACAACATTATTGAGATCGGCTCAAATACTCAGAAGAGTCCTGGAGACCTGAAAAAACATGCTGTCACTTACTCTCCTGTGAAAGACCACCTTTTTATACTGGTATGAAAAATATTGCATAATAATAATAATAATAATAGAATTTACAAAGTCGCAAAAAAGATAAACCTTCTCATGTATATGGATGACATTGCTGGAAAAGTAAAGACGAACTCGTAAGCAACATTCTCCTATGTACCCCTTCACATTGACCTGCAAGAGTTGGCCGACCAACAAGAACATCTACAACGGCTCTGTACGGACACAGGACGTAGTCGAGAAGACCCACCGAAAGCGATGGATGAGAGAGACGAATGGCGAGAGCGAGTCAGGGAAATCCGTGCTCACAGCACATGATGATGATGATGATGATATACTTTTACATATTCATATATATACATATATATATACAAATTTTACTTTAGAATACATACTTTATTCTATGTATCTTCTATGAAAACTGGATGTATTTGTGGGGATAGCTCTGCTATTTCGGGTGGCGATGTATTGTGGGGATTTAGGAATTAACAATAAAACTCCCAACCGGATGTTGACTCGTCGGCTGCCATATACAAAATCTATAAACGTGTCGCTACGCATCGGCTCCACGCACCCATCCGGTTAGAAATCAGAAAAAAAGAAATATAATAAAAATTAAAGTAGCCAATGGGAAGCGGTCGCGACAAAAATGAGAAGGATTGTGGAGTGACGAGTTTGGAGCCGGTGGGGAGAGATAAAACCTCTGGATTTCAGTGAACAGGGCAGTGAGGACAAAAGAGACCCAGGGAAGCACATAGATACCGTGATCAAGCGAGAAGTAACATCCGCCCTCGAGTTAAGAGCTGAAACTATTTTTCTGCTAGTTCCACTACCTGACCATGAAAGAAAAAAAGAAAAAAGGAATAAGTACTCTTTAAAAACATTTTCCTCCTTTACCCCTTTTTCCTGATACCTGACTTTCCACCACTTCAAAAATTTACTACTTGTAAATGGGAACTTCTGAACATTCAAATCCAAGTTGACGCTTTATTGTTTTATAAAAATTGTTTAAATTTTAGATGTTCCTTGTTTGTCTTGTTTTAAATGAAGTTTTTCTCATTGTATGTCGTAACACACCAAATCAACCAAAAAGGCCATATATTTGCGCCGTGTCATAATCATCATTAGAGGTGGGTAAATATTATTGTAAGATGGTGACATTTTAGAAATCGACTGTACTTAGTGCCTAATAGTTATGTTTCTATTTCCATTGAAATGGGAGGTATTTGCATTTTCACGGGGGGCGTTTGGCCACCCACCCCTACACTCTAATAATCGAACCGGAAAGTAAATTTCATGTAGATCGTAAAATTCTGCATAAGAATTTTTGCTTTGTTTTTATGTATCTTCTATTCCTTTTTGTCCAATAGATTCTCTTTTGCCCATTTAGACACACGGACACAAAGATGTACGTTGAGCTTCATTATATATATATATATGTGTGTGTGTGTGTGTGTGTGTGTGTGTGTGTGTGTGTGTGTGTGTGTGTGTGTGTGTGTATACAGTTGGTTGATGAATAATTTGTAGGAAACATTTTTTAAAAGAACCAACGCTCATTTGTTTTCACACAGTTAAATGGTTTTATGTATTGCTATTTATTGTTTGTACAAAGTTAAATAATTTCAAGAATTGATATCGCAGTCTGATAATTCCATTTAATATTAACCACTTGTTTACACACAGCTAAATGGTTTCAAGTATAGCAAATGATTAAACAGTTTTGACCCATAGATGAGACCTTGACAAGTACTACCACCTCGAGTCATAGTGCACAAGGGATTAATGAGAAATAAAGTCTACTTCACATTTCACAAAGCCCCAAGACGAGAGCCTCACCGTCAGATGCATTTTAGTGTCATATCAGGACACTCTTTGAGGAATGGATCTTACCCCTTTACAGAGATGCAGTCGGCATATTCTAAAACCCCGGCCGACAGGGCTAAAATGATGAATAAGAGGCATAAACTAAAAAGTACATTATAATCAAATGGAATAAAGGTACTGATGAATTAATTGTGAAAATGCTCCTTGTTTAAAAATAAATAAATAACGATCGTTTACGTTTCGGTTAAAAATATTTTTGTTTTTTGTTTGTTTGTTTGTTTGTTTGTTTGTTTTATAGCATATCAACCTTTGTAGGTTGTTTAATGGCAAATCCACTTTTATACAAATAAGTAGTTTTATTTCAAACAATTCTGTTTAGTATGAGCACACAGTTTAATTCTCAAAAACATTTCAATTTCTAGGTATTCAGTTTTATCTAACAGTTCTAATTAAAACAATTCAGTTTAGTATAAGTATAGATTTTGTTTACACACAGTTAAATATCAAAACAGTTCTATTTCAAACAGTTCAGTTTAGCCTAAGTGTAATTTCAATGTCAAAAACAGTTCTTTCAAACAATCCATTTTAGTACACTAAAACATTTCCATTTCAAACAATTCAGTTGAGCATAAGTACGCAGTTTAAATGTCAAAACAGTCCTATTTCGAGCAATTCTGTTTGGCATAAGTACACAGTTTAGTTCTATTTGACCCATAGATAGGAGCCTGTCAGGTGCTACGACTCTGGGCCAAATTGGACCTGGGAGCGATGGAAGTGAAGGGGTATTCTGTATTCCCTAAAGCTCCAGTATAACTGGAACCTCACCATGAGTTTTTTTTCATGTCATATCAGGACACTCGTTGTGGGAGTAGTCTTACCCCTCTACAGAAAAGCAGTCAGTGTATTCTACAGTCCCAACCGACTAGGCAAGATATTTTTGTAAACTTCTCTGAAATAAAACTTTCATTACTGTTGCATGTTAGCACGATAGATGTTAGACGCTTCACTGTATTTTGTATTTTCTCAGGTGTTAAGAATTTATCCACCAACAGCTTTTATCAAGATATTTATTCATCTTATTTTGTTTTGTTTTGTTTTTTGTTTTTATTTTTGTTTTTGTTTTTGTTTTTTTGGGTGGGGTTGTCCTTTACAATTTAGTCTAAACCACTTGGCCAATAGTCGTGAGAAAAGAAGCATCCCTTTTACTGTGTGTGTGTATAAAGACCTAAATAAAATACGTCAACTCATATTATTCAAAAGTGCATTTTACACCAGATATCACTTTCGAAGATTGTATCTGCCATAAAACTTGCACCTTACATAAAACACTACGAAATTTAACTTGGCGCACTAGTTCAACGGCTATCAGAAAGATCTCCTCAGCAGTAGGGTAACACTTACGCTTTTAACCTTATAAAGATTGAAACTATGACTTTATAAATAATTTTAAATGCGCAGAGATATTCAAAGGAAGAGATTTCTTCGTTGCCGAGGAAAACTTCGTTCTTTTCGAACCGAAACTATCAATACGTTGAATTGCTCAGAAAATCACACTTTATGAACTGCAGTCACATTGTGTCAGTTATGGCGCTGCGGTTTCAGTAACAAGTACTTTTTATGGGGTAAAGTTGCTCGCTCCCGGATAAAAATTCAGATTGATTGATTGATTTTAACGGCATGTTAACCCGTTATTTTATGCCGTTTATATTTACATTTTTCTATTGTTATTTCTTAAAAGTTTTATTTTTGTAAACGGTCTTATCGAATACGAATTCTTAATATATATCAATTTAAGCCATAGGTGGGACTCTAAAAGGAACTGACCACTGTGCATCAGAGTGGACCTGGGAATGATGACAATGAATGGATATTCAACACTCCCAAGATCTCCAAAACTGGAACCTAACCACTAAATGTTGTTTAGTCTCATTCTTAGGGGGTGGGGAGAGTTTTACCCCTTTGCAGGATGAACAAACGACTGAAAATTATTCCTTTCTGGCCTGAGAATTTTGTATTTCTGTTGTAAGAATAGTCCTTTCAATTCATGCATAGAAGTTAGCGTTTAACTTTGAAGCCCTAATGAAGGTCTAAAAACCTAAACGTTTAACGTTGGCAAATATTTCAAAAAATGAAATCATCATCTGAAGACCATGGTTTTTCGGTTTGGTTTGGTTGATTGTTAGGGTTTTATGGCATATCAACCTTTGTAGGCTATTTAACGCCAAATCCAATTTTATGCAAATTGTCAGTTCTATTTCAAACAATTCAGTTTAGCATGAGTACACAGTTTAATTATCAAAAACATTTCTATTTCAAGCAATTCAGTTTATTCAAACAGTTCTAATTCAGCTAATTCAGCTTAGTATGACTACAGATTTTGTTTACAGACATTTGAATGTCAAAACAGTTTTATATTAAACAATTCAGTTTTGTGTAAGTACAGTTTAATGTCAAAACAGTTCCATTTCAAACAATTCAGTTTAGTATAAGCATACTTTAAATGTAAGTACAGTTTAATAGTCAAAAACATTTCTATTTCAAGCTATTCAGTTTAGTCAAACAGTTCTAACTGAAACAATTCAGTTTAGCATATGTATGCAGTTAGTTCTGTTTAACCCATAGATAGGTCCCTATCAGGTGCTACCATTCCAGACCAGAGTGGACATGGGAGCAATGGCAATGAAGGGGTACTCCACATTCCTCAAAGCGCCAGCATTACTGGAACCTCACCATCAGATTGTTTAGTATCATATCAAGTTAGTTCTATTTAACCCATAGATAGGTCCCTATCAGTTGCTTCCATTCCGGGCCAGAGTGGACCTGGGAGCAATGGCAATTAAGGGAGGCTTCATATTCCTCAAAGCACCAGCATTACTAGAACCTCACCATCAGATTGTTTAGTTTCATATCCAGGTCACTCATTGGAGGGAGGCCTTACCCCTCTGCAGAGGTGCAGTCGGTGTATTCCACAGCCCCAGCCGACTGGGCAAATGGTTTTTCGGGGGGTTTTCATCTCTATACATTTTTATACGGTTAGATTTATTTCCAGTTTTTTCCCAAATAACTTAGCGTTAATAAACGACTTTATGTGAAATAACGACATTAGAATGTAGTATCCTTTCAACTAAACATTTAGCTGAGTTATTAAACAATGTTTTAAAAAAATTGATCTTCGTTAATTAATTATGTTTCAAGTGAAAAGCAGAGTTGAGTTATCAATAAATTTAATGACATAACAAAAGTAATAAAGTTAGTAATAAATAAAAGAAGCATTTTCACTTGTAGTGAAAATTCTTCATCGAAAATCAACCATAATAAAATTGAATAAACAAAGTCATCAACTGAAATGTATTTAGCATAAGGCCAGAAGTACGTAGCTCCAATTAAGAGTCTGATTCAGAATGTTCTCACCGAATTAGAAAATTATTACGATTATTATTTGACTTCTTGCGAGTTTTACGCACACACTCAAACAGATGGTTTTTCTCTGGAGTAACAGCAAGTTTCCTCAGGTCTACAGGACTCTTCTAATTACCCTAGCCGATTTTAGTTGTGCTGTAGATTGGGTGGGTTCAATTCTTCCTATAATCACCAGTTCATCAAATCTCTTTTTCAGGACCTTCGGGACTGTTCCAAGGGGCCTCACTACGATATCACCAACGTCTTCATGTTCCACAGTTTTTCAGCTCTCTGGCAAAATCAAGGTATTTATCAAGCTTTTCGCTTATCTTTGGCTTTCACTATTTGGTCTGCTAGAACAGCAAAGTCCACTAGATGACGAGTTTTTCCTTCTTGTTCATTAACTCTATATTTGGTCTTCTGACTTGGAATGACAAGATCCTCCCTTTTGTTCATTACCTCTATACCTGGTCTTCAGACTTGGATTGGGTGATTCCGGATGACAGTACCGGTTAGAAGACCAGATATAGTGTTAATGAACAAAAATCTTCCTTCTTTATCATTAACACTATATCTGATCTTTTGACCAATATTGGGTGATTTGTGATGACAAGTTCTCCCATCTTGTTTATTAGCACTATATCTGGTCTTCTAACTAGGATAAAGGGATTTGTCTGTATCTCAAAGTTTCAATTTTCTAGGACTGATCTTGATTTATGCATATACCATCTATTACCATAGTCAAATTTTATCTCTTGCACAATTCCCAGTGGATCGCTTTCCAACCCAATTGTGCCTAGTCTTGTATTCCTTTTGTGCAGTTTACGGCATTCTCTTATACTATTTACCCAACCCCTCCGCTCGGGCAGGATATGACACAAGGTCAATTTTTAAGTTGAGTTTAACAGGTTTGAATTCAGAGTTTTCCTTCTCCTAGACTAGTTGCCTAACCAAGGCTGTAGAACCTAGTCTGTCCTACTATTTACCCATAGCTGGAGGGAGAATAATTGGATTCATACCTTTCCCAAGGGTATTAGTGCTATGTGAAATGCAATCAGTCTCGTCTAGGATTTGAACTCGTGTCGCCGTGTCCATTTCCTACGACGATAACGACTACACCACGGGCACCTCCACGGGCATTCGCTTATTATGTGATTAACTGTTGCATATCTGTCGCTACATAACACACACTTACTCTTCTGTTGCATATTATTATTATCATTTAAATCCATATAATTGTTTGCAAGTTATCAGTGTTAGATACCTATGTAAGTGTGAAACACTTACATAGATAACTCGGTCAGAAGATCAGATATAGAATTAATAAACAAAAAGGTAAAACTTGTCATCACGAATCGCCCAATCACAGTCAGAAGACCAGATATAGTGTTAATGAACAACTGATTGAAAGAAGACAGATTTTCGAATTAAATAATCAAACAAGGATTGGCATGCCGTAAAACCAACCAAACTTTCTATAACACTTTTAAACATGGTTTTGAAAAAAATGAATCACCGTAAATCAATACTTCATATGAAAAGCAACAATAACCAGAGGATTTAGGTGACTTTGTTTTAATAGAATATCAACCATCGTGGGTTATTTAATACCAAAGCCATCATTGTAAAACAGTGACGTTACTACTTAATCCATAACTGGAAATATAAGTAGGTTCTTGCTTTTCCCAGGGTTATTAGTCCGAAAGTGAACGTAATAGCATGACTAGAGTTCGAACTCGCTTACTATGACGTGGCTGTCCAGCATGTAATCCAGTACGCCATAATCAGACAAAGCAAACCAGGTAGAAAATTTAATAGTATAATAAACGTAATAAAATTAACTAATAATTAAATGAAGCATTTTCCGCTATTAGTGAAAATATTTGTGCCAAAAAGATGGAGTTAAAGAAGTCATTTGCAGAATTTTACTTGTAATAAGGTCTAGAGCATAGAGCACCCAATAAGAATTATCTTTTAGCCTAACTCGTTAACCATTACACTATCTAAAGTTAATTACTAAATAATAAAGATAAAGTTTCATCTAAAAATACAAAATGATAACGTTCCTTTACGAGGTGCGATCGAAAATTATCAAGACTGAAATTCTAAAAGTGATTTTTTTTTTATCTTGGATCTAAAATTTAAAAGAAGACGTGTACACAGATGGGTAACTTATATAATAATGTGATGATGTCTAGACGTGTGGATATCTGCCAAAACGTCTTCACGTTATCGCTTTATTATATAAGTTGCCGTCTAGATGTCTGGACAAGTTAGTGACAATTCTCTTCCCACATTTCTAGTCAGAGAAATTATGAAGTGAAAATATTTCTTTCGACTAAAAATTGAGTCACAGATACATGGAAGTTCAACTCAATAAAATACTTCATTAAAGATAACAAAATTACAAGATAAGTATTTCCCAAAACCTTCTGCTCGAGCAGGATGTGACAAAAGGTCAATCGATTATCACTTTTCTCATTAACGACATCCGTCCAAAATCATATTTGCAACTCTGTTGATTAATGGTAAATTGAACTATCAATACTACATAGCAACGTTTGAAACCTTTTAACTGTGGTAAATAGAACTATTAATGTCAAATAGCAAAATATTTGAATCCATTTAACAGTGTGCAAACATATGCGTTCTGGCCGGTTTAAGATATGTTACTTACAAACTATTCACTTAAAATCATATATATGAACAGGATTTCGCATTAAATAACCCACATTGGTTGATATGCCATAAAATGCAACCAACCAACCAACCTATTCTGCTTGAGCGGTTGCCATACCAAAGTTAAAGAATTCAGTTTGCCCTACAATTTACTTATAAAGTAAAGTAAAGTTGGTGACCGTAGTCGAGGGTGACCCGAATGCTCCCTTTTCGATAGCTACTACACTAAGGCGTAGGGGAGGGCGCTACTCCTTTCCCTAGATTGCTCCACTTTACTCTTTATCCTTACCTTATAATGCTGAGTGTTAAGCAAGGTAGCATCAAGTACCATTTATTGAGTTTTTGTTATGACTCGACTTGGGATTGAACCCAGGTCTCCCGGGCTATTGGCGAACTCTCTAAACCATTATGCCAACGTCCGGTTTAAAATAGGTTGATTCATACTTTTCAGAAGGGTAATGGTGCTATGTGAAATGCACACAGCCATGTTCAAGATATGAACTCGGGTCACAGTGTCTATTTCTTACGACGATAAACATTATACTACATGCTTTGCGATAAAGATAATTGCAAAGGATTTTATATTCTCAGAAAAAGAAAAATAAAGTTTATCCTTTGTAAGAGTATTTTACTGACATATCCAAATAAAAAGAAAATTGGTTGGTTGGTTGTATTTTATGGCATATCGATTAAAGAAGCCGTGAGTGAAACTGAAGAATTTATAAGAGATATAATGCTAAAAGAGAAAAAAGGGGTGTCGCAAAATCATAGTCACCAACGTTATTGTTGTATTCACATGTAGCCAACAGCGTTGGTGTTGTATTCACGTGTAGGCACTGATATTGTTGTTGTTGTAGTCACATGGAGCTACTGATGTTCTTGTTATATTAACATGTATCCAATGGCGTTCTTCTTGTATTCAAAAGTAGCTAATGGCGTTATTGTTGTATTCGCATGTTGACGACAGCGTTCTTGTTTTATTAACATCTAGTTGATAATCTTGTATTTACATGTAAACACCATTGTTGTATTCAAATGTAGCCAATGATGTTCTCGCATTTACATGTAATTCTTGTTCTATTTACATGTAGCCACTGGCGTTCTGGTTGCCTTCACATGTCACCAAAGGTATTCTTGTATTCACATGTAGCCATTAGCGTTTTTGTTGTATTAACATGTATCCAAAAGCGTTCTTCTTCTATTTGAATATAGCTTTCTTGTTTGTTAAAAAAAGACCTTTTTACATAGGTTTTGCATTTTCCTCCTTTCACTTCATGAACTACTATTAAAATGCTAATGGTGCACTATTTTGAAACAAAACCCAGCAAATTAATATTGGCACCTTGCAACACACTGAAACCGGCTACAAATCTTAACTTACACAGGAAATCCAAAAGAAACATCCCAATTTGTTACTTGGATAATTCTTCCTCAACCTTGAGTTAAGTTCGCAAATACACGCGATATTTTCAACTTTTTTCATATTCTATCTTTCCTACAACCTTCATTCACGCTTTCCACGCTTTGTGTATTAAATTTATGTATTGAATTTGAATATTAAATTAGTGTTTTAAATTTGTGTATTAAATATGTATGTTGTGAAATTTAAATGTTATTCGTGTTCCAGTTCCTTACTCTTTCAAGCAAGTGCCCGTATATCAATTTACTTCGTAATTATCTTGGGAATATCTCATAAATAAGCGACAATACATTTTTCTAAATTCTAATCTTCTAACATTTTGTAGTTATATCCATTAGATCGATAATTTGGATGACTGAAAATGATGATCAGTTCGAACGCAAATAGTACAAAACGATCATTCAATTTCAAATTTGACATGAAATTGTTTTATTCTCATTAAAGCATTAAAATAAGAATTTCGCTGTCTTGTCTCACTCACTTTTACTGGGCGAAAGTTACGTTTATTCAAGCACAATTGTTGTTGGAGGTGCCCGTGGTGTAATGGTTATCGTCATACGGCGACACGAGTTCAAATCCTTAACCAGACTAATTGCATTTCACTTAGCACTAATATCCTTGGGAAAGGTATGAATCCAATTATTCTCCCTCCAGCTATGGGTAAATAGTAGGGCAAACTAGGTTCTTCAGGCAACTAGTCTACGAGAAAGAAAACTCTGAATTCAAACCTGTTAAACTCCGCTTAAAAATTGACCTTGTGTCGCATCCTGCCCGAGCGGAGGGGTTGGTAAATATGGTTTATTCAAGCACAATGAGAATTTTAGTAATACTATATAAATAAATTAAGTTTACCGAGCGTAGTCGAGGGTGACACAAACGCTCCCTTTTCAATAGCTATTACACCGAGGTATAAGAGGTGCTACTCCTTTCCCTAGATTGTTCCACTTATTCTTTATCCGTACCTAATAATGCTGGGTCTTAAGCAAGAACGCATCAAGTACCATTTTTGGGTCTTTGTTATGAGTTGACCTGGGATTGAACCCCAGCCTCCTGGACCATTGGCGAATACTCTAACCATTATGGGCCGATTACTACTTAATAATATAGATAAATTGCAACGAAATGTAGATCAATATTATCACAGAGGAGTTTTCCGAGTACTGAAAATGAATTATTAATAAAATAAGCAAGCATCAAAACAAATAACAGGAAGTTGAGTTGAAACAGACGTTGTCTTTTTTTATGCATTCTTTCGGGTAATCAGCAATAATTTACAAAAGACGTACAGTGTGACTATTAATTTTCGTGTGTGAACAGTGTATATAAATGTTTTAGCATTCTTTTTACATGCTTACTCACGTGACAGTTCTGAAACTCCTTAGAAAATAAAACTTATTTACTGTCGTAAAATTTTTAGGGTGATACTTTTGGTTCGTCTGTATTCTGAGACTGCTGGGTTGCAACTAATTAGTACCGGAGATGTTGGTCTATAGATATACACTGGTTTTTAGCAGCAAAGTGGGAAAAAGTTCTTTCATGATTTTTTTTTCTATTTTTAGATTTGTTAACGGGTGCTGATTAGGGACCGTTACGGATACGCAAATCTCCTGAAATACTGATCTCTGCTCAGCTGCAAAAAGAAACTCTGTTCATTCGACGCATTGTTAAATCAATAACATGTAACGATGAAGTACAATTAGTATTTTTTTAAATGGAATAAATACCTTTAAAGCCAAGCTAAATATGTTTTCATAAGCGGCCAGTCTCTTACAATCCTTATAATATCAATTTAAATTAAATTTTTCGTTCTTGAGTCTTTGTATATTAACATATCGTCCGGTATCAGTCATATGACGGACATCTTGGGCTTATTGCTACACACGTGCAAACTGACGAGATTTTTAAATGTCTCAGAGGAAGCTTTTTATAAATAAAAAAAAATCACTTTATTTTTCGCACCATACAATTTTCCCGTAACCTGATTATCAATCGGAAAAACATATTTTTGAAGTGACTGTGTTGATGACGTAGCGGTACTGAAGGCAAAAAAACAACTATATTTTTTAAACACAGTGCGTCACTAGAATTTGATAAATTGATCATTAAAATAGCAACAAGAAATGAAATTGTAATAAGTGTTGAATAATTCATAGACGTGTATATTATTTTTATTTTTTGCTGGAATCGCATCATCATCATTGTCAGACGTAATAAGAGCGCAGATTCCTTTGACTCTCTCACTCTCTCTCTCTCTCTTTCTTTCTCTCTCTCTCTCTCTCTCTCTCTCTGGCCGTCCCTATCGATCGTTGCTCTTAATATGTCCTCTAGATGTTACCTACTGTCCGGACAGAACTGATAAATGTAAAAGGATCATTAGATAAGTTTCCAGACTTTTTTCGCATGGGCACTTTTATTGATAGTACACACATGAAACTCTAGTCCTCTTCGAAGTAATCTCCTCCGGCTGCAATGCACTTGTTGTACCGTTCCAACAACTTCTCAAAGGCCCCATGGAAGTCCTATTGTGTGAGCGTGTCAATGACCTTCGTCACAGCCTCTTTCATTTCCTCAATTCTCTCATAACGACAACCTCTGAGCTTAGGGAATAAGCAAAAGTCACAGGGAGCAAGGTCTGGACAATAGGGAAGGGTGAGCAACTGTCTTGATGCCCATCTTGGTCAAATAGTCAGTGACAAGGGTGGAGTTGTGGACTGGTGCGTTGTCCTGGTGGAAATGCCACTGACCCGATTTGAAGAGTGCTAGCCTTTTCTCTAGGATTCTCTTCCTGAACTCCCTTAAAACTCAACATAGTATTCCTTGTTGACTGTCTGTCCAGTGGGAACCCAGTGCATGTAGATCATGTCAGTGCTGTCAAAAAAAGTGATCATCAAAAGTTTGTGGGTGGATTTGCTCTGTCTGGCCTTCTTGGGTCAGGGAGAGCCAGCATGCTTCCACTGGGAACTCTGTCTCTTGGTCTCTGGGTCATAGCAATAGATCCAGCTTTCATCGCAGGTCACCAAAGCATCAAGAACTGCGGGATCTGAACTGATCAGCTTGAACATCTCCCTACTGTCATGACAACGTCTTTCTTTCTGATCTTCTCTGAGCACCCTTGGGACAAACTTCGCGTAAATCTTCCGCATTTTCAGTTCCTCGCGAATAATTGTGTGTACACACTGATATCAAACTGTACACTTATTGTCTCTATAGACACACGATGGTCCTTATCCATGAAATTCTTTACTTGGCCAATCAAGTTCTGACTTCCTTACTCCTCCCACACCTTTCATCATCCCTCACAGACTCCCTGCTTTCCTTGAATCTCTTATGCCACTCAAAAACTGATGCTCGATTCATGCAAGATGGTCAAAAAGCAGTCTGGAGCATTCCATACGTTTCTGTGGCATTTTTTCCAAGTTTAAAACACAGTTTTATTGCATATCGTTCTTCTAAAGTGTTCTCACGTCCAGATTGCATTTTTGAAATTCACCTGCTTTGACAAACAGGTTTTAGTATGGTGTTTTCCAATTGCTGCTGTAGCTGTTCATTTGAACCTGGAATCATAAAAATTGGTCAGTCATCTCATAAGATGTATAGCAACAACATATTAAATTCTCAAGAGTCTACGACAATTTCAAATGCCTTTACAAAAAAAGTCTGGAAACTTACTGAAGGCACCTCCAATGTTTTTGCTGGTTGGCCAACACTGGGATGTCCATGTGTCGGACTCCATAGAATTCAGCTTATAAGTACGTCCTTACATCTCTAGCCTAGAATGACTTCTTCATCTTTCTTTTATAGTTTGTGAAATAGGAGCTAACTGGCCGTGCAGCAGCTGTTTTGTTGGGTGCTGCTTCCAGGATTTGTTCAAAACAGCTCGCACCATCTTTGTGTAGTTCTCATTTAACTTTTTCTCCAAAAGTCTTTGAAGTGCATCTATACTGTAGTACTGACACGGCTACAGCTTGGAAGAATTCCCATTTCATCTTATCAAAGAGATCAGATATCCATATGACCGATAACCTATCAATATCAGTCCATACTTTACCAATTGGAATCACATATCGTATACAGTAATTATCTGTGTACAAGACGCACTATTTTTTCCACTCTTTTCAGCACAACAATTCGGTGTGCGTATTATACACAAGAACTTTATAAACTTTTTTTCTCCAGTTACATGCCTAACTATATTTGAGACAGAATGATCGAAAGTAAGTTATATATATTGTCCAAACTCATGTGTTTTCGCAATTACAGAGAAATATCCAGTGGAATGTGAGTTTGTTTATAATGTGAAACAAGGTCAGATTTTAAGCGGAGAATCGCTGGTTTAAACTGAGAGGTTTCCTTCTCCTAGACTGGTTGCCAAATTAAAGTTAAAGAACCAGGTCTTCACTACTATTTACCCATAGATGGGAGGAGAATATGGCTTTTTCAAGGGCATTAGCGCGAAGTTAAATGCAAACAGCCTAGTACATGATTTGAACTCAGGCCACCGATCACATTTCCAACGACGATAACCGTTACGATAACCTTCATATGCATGTATTCCGTGGAATTTTCACAGGTATAACAAGCATAATTATATACTTACACACATAGGAATACACACACACGCACGCACGTATATGTATTCAACGCTTCTTACGTAAAAATATGTGTCATGAATATGGCACCAAACTGCAACTGATGGTGAAGGTTAGGGGAATTTGGGGTCACCCTTCAACACAATCAATCCAAGACCTACTCTTACTTGGAGTGGTTGTACCACGTGACTGATGTTAAATTGAATTATAAATGTCAGATACCAATACTTAAAACCATTTAACTATGTGCAAGCAAATGAGCTCTTAAAATGTTATCTACAAACTATTCGTTTACAAGTCATATATATATATATATATATATATATATATATATATATATTAGTTTTTTTTCTTCACCCTTGGTCTTGCAGTATCATTCTCATTTTCACCCTCCTTTTAATCAATTAATCTGTTTACATTGTTTTTAAACGACTTCTGATAGGTTTGCTTGACAAATATCGGATGAAAGGGCCCTTGCAATTCCAATAATTTTTTTCCATTTATTGTTATCTCCTTACTGCATATGTCGCTTAACATTTATTTGTATCAATTTATATGTACCAATAACTTTATATATATATATATATATAGAGAGAGAGAGAGAGGGGGGGGGAGAGGATTCGACATTAACTGACCGACTAGGTCATGAAACCCAACAAACCAACTAATTTATAAATATGTATGTTTTTATATATTCAAGAATATGATCACTTTTGTTTTTATGACACTATACCCACAGCCAAAATACTTCGATCTTGAAAATGTCTTAAAGAATATCAGAAAGTGGTAAATCAGAATTTATGAGCAGTTGTCATTTACTAAGCTTAGATTAGTTTGATACAAGAAGAGAAATACGGAGACACACTGAAAATCGAACGCACTAACGAGCCAACCTCACTAACAATTACAACTCACGTAGTGTCTCTAAAAAAATTAAGCACAGCTTAGATTAGGCACAAGGCCACTGGTATGGCGCACCTAGAAAGGACTATTTAGTTGTAATTGGTCTTACTAATAAGGACACCACGATGAAATGGAATAAAAAATCTTATCAATATTATCAACAAACTTACACTTACTCACGCAGAAATAATATTTTTTCTAAGTCATTTATTTTTTTTTCAAACTTGTATTGATGAAGAACTGCTGTCAAAACATACATAATATATCTAGGCCGAGAAATGTAAAACCAAAGAGGCTTGATTTATCATTAGAAGAATGTAACCGAATTCATGACCTTTCTTCACTTTGGAACATGCTTATTATGTGTGGTATAGCTGTGTGCGCAATAACGTCTCATAGCAAACAAAAAAATTCAAGGTTATCTTTCAAGTTCATTAAAAATCTCTTCTAACGTATGTGGTTTGCTTTGGTCTTATGACATATCAACCACTGTAGGTTATATAATGCAAAATCCTCTTTATACATGTGTATTACATATATCATTTGTAAATATTTGTTGATAACAATTTTTTAACGAGCTTAAGCTCATTCTTTTGCACACAGTTAAATGGTTCCAAGTATTGTTATGTATAACTAACAATTCAATTAAACATGAGTCATTTGTTTACACACAGTTAAATGATCAAACAGTTCTACTTTGAACAATTCAATGTAGCATAAGACATTTGTTTGCACACAGTTTAAATGTCAAACAGTTCTATTTCAAACAATTCAATTTAGCTTAAGACATTTGTTTGCACACAGTTTAAATGTCAAACAGTTTTATTTCAAACAATTCAATTTAGCATAAGACATTTGTTTGCACACAGTTTAAATGTCAAACAGTTCTATTTTAAACAATTCAATTTAGCATGAGACATTTGTTTGCACACAGTTTAAATTTCAAACAGTTCTATTTCAAACAATTCAATTTAGCATAAGACATTTGTTTGCACACAGTTTAAATGTCAAACAGTTTTATTTCAAACAATTCAATTTAGCATAAGACATTTGTTTGCACACAGTTTAAATGTCAAATAGTTCTATTTGATCCATAAATAAGACTCTATCAGATGTTCCCACTCTGGGTCGGGGTGATGGCAATGTAGGGATACTCCGCATTCACTAAAGTTCCAGCATTACTGGAGCCTCACCATGAGATTGTTTAGTGTCATATCTAGGACACTCGTTGGGAGTCTTACCCCCCTGCAGAGATGCATTCGGTGTATTCTGACTGGGCCAAACGTATTTGTTAACGCTAAAAATATATGAACGTGTATATAAAGTATGTGTGTGTGCTGATATATAAATGAAAGTAGGAGGGGACTGAGAAGTTCTAGGCCTTACCATGAAGTGAATGACCTCGAGACGTGAAACGTAACGTAAAAAATAAGAAATTCAGCAGAATTGGAACACCGTTTCTGAAGTTTATTCAAGGCTTCTGATAAAAATAAGAACAATAAAGAAATGCCTTTCATTAATATTTACTAAGCTTTTTCTTAGTCTGGCACACAAGACTTAGGTTACTTAGAGTACTTGCTGTAATTAAGTGGTCACGAAGGTGAGTCCCTTCTTCGTTGGCCCAGGAACTTTTCAGCACAACCCTTGTCAATACAGATTAAAATTAAGGCAGAATGGATGAGTAAATAGATACTAGCACTTTGTACAAAGTATGCCATCATTAATTGTTATTCACTTTGATTGACACTAAGGTTTGTTAGTGGAGGAGTGCTAAAAGGTTATTTGCGAAGTTTACTTAGTCTAGCACTCAGGTTCGGGTTGCTTACTGTGCCTGCTATTCCAAAGTGGTCACCCATCTAAGCATTGAATAGATTTATCATTGTTTAACTTTGGTTATCTAATGGCAACTGGTGCTTTCAGTTAAACTTGTAATTTACTAAGCTTTGCTTTGTCTAGCACACAGGCCTCAGTTGGCTTGTAGTATCTGCTGCTACTAAGTGGTCCCCTAACTCATCGTTGCTTTACTTCATTGATCTACCATTGCTTTCACTGCATTTTAAAAATCATCGTTGAGTTATTGGAGGTGCCCGTGGTGTAATGGTTATCGTCGTAGGAAATGGACACGGCGACACGAGTTCAAATCCTGGATGAGATTGATAGCATTTTACATTGCACTAATACCCTTGGGAAAGGTATGAATCCAATTATTCTCCCTCCAACTATGGGTAAATAGTAGGACAGACCGAGTTCTTCAGCCTTGGTGAGGCAACTAGTCTAGGAGAAGGAAAACTCTGAATTCAAACCTGTTAAATTCCGCTTAAAAATTGACCTTGTGTCATATCCTGCCCGAGTGGAGGGGTTGGTAAATATGATCGTTGAGTTATTGATTTGGTTTAAACTTTAATACGTTTTTGTTGGAGGAAGCATATTATAGTTAACGTTCAACAAGAGATCCCATTGGTTCCCTCTTTATCCCGTTTAGCAGATTTTAATGAGATTAAAAGAAAATCCTGGTCAGTTTTTAATTCGTTGTCAACTAACAACCGGACATATATTTAAATTGACTTAATACTTTGAAAAGACTTTAAGGATTTAAAACAAACAAAACAATGCTAAACTAATCAACACTTTTTGGGGCCATTCAGATTATCTTAAGTAGATTAAACACACATATCAAGTCTAATACATGATTTGTATTTGTATTTGTACGACTATCAAATCTGATTGAAAACTATTTGAAAACTCTAAAGAAGGATAACTATATAAGCAAGTATATATATATATATATATATATATATATATATATATATATATATATATATATATGGGGGTGGGGGTGTTTGTGTGTATTAAAGGAAAATCCAAATAAATCCGACGATATCTAAATATAAATATAAAAAACAAAATATTTAGAGGATATATCAATTTACCTACGATAATGACAACTTTTGAAATTAAGTTTTTTTTTTGTTGAACAATCTACTGGGAAATATTGGAATGCGATGTATCATCCGAAAATTGCTTTCAAAAGGAAAATGAAACAAAAAATTAGAAAATTCTAAACGTTCTATAATCGTTAATAGCGTTCCGTTTCAAAATGTTGTGAGGTATTTAGTGTCCGAAAAGATTTTCAAAAAAAAAAAAGATAACGTATTTGGTATAGATTTTGTTTATTCAAATTTTTTATATGAATTAAGAACTTCTTTTAATCCTCAAAAATAATGTCTATGTGTGAAGTTTTTTTTATTTTTTTACAAGATAAACTAACGAATTTATTATGGTTTGTAATAAGAATCTAGTTTTAAAATATTTTGATAAGAAATTAAAACGAAACTATTAAAAGTAAGTATAATTTATTAATTATTAATAAAAACTAATTTAAATAAAAGATATTATAACTATTTAGAACAAATTCAACTAAATACGAAGAAAAAGTTGAAAAAACTAGGCCTTTGTTCAATAGTACGATCATCAGAACTAATGCGAGATTCAACAATCTTTCTGTGTTGTTTATGTATATTAGCTGAAATTTTTTTTTTTGTATCTTTAAAATCAAAACCATGTTTGGTTTCTTAATTGTGTTTTACAAAGGATTTTCCGTCATAACTGATTTTGAAATCTCGGATGTGTTCATAAATGCGATTTTTGATCGATCTTGAAGTCTCACGCATATAGTTTTAATCACAACCCGTAAACGCAATCGAATGTACGCCAGCATCAGATTTTATAGGATTCTTGTTCTTCTTATTGAATATGTTCCTAATTATGTTAGAAGAGTATTTTTACTACTGCTTATACTAACAAATTGTATGACAAACCAGAATCTGTCCTAAACAGATAAAACAGCGGAAATTCTCTGGGACTTTGAGATAATAACGGATTACCCAAATCCGCGCCAAAGCCCAAATCGTTAATTAACAAGAAAAAAAGAACTTGCTTTCGGGTGGATTTTGCTCTTCCAGCAGAAAGAACACGAAAAAAATAGACTAATTGGATTTGCTAGAAAGCTAAAAAAAACCGTTGTGGAGTATGTAGGTGACGATGATAACAATAATAGTTGGCGCGCTTGGAAGAGCCCCCAAGGACTTTGGAAAGAGACTGGCGAAATTGGAAATCAGAGGAAGAATCGAAACCATACAGACCACAGCATTGTTAAGATCGGCTAGAATGCTGAAAAGAGTCCAGGAGAGCTAAGGAAATTTCCTGTCACTCAGACTCCAGTAAAAGACCACCAGCTGATGCTGATGTGAAAAACTCACTTGGATGAAATTATTATGATGCAGTGTGTGGTCTAATGATCACTAAACTAATATATATATATATATATATATATATATATAGAGAGAGAGAGAGAGAGAGAGAGAGAGAGAGAAAGAAAGAAAGAAATTAAGTAGTGTAGTATACTTAAGTTATATCTTCCTCCTTTTTGCTTCGAGTGGTTTCCAGGAATAACAATGAAGTTTCTCATTCTGAAGTGAAACTAGAAAGCTTTTACAATATATATATATATATATATATATATATATATATATATATATATATATGTGTGTGTGTGTGTGTGTGTGTGTGTGTGTGCTGATATTCCATTAAACAAAGAAACCAACCAGCCATATATAAAGTCTTTCTCTTTGATTCTCTCTTTGTATCTCTTGTTCGTATTTCCATCTTTTTCAATTTTACTAGTTTGGTTTAATTTAATTTATTTGTTTAACGGGATGTCCACCCAAAACTTTACTTTCAACACTTTTGAAGTGTCTTCGTTATAAGGGAGAGGGTTTCAGAAACAAACTGGAGATTTCTTTTTTCAGTTTTACTTCGATTGGGTCTCTTTATTTAAAGGCATATCAATGTTCGTGGGCTACTTAATGCCAAAGTCATCCTTGTAAAACAACAAAAATGATATTATTTAACCCATAGCAGGGAGGATAGGAGGCTTCAAACTTTTATAAAGGGTATTACTCCGAACGTGAATGTGAAAGACTGACTGGAGTTCGAACGCGTTTACTTCGAGGCAGTTTTGTTGTGGTTGTTTTTTGTATTTTTAATGGGGGTTGCACACAGTCCCATTGGATACGATTTCGATTTGTTTGTTTTTAATGGCATATCAACCTTTAGGGAATATTTACTGCTATACTTGTAGAAGAACAAAAATGGTACTATTGAACCTATCGCTGGAGCGATAAAAGGGTTCATACCTTTTCAAAGAGTATTTGTCCGAAAGGGAACGTAATAACAAGACAGGAGTTCGAACTCGCATACAACGACATTGCACTCCAGTACTTTAGCCAGTACACCACGGAGACTCCCCTGTCGAATACAAATGATTTTAAACAGATCTATTTGAACCTTATTAGGGTTTCATCTATGGATCAGAGTGGACCTGGGATTGAATTTAGAATTTTTCTTTGTTCTTGACTGGTTTGCGTATTTGCAAACTTCATAAAAATGAGCCAGTTTGTCCAACTATTTACACATAGTAATGGTTGGGCAGTAGAAAATGAATTCAGCCCTTTCCTAATGAGCATTAGCGCAAACTGAAACGCAAACGGCCTTATCCAGAATTTGAACTTGATTCGTTGAGTCGATTTGCGAAAATGATAACCATTACCCTCTTCACCAACTCCTTCATCCCCTTTGATTATTGAGTCCTCGAATTATTCAAAACCTAGATCGGAGAGATAGGAAGGGTTCAAACTAGGTATGAGATTTCTACAAGAGTCAAATAAGAAAGCCATTCCATCTGATCACTTCCAATGGTAATGGTTTAACTTAACTTGAGTATGTATGCGCATTGGCTCTATTGTGTATTTTATTAAAATTATTTTAGTCTTTCCTGCTTTTCATTTTAATTAACCCTTCCCTCCTCTATTAAATGACAGAGAACCAAGTTCTCCGAAGATGTAAGAATGTTTTCGATTTTCGATTCTATTTTTATTTTTCCTCAGTTTTTGCATCGGCCGTAAGCGTGTGAGGGGGATATACTAATAATCATCTTTTATTTGGAAACATTCGTTTTTCACTCATTTTTCATTCATTGGGGATTTCTTTTTGTAAATAAACTTTTCATTCATCTCCCTCTCCTAAATACATATGGGACAATTTTAGAGTCTCATGGAGTGATTGATGTATTTTTGTGACTCTATTTTGAAACTCTACCAGAATAAATGTGATGTTATAGTTAAAAGAATTTTATAGTATGTTTGGGTTAATAATTGGTACTACTTATGTTAACAACTAAATAGTAAAGACCGTTCCGCAGGCATTGGCCTCCATGTCAATGCACACAAAACTGAATATATGTATTATAACCAAACAGGCGACATTTCCACTCTAGACGGAACCTCTCTGAAACTAGTAGACAAATTCACCTACCTAGGAAGCAGCGTCTCATCAACCGAAAAAGACATCGACACAAGGCTAAAGAAAGCATGGACAGCTCTCGATAGGCTCTCGATCATATGAAAATCAGACCTGACCGATAAAAGGCAGCGGTCGTATCGATACTGCTATATGGACGCACTACTTGGACGCTAACTAAACGGCTGAAGAAGAAGCTAGACAGCAATTACACAAGAATGTTGCGAGCAATATTGAACAAGTCCTGGCGGCAACACCCCACAAGGCACCAACTATACGGCCACCTGCCTCCCGTCACGAAAACTATACAAGTTAGACGAACCAGACACGCAGAACACTGTTAGAAAAGCAAGGACGAACTCATCAGTGATGTACTCCTATGGACCCCCGCATATGGCCAAGCAAAAGCAGGACGACCAGCTCGAACATACATACAGCAGCTATGTGAGGATACGGGATGTAGCCGTGAAGACCTGCCAGAAGCGATGAATGATAGAGAGAAGTAGCGAGAGAGGGTTAGGGATATCCGTGCTAGCGGCACGACATGATGATGATGATGATGATGATGATGATGACTTTGGATTTTTAGGCCTTGTGCCATGTTTGATTGTTTTATGCAATAAACATTTCCATCTGCACGAACTAGTAAAATCTGATTCCTCTTGCTTCCATTTACTGACGCAGACCTGCACTCTGTGACTGATAGGTTATATTTTTCATAAATTTTCATGCCTAAAGTCACGTAATCATACGTATCAACAAATCTAGTAATCTGATCACCTTCTTTGCTTTCATTCCACAACGCTTAAAACTGACCTGTTATCTTGGTGAATACGACCATGCCCACCGGAGGTTAAGTCACGTTGTGATGTATATATATATATATATATATATATATATATATATATATATATATAATTGTTTTTTCACCACCTCTTGTCAGTTTCATGACTATAAGTCCCATGGATTATAGACATGATACTGACATAAGGAATTAAGAAAACGATTTATCTATTTTAGGTTCTATCCTGCTCTACTGGTCAGTATTTGAGCACTCTTCAGATTTAAGAAAAAACATTCCATAACGATTTGTTCATTTCAATATATATATATATATGTGTGTGTGTGTGTGTGTGTGTGTGTGTGTGTGTGTGTGTGAGAGAGAGAGAGAGAGAGAGAAAGAGGGAGTCTGAAATTAAATCTTGAATCAAATGTTTCATATCTTAAGTCTCTTGGGGTTTTTTTTTATTTCTAATACAATGTGAGATTACTGTAGGCTCTTTGTGGAGAATAGAACCACCGCCACATTACATCAGTGCAGTTTCAGTAAGAAATAGGTCTTATGGGTTGAAGTTACTAGCTTCCTACATCTGGTTTCGAAATTGATTGATTTTAACGGCATGTCAACTAGTCTTGGATTATTTTATGCCAAGAGGTTAGAGGATAACATTTATTATATCTTCATATTTACATTTTTATTAGTTGTCCCTTAAGAGGTATATTTTTTGCTTCTTTTTTTGCGCACGGTGCCATTGAATACGATTTCGGTTTGTTTGTCTTTTAGCGAAAATGGCAACCATTACGCCCCCACCAACTCCTTCATATTCTTTGTTTAATGACATATCAAACTTAATGGGTTATTTAATGCCAAAGCCATCCTTGTGATGTTATTCAACCCATAGATGAGAAGATAATTAATTTGGTTTGGTTTGGTTTGGTTTGGTTTTGTTGTATATCAACCACTGTATGTTATTTAATGCCAAATCCTCTTTAAACATATACATTAAATAAATACGATTTGCAAACATTTTGTTGATAATGTTTTTAAACGAGCCGGAGCTCATAATTTTGCTCACAGTTAAATGGTTCCGTGAATTGCTATGTATCATTAACAACTCAATTAAACATCAGTCATTTGTTTGCACATAGTTAAATGAGCAAAGAGTTTTATTTCAAACAATTCACTTTAGCAGAAATCAATTGTTTGCACAAAGTTCAAACTTTAAATAGTTCTGTTTGACCCATAAATTGTACCTTATCAGGTTCGACCACTCCTAGCCAAAATGGACACGGGAGCAATGTTAATGAAGGGGTACTCCGCATTTCCCAAAGCTCCAAGACTGGAGCCTCACCATCTGATTGATTAGTGACATATCCAGGACACTCGTTAGGTGAGTCTTGCCACTCTGCAGAGATGCATTCGGTGTATTCTACAGCCCTATATGACTGGGCAACTGAGGAGATAAGGGGGTTCATACTTTTCCCAAGGGTATTAATACGAGAATGAACGTAATAGCGCGAATGGAGTTCGAACTCGCTTACTACGATGTAACAGTCCAGCATGTTAGCCACTACTATACAGGGACTCCATGCCTCCGTCTTGACGCATAATATACTAGGATAAAAAGTAATTTTGAATAAATAATGAAAAACAAGAAAACAAAAAGCTGCAGGCAATGTTGAACAGCGCCCATGACAAGACCAATGTCGACATCAGGCTCTCTAAATTGTCCAACCAGTGCTGAACTGCCTGGATAACGCATGAATAAAAAAAAAACAGTTATAGCAAACAACATTTTATACCTCAGCAATCGATCATTTCTGAAGGACTTGCTGTCCGTGAATGGCAGTTTTGAAGAAACTTGATACAATAAAACACTTAAAATATTAATCACTGTAATCTTCGATGTCCACGACTACTTGACTTGATGTCCTTTAATAACTAGTTCATCGCACAGCGTAGAATTTTCATCAAACAATTCACATGACCATTTTCTTCGTTAACAATAATACGTTAGTATAACAAAGAATACGTTAATATTCATAGTTGAAGATATCGCAAATTCAACAAAAAATTAAGATGGAAAGCAGAACATGTGCTTTAGAGAGTTCACCAATGGTCCGAGAGACCGGGGTTCAATCCCAGGTAGAGTTATACCAAAAAATAGGAAGAAAAACAACTCTATGGCCGCTTTAAGCGTCTAATAAACATCTCACACCAGAAAACCTGGACCTGGCTAAGAAAAGGAAACTTTAAGAGAGAAACGGAATCCCTTCTAATAGCAGCACAGGACAACGCCCGTAAGAACGAATCATATTAAAGCGAGAATAGATAAGACGCAACAAAACAGTAAATGTAGGCTATGCGGTGACAGAGATGAAACGATCAATCACATTATAAGTGAATGCAGCAAATTAGCACAGAAGGAGTACAAGGCGAGACACGACTGGGTCGTCAAGGTAATCAACTGGGAAATGTGCAGAAAATTTCAATTCGACCATACAAACAAATGGTATATGCACAACCCGGCGCCTGTCCTAGAAAATGACTCGCATAAACTCCTATGAGACTTTAACATACAAACGGATCACCTAATCCCGGCCAGAAGACCAGACCTCATAATAATCAACAAAAGAAAGAGAATCTGCAAAATTGTTGACTTTGCTGACCCGGCAGACCACAGAATAAATCTGAAGGAAAGTGAAAAGAAGGATAAGTACCTTGACCTTGCTAGAGAATTGAAAAAACTGTGGAACATGAAAGTAACGATTGTGCCAATTGTGATTGGTGCGTTAGGCACAGTAACTAAAGGATTATTAAAGGGCCTGGAGGACTTGGAAGTTAGCGGACGGGTAGAGACTATCCAAACGACAGCATTGCTGAGGACGGCCAGAATACTGAGACGAGTCCTGGAGACTTGAAGAGACTTGCTGTCACTCAAACTCCAGTGAAAAACCATCAGCTAATACTGATGTGAAAAACTCTAGAGGAGTAAATAATAATAATGATATAAACGAATGTAGTAAACTAGTACAAAAAGAGTACAAGACTAGACAAGATTGGGTTGGAAAGGTAATCTGCTGGATGCTTGAAATTGAAATTTGACCATGTGAACAAACTGTATATGCACAACCCAGAATCCTTCCTGGAGAATGAAACACAAAATTCTCTAGGATTTCGAGAAATAAACAGTTCACCGAATCCCTGCCAGAAGTCCAGACCTAGTAATGATAAACAAAAAAAAAAAGAAAAAAAGGGACAACCTGCCGAATAGTCGATTTTGCCGTCTCGTCGGGCAACAGAGTAAAAATCAAAGAAAACGAAAAAAGAGACAAGTACTAGAACCTTACCAGAGAACTGAACAAACTATGAAAATGAGAGTGACGGTGATACCAATTATAATTGGTACACTTGTAACAGTCTCAAAAGACTTGGTAGGGGAACTGGAAGAATTGGAAATCGGAGGACTAGCTGAGACTAGCTAAACTACAGCATTACGAAGATCAGTCAGAATACTGAGAAGTGTACTGGAGATTGGAGGAAATTTGCTGTCACTCAGTATCCAGTAAAAGACGATCAGCTCATGCAGGAGTGAAAAACTCACAAGGAGCAATACACTTGATGATATGTTTGATTGTATGCATGGTCAGACGAATAGACAAATAATAAAAATTGCTACCACTTCTTTAAATTAATCCCAGCTTCACTTTAACTTTATTTCAAACAGTCTACTAGCCGTTTTTGTTTGTTTGTTGTTTTTTTTTTTTTTTTGCTTTTTTTTGTTTTTTTGGTAAACATTAGTTTCTTTTAAAAAGACCCGAATCTATCTATTCTCACCTACCACCATCTACAGGTAAATAGTAAGGAAGACAGGACTTTTAAGCCTAGATCAAACAACAGTTATACGAAAAGGAAAAATAAATAAATTTTAAAAACTGGCAGAGACAGGTTTGGCAAGTCAAAATTGGGTAGCAGTTTCTCAAGAAAACATTTAAGATTAACAGATTGACACTATCTTCTAATGAAACGTTTCCGACAAAGTAGTTCGGGAAATATATTATCATTGGCCGTTAACATAGACTCGAACTCTTACAGATTGTTGCAGATGGTGCACTGGTGAAAACGCTATTTAGTTACAACCTGGCTGAAAACTGTAAAAAAATCGTACATTACCTGTAACCCACAATCCTGCACCCATTCTATCCGGGTTAAAACTGGTATCCCCTTTTAAATGCGTTGAAATTTTATTTTCGTTCAGTATATTTGAACGACCCTTATTTTCTCTCTCTCTCTCTCTCTCTCTCTCTTATGAGTTTACGAGTATGCTTTGGGTCATTATCTTGCAAGAATACAAATCCATGAATACTAGAAAAACAGATTTTACAACTGGGCTCAATACTAAAGAAGAAAAACGCCATCAAATAAATTTTTCAAAAGATATTTGGTTATATTAAGGCCAAAGCTACAGAGGAAGACTTGTGTTTTTGGTATAATAATGAAAACAATGTGGTGCCTAACTTGTTTCATTAAAAATAAGACCTTTATGATGAGAAATAATTTTTTTTAAAGTGGCCAAATACTTTTGACTGGTATGTATGTATATATACATATATATAGAGAGAGAGGTGTGTGTGTGTGTGTGTGTGTAAACAGGATTTAGTATTGAATATCACCAAGGGTTGATATGCCATATACCTAACCTCATAAGAAACAACTACACAAAAAATGCAACTATGAATGTACACAGAACGCGATTCCCTGACTTCAGAGCCTAAAATAATTCCAGACAGTGCTGTGTTCTAGAGTGATTGTGACTGTGTTCTAGAGTGATATGAAGTTAAAATCAATCAATCAGTAAATCACAAAGTCAGAGAACGGAATAGGGTTTATCTTGGGGGATTGTTTTTTGTTTTGGTTTTTTGGCGGGGGGACTTTTTTTCCGTTTTGTTATATTTTCTACGTGTTATGATTTCTAAGAAGCGAGTTCCAAGACCTAATTTTTTGAGTTTTGTTTAATGGCATATCAACCTTTGTAGGTTATTTAATTCCAAAGCTATTCTCCTAGAAGAACAGTAGTGGTACTATTCAACCCATACCTGGGAAGATAAGGGGGTTCATACCTTTCCCAAGGGTATTTGCCCAAAAGTAAACGTAATAGCGCGACTGGAGTTCGAACTCGCTTACTACGATTCCGCAGTCCATCGCTTTAACCATTACACCACAAGGACACCCCACTAAGTTTTTGAAACAGCGGAACAGATTGCTAAGATCATCTGATGACAGGTGACACACTGTAAACAAGGATGTTTATTCTTAGATAATAATAATAATAATAATAATAATAATAATAATAATAATAATGAAAGAAAGTGAAAAGAAGGATAAGTACATCGCCCTTGCTAGAGAAATGAACAAAAATGTAGAACATGAAAGTGACATTTATGCCAATTATAATTGGTTCTCTGGGTACAGTCATCAAAGGATTTATCAAGGGACTGGATGACTTAGAAATAAGAGGACGAGTAGAAACCATACAAACTACTACATTGATGAGATCGGCCAGAATACTGAGAAGAATCCTGGACTCTTGAAGAGACTTGCTGTCACTCAAACTCCAGTGAAATACCATCAACTAACGCTGATGTGAAAAATTTTTTAGGAGATAATAATAATAATAATAATAATAATAATAATAATAATAATAATAATAATAATCCCGTTCCGGTGAACCACAGAATGAAAATAAAAGAACGCGAACAGATAGACAAGTACTTGGATCTAACTAGAGAACAAAAAAAAAAGTTGAACATGAGGGTGATGGTGATACTAATTGTAGTTGATGCACTTATCGCTGTTCCCAAAAGCTTCTAAAAAAAAAGACGGGAGGAAATGAAAATGAGAAGAAGAATCGAGTCACTCTAGAACACAGCACTGTTAAGATTGGCTAGAATACTCAGAAGGGTCCTGGTAACTTCAGAAGACTTGCTGTTGTTCAGACTTCAGTGAAAGATCATCAGCCAACGCTAACATGAAAAACTCGCAAGGAGAGAAATAATACCAGATAATAAGTCATAACTTGGATTGCTGATATGATGAGACTAGCAGACAGATTTTTAAAAATTCCTTCTTCTCATTTAATTTTTCTAAACAATATCTATTTTACATTACCCAGTCGGCTGGGGCAGTAGAATACACCGACTGCACCTCTGCAAAGGGGTAAAACGCCCCCCCAATGAGTGTCCTGGAAACGACACTAAACAATCTGATGGTGAGGTTCTAGTGATGCTGGAGCTTTGAAGAATGCGGAGCACCCCTTCATTACCATCGCTCCCAAGTCCACTCTGGCCTGGAGAGGTAGCACCTGATAGGGCTCTCTCTATGGGTCAAATAGAACAAAATGTATACTTATGCTAAACTTAATTATTTGAAATAGAACTGTTTTCATATTTAAACTGCGTATTTATGCTAAACTGAATTGCTTTAAATAGAACTGTTTTGACATGTAGACTGCGTACTTATGCTAGACTGAACTGTTTGAAATGAAACTGTTTTTGACATTGAAGCTATACTCATGCTAAACTGAATTTTTTAAAATAGAACTGTTTAGACATTTAACTGTGTGTAAACAAAATATATACTTACACTAAACCAAATTGGTTGATTTAGAACTGTTTGCCTAAACTGAATAGCTTGAAATAGAAATGTTTGTGATAATTAAACTGTGTACCGATGTTAAACTGAATAGTTTGAAACAAAATTGATTATTTGCAAAAAAATGGATTTGGCATTAAATAACCTAAAACGGTTGATATGCCATAAAGTCAAACCAAACTAAACCAAACCAAACCAAACCTATTTGACAATCTTTATTGTCTATCAAAACTTTTTCACCTAACAGTTGAAAACAACGACAGTTATAAAAAAAAAAAAAGTTAAATTCACCTAAGAGAAAAGAAATCTATCTGTTATATTGTTATATTTTGAAGTTAATATTGATCATTTGTTTGACTGATGGATAGATTGAATTTAACAGCATGACAACTCGTCTAGAGGTTAGGGAATTGCGTACATTTACATTTTTGTGCAGTTTCTGAAGGGTTGATGTGGTATCAAGTATTCCGATGTAATACAAATAATTTTCAAACAAATCTATTTAACCCATAGATCGAGACCATAACAGGTACTACCACTCCAGGCCAGAGTGGATCGGGGAGTAATGGCAATGACGGGGTACTACTCCTGCTCCCCAGAGCTCTCGAACAGGAGCCTCACCACCAGGTGCAATTTACTGTCATATCCAGAACACTTCTTTAAGGGGGAGTTCTTACTCCCCTCTGCAGGGGCCACAAATAGCATGTTCTAAACGCCACCGACGAATTATTTAATAATAGTAATTTGTTTGCACACAGTTATATGGTTTCAAGTGGCTAATAATAATAATAATAATAATAATAGTAATCCTTGGTAAACAATTACAGCTACAAAAATTTTAAAAGGTGTCTCAAAATAGATGCAACCCATGAATATGATAATTCATATTGCATCAAGTCATCTTTCAGCTGATTCTTAAAAGGCAATCATATCACTTACGAAAGGTCAAACCAGATGACAAGGCCAAAAATTGATTGACTTTATCCTACAGTGCACGTGAAAGTCCAAGTTCGTGGGCGCGTCTTCTGGGGACTTTTTCGGACTCCTCCCGACAGAATCACTCACCGTATCCACATTGTCTGGACATTTTGCAGTCAACTTCCCGCCAGATCTTGCATTTTCTGCCTTCTTGTTGAGTTTGTTTACTGATCCAATAGTTTGAAATGTGTGTACCCAACGATAAATTTGCCTTTTCTGGTGATAATTGTTAACGATAAGCTTCCTGCGAAACTTTGCTTGCACAGTTTTGAATGATTTTGTCTCCTAATAAGCAGTGACACAAAATATTTTTCCTCTCAAGTCCAAGGCATTGTAATCTAGAATTAATAGTTGTTGTAGTATACTACTTTCAAATTGAAAACAAAAAAGAACACATTATTATTAGTAGAATTATTATGGGTCCCATGTATATTGAGACACTCAAAATTTATATTTTTTGTGTAGCTGTTTCTTAAGAAGTTCTTTTTTACACACATTTGTATGATATCAAGTATTCCTAATACAAATAATCCAAACTATTATGTTTACTTTCCGACTAACACCCTTGGAAAAGTTACGATCACCTTTATCGCCCAGCAACTGAATAATTAATACCACTACTGTCCTTCTACAAGGATGGCTTTGACTATTAATAACCTACGAAGTTTGATATTCGATCAAACCAAACCAAATTCAAATAACTTGCACACAGTTATATGGTTTTAAGTATTCCTATCTAATTATAATAATTATATGGCTTAGAATAATTATTTCTATTCAATAATAATCTTTTGTTTGCAAGCAGTCATATGATTTCAAGTAACTAACAATAATCCTTATTAAATAATTACAGCTTCAGATAACTATTCTTAATACAAATAATTTACAGTTATATGACATCAAGTATTTCTATTAGATACAAATTATTTTCAAACAGATCAATTTGACGCATAGATGGGACCCTAACCGGAAATACTACTTCCGGTCAGAATGAACCTTGGAATAATGGCAATGAAGGAGCACTCCGTGCTCTCCACTGCTCTAGAAATGAAGCCTCGCCATATATGTAGTTTAGTGTCATACCAAGAACACCCCTTTTTGATGGTGGTGATCTTACCCTACTGCCGCCGGAGATACAGTCAGCATATACGAAGCCCTGTTGACAGGTCAGGGTTATTTGTATCGATACAGCCGAAGTATTAGGTGTTTATTCAACACCAACCTTTTTGTAAAGTTTATCACTAAATCGAAAACATTGTCTAGCCCGAATATCTCGTCCGGTAAAGATAGGATCATATTTACTGTCTAGTGTCTTGTAGTAATACTCCTAAATAACGCTCAATACTGCAATAAAGATAATACACTAATCCTATAGACTTTACTCTGTTAATAACCAAGGCTTTATCTCAGCAGGGTGCATATGCATATCAGGCGACGAAATCATAATCAAATTATGTACAAAAAATAGATATTGGTGATATAGTTTGTAATAGTTAATTGTATTTTCTGAAGATCTTCAGGCACACCCAATCATTTATGTAAAGTCAAACCTTGATTTCTGCAGCTGAAATTAAATAAATCGCAATGCCTTCCACTTTGAAAATCAAATTATTCCATCATCTTGTCGATCGTCAGAGTGCCATACCATGTCCATCATGGCACTTCAAGAAGCAATAAAAGTTAATTAGAGATATACATCTCATCTCTAGGCCAAGTCTTTCACTGGAGATGATCCTGATGTAGTGGGAAAATTAAAAACGAAGAGCCAAGTTCCAACTCTGATAGTGGCTGTTTGTATTTATTTCGAACTAATTCTCTTAGAAAAGGCATGAACCAACATCCCTAAAAAATACAATCGGCTCAAACTTTAGCTAAATCTCTTCATGCTCACTCTACACCAAAGCCCTTCGGAAAGCCATGAATCTACTTCTTCTCACAACTAAAGGCTAAAATAACCGAACAGCAAGGGCTCCGTAACCTTAAAAGGTAACCAGTCAAGGAGAAAGACAACTCTGTATTCAAAATGAAGTACTTTGGGCAATCTGACATAGTCGTCAACCTCATTCTGGAAACTCCTGAGTCGAAACTCAATTAAAACTCAGAAACTAGAGTTTCTGAGACAGTTCGATCCTGTGATGCGTCGCAGAGACTCCACGAAAGTTACCGGAGACAAAGACAAGATGAAGATATGACAACGAGCTCCCATCAGTGAAAAAGGAAAAGGGCCGATGCGTGGTCATAAAGAAAATAACACTCTTCTTTTTATTAAGTTTCAACTTTACTTTGGACTGGTGTCAAATCAGGAAGACGTGAAGTAGTATTTTTCTAGTCAATAAAGCAACTGCAAAATCTTAGCCTACCCCCAATAGGGAAAGGGGATTTCGTTGACTACAAAATTTAAGTCGTATCGTCTTCTGTCGGTTAATAACTCAATGAGTTACCTTCTTTTTTAATCGAGTTCCCGTCATTGGTGTCGTTCACACAGCCAAGTACCAAGTTTACGGGTAGTGAGCGTCTTCTATTACATTACAATTGTCCTTGACCGCTTTCTGATGTCAGGTTTTATTGGTCTTTTGCTCTTCCTTTGGACAATGTTTGTGTCCCCAAAAATATGCTATATGAGCGATTGCTAGCTTTTCATGCCTCCTAGTCTAGACCTGCACCGAGATAAAGGCACAGACCAATGGTCTCTCCATACTAATGGATACTATGGATAAAGCGTCATAAGGTACAAGCAGCCAAGAGAAGTCCCTGACCCGAAAATGAGAGATTGATTAACAGCATGTCAACCCATCTGGACTTGTTTTATGCCTAGACGTTAGGAAATCGCGTTCATAGTACGATCATATTTACATTTTTTGTATAGTTGTATAAGGTTTTGGTTTTATGGCATTTGGTTTGGTTTTATGGCATATCAACCATTGAAGGTTATTTAATGCCAAATCTATTTATATACATATAAACAGTTCTATTTCAAACAATTTAGTTTAGCATAAGTATGCAGTTGAGTTCTATTTGACCCATAGATAGGACTCTAAAAGGTGCTACCACTCCGGTCCAGAGTTGGCCTGGGATGGATGGCAATAAAAGAGTACTCCACATTCCCAAAGCTCCAGCATTACTGGAGTCTCACCATCAGATTGTTTAGTGTTATACCCAGGACACTCATTGGGAGGAGTCTTACCCCTCTGCAGAGATGCATTCGGTGTATTCTACGGCCACTGCCGGTCATGTAATGTCAAGTATATATTTACCAACTCCTCCGCACGAGCAGGGTACGACACAAGGTCAATTTTTTATTAAGTTTCAACTTTACTCTGGACTGGTGTCAAACCAGGAAGACGTGAAGTAGTATTATTCTAGTCAATAAAGCAACTGCAAAATCTTAGCCTACCCGAGTCATGTAATGTCAAGTATATATTTACCAACTCCTCCGCACGAGCAGGGTGCGACACAGGGTCAATTTTAAAGCGGAGTTTATCAGATTTGAATTCAGGTTTGAGTTTTCCTTCTCCAAGAACGATTTCCATACTAAGGCTAAAGAGCTCGGTCGGTCGAACGATTTGCCCGTGGCTGGAGAGAAAATAATTAGATTTATACCTTCCCCAAGCGTGTTAGCGCCATGTTAAATAGAAACAGCTTAGTTCAGGATTTGAACAGGGGTCGCCATGTCCATTTCAAACGATGACAACCATTACACAAAAGGAACCCCACTGTGATATAATATCAAATATTCTTATCTAGCAGATTTAACCCATGGATGGAACTATAACAGAACTGCCACTGTAGAATACACCGACTGCTTCTCTGCAGAGGGGTAAGACACCCCACCTAACGAGTATCCGAGATATGACACTAAACAATCTGATGGTGAGGTTCCAGTAATGCTGGAGCTTTGGCGAATGCAGAGTGTCCCTTCATTGTCATCGCTCCCAGGTCCACTCTGGCCCGGAGTGGTACCACCTGATAGGGTCCTATCTATGGGTCAAATAGAATTAAACTGCCTTCTTATGCTAAAATGAATTGGGGGTGTCCTCGTGGTGTAATGGTTAAAGCGATGGACTGCGGAATCGTAGTACGCGAGTTCGTACTCCAGTCGCGCTATTACGTTCACTTTCGTGCAAATACCCTTGGGAAAGGTATGAACCCCCTTATCCTCTCAGCTATGGGTTAAATAGTACCCTTACTCTTCTTCTAGGAGAATGGCTCGGGCATTAAATAACCTAAAAAGAGTTGATATGCCATTAAACAAAGAAACCAAACCTAAAATGAATAGTTTGGAATTTAATTCGGCTTTAAATGACTCGAAAAGGGTTGAAACGCCGTAAAATAAAACAACAAACCAACCAACTACCACATGGGTCAGAGCAGGCCTGGAAGGAATGACTATAAAGGGATACTCCACACTCTCCTGATCTCCAGAAGTGGAGTCTCAAGATCAAATGCAGTTAATTGTCCTACCAAAGACCCCTTTTTTGTAGGGATTCCTTAATCCTCGACAAGGGATACAGACAGCATATTGGAAGCTTTACTGACCGGGAAATGATCTGAACAGTTCTGTGATGCAGAGCTATGCCTTTCCCAAGTGGACTGATTCGAAGTGAATACTGTCTCAAGCGGAATTTTAACTCGGGTCGTCGATTCCTTTTCTTTGATATTCAATTGTGTCAATTGGTAAAATGAGTCGCTGGTGTAATAATCAAAACAGTAAAATAACCCACCAATCATTTCTTTGTTTATTTCTTTCTTTCGTTTTTTCGTTCTTTCATTCGGCTACTTTTACTTATTTGTTTATTATCGAACATTTTTCTATTTTATTTTAAGAATGAATTCCATCTAAGCAAAGTTCCTGTTCTCCTACATTTTATACAAAATAATGAACAGAACACAAAAATATCATTTATTGCAGTTTATTGCACTTCATAAAGTTAATCAAGATAGTTTTGAGCATGTATGTATGTGTGTGTATGTGTGTGTGTGCCTTTTATGTAACAAGATTGATGCATTTGCACAATTCAATGTAAAAAAGAAAAACCAGATATACTCATCAAAGTTGGGATTACATTGCAAAAGTAAAAAAAACAGCATTGGTTGGTTTGTTTTTAATTTTTAAGCTAAACAAAAAATATTCATCTTAACACATAAAAAATAATATTATAATTCGCCAAATATCCCTCTGTCCGTCCAACCTACGCTGTTTCATTTTCAACACTACATTTAAACAAAACCATTAGAATTTGTTAGTCGTGCCCGTAAAAATTTCAACCAATTCTAGGAGATTCTCCTTGCTGTAAAAATATTAGTCTCACTGCGCTTACCCACTTTCTTGGTATTCATTGCGAGCGAGCTCTGTCTCTGTCTCTGTCTCTCGCCTTATATGCATTTAGATGCTTTCTCCCATTCTTTCTTCTTAAAGGCTCTTAGACTCTGTTTCCATGAATGCTCTTAGATTCTCTCTCTCTCTCTCTCTCTCTCTCTCTCTCTCTCTCTCTCTCTCTCTCTCTATCCTTATATAAGGCACTATAGGCACTTAAATTGATTCTCTCTCTCTCTCTCTCTCTCTCGATCCTTATATGCACTTAGACACACACACTCTTTCACCCTCTCTCTCTCTCCCCTAATATGCACTTAGACTTTCTCTCTCTCTCTCTCTCTCTCTCTCTCTCTCTCTCTCCTTATATAAAGCACTATAGGCACTTAAATTGATTCTCTCTCTCTCTCTCTCTCTCTCTCTCTCTCTCTCTCTCGATCCTTATATAAGGCACTATAGGCACTTAAATTGATTCTCTCTCTCTCTCTCTCTCTCTCTCTCTCTCGATCCTTATATGCACTTAGACTTTCTCTCTCTCTCTCTCTCTCGATCCTTATATAAGGCACTATAGGCACTTAAATTGATTCTCTCTCTCTCTCTCTCTCTCTCTCTCGATCCTTGTATGCACTTAGACACACACACACACACACTCTCTCTCTCTCTTTCTCTCGATCCTTATGGGCGCTTAGACTCTCTCTCTCTCTCTATCTATCTATCTAGCTAGCTATCTCATTATTCTAAACTTTAATGAAAGCGACTCGACATCCTTTATTTTTAATAATGATCAACTTACAATCTGTATCTTATATAGGCAAATCCTGCTAGTCAGGATTAATATACAAGACTATGGAATTGCTAATTTAGGAAAAATTAAGCCACACTTGACACGTTTTCGCAAAAAGATTTTATCTCCGTATAATACAGAGGCGTCACTGCTGACGGAAAGGTTAAGAAAGGCCAGATTATCTGGCCAGAGCTCTTTTTATAATCCAGACACCGAATTCGGCATAAACACATGGCTCCAAAGGGCTTCCGGCTTTAAATTTGACACCTGAGTAATTTTTTGTTTTCTTTCTTTTCTTTCTTTTCTTATTTTTATCTCGTAAAAATCTACTTTCATGGCTGAAGTCCCAGTGGCATAGCGGCTAACGTGCTGGACTCCGACATGGTAGTAAGCAAATTCGAACACAAGACGCGCTTCTACGTCCACTTTTGGACTAATACCCCAGGGAAAGGCATGAACACTTTAATCCTCGACAGATATGGGTTAAATATTACCACTAATGTTCTTCTACAAGTATGGTTTTGGAAGTAGGCTACCGGTAAAATCAAGGTTTTAATCGCCTATAAAATAATCTTCAAGTAACCGTGATCTAAAACGTTACGCCATATAAGTACAATAATAATGGCAATGTGTGTAGATTCAATAAACAGCTATAATGTCTCATTAAGCTGACATTTCTCAATTTGTGGATGGTAGTCAGGATTTTTCTCTCAAATCAAAATTACATCTACTGAATATGAAACAGGCAAATTTTACACATGAGAGCTTATATTCCTATGAATTCACAAGCTATTGAAATTGTGCAGCTAAATCACATACCATACTTGTCTGACTGGCTGTTTGGGTGCTGTGACGTTCTGGTTAGTGTTTACAGTCAGTGCATCAACTGTTGGAAACGGTGTGTGATATCATCATCATCATCATGTCGTGCCACTAGCACGGATATTCCTGGCCCTCTCTCGCCACTTCTTCCTATCGTTCATTGCCTCCGGTAGGTCTTCAGGGCTACATTCCGTATCCTCACATAGCTGCTGAATGTATGTTTGTGCTGGTCGTCCTGCTTTTGTCCGGCCATATGTGGGGATCCATATGAGTACATCACTTATGAGCTCGTCCCTGCTTCTCCAGCAGTGTCCTGCATGTCTGGTTCGTCTAAATTGGATAGTTTTCGTGATAGGAGGCAGGTGGCCGTACAGTTGGTGTCTTGTGGGGTGTTGCCGCTAGGACTTGTTCAAGATTGCTCGCAGCATTCTTGTGTAATTGCCGTCTAGCTTCTTCTCCAGCCGTTTTGTTAGCGTCCATGTAGTGCATCCATACAACAGTATCGATACGACAGCTGCCTGGAAGAAACTGCGTTTCGTTTTATCGGTCATGTCTGATTTCCATATGATCGATAGCCTATTGATGGTTGTCCATGCCTTTGTTAACCGCGTGTCAATGTCCTTTTCGGTTGATGAGACGCTACTTAATTTGAATTATAGTTTTATTATTTTATATCAATCTCTGTGTTAATTTGTTAAATATGTTCACAAAAGACGAGTTGAAGTTGGAAATGGTGTCTCATATAGCATTAATATCATACTTAATTTTCATTACAGTTTTATTATTTTATATCAATCTCTGTGTTAATTTGTTAAATATGTTCACAAAAGACGAGTTGAAGTTGGAAATGGTGTCTGATATAGCATTAATATAATACTTAATTTTCATTACAGTTTTATTATTTTATATCAATCTCTGTGTTAATTTGTTAAATATGTTCACAAAAGACCAGTTGAAGTTGGAAATGGTGTCTGATATAGCATTAATATCATACTTAATTTTCATTACAGTTTTATTATTTTATATCAATCTCTGTGTTAATTTGTTAAATATGTTCACAAAAGACGAGTTGAAGTTAGAAATGGTGTCTGATATAGCATTAATATAATACTTAATTTTCATTACAGTTTTATCATTTTATATTAATCTCTGTGTTTATTTGTTAAATACATATTGACCAAACACGAGTTTAAGTTGGAAATCTTTATGACAGTCTGCTAGAGTAACGGCTATAGCTGTATATCGATTGTTAGGAGTACTGTTCAACTGGCTGACCACTCTGTGGTAAAGGGTTGGATTTTAGACCTGCCGACCCCTTGTTTTCTGGGGATTTTTTCATCCTTAAAAAGTCGACTTGTATGTCGCAAATTACGGTAAGTGAATTTTTAACTCAGACTGATTAGCGTGATTATTTTACATAAATTTGAATATCATTCGGACTAATACCCTCGGGAAAGATATTGAACCCCCTTTTACCCCCAGGTAAGGGTTAAGTAGTATCGCTACTGTTCCTCAAGTAGGGTGTCTTTGCCATTAAATAATCCATGAAGGTTGATATGCCATTAAACAAAAAAAACCGAACTGGTTATAGTTAAAATCGTATTCGTTGGCAGATCGGAGGGATCCTCATTTTTACTTAGCAATCGAAAATGTGAGGATCATTTCAAGATTTCAAAAGGTCCAGGTGAAATTTTGTGTATGTGTGTGTGTGTGTGTGTTTTGTTTTATTATTTTACAGGTTTTACACAAAACCTTACGCATTAATATTATCTTCGTTACGTTCGTAATACTTGGTGAGCATTGCTGAGCGCAGGAAGATAGAGGATGAAGACGCCATTCCTTCCTTCTTTCCATCCTTCCTTTCTTCCTTCCTATTTCACTTTGTGTGTCGTACCAATGTTCCAAGTAAGTTGGACCAACATTAGGCCTGCCTTGAAAATCGGTGTTCAAAATCCTGTTTATTACATGGGCGCGAAAACCGACCACTGTCACTGGTGTGAAATGCATGATTGCCTTTGCTTCGTTGAATGTACTAAATCCACCAAAAATTAATTTGCTCAAGGCAAAACCTTTACTTATTTGAACGGATGACATGATCAAGATGATTTTTGTCATATCATCCAATACAACCTAAAATCTAAGTTAAAGCTTTGTAGACTAACTACTCAAGATCGCTACAACAGACATCATACTTCTACCACTTTACTCTCAGAATGTCTTTATTCTGATTAATTAATTCGTTGTTACAATTTTCATTAAAACAGATGACACTATCAAGTTTTTTGTAGGGTAAAAAGACGTAAATATTATTATTAACATAAGTAAGTAAGTAAAGTTGGTGACCATTGTCGAGGGCATCTCGAAGGCTCCCTTTTCAATAGCTTCTACACCGAGTTGTAGGGGAGAGCGCTACTCTTTTCCCTGGATTGCTCCACTTTACGCTTGATCCTTACCTTATGATGCTGAGTGTTAAGCAAGGCGGCATCAAGTACTATTTTTTAGCCTTTGGTATGATTCGACCTGGAAGTCAAATAAATACATGAGGATGTATTAAAAACGTTTCTGCGCCAACACTCTTTATTTCCTTTGAAAAGTTTATATCTAATAGCCTGGTTTCGTCAGTAACACTTGTATCGTTACTAACTTACTAAACAGCCCAAAGTGAAAAAAAGGGAGATCTAACGAACTGGTGACGAAAAGATTCGTGTATCAAGTGTAATACCACATTCTGTATTGAGAGTATCAATCGAGTTACGAGGTTACGAATGAGATAGTGGGAAATTAGGACAAAACCAATGACTAATATGACCATTTACGAGCGAAGCACATGTGAAAACCAAGGACAACTGAGAGAACATATTGACAATAGGAACATTGTCACAAAGTCAATATTCACAGCGAAAGTTAAACTCTACTGAAATCGTATAGAATACTGGCTAAGTGTACAACTTCTGACCATAATCTCTAATCTGGAAATATATGCTACATATTGACCTGTACTAGAGCAAATCTGCGTCAAATAGATAGAATACAAATTATTTCAAATATAGAAGAATCGACCATAAAAATGTGTATCCCAAACAATTATTTTCACTATATACTAGCAAAAATATGCGTCCTCCAAGCGCAAGTATTATAGTTTCAATATAGTAAAAGAAACTAATAAAACTTATAAACCTAAATAATATAATAAATAAGAATGCATATAAAAGATTACACTTATTTTTATTTTATCTCAATTAATTTCTTTATAAAATTATGCATAGAATTGCTTTTAATTTCGTTTGAGAATAAAGCAATAATATCAACAATCAATAACACCAAGTAATTGTTTATTAAACCCGTTTTTGTTCAAATCAGTATGCAAATTATCCACGTCATACACTATGTAAATCTTTACTTTCTCGAGATTAAGAGCACACATGCAGGATTCTAAACGCATTAATAACATGGGTTTGTCTCCCCCCACCAGATTTTCTGGGGGACAACTGGTGTTTGCGCCAAGTAGCTGTTATTAACCTGACCGCCTGGTCCCAGGGGCTCGTTCCCCCAAGCAATACCTGCCTGGTAGGGTTGAGCTTATCACTTGGCGCCAGGGACACCTCAAAATTAGGAATGCCCAAAGGATAAACCATTTTTAATTACCACATTCGTACGAATAAAATGAACTTGAGTCAAATCCTGATTTGGTGGGAAGTCAGTTAAATACCTATTAATAATATGGGTTATTTTGACTCAAATCTAACTCAGCTAGACTTTAATACAGACATCGTTTATAAATAAGATGCTAATTGATACCAAATAATGATTATTTAATAATCATTGAGAAAATAACGTAAATAACTAAAGGAATTGCGACATCATTGGTGGTGCATTTTGGTCACATAGATAGATAGCGAACGAGTGAAAAGGAATATACGAAAAAAATAATTTAAGAACGTTGGATGCTCTGATATAAGCAAACAGTACTAGCCAAAAGGATACAAAAGATATGCAGTCCATATGACATCAGGACAGTAGTCACAAGTGGTTCAACTCTCCGGAGATATCTCTTCCAGGTCAAGCCACTAACGGAATTCAACATGATCAAGAACTGTGTTTACTCCATCCCTTGCAGTTATGGTAAAATATACAAAGGTGTGACAGGTCGCCCACTAAAAGTAAGGCTAGAAGAACATCGGAAGGTAGTAGTACGAGGTGAGATTAAAAAGTCGGGTATGGCGGACCATATATGGAAGGAAAAGGGAAACCATCTGCTCTTATGGGATAAAACTGAAATAATTGATAGGGCTGAACATTGGAGGATTAGACACCTTAAGGAATCAGCACATATGTAGGGCTACAATGACCTGCTGAGTAGACCAAGTATAGAGTTGAATACAATATGGGAACCGATAATTAAAAAGGCTAGATAAAAAAAAAAATCTGAATATGAGCACATGTAAAAACCATACATAATAGTAGTAATCCTAGTCAAGTAAGAACATTAAGTTTATAAGTCCCAAAAATTCACTCTGAACTGTCCAGAAGGATTCATAGCGTAATGCTTCAAAGGAGACAATCATCTGGAGGTTGCAGGTTCAATCCTGACTGCTGGCGAGTAACAATACAGGAATACTTAACACTTGTACCCGGTTATGGCTAACGGAATCAGAACAGTGGATTCAATAAAGGACGTAGTTCGAAGTTCTATGAAGGTTCCCGAGTTTGACAATCACCTGAAAATTGCCGGAGGACATATCGGCCGAAACGATGTGGAAATAACAATAAAGATGAAGACAATAGTCCGAAAACTCTTAATGATAAAAAAAAGTAAAAACAATTCCTGTAAGAGCGATGTTGCTTCTTATTTGACCGTTTTTTGAACTTCAAAAATAAGGTATCCGTACGAACAAATCGACTAACCGTTATAAAAAATGTGAACATAAAGTAATTTTCCTTGGAATTATCTTTTAAAATTGTAAATATCACTCACCTGATTGGAGAGAGGGTTGGCGCATGGCAATAAAACAATAGAAAAATATGTTATCATCAGAATTTTGAGGAAAAATGTCTTTTTAAAAAAACTTCATCTTTTATCGATTCAAATACCAAAAATTTTTATAAGATCCAATTATTTTTTACGGTTTTTTTTTAACAGGTGCGCGTCTTTGTACGTACCTGATATTTATAACGTTGACCTTCAAGGCATTCGACTTTTTGGCTTTCTGGTCTCCACTTTGGTCAGTCTTTCATGACCATCTAATCCATTTATTCCCTCGATCCTATCAGCTGATCACTTGCGGAAAAATTCTTCACTGACAACCTTTGTTAACTTTTGCCCTGAGTCAAAGAGTTCTCAAAATCTGTGACTTAGGGGAAAAAAACTAAGCGACGTGATGTTAAAAAGGAATTTCTAGATTGTGGTAGCCTTCCGTTTAGCAAGTTAAACTATCCCTTTTCTTTACCTCGTTCCCTTTGCAGTTATTGTGTTGAGATTCAGAATCTCACTTTACCTGAGCCGATTCCGTTTTATTTATTTATTGGTCTTACAATAAAACATAAATAAAGATGATACTACACTTCAAAGGTTGCGAAATTCAGCTTGCCTAGAATGCTGGGAACTCTAGGGCTGAGCTGCATATTTAATAGCAAGGTGAATGCAGTGAGATTATGCGATTGAATTTCAAAAATCTTTGTTTTCTTATATTGCAAAACTTTACTGTTTAACGATAACAATATAACAAACGGAAAAGGAAAATATCTAATAGATTAACCGTTTACGTAAAGACGCCTCGTGTGGTGCAATTGAAAGAAATACGAATAAAAGAAAAATTTATTTACTATGAAATAAAAACAAGGTTTAAGCTCTTTCAGGGAAGCGTGGTCTTATCTGAGGATGTACTTTTTTCGTTACAAAAAGGAGCAGAAAATTACAGAAACAAGATTTACAAAAAGATACAAGAAACCTCTAAAGCAATGAAATTCGGTATGTAGAATAACGTTACTCAATTATAGATTTCAAAAATAAGACAACCTATCTAATCAACCGACTTAATGAGGAAGAAATAAAATTTATACATATATATATATATATATATAGGAGTACCTATAGTTGTCATCGTTCCCAGATACGCTCTGATCGGAATGGTAGTATCTGTTAGGGTCCAATCAAGGGTCAAATAAATCTATCTAAAAATTATTAGTTTTTGGTATTATTAAAATTATCCTATAACTTTAAATAATTCATTTTACTCCTTTTTGAGATTTTTTTCCCATCAGCGTTAGCCGATGGTTTCTCACCGGAGTTTAAGTGATAGCAAGTCTCCTCAAGTCTCCAGGACTCTTCTCAGCATTTAGATTGTCTCTACTTGTCCTCTTATTTCTAAGTCCTCCAGTCCTTGTTCCAATTCTTTGGTGACTGAACCAAGAACACCAAGTACAATTGGTATCACCGTCACTTTCATGTTCCACAGTTTTTTTCAGTTTCCTTGTAAGGTCCAGATATTATATTTCTTTTCCCTTTCTTTCAATTTTACTCTGTGGTCGTTATATTGTCACATCAACGCTCTCCTCAATGCTGGTAGGTCCTCTTACTCCTTCTTTTCCTGTGAAAAACAAAAACTCGTGAGAAACAACAACACAAAAATTTATAGACATAAAATGAAAGCGATTGCTTGATCTCTAAACATAAAATAAAACCAGACAGGTTGAGATGCCGTCGAAATCAATTAAACATCAATCATTTAAACTATATGATTACGTATAAATTATTTGTATTTGATAGAAATACTTGAAACTGTGTTACTGTGTGTAAATTAGTTGTATTTAATTTCGAAATTACTTAACTTATATGCTGTTAAACAAATAAGACAACAACAAAAAAAAAAAAACAACCAAATATACTTTGTTTCATTTCTATTGCAATTTTTCCAGGGTATATCTACAGACTGGCCGAACTTTCGTGTTAAAATTGATAGTGACGTCTCGTTGTTGAATTCAAATTGCTGATCGAAATCTCCGAATTTCAAAGCGAAAAAATATACTGTGACGCGATTAATTTACTCGTGAACGTTTTAGGCTAAAACTTCTGATATTATCTTTCTTTTTTAACCTAATTACACACGTTGTTTGGCTCAGATTTCAACAATAGATTGATATGCCGAGAAAAGGTTTAACGTTAAACCCTTAAGCGCCATGGTAGTGGTGTTTATTATCACAAACTCATCTAAAATAGAAAATTCTGACTTTAAGTGTGGTTGATCAGTTTGATAGCAAACAAAATACCACAAATCTCTCTTTCTCTCTCTCTCTCTCTCTCTCTCCCTCACACACACACACACTCCACACACACACACACACACACACACACAAATATATATATATGAGTAAGTTGACCGACCTTAGGTGAGGACAGCCTTAAGGCTTGCTTTTGAATTGCCACTACACTGAGGCGTAGTGGAGGGTGCTACTCCTTTCCCTTAATTGTTCCACTTATCCTTGATCCGTACTTTATGATGCGGAGTTTTAAGCAAGGGGGCATCAAGCACCATTTTTGAGTCTGGGATTGAACCCCAGTCCCCGGGCCATTAACGAACTCTCAAATTATTATTATATATATATATGTATATATATATATATATATATATATATATATATATATATATATATATCCCATACTCACACACATATAAAATGTATTCGTCTTTTTAAAGACTTGTATTTAAACTACTTTAACTTCTTTGTAGCTCTGCAAACAGTTATTGTAGACAGCCCACTCTGTGCATATCGTTCTCTGATTTTCTGAGATAGGCATAAAACATAATTCGTTTTATTTGTATTGGATAGGAATATTTGAAACCATACAATTGTGAACAAATTATTTGTATTAGATAGGAATACTTGATATCATATAACTCAGGGCAAAAAAAAAAAACCCTAAAGAAACAAGTACATATTAATTTGAATATGAATGTACAATGAGTGCGATTCCCCAATCTCTTGGCACAAGGTAACTCTAGACGGGCTGGCACACCGTTAAAATCAATCAGTCAATCTAAAAACAGTAGCTGTAGAAAGACCAATCTGTGCACATAGATTTTCTGTCAGAGGAAATTAAATGCTTGGGAAAAACATCGAATACTTCGTCAGTTAGCTATAATGATTTTGGACACACAGTCTCGTTAAATTTAGGAGCCAAACGCATTATTGTCAACTTGATTGGTAGATCGTATAAAATTCACCTTTTAAACGCTAGTATGATTTATACGTGAAATACGTTCTTCTTCGGAAAACGACTTAGCTCACGCAAACAAAGGAATGGATGCAATCTTTTCAAGATCAAAATGATATTGACAATAAGTATACTGTTCGTATGTGACTAGCATCATGACATAAAAGAAGTTCTACATTCTAATATATATATATATATATATATATATATACCCGACGTCTCTGCACAAGTATTTTAGCGTATCTTTCTTATAAAAATATCATTTTGGTGTGCCGTTTATACTGGGTTATGTATATCTGTATATATGTTTGTGTGTGTGTGTGTGTGTGTGTGTATAACAAGACTATCTAAATACATCTGGGAATATGAAGAAAAGTATGAGAAGAACTAGATGTCAAATTCTTTTTTATGGTATGTCAACCATCGTCGGTTATTTAATGCCACACAGGACACAGGACATAATCTCGAAGGCCCGCCGGAAGCGACTGATGATAGGTACGAATGGCGAGAGAGAGTCAGGGAAATCTGTGCTAACAGTATGACATGATGATGATGATGATATAATTTCTTATTATTCAGTCAGTAGTGAGACCAGGTGGCTAAAAGTACCTCGAAATGCTCTTGTGACGTGGTATGCTACAGAGAGAGGGAAGGGAAGGTCAATTCCCCTACTCTTCTGTGTTTGAATCAACAGGCACTAAGACTGACCGTTAAGATGATATATATGAATGGAAGTCAACTCCCTGCACTCTGTGACCTGCAGTCTGTCGAACAAAGAAAGGAATCCAGGTCACTCGGGTATCGTGGCCGGATGGAATAGTGAGAGAAGGAAAAAGTCAAATGATTGGCCCATAGACTCTTAGCGCCAAAATGCCACTTTTCCGTTAGAGAAATTTGGAAAAGAATCTTTTAGTTTGGGGACAGGAGTCGTCGTAGAAAGATATGCTGATTTACAGCCAACTCCGGGGAAAGTCTCCCGTAAAAAGAGTCTTTAGTCTTTGGACAGAAGTCAGCAGAAAAAAGACGCTGATTCAGCCGATTCCGAGGATGTCACTCGCCCGTAAAAAAGAGAGAAAGGAACCTGACATTAAACCTCATCAAACTGGAAAGTTATATGTATTCAAAAAAGAAAGAGAGAAACTGAAAGAATTCTGTTTCATCTTTAGCAAATTAGTGAATGAACTTTGTTACATGCTTCAATCCGGCGACTTAGACATTTTCTCTCAAGTAAAAGAAAAAGAAAGAAAGAAAAAAGAGAAAGAAGAAAAGGACTGTTGAGAGACATTTATGTTTGATACTTCCCGTTGGCTTAATATTGCCGGTATTTTAAAACGAAAAGAGAAAAGAAAAAGGAACTGTTTCTTGAATCTTATCATTATTTGTTTGGTCGTCGCCTATTAAAATTTTGTCATATTCTGTTGCAAATATTTGTTTCAGCTTCGTATCGCTGTCATTAATTCTCACTAAACTTCTTATTGCACCTAAAAACATTAGAAGGGAATTTTGGAAGTTTGACTACAGTTAATATTTTCTTACCTCGAAGTCCGTTCTTTTACCGCTATCTGAGGGGGTAGAAAAACAAAGGACTTGGTGATGTATGTGAAAGTGAATTGGTGCCCCCTTACCAGCGTCCGAGATCAGTCTGGCCCCAAATTAACCCCCACATTATTTGCCAGTTTACCATATGCCCGAAATAGGAGTCTTGACTGGGACTTATTTTGCGTAGGGTCAAGTGCATAAAATGGACTCTCATCCTGGGATCATTATTTATGCAGCGTCACACTCTCCAATTGTGTGTGCGTGTGTATGTGTGTGTACGTGTGTGTATATAGTGTGTGTGTTGGGAGGGTGATTTGGTTATTTAGTTTATTATTATATCAACCCTTGTGTGAAATTTTATCCCAAATCCTGTTCAAATATATATATATATATACAAATCATTTATATATATATATATATATATATATATATATATATATATATATATAGGTATTCTTCAATCCAGTAAATCCGGAGTAGATAATAATTCCGTCAGGACAAATAAATCATTCAAATTTCGAATATTTAAATATTCCCGGTAAAGAGCTCAATGTAAATAAATTCACAGAACAAATACTATTATTTCAAGAAAAATCAATATTCGGTCACATCCTGTTAAGAACATTGATATAAATCGAAGACTCTAAAATAATTTTTAACAGGACTTTATCAGATCCAACAAGAAAATTTTCTTAAATTTTCTTAGAGTTCTGTTGAAAATTATTTTAGAGTCTTTGATTTATATCAATGCTCTTAACAGGATGGAAATAAATTCATAATCCTTATGTGACCGAATATTGGTTTTTCTTGAAATAATATATATATATATATATATATATATATATATATGTCGACAACTCTACCCACTAGGCCAATGAGCCGACGACCAACTAGTAAATACGGCCACGCATGTTACTTTACTAGGCTGATTTCTAATTGGCTGATATAATGTAAACAAAAAATAATCCATTCATTGACGCATTAAAATGAACCAAAAAGGAGAATTAACTTTTAAAATTAAACAGAGAAAATGATATTATCATGTTGATAGAATTTATCCGTCGTTATTTTAATTCCTTTCAACATTAAAATGCATATTTACAATTTACGAATTATAAACGGCTGTAAGTTACCTTACTTTTATAATTTTCAATCGCCTCTACGGCCTGCTTTGTTCATAGACACTAACTGTTTTTTTTTCTTTTTCTTCAAAAAAGTAATAATAAAAGATTGTAAGTAAACAAAAAATAGATATTAAAAAATTATGCAGTAATACAAAACAAATACTAGTACAAACAATTTACCAACAATTTCTCTATAAATCAATTTTCTTTTGACCTTTGCCTTTTTCTTTTTAACATCTAACAGTATATTTTCGAATTTCATCCGATGCAAGCTTTCGTTTGTTGTTGTAAAATATATCCACAACAATTTTTGCTGCAAATTTAAGTTTCTTTTCAGTGAATAAAAATGTATTTTGGAGAATAAGTTTCCAAAATTTTTCCAGCAAACTTTCTGATATTGGATTCATTATGTCCTGCAATAAATTTATCTGCATGTGTATTTTTTCTTGAATTTACTATTGTCCATCGGCATAATATCCATTTAATGAAGTTTGACTTGTCAGTTCGATGAGGAAAGTAGCTCTCACAAGCTGCAATAGTTGTCTCATGAAAAATGGCAATAGCTGAATTAAAATTTTGTTTATTGGTACGAGGATACAGTGCTTTGAATGCTATCTTTAAGGCCTTACGTACTTTAGCATCTAGAATGTTATCTTTATATATTTTGTGTATATCAAACCAAGCTATATATCCATTCTCGGAAGAAATACCAATATTTGATACTTTAAATGTAAAACCAGGAAATACAAACTTCTTTCTGCTCAGTAAACTATTCCGAATATTTCTTATAAATGTTAGTTGGCGACCTTAGTCGAGGGTGACCCGAAGACTCCCTTGTTGCGGAGGCCAGATAAATATACCGGTCCCCGCAAACTTTTGAAATATAATGATTGACAACGAACTAGGCAAGAATGACAAAACAAGGGCGTTGCTTCGCAAGGCCAAACTTTATCATGGCGAATCGCTATCGGAAAAGCGTACGGCGAATAATCGCCGAGGCCGGATGGTGATCGTTGGAGCAGGATCTAGTCGCTGGAGCAGGTCTGGTTTGCTGGTACAAGACTAGTATTCGTTGGATAGATGGTCGCTGGTGCAGGAAGATGGTCGCTGGTTTAGGACTGGTATCTGCTGGTACAGGAAGGTGGTTGCTAGTCCAGGACTGGTAGTTGCTGGTGCAGAGCTGTTGGCTGCTGGTATCTGCTGGTGCAGGAAGGTGTTCGCTTGTTCAGGACTGGTAGTTGCTGGAGTCTGCGGGAGCAAGAAGGTGGTCGCTGGTGCAGGACCGGCAGCTGCTGATGCAGAACTGATAATCGCTGCTGTAGGAAGGTCGCCGGTGCAGGGCTGGTAGCTGTTGGTGCATAACTGGTAGCTGCTGGTATCTTCTGGTGCAGGAAGATGGTCGCCGGTGCAGGACTGGTAGCTGCTTCTGCAGGGAAGTGGCCGCCGGGGCAAGAAAGTAGCTGCTGGTGCCGTATCAAAGAGTATTAGACTTGCTGAATTTGACCTGAAGGGCAGTTAGATTGAAAGGCTGGTAGTTGTGTCTGCTGCATTGTGCCGTATCATGAGGTGTTTGGATAGACTTTCTGAGTAGCCCTGAAAAGGTCTTTTAAGCTGAGAGGCCGGCAATCTTCCTGCGTCGTCCGCGGCTGGAATCAGGACGTTGGCTTTAGGGGAAACCTTGAGCAGTCCTCGTGGGCAGCTTCTGCTGATTAGGCTTCGACCGTAGAACGACCAGGGGAGAATCTGATTTCTCTCGCATCCTTGGCTGGCGTCCAGCCCAACGTATTTGACCCGGTTCATACCGTTGCTTTTATAGCTACTCTGTGCTACTACGCTATGTGGTCTATGTTGGATGACCTTGCTTATTATTACTATGTTATAGTGAGAAACTTCATTCTAATTCGACCATGTGTTTTTAAATACTACCTATTTTGTCCATTAGTTGAGGACTGTCCTTAGAAAGACAGGCTGAATTTAATATTTTAAAAAAACGTTCTGTGTGGAGCGATTTAGTCCCTTAAACGACTCGTTCCTAAATACTATTGACTACCGACATCATGACTCATCACTTCTTGGAATGGGGTTTGTTTGTTTTGTTTTTGTTTGGGTTATGAGTAGTCGGTTGACTACGATACCCTTTTCAATAGCTACTTCACCGAAGTGTAGGGAAGGGCGCTACTCCATCCTCTGGATTGCTCCCCTTTACCCTTGATCCGCACATTATAACATTATGATATTGAACCCTGCTCTCCCGGACCATTGGTGAACACTCTAATCATTAGCCCAATGTATGTACAGAATCAAAAACAGAATTATTTTTTGAGAGAATTGGGAATAGTTATGTATTACTTTTTGCTTATCAAGTAAAATGTTAAATGCATTCACATTGGCTGAATGATTGTCTGCAACCACAGCCATAATAAAAAAAAATCCAGTATTTATAACTTGAAAAATACATTTGAGAATCTCTTGAGAAAGCCACTCACCATTAACTGTTACTTCAGGACAGGCTTTAATGACTAATGGTACTGTATTTTTAAGACAAGTGATCATATATATCATTATTCCTTTATCAAGTTCATCATCTTCATTTATACCAATGTACTCCCCGCTATGAAATTGTGTTCCTTCTTGAAGGCACATCTCATCTACCATTAAGACACAGTCTCTAGAAAGATGACCTTTTTCCATGAGCGATTTTGCAGCTGTAATTGATTCTACACCACCTCTTTGAATTTTCTCTAATAAAGAAAAAGATAACAAGGGAAACTTTTTCTGAAGTAATTTGAAGGCTTCTCTAGACGTATAGCGCAGTAGTAAGGCATAACGTATCAGCTATGCAGAAAATGAAGGACGACCTCTTTGTTTGTAATGTTGTCTTTTTTGTCACTCTTTTAGAATTAAGTATGGGTGTTCTTCCACCACTTTTTGTATATAATTAAGAAAATTTTCTGATATGCTAAATCTTGTAATTTTAGCATTGTGTCCATGTATAAACCACTGTGGTAATGGCATAAGGTTTCCATCACGTGAAGATTTCGAGCAATGCGAATAATTTCTTTTATAGATGGAAAATGAGTTTCAGGATCAAAGACTATTTTATATAATCTTCCGTTTGTTTGTTTTTTTAATTCAAAACTGTTAAGACAAGACTTTTCTTCTTCCAAATGATTAAAATCCTTTATCGTGTCAGCTGAAAGAAAATCTTGTAATTCATCTGGTTTTTGAATAATCCGTCGGAGTTTTGGAAGCTTTCTTAATTCTGTTGTAGTCGGCAAAAGAGACGCGTTTCTTATTTTTTCTGTATCGATTATAGGAATTGGATATAAATCCCAATTCAATTTGTTTCACTTTCCTTTCAAAATAAATTTTCCATTAAAATGTTTGATAGAAAGGATTGAATTTTTCGCAGGAAAACAATCATTACGGTTAAAATATTTACCCATTTCTCAAGGAGATCGGATTTTCCCAGAGGAAAAGAAAATGTCGATACTTTTTCTCTACTGAAACAGAACAGCCAAATGCAACACATTTGGTAACCATTTTTGTAAAACAAAATATCACGAAAAACTTTAAGCATTCAATGTTGAAATGCAATTAATCATGCGTTTGCAAATTTACCGAACAGCGTCTATAAACAAAACAGGCCGTATAGGCGATTGAAAATCATAAAAGCAAGGTAACTCACAGCCGTTTAAAATTCGTAGATTAGTAAAAGACAAAGTGTAAATACGCATTTTAATGCTGTGTATTATTTTCTCTGTTCAATTTTCAAAGTTAATTTTCTTTTTTTGATTAATTTCATATGCGGCCATGGATGGGCTATTTTTTGTTTGCATTAGATCGGCCTTTTAGAAACCAGCCTAATAATGTAACATGTGTGACCGTATTTACTAGTTGGCCGTAATATATATATATATATTGTGACGTGGCATGAATATTTATCCCAGAACGGGAGTTTATTTTTCGCACACGTGAAGTCGGGGCAGTCTGGCACTTGATCTCTCGCAAAATAAGTCCTATTTAAGACTCCCTTTTTGGGCGTAGGGGAACTGGCAGATAATGTGGGGGTTAACTTGGGGCTAGACTGACCGCCGCTGGCAAGGGGTTTCCATTTTTCACATTACACACACCCACCAGACCACTTCGTCTTCCTACCCCTAGGATAATGGAAGATATGGGCCTCTAGGTTTAGATATAATATTATTATTTATCGTAGTCGACAATTCCAATTTCCCGTGTAATATTTTTAAAGGCGAATAGGACGTTTAGCGAGAATAAATTGAAGCGAATGAAGCTGAAAAGGAACATGCAAAAGAAGGCAATTCGATTGGCAAACAACACAACGAATGAGTTTCGACTCGAGGGGACATTTAAAATATAACAAGGCTTTTAATACGTGCGGACACAAGCAAATTTAAGGTGCCGGCTATATTACCAGCAGACAATATCAAATACAAACAAATGTCTCTCTTTCGTTTTTTTTTCTCTCTTTTTTGTCTTTTCTCTTGAACCTTGAAAAGGTAGCAAAGTCCACTCACATATTCACAGTTCATGAAATGAATCTTTTCATTCCATTTTTATTCTTTTCTTAATGCATATAATTCTCTATATGCTTCTTTCTTTAAATTGAGAAGGATAGCATGTAATGGCAATACTTAGGAAGGGTGGAGGGAAAAACGGTTTTAAGGTTTACTTAGCTTTTCGTCAACGGGTTTCTTTTGAGAGTATTTTCTCTTTTACGGGCTAGCGGGATTCTGTACAGCTTGGCTTGAAGGCACCGGTTATCTTCTAGTCCATGATTCTTTCCGCGTTTCCCTGGAGTTTTGGCAGCAGATCACACGTCCTCCCTCGGTGACCTCCGTCCTCAAAAATGCATTCTTCATTCCTATTTCCGCTGACGAAAAGGGTGCTTCCGGCTTTAGGGTTCTGGCCAATCATTTAGCCTATTTCTTCTTCCTCACCCTGTCAGGCGATTCATTCGGACTACTATACGGACCTTTATGTCCCCTTCTCTATCCACCCGGGTGAGGTTATGGAGTACAGATAGCTTGACCCACATTCTAATTTCCTCTTTTAACGGTCAACCTTTGGGGCCTGCCAATTCAAACACGGAGGGGTAGGGGAAATTTCTTATTTCTCTCCTCTCAGGGCAGACCACGTGACAATATATGTATATATATATATATATATATAATTATGATAAAAATTTAACACTAAAAGCGTTTTATATAGTTCAATCTTTGCAGAGCACGAAAATGCAGATATCAAACAAGAAATTCATTCTTTTGATCCTCAGGTGAGCTAGCATACAACAGGTTTCACTTTTTCAACTCTTTTATCAAACAAGCGATTGACTACTCTCGACTCAACTGGTTTTATTTTTTATTTGAAAAAAAAACAATGGAATATTTTGCACACACCTATTATATACTCGTATAGCAGACCATTAATAGTAAATTCAGTTCTCACAGAGAGCTCTATAATTTAGCCCTCATGCCCTAACTAAACAAAGCGGGTTAAATGATTATGATATATACCTCTTTTGTAAATAAAATTTACTTAGAATAATGAGTGAGAAAAGAAAAAAAAAGAATTCTTTAGAAGCAAGTCGGAAATGGCGTAACAAAAAAGAGCGGGAACTCGTCTGAGATGAAAGAGGGAGAGAGAGAGAAACGGAGAGAGACAGAAACAGAGAGAGAAAAAACGAGATGGAGAGAGATTGCAGTAGGTAATTAAAGAAAACAAAGTTGTTAGCGAGAGGTTAAGCGGAATTTTTCAAAGAAAGCTGAGAGGAAATATTTTCTACGCGTGTGTTTGTAATTTGAAGAGCAGTGTCTAACCCCCTACCACTTCAACTACTTGACCTATTAAATATATCTACAACCTATTTCTATGCACCTCTGAAGCAACACATATTCATTCAGAAATCGCAGCTCTTACACATGACCTGGAGAGAAGACAGAGTAATCCGACATAAATACCAAATAGGTTAAGAAAGGAAGATTTTCTTGCGTTTAACGTCCAATTAAAAGGAATTTTTTCAGTCTTAAAAATTAGCATTCGATATCTTAACCTTTTATCTAAATTGAAATACTGTCACCGAAAAGAAAACGCAACTTCCTCAGCCATGATGTAATCTCTAATCTGGTGTGTTTTGGTAATTTTCTAACCTTAGTTGAACATAGCTAAAGATCAAATAGGGAAAAAAGATGATTAAGACGATTTGGAAGCGCCAGTCTTTCAAATGATAAGAACGTGCCTTGAAAATCATTCGACATCATGACTCTTACCTGGCCTACTGAGCTCAAAACCTACACTAAAGGATGATTACCCAACTATTCATCCCACCAAGCAGACTACACAGTCCAACCCATAAATAAGTACGCTACTAGTGAAACACTATAAAATCAAAACGGATATTATTAGGTAACATTTATTATCAAATTCCTCAGCTTTGTAATTGGAACCAAGAAAAAACCCACTTTGTTTTGAAATTATACGAGGCTAGGCTGAAAAGTTCATGGACTGAAAAGCTCATACGATAAGGTCATATCTGCAGATAATGACAAATGGAATCTAAGCACTGAAACACCGATCGAAGAATTCCGAGGATCGCAAGGGGACTATGTTGAAAAATAAACTTCATTTGATCACATTACATGGGAGTATGTTGGTCCGCCCAAGAACTTTTCAGCCAACCCTCGTACTTACGACAGAATTTGCATAGCGCTGTACTTATTTTTAGACAGCTACATATTCATATTTTTGGAGAGAGTTTCAATGGTGTCGAGTTTGGTGATAAATAATTACTAATAGTATCCCCTTTTGATTGTATAACGTTCCTATATAAATGATAAAATCCTAGTATCTTTGTTTAGAGAAAATTATTCTTTTATTAAAAAAAACAATTGTTAGCGTGAACTTATTTATGGGCGACACAGTAGATATATTCACGCACACATAAACACACACACATACACACACTATACTATTCCGTGGAAAATAAAAGTGTACTATATGCTTCAGCTTGCTGCAGATTACATATTCAGGTAATAAAGCTGTATCGAAGCACTTGTTCACATACAGGTCAATAGCTGCAAATATGGCAAAATAAGAGGAGCAGTTGCAACAATTAGATCTCATGCACATACTGTACCCAGATTAAAATTGATATTGTCTTTTAGTCTTTTCAATTTTATATTCCTCTCTCTCTCTCTATCTATCTATCTCTCTCTCTATATATATCATATTTACCCAACCCCTCCGCTCGGGCAGGATATGACACAAGGTCAATTTTTTAAGCGGAGTTTAACAGGTTTGAATTCAGAGTTTTCCTTCTCCTAGACTAGTTGCCTCAACAAGGCTGAAGGATCAGTCTGCCCTACTACTTACCCATACCTGGAGGGAGAATAATTGGTGCTATGTGAAATGCAATCAGTCTCGTCCAGGATTTGAACTCGTGTCGCTGTGTTCATTTCCTACGATGATAACCATTACACCACGGGCACATATATATACATATATACGCAACCAATCAAAAGTATTTGACCACACTCAAGAAGTTTTATTTCTCATCCTAAAAGAGTTTTTTTTAATGAAACGTTAATCATTACAATGTATTTATTTATCATACTAAATACAAGCTGGCCTCAGTAACTTAGATCTTTGTATAACCAGATATGTTTTTTTAAATTAATTTGAAGGCGTTTTTCTTCTTTAGTACTAAAAATAAATATTCTCAGAACTACAATGTATTATGCTGTTAGGAGACATCGGGAAAAAGAACAAAACAAGACCAAAAGTAGGGTTGATAAACCAAAAGCAACTACAAGAGCAGAGGACAATTTTATCAGAGTTACCAGCTTGCATAATAGAAGGCTGACTGCTTCAAACATTACTGCAAAATTGAAATAATGTCATGAAAAAAATGTGTCAATATCCGCTGTGAAGAGAAGACTTTTGGGGCGCTTAACTTGTTTCATTTAAAATAAGACTTGTGGAATGAGAAACTTTTTGTGGCTGGCCAAATACTTATGACAGGTAGTATATCATCATCATCATCATATCGTGCTGGTAGCACGGATATCCCTGACCCTCTCTCGCCACTCCTCCCTATCGTTCATCGCCCCAGGTAGGTCTTCAGGACAACATCCTGTATCCTCACATAGCTGCTGAATGTACGTTCGAGCTGGTCGCACTGCTTTTGCGCGGCCATGTGTGGGGATCCATAAGAGTACATCTCTTATGAGTTCATCTCTGCTTCTCCAGCAGTGTCCTGCATGTCTGGTTCGTCTAACTGGAATAGTTTTCGTGATAGGGTGCAGGTGGCCGTACAGTTGGTGTCTTGTGGGGTGTTGCTGCCAGGACTTGTTCAGGATTGCACGCAGCATTCTTGTGTAATTGCCATCTAGTTTCTTCTCCAGCCGTTTTGTTAGCGTCCATGTAGTGCATCCATATAGCAGTATCGATGTGACCGCTGCCTGGAAGAAACTGCGTTTCATTTTATCGGTTAGGTCTGATTTCCATATAGTCGATAGCCTATTGATAACTGTCCATGCTTTCGTTAGCCTCGTTTCGGTGTCCTTTTCAGTTGATTCGACGCTGCTTCCTAGGTACGTGAATTTGTCTACTAGTTTAAGTGGGGTTCCTTCTAGAGTGGAGATTTCCCCCGTTTGGTTATAGCACATATATTCCGTTTTGTGTGCATTAACATAGAGGCCTATGCTTGCTGCTGCTCGTTCCAAACTATGCAGAAGAGTTTCGGCTTGGTCAGGTGTATTTGCCAGTATCGCTATGTCATCGGCGTAGTCGGCGTCGGTAATTGTTGTTGCGGGGTATCTTCTGCTTCTTTTCTTCGTCAGTTCGAAGCCATTCTCTTTGATTTTGTCAATCGATGTTCTAAGTACGTAGTCTAGACAAATGATAAAGAGGTACGGGGCCAGCGTGTCCCCTTGTAGTACTCCTGCTACAATGTCAAAGTATTCTGTGTCTCCATCCGGTGATCGAACTTTTACTTTAGTGCTTCTATAGAGAATCGTTATTGCCGTTACGGTTTCTTTAGGTATGCCGTACGCTAGTAGGATTTGTTCCATCTTTCCTCTGTGAATGGAGTCGAAAGCCTTGGTAAAGTCGACAAATATTAATGTCGCTTGTAGGTTCTTTGCCCATACACCTTCAAGGATTCTGCGGATGGTTAATATTTGTGAGGTCGTGGATCTATTTCTTCGGAAGCCATTTTGGTTTTTTCTAAGTATGTTGTCGATTTTGGGTTCTATTCGGTTTCGTAGTAGGGCATTGTAGATTTTGGCAGCTATGGATGTAAGTGTTATGCCTCGGTAGATTTTGGCTAATCTGAGGTCCCCCTTTTTAGGGAAGGGGAGTATGCATCCCTTCATCCATCTATCTATCGGATTTTGATTGTATACTGCGTTGCAGTGTCGGAGCAGTATGTCGTCGAATTGTCTGGTCTTCCATACTTCCGGGGGATTTCGTCCAGCCCTGCAGCTTTCCTATTTTTAATTTTTCTGAGAACCGAGTCGAGTTCTTCTTGTGTGAACGGTCCTAGTTTAATGTCTAATTGTTTGCTAATTATTCTGGTGATTGGTTCATGCATTATTTTTGGTGGGTTTCCAAGTAAGTTTTCGAAGTGCTGTTTCCACAGTTTTATTCTTTCTTGTTGGTTTGCTGCTTTAAGTTTTGCTTTGGCTGTGTTCTTTCTTCTGCTCACTTCGTTTATTGTTTGCCAGGCTATTCTAGATTGTCTATCTTCCACCGAGTCTCTAATCTTATCTATCTGATTTTGAATGTATTCTGTCTGTTCCTTTATATATATGCCTGCTAATTGATATTGTGCCGTTTTTAGTTTTAAGGCATTTGTGTTTGTTGGGTTTTTTCGATAGTTTTTGGAGGCTGTTTTCACTAGTGCACGTTTTTCTCTCACCGCTAAAGTTTCCCATGGGACTCTATATTTAGTTTTAATTTTTGTTGGAATGTATTTTGCTGCTGCCTCGAGGTGTGCATTGACGAAATTTTCATATTCGTCGTTTGGTGTACTTTTTTCCGTCTTTTCTTGTAGTGTTTCGAATCTGTTTCTTAATTCTAATACATATTTATCTCTTATATCTTTGTTGTTTAATAGGGCCCAGTCATAGTGTTTGGTGGTCGCTGTTCGTTTGGCGTTTTTTCGTAGGCTTAATCGTATTTTCGCCGTGACTATTCGGTGATCGGTGGACACACCCTCAAAAGAGGAGTATGCCTCGCAATTCAATGCACTATTTCTCCATTTCTTGTTTATAAGGACGTAGTCTATCTGAGCTTTAGTATTGTTTGCGTACGTATATGTCCATAGTTTGCCCTCTCTTTTTTGGTAGTTTGTATTGAGGCATGCTAATCTATTTTCTATCATGAAATCTGTTAGATGTTGCCCATTCCTATTTGACGTGTTGTGGAGGCTGTATTTGTTGTTTCCGTTTTTCCCGATTTGGGCATTCATGTCTCCGCCAATGACTAACATGTTGTGTTTCGGGATGCTACGCACTAATGAGGATAACTCATCGTAGAAGGTGACTATTTCATTTTCTTCACTAACATTGGTGGGGCTGTAGCATGAGATGATTGTTGCTCTGGGGTTTCCGTTAAATGTAGCTGCCATCATTCTAGGTTGTATTTTCTCAACGCTATTAAGCGTTTTTAATGCTCTAGGTCCTATAAGTAATCCTATCCCTCCTACTGCGGCGTTGACAGAGTTTTTCCATGCGGATACAGTGGCGAGCGACCAGCCATTGCCAGTTTCGTGATATTTTATATCTTCTGTGTGCGTGTATCTGTGTTCTTGTATGCATATTATGTCTATCTTATGTTCTTCGGCCGATGCGATTAGCTCTGGGAGTTGTCCTATTCTATTTAAGGTTCTTACGTTAAATGTGGCTATTTGTAGTGTTTGCTTGCATTTTAGTAGTTTTGATTGTTTGAGCTCTGTAGCTGATTTTTCGAACACCGAGGCCAGGGCTCCAACCTCAGCAGGACGCGCCCCTTTTTTACCTGCGCGAAGAGCGATGCGGTTTGTGTAAGTGGTTTGAGTGTGGGTCATGGTTATCTTTCGATGGCTGTTTTATTCTCTTCTATAGAAGCCACTCTTATAGAGGAGCAGCAGTAGTTCCCCGATCGAACTAGCGATCCTGAGCGTCAAGTCGTAAACTCACGTCCAGGAGCCGTTTAGGTATTGAGTTTGGTCGTACATGGGTTTATTCAAATACCTGTACGTACATCATGCTGCTTCCCATGTGTACGCAAAAAAAAAGGGGGGGGGAGGGTAATTTTGGTTTAAGTTTTAAGTTTTAACTTAGTTAAAGTCCAACATTAAGGTACTTTCGTATGTCTTTCACTGGTACTGACTTTTGCTTTTTTTTTTTTTTTTTTTTTTTTTGCTGTATTGGGACTTTTCCTAGTCTTTATTTATCTTCTTTTTTTTTATTTATTTTTTTTTTTTTTTTTTACCACAGTTGGGAACCTAGCAGGCTTAAGGAATTATAGAGCTTAAAAAAAATTTTTTTTTTTACTCTTCCTTTCTCTTGGGGGGGGGCTGTGGTAGCATTAGGTGTTTTAGGCTTTTTCTTTTTCTTCTAAACTACTGTTAGGGCTTTCTTTACGAATTTTTAAATTATTCGATAGAAGACATTCAAAAACATTCTGCCTTGTTCACTGACATGTGGAAAGTCTAACATCAATTTGGCTTTATAGTAGAGTAAGCGTGTCTTTACATTTAAAACGCATAGTTTAAGCATTATTTCACAAACAAAATACAGCATAACATTTTGTAAAATTCAGCATTAGAGGTAGTATATATATATATATATATATATATATACGAGGGTCGTTAAAAATATTTTAAGTGTCACCAAGTTTTTAGAATTGCCTCACCTGTTCAGAAATTAAGTCAAAAATCTGAATTAGTTTTCGTAGTTTTCTAAGAACAGAAATGTGCAGCTACTTCTCTTCTCTCTGGGTGAGACATAACTTTTTAAACGAACCTCATTTATATATATATATATATATATATATATATATATATGTATATATATGTGTGTGTGTGTGTGTGTGTGTGTGTGTGTGTGTGTGTGTGTGTGTGTAATTTGAAGGCGTATATATATATATATATATATATATGGGGGGGTGTAATTGTTATCGTCGAAGGAAACAGACACGGTGATCCGAGTTCAAATCCTAGAAGAGGCTGTTTGCATTTCACATAACGTTACTACCTTTAAGAGACATCCAACTGTTCTCCATTCTGGTATGGGTAAATAGTAGGACAGACTAGGATCTTTAACCAAAGTATCACAACCGGTCTAGGGGAAAGAATACTTAATTCAAAAATATTCAGCTCCACACATAAAAATGACATTGTGCTACATACTACTTGTGCGGACGGGTCGATATATATATATATATATATATATATATATATATATATATATATATATATATATATATATATATATATATATATATATATATATATATATATATATATATATCCCTCTCTCCTGCCAAGATATTCTTCAATCCCCTCCATCAACCATTGGAATATTATACTATAGATCAAATAATGTTCAACCCAAATGGAATTTCATCGTGCCAACTTCATCTTTCCTCACTTAGTAGCATAATAAAAAAAATATTGTATATTGGTTTGCAGAAGATCTCATAAGCTCCGATGATCCGAGGATCTATGAAGTTCTGATAAGCTCCATCATCGTACTGTCAAAAGCTGAAAAGAAAAAAAGAAGTCCGCAAAATAAAATAAGCAACTATATATTGATCCTGTAGTTTCGGTAGAATTAAATACTAACAAATGATATGTGTATTAGGTACTATGTAGATTGTATATTTTTGTATTATTTATTGCAAAGGCAAAAATAGCATTTATATGTAATAAAACTGCAAATCATCTTTTCTTGCTTAAATATCTCCTCTTTTTTTTTTTTTTTTTTTTTCCATTTCATTTCGTTGAATTTTCCCGGGTCCTGCTTATAATATAGTAAAAGAAGAAATGTAAAAAGTGCTTAATGCAATTGAAGCACACACACACACACACACACACACACACACACACACATATATATAATATATATATATATATATATATATATATATATATATATATATATATAATATGAAAAAACAAGGTATTCAGGTTTTTCATATTAGATAGATTTACATTTCGTAGGATTTATTTCCATTTTCCCTTATGTATATTTTTATCAATATACCAACTGTATTTCATTCAAAGGAGAACTACTCGTACCAAAAAAATCATTAACACACAGTACTGTTGTAGCTCAGTAGTTAGATCAATAGTCTCGAAAAACACCCGCCTCCGCTAAAAAATTGTAAGTATTAAGAATAGCTAAATTCGTTTACAAATGATTATCATCAGTTATTATTATTATTGCTTGAAAAGAAAAAAGATTAACTTTACTCGAAAGTTCCACATGAACCAATTACGAGAATTATTAGTAAACAATTAGACATCAAACTAGGACAGTTTACGCAAGAAGAACTCGACTCAGTACGAAGAAAAATTTAAAATAGAAAAGCAGCTGGGCTTGATGAAATACCACCAGAAGTATGGAAAACCAGGGAAATCAACGAGATACTGCTCCGACACTGTAACATCGTATATAATCAAAACAAAATAGACAGATGGACAAATGGATGCATCATCCCCTTCCCTAAGAATCGCGACCTTGGATTAGCCAAGAACTACCTAGGTATAACCCTTACATCTATAACGGCCAAGATATACAATGCTCTACTACGCAACCGCATAGAACCCAAAATAGAGGACAAACTTAGAACGAACCAAAATGGCTTTCGGAGAAATAGATCTACAACGTCACAAATTTTGATTATCCGTCGAATTCTTGAAGGTGTACGTGCAAGAAATCTAGAAGCAACAATATCATTTGTCGATTTCGCCAAGGCTTTTGACTTCATACACAGAGGAAAGATGGAGCAAATACTACTCGCCTACGGCCTACCCAAAGAAACCGCCGCAGCTATAATGATGCTATATAAAAACCCGAAAGTAAAAGTCTTCTCCCTAGATGGAGACACAGACTACTTCGACATTGTAGCAGGTGTGCTGCAAGGAGACACATTAGCGCCATACCTCATTGTCATCTGTCTAGACTACGTGCTTAGAACGTCAATTGATAAAATGAAAGACATGGGTCTCAAGCTGACAAAGTATAAAAGCAGAAGATATCCCGCACACACAATTACGGAAGCAGACTACGCCGATGACATAGCACTTCTGGCAAATACACCTGCCCAAGCCGAAACCCTGCTACATAGTCTGGAACGAACAACTGCTGGCATAGGCCTCCATCTCAATGCACACAAAACGGAATACATGTACTTTAATCAAAGAGACGACATCTCCACACTAAATGGTAGTTCTCTGAAACTAGTGGATAAGTTCACCTACCTCGGAAGCAGTGTCTCATCAACCGAGACAGACATCAACATGCAACTAGCAAAAGCATGGACAGTTATCCATAGGCTATCGGTCATGTGGAAATCAGACCTGGCCGATAAAATAAAACGCAGTTTCTTCCATGCAACAGTCGTGTCGATACTGTTATATGGGTACACTACATGGACGCTAACTAAACGTAAGGAGAAAATGCTTGACGGCAATTATACAAGAATGCTGCAAGCAATATTGAACAAGTCGAGGAGGCAGCACCCCACAAAGCAACAGCTGTAAGGCCACCTACCACCCATCACGAAAACTATCCAAGTCAGACGAATCGGACATGCGGAACCCTGCTGGAGAAGTAAGAGTGAACTCATAAGTGACGTACTCCAGTGGACCCCTTCACATAGACGAACAAAGGCAGGACGACCAGCTAGAACCTCCAAATAACAGCTCTGTGCCGATACAGGATGTAGCCTTGAAGACCTATCGGAACCGATTGACGATAGAGAAGGGTGGCTGGAGAAGGTCAGGGAGATCCGCGCTGGTGGCGTGACATGATGATGATGATGATGAATAGATAACGCGACAATAGTTCATTTGCCAACAGCCTGTAAGTCAAACCCACAGATTTAAGAATGCTATTCTTTAAAAAGTCTCCCATTTAAGGCTCATCACTGCTTAACTTCGGCAATCTACATGAAACCGGTATTCTAAGCGTTATTTGACTATAAGTCAAATAGAATATTCTGGGAATCTGAATCGATGAAAAGAGGCAGAATTATATTTTAACATTTCTGTATTCAATCATTGATTTTTAAAAATCCGTTAACATAAATTTTCTTTAACTGCATATCAACTTTCGTGGGTTATTTAATGCGAAAACCATCCCTGTAGAAGAATAACAGTGGTAATATTTAAACCTTTGCTAGGTGGTACGAGGTGGTTCATATTTTTCCCAAGGGAAAGTGAACGTAATAGAACGATTGGAGTTCGAACTCGCTTACTTCGAGGGCACAGTCTTGCACTTTAGCTATTACGCTACGCCTTTGTTACTTTTAATTAATTAATTTGTTCATTCTGGTGCACTCGTGCAACTTTCATAGAGTTGGGGGGTTGTTTGCTTTTGAGGGTTTTGTGGGTAGTTGGGGGGTATTTTTTTTTGTTGTTCTTTTGCTTTGTTTTGTTTTTATACATTTTTGTTTTTGGGGTGGTTGGAGCGTTTGTTGAGATTACATATTCACTGGCTTCGTTTCTTTGATCAATGCAAATTAATCTAAATATCTGGTCCAATCGGCTGGGGCTGTAGACTACAGCGACTGCATCTCTGCAGAAGGGTAAGACTCCGCCAACGAGTGTCCTGGATATGACATTAAACAATCTGATGGTGAGGCTCCAGTAATGCTGGAGCTTTGGGGAGTGCAGAGTACCCCTTCATTGCCATTTCTCTCAGGTTCACTTCTGCCCGAAGTGGTAGCACCTGATAAGGTCCTATCAATGGGTCAAATAGAACTAAACTGTGTGCTTATGCAAAAATGAATTGTTTGAAATATAACTGTTTATATGTGTAAATATGGATTTGACATTAAATAACCTATAATGGTTGATATGCCATAAAACCAAACCAAACTAAAAAAGAAATAATAATAATAATAATAATAATAATAATAATAATAATAATAATAAACAAAATGAATGTAATAAAAATCATACTAAACAATAAATGAAAACAGTATCAAAACGAGATTTTAGAATCTGTCGGAGGAGATTCAAAATGCTCCGAACAAGCTAAATGAGAAAACTATTTATGGTGATCCCACAAAAGGACTATCAAGACTGCTCTAAAAGATTCAAAGGGACATAGAATCAAGTGTTTGAGGTTCGAAAGGAAATATTTTGAAAGGATGAGACAGCATGATTGTAGATAGGCTAACTTTATTGTTAATATCAAATGGTTGGATACTTTTCAGAAAAAACACATTGACATCATCTATATCAGTCATCAGATTTATCATTCCGGACGCCGTCTGCAAAGTCACTCAGTAGGAATTTGTTGATGTTGTGTCTCTAATGATGAAAGACAGGTCAAGGAAGGTTATGATAGATAGATAGATAGATAGATAGATAGTCAGTCAGAAAATAAGAGTTTAATGTCAACTTTCAATATCAGGCACTGACTGAAGAGGCGGAAAAACACAGGTAACTCTAAGACACTTTGCGATGTTTGTATCCTCTGCAGACAGGTAAGACTACCATCCACCCCAAAAAGGAAATGTCTTGGGTATGAAACAGAACTGTATCTGGTGGTGATACTCCTGATCAGGCGCTCTGGGAAGTGTGGAGTATCTCTCCATGGCTATTACTCCCAGATCCACTCTGACCTGGAGTAGTAGTAGTAGTAGTGCCTGTTAGAGTTTAATCTATGGGTCAAATATATCCGTTTAAAAATTATTAACATTGAACTTGAAACCATATAACTGTGAAAATTTATTTGAATTAAGAAAAATTACTCGAGGCTATGATTGTTGATTAAGCATTATTATTATTATTAGTTATTTGATGTCATATGTCTGTGCAAAAAACAAATAACTATTGCTATTTAATAGAATAGTTAATTAAGACCGTATACTTGTGTCTAAATTATTAGTATTAGTTAGGAATACGTGAAACCATATTATAGAATGCAAATTGTTTGTAATAAGAATATTTACTTGCGGCTATGATTGTTTACAAAGGATCATTATTATTAGTTCCTTGAAACAATAAAATTGCTCGCAAGTTATTGGTATTAGATAGGAATACTTGAAACTGTATAACTGTGTACAAACAAATGATTATTATTTCAATGGAATTGTTACTTCAAACGATACAATTGTGCATGAATCATTTATATGAGATAGGAATATTTGATACCATATAGCTGTATGCAAACAAATTATTAAGGAGAAATAAAAAAAAGTACATTTTTTTAATCTAGTGGAGCATTGGAAATCAAACATTTACAAATGAATGAAATTTTAGTATTAACTAACCCATAAGGTGTTGAAATGCCTTTAAACAAATAAACCTAATCAAATAAAAGTTATACTGGTCCCCCTCTCTCTCTCTCTCTATATATATATATATATATATATATGATACCATTAACTTTTCGCAAATTATTTGTATTCGATAGGAATACTTGATATCATATGTGCAGAAAAATTATTATTGACAAATAAAAAAGTGCATTTTTTTAAATACTCACGAACATTGAAGATAATAGTTATGATTAGAAGCAAACATTTACAAATGATTCGGATTTCGGCATTAAATAACTCATAAAGAATTGATATGCCGTTAAACAAATAAATCAATCAAGTTCTTGTTGAGATTTTCATCACGTTACCGGTTTTTCAGTACTTCACTGACTATTTGCTCAGTATTTGCTTTTGTTTTTTGGAGGGATTTTTATCGAAGTCTGGCTAATTTCTTTTAATTTCTCACTCTTTAAATTTTGTCTGGTCCATAGCAAACGTTGGCTTCAATTAGTGCAACACATTTAAAAAATGGGGGCAAATGTAAGGAAGATGTATTACGTTCCTCGAATCTTCTAGATGATTAGGATTTGAAAATCAACATTCCGATTTTTAACCATTCGGCAGTTCTCGACGATAACTCGGGAGAAATTTCTTCGTATTTAGTTTTCTTTTTAACGAGGAACTGATTGATTGATTAGTTGATTGATTTTAATGGCATGTCAACCTGTCTGTGGTCATTCCGTACCTAGAAATTAAGAATCGTGCCCATTGTACGTTTGTAAGGGTCGTCTAAAATGTTCCTAAACTGAAAAGTTCCTATTGTTACATACTGACCTTTGACAATCCGTGTAGGTGAGTAGATTTCAAAAACAGGAGGCAACTGTGTCTTAAGGTAAACAAAAGACAGCCGAAATGTCTGGAAACAGATCATATAAGCTGTCACAGGGCTTAGAATACGTTGACGGTAATTTTTCAAAGGAGTAAGCTCCCCTCCAAATAAAAGGTGTCCTAAACTGTATCCAATGATAAGGCTGTAGTTCTGGAGTTCTGCGAAGTATGGAGTATCCTTTCATTACTATTACTCCTCGGCTCACTTTGACCCCGAGTGGTAATACCTGTTTGGGTTCCAACTATGGATCAAACAGATGTTAAAAATGTTATAAAGATGTCAAAAAAATATTCGTATTCAATAGGATCATGTGCCAGAAAGAAAAAAAAAATCTTAAGAAACACCGATGCAAAAAAAGTAAGTATGAACATAATTCTCTAACCACTAGCCATAAAATGACCTTGGATGGGTTATCGTGCCGTTAGATCTTGAACAAGCTCATTGCGCTTTAACTTCAGTGATCTAAAAGGAACTGGTCTTTTCAGCGTGATTTGACCCTAAGTCCGACGTACTATTCTCTTAATATTAACTCAGCTTACCAGCCGGTTCTATTTCAATAAAATTGTATCATTCGTGATCCACTCTTTAGTTTATATGTGTATTCGAAAAAAAAAAACAACGAATAACCAAGAATACAAAACCCTTATGTATGTATAATAAATGAACAAGCAGACGATCCATTGGCAGTGTTGGATGCAAAATAAAAACAATTGAAATCAGAGGAAAAAAGTAAATTCCTGGAAATATTTTCCCGTCTTTGTTAAATCGACTTCAGGAATTTGTTCGAGTACTTCGTTATTTTCTTTTCTTTCTTTTCTTTGTTCAATGATATATCAACCTTCGTGGGTTATTTAATGCTGAAACTGTCTATGTAGAAGAATAACTGTGATTCTATTTAGCCCATAGTTTGGAGGATAAGGGAGTTCATACCTTTACTATTGATTCGAACGAAAACGTAATAGCGTGACTGGATTTCGAACTCGCTTTCTCTGATGTCACAGTTCAGCACGTAAACCGCTACACCACAAGGACTTCTCTACCTCGTTTTTGACTCTGTAATTTCCTGCAGTTGTAACAAATCAATTCAGACATTGTTCCCGCGCATTTTATTTAGTAAAAGATCTTTACGTGCGATTTTTATTCTGAGTTCGAAAGTATTATGGTAGATAAAATGTTTGTTAGTTTATTTTTTGTTTTGTTCGTTATTTTTATTTTATTTATTTATTTTTTATTTTTTTTTTATTTTTTTTTTTTCAATAGGTAGCTCTAAATATGAATCAACCATTTTGACGAGACACCCGAACTGAAAAACATCTACAATGAATTCTTAAATATAACTTTTCCAAAAATTTCTCGAGAATATCTTGTTTGCCACAACCCAAGTCATGTTTTTGAGAAAGCAATTCCTTTAAGAACTGTACAGGATGTTTTTAAAAATGTTAATATTTCTATGTGAGTTTGTTAATGATACTAAGGTGAGTCAAAAGTTTTGCAATATTTTGGTAGTACGTGCAGCACAACTCGGCAGCTCCGAATGCTTTTTGCTGAGGTTGTAAAAATGATGGACTGCAAGATATCGAACTTTTCTGATACTCTCCGAGTGCTACTCGCTAGATTTGTCTCTATGGCTCCGAGCACGGCCTTGGAATCCACGTTTTAAAATTACTTGACCTTGCTTAATTGTCGAGCTTCTTACAACCCGAGCAAAATATCAACAACCATTTGCTTACTGTACTTTGATCAACTACACCTTCATTTTTCACACATTGTAATGAATAAAAGACACGAAGCAGAAAAACCTTATTTAGGCTTTAATCAGCATAGGTATTTATCTAGTGCCCCACAAATACTAAAATGTAGTTCAAGGCTTATTTAACGTTGAATTCGAGTACAGAGAAAATCTCTGACACGCACGGTGGCTCTAAAATGACTTGGGCCCCGTCACCAATCCTCTAAAAAGGGGCGCCTAAGACTCCAGACGATGAACCAAGCCCTGGTAAAGCAGGTAAGTGCCTGGGAGGACGGCCTCCTGATGCCCTAGGAGTGTCGATCTTAGCCGCGTGACATGAATGATGGCTTTCCTGGCACCCACGTCAGGCAGCCTTGACCAAAAAACCGAACAAAGTCCACCAGAACAAGTTAGTGGAGAAAAAATGTTCACTACACACATCAAATGTTTTTGGTGATTACAGTGGGGTTAATGGCTCTGCTTAATCTCATAAAGCATAATTTCCCGAATAAGACTACGCTGCATGTTTATCTGAGCGACTTTCAAATCACATGTGGAGTGAAGTAATGCACAACATGTCAGCGTACCAACTCCTTCGATAATATCAACCACAGCGAGTATCTACCCCGGCTTGAACTACTTTGGTCACATATTACTCCCAGGTCAACTCTGACAAGGAATAGCAGTACCTTTTAGGGTGAAACCTAAGGTTATATACATCTGTTTGAAAATTATTCGTATTAGATATGTAAACAAAAGTAAAGTTGGCAACCTCAGTAAAGGGTAACCCGAAGGCTCCCTTTTCAATAGCTACTACACTGAGGTGTAGGGAAGGGCACTACTCCTTTCATTGGATCGCTCCACTTTACCCTTGATCTTTACCTTATAATGCTGAGTGCTAAGCAAGGTATCATTTTTGAGCTTTTGGTATGACTCGACCTGGAATTGAACCCCGGACTCCCGGACCATTGGCGAACAATCTACTCATTAAGCCATGATCCGGTTTGATATGTAATTGTGTATAAATCATTAGTATTAGATAGGAATGCTTGAAACCATAATTCGAGCAAATAATTTGCATCAGAGAGGAATACTTGATATCATAAAACTGTTCAAAAAATTTCTAAAGAAACAACTGCAAAAAATATGTAAATATAAATATACAATGAGCGCAATTTCTTAACCTCTCGGCGTAAAATAAGCCTAGCAGGGTTGGCATACCGTTAAAATCAATCAATCAATCATATTGCAAAAATCTTTCTTCTTTGAAGCTATATATATATATATATATTATAACAGTGTTGGTTGTCACTAAATCACTTTGCGGGTTTGTGTCAACCAAGTGCAATATAATATGGAGAGTGTTCAATATCTAGGATAGAGCTATTACATAATAATAATAATAATAATAATAATAATAATAATAATAATAAATAAATATATATTAGATATATATATTTCGATTTTGGTCATTCGTCAAAAGAAATATGTTCATATATATATATATATATATATTTGTGTGTGTGTGTGCGGGAGCAGAGAGAGGTAAGGAAAGAGACAGAGAGAGAGAGAGAGCGGTAAAGAGAGAGAGAGATCTTTTTGTTGTCATCCATTAAGTATCAAATATTAAGCCTCTTTCTTGTGTGGGGAATAAAATAAAAAATATACCCACTTCTATCACAGCAGCACCAGAGTTTTTCATAATAATACAAAAAAAGAAAGGATAGTTATTGTCCCGGTAGTGTCCATGGAAATGAGACAATAATAGTTAAAGTGGATGTTAATCTTTCCCGTCTCCCCATCCCCTAAGTAAATCTTACTTGGATGCATTTCAAGGTGACTTTCGCATTATCATTACTCTTCATTGTCCCCCAGAGCATCCACCCTGGGATTGGATTTATTCCTACAACACCATACTCGACCCTTTCCTTTTCAGCACTTTCCTGCTTTTTCTCTTTTTTACCCCCCCCGTCTCTCACCCCCCCCTTCATTTCTTTCTCCCGCTTTCATTTCCTTAGTCTTTTCTTTTTCTTCTTCTTCTTTGTTAACGGCCTCACTCCCTCGGGCTTTTTTACATTTTTTAATCTTTTGCTCTCTCTCTCTCTCTCTCTCTCTCTCTCTCTCTCTCTCTCTCTCTCCTTTAGCTTTATTTCTTTTTCTTATCATTTCTCTCTCCTTCACTCCCTCCTTCTCTTTACTTCATCTCCTTAGACTTATTTGTCAACGACCTCACTCCTCTCACTTTTTTACCTTTTCTTAAATTTCTGCTTGCTCTCTCTCTCTCTCTCTCTCTCTCTCTCTCTCTCTCTCTCTCTCTCATATATATATATATTTTCTCTTATCAGTACTTTCTCCTTCACTCCTTCATTTTTCTTCTTCTTCTTCTTTGCTAACGGCCTCACCTATTGCTGTTAAGACTGTTTCCTGCATACACAAAATGTCACGGTGTTCGTTTGGTGAAAGGTGACAAATAAATGCATCATGTGCTTGCATCGAAGATAATCAAATATGACTTTAACCAATAAAGGTGAAGGAGTTTTACGGTCCCCGGGGAAGAGTTATCAGAAAGATAGAAGGTTTATTTGCATTGTAAATTTGTTATATGCTTATGTCTCCCTAGATAAAAACAAATAATTAAAGAAGAGAATAATAATAACCTATATCAGGGTATCTCCCGTAGAGCGATGGTTAACAAGCTCGCCTTTCACATCCACTCGCCAGTGTTGTGAGTTGGATCTTAATTGGTCACTGACTTGGTGAGACCTTGAGCCCCATTAATCTAAGCGTATCACGTAGCAGTTTCCAGCAAGGCATTGGGCTAGCTGATATAAGCAACAGTTAAGTGTATGAAATTTACCTGGTGGCCGAATATTCAAATCCCGTGTCAGTTGGTGAAATATCAAAATACACTTGTTTAGAAACGGCAACACAATTAATGAAATATATACTTTTTCTAAAAAAAATCTGAGAGTAAGATTGATGAAATAAATACATTTTGATAAAATGTTTTTTGTTAGATTTTTTTTTCTAAGAAAAGTGCTCAAATACTGGCCAGCAGAGCAAAATAAAGCCTAAAACAAGTAAATTGTTTTGTTACCTTTTTTTCAGTCTCCCGACTATAAGTCTCAGATATTTGTAAAAAAGATTATATAATCTTCAAATGAAAGATGCAAATAAAATTAACGGGGAAGTAAGAATGAATACTTAATATTCTTTGCACAATGCAAAAAATGGCTGTCATGCGTAGGAGCAGAAGATAGGAGAGAAAAAAAAATAGTGAATATTTATTCGTTCTTTTTCGTATATTCTACTCGCATCTTTCATCTGAAGATTGTATATGTATCATCATTATCAAGTCACACTGACGGCACGGATTAACCATTATCTTTCGCTGGTTGTTTTTTTTTTTTTTTTTTTTTTTTTCTCTGATCAATAGACGCCGCCCTTATGAATGAGTAGCAGTAGTTACCTGACTGAACTATTTGATCCAGGCTGTTGACCGCTGAGATTCTTCCGCCCAGCATCTTGAGAAGTACTCGGTTCACCTGACTTTGGATTAATCCCCCTTACTTCTCATCCACCATGTTGCTTCCCATGGCTTCTGTTCATATACACTTACGAGGATCATTAAATAAGTCCCTAGACTTTTTTCGTATGGGCACTTGTATTGATAGTACACACATGAAACTCTATTCCCCTTCGAAGTAATCTCCTCCGGCTGCATTGCACTTGTTGTAACGTTCCAACAACTTCTCGAAGGCCCCATGGAAGTCCTCTTGTATGAGCGTGCCAATGACCTTCGTCACTGCCTCTTTCATCACCTTAATTGTCCCATAACGACAGACTCTGAGCTTAGGGAATAATCAAAGGTCACAGGGAGCAAGGTCTGGACGATAGGGAGGGTGAGGAACTGTCTTGATGCCCATCTTGGTCAAAAAGTCTGTGACAAGGATGGAGTTGTGAACTGGTGCATTGTCCTGGTGGAAATGCCACTAACTCGATTTGAAGAGTGCTCGCCTCTTCCCAAGGAATCTCTTCCTGAACTCCCTTAAAACCTCAACATAGTAACCCTATCCCTAACCCTAACCCTTTGGCCAATCCATTCTGGTGTATTGACTTTCTTACTCCTCCTACACCTCTCCTCATCCCTCACAGACTGCCTGCCTTCCTTGAATCTCTTATACCACTCAAAAACTGATGTTCGATTCATGCAAGGTGGTCGAAAAGCAGCCTGAAAGCATTCCATACGTTTCTGTGTCAGTTTTTCTAAGTTTAAAACACAATTTTATTGCATATCGTTCTTCTAAAGTGTCCCCACGCCTAGATTGCATTTTTGAAATTCACCAGCTGTGACAATCAGGCTTTAGCAGGGTGTATTCCAATTGCATTATTTCACAAACAAAATGCAGCATAACATTTTGTAAAATTCAGCATTTTAAATTGGAATTAAAGACATACTGACCAATATTGACATATTTCTTCCACTCGGCTCCTGAGTTCAAATGCTTCTTCTTCGTTTGGACTTTTATTTACTACTGATATTTTAGGTAGCTTTGGGGGTGGCGGTCTACTGGGGTGGAGGGGAGAATTCGTTTTTGTTGGGTTTTTTTTTTTTTTTTCCTTTTTCCCTTTCTGAGGGGGGGGGGCTGTGGTAGCATTCTAGGCTTTTCTTCTAAACTACAGTTAGGGCTTTCTTTACGAATTTTTAAATTATTCGATAGAAGATATTCAAAAACATTCTGCCTTGTTCGCTGACATGTGGATAGGCTTAATATCAAATTGGCTTTATAGTAGAGTAAGCGTGCCTTTACATTTAAAACGCATAGTTTAAGCATTATTTCACAAACAAAATACAGCATAACATTTTGTAAAATTCAGCATTTTAAATTGGAATTAAAGACATACTGACCAATATTGACATATTTCTTCCACTCGGCTCCTGAGTTCAAATGCTTCTTCTTCGTTTGGACTTTTATTTACTACTGATATTTTAGGTAGCTTTGGGGGTGGCGGTCTACTGGGGTGGAGGGGAGAATTCGTTTTTGTTGGGTTTTTTTTTTTTTTTTTTTTTTTTTTTTTAACGCAGTTTCTTCCAGGCAGCGGTCACATCGATACTGCTATATGGATGCACTACATGGACGCTAACAAAACGGCTGGAGAAGAAACTAGATGGCAATTACACAAGAATGCTGCGTGCAATCCTCAACAAGTCCTGGCGGCAACACCCAACAAGACACCAACTGTACGGCCACCTGCCCCCTATCACGAAAACTATTCAAGTTAGGCGAACCAGACATGCAGGACATTGCTGGAGAAGCAGAGATGAACTCATAAGAGATGTACTCTTATGGATCCCCACACACGGCCGCGCAAAAGCAGGACGACCAGCACGAACGTACATTCAGCAGCTATGTGAGGATACAGGTTGTTGTCCTGAAGACCTGCCTAGGGCGATGAACGATAGGGAGGAGTGGCGAAAGAGGGTCAGGGATATCCGTGCTGCCAGCACGATATGATGATGATGATGATGATGATTGCTGCTGTAGTTGTTCATTTGAACGTGAAATCATAAACATTGGTCAGTCATCTCATAAGATGTATAGCAATAACATACTGATTTTTCAAGAATCTACGTCAAATGCCTGTACAAAAAAAAGCCTGGAAACTTACTGAAGGCACCTCGTATATATGCGTTGCGCGGGATCGGGTGTATACATATTTTTTCAAATACATGAAACTTGATACTGACATGAAGTGGTGAGAAAACACATTCACACATATATATATATATATATATATATACATGAGAAGGTAAAGTTGAATCTGAAGTAGTTGTTAGAATATTCTTTATTTCTAAGCGCAACGTTTACCATCCAAGTATTTTCAAACACAAAATGAACACGCGAGGGAAGATATCTTTGCTATAGTTATTCTATATATATATATATGTTAATAGGCAAGTTTGTGACCATAATCGAGGGCCGCTTGAAGACTCTTTTTTCAATAGCTACTACACCGGTGTGTCCTGGAGGGCGCTACTCCTTTCTCTGGATTGCTCCCCTTACCCTTGATCCGTACCTTATAAAGCTGAGTGTCAAGCAAGGAGACATTAAGTATGCCCTTTTGAGTTTTTGGTATGACTCGACCAGGGACCGAACCTCGATCTTCCGGACCATTGGCCATTACTCTACCCTCTAGGCTAATAGGATATATGATATTTTACTTTAGAAAATTTTGGCTCAAAATATATTCCTTTAATTTTTAAATTTTCAGCTCAAAGAAAATTCTCAAAAATATCTGCTATGGTTGCAACAACAATATTTTTACAAATGTGATAGTTTTTTTTAATGTTCGCACAGTAAGCGAAAGGTTACAATTAAAATTCAAAAACATTTTAACACCAATTTCAGTGAGGTGCATACCACTTTTTCTTGCGAATTTATTGTATATTATAAGTTATATACCTATTATATAAAATTGTATTGGAGTTTGTCCTATAATGGTTAACGACTTAAGAAATTAATACGACGGCCCAAGTTCAAATCCTGAATAAAGCAATTTGTATCTCACATAGCGCTAATACCCTTGAGAAAGGCATGAATCCAATTATTCTACCTCTTGCTCTAGGTAAATAGTAAGGCAAACTGGGTCCTTTAATCTTGGTATGGCAACCAGTCTAGGAGAAGGAAAACTCTGAATTGAAGTCTGTTTAGCTCCGCTTGAAAACTTAGCCTTGTGTTGCATACTGTTTGAGTGGAAGGGTTGCCTAAATTTATGAAATATTGTATACACAAGCTGTTGTAAACAAAACAACCACTTTACAGCCAACAAAGCCTTCATCAGATGATTCGTTGATTGATTGATTTTAACGACATGTAAAGTCGTCGTCTGGAGTTACTTTATGTTTAGAAGTTAGGGAATCGTGTTCATTGTACATTCATATTTACATTTTTTGTATAATTGCTTCTTAAGATATTCTTTTAATCATTTGTTTCTACACTGTTATATGGTTTGAAGTAATAATAGTCCTGAGTAAACAATTAAAGCTTCAAGTAACTACTCTTTATACAAATAATTAGCATACAATTTTATGGTATATCACGTATTCCTATCGAATACAAACAGTTTTTTTTAAATAGATCTATCTAACTCTTAGATAGGACAAGTACTATCTATATTTACCAACCCCTCCGCTCGGGCAGGATATGACATAAGGTCAATTTTTAAGCGGAGTTTAACAGGTTTGAATTCAGAGTTTTCCTTCTCCTAGACTAGTCGCCTCACCAAGGCTGAAGAACCCAGTCTGCCCTACTATTTACCCATAGCTGGAGGGAGAATAATTGGATTCATAACTTTCCCAAAGGTATTAGTGCAATGTGAAATGCAATCAGCCTCGTCCATGATTTGAACTCGTGTCGCCGTGTCCATTTCCTAGGACGATAACCATTACATCACGGGCACTTCCTAGGACAAGTGCTATCACTTCGAGGCAGAGTGGACTTGGGAGTAATGGCAAGGAAAGGTTATTCTACACTTCCAGATTGCCTAAACTGAAACCTCATCATGAGATGCTGTTTAGTGCCGTAGGATGGACACTGTTTTTTGTGCGGAGGGGTTTCTTACCCTTCTGTAGGGAATATGGTCATCGTAATGAATCTGAGGTCAGGCATGGTTTCAGTGCCAAAACATCATTACCACTAACCCAGATTGGTGTCATCGTGGCGTACTGGTTAACGTACTGGACTGCAAAATTGTTGTAAGCAATTTTAAGTTCACTTTCGGACTAATACTGTTGGGAAATGTCTAAACCCCCTTATCCTCCCCAGGTACGGGTTAAGTAGTACCACTAAAAGGATGGATTAAGCATTAAATAACCTACGAAAGTTGATATGCCATTAAACAAAGAAACCAAACTAAACCAAACCTCTTATACAGAACATGCCAAGAGAATGTTACCATATCCGAAGACTTTATTCGTTTTCCGACTGAAAACCAACAATATAGATTAATTAACAACAGAAGTGACATCCCTAAAAGACATCATTAGAAATAACGCAAAATATAAAACTTACTCTCAGATTTCATTTTTTCTTTTTCTTTTTTTAAGAATCCCTCTTGTATTTGATTGCTGTCACATTGACTCAATAGTCCTTTTATGTGTTTCAATTTCATTTCTGATTGGCGTCAAAGCTGTCTTTCTCACTTCAGAAAAAGTTCTGTTGTGAACACTTAGTCACTGAATACCTTATCCTTTTTAAATTTGATTCTCACTAAGTGCATCGCTATCCTGTTCTGGCGAGAGTAATGAGACACTTTTTCAATTGCTGGAGAGAATTATCTAAATTCGTCACTGTGAATTACTTGGTTCATATCATGTTCTAAGTTAAATGTTTTTTCTCACCAATTAATGTGTTTATATATATATATATATATATATATATATATATATCATCATCATCATCATCATATCGTGCTGGCAGCACGGATATCCCTGACCCTCTCTCGCCACTCCTCCCTATCGTTCATCGCCCTAGGCAGGTCTTCAGGACAACAACCTGTATCCTCACATAGCTGCTGAATGTACGTTCGTGTTGGTCGTCCTGCTTTTGCGCGGCCATGTGTGGGAATCCATAAGAGTACATCTCTTATGAGTTCATCTCTGCTTCTCCAGCAATGTCCTGCATGTCTGGTTCGCCTAACTTGAATAGTTTTCGTGATAGGGGGCAGGTGGCCGTACATTTGGTGTCTTGTGGGGTGTTGCTGCCAGGACTTGTTCAGGATTGCACGCAGCATTCTTGTGTAATTGCCATCTAGTTTCTTCTCCAGCCGTTTTGTTAGCGTCCATGTAGTGCATCCATATAGCAGTATCGATGTGACCGCTGCCTGGAAGAAACTTCGTTTCATTTTATTGGTTAGGTCTAATTTCCATATAGTCGATAGCCTATTGATAGCTGTCCATGCTTTCGTTAACCTCGTTTCGATGTCCTTTTCGGTTGATTCGACGCTGCTTCCTAGGTACGTGAATTTGTCTACTAGTTTAAGAGGGGTTCCTTTTAGAGTGGAGATGTCCCCCGTTTGGTTATAGCACATATATTCCGTTTTGTGTGCATTAACATGGAGGCCTATGCTTGCTGCTGCTCGTTCCAAACTATGCAGAAGTGTTTCGGCTTGGTCAGGTGTATTTGCCAGTATCGCTATGTCATCGGCGTAGTCGGCGTCGGTAATTGTTGTTGCGGGGTATCTTCTGCTTCTTTTCTTCGTCAGTTCGAAGCCATTCTCTTTGATTTTGTCAATCGATGTTCTAAGTACGTAGTCTAGACAAATGATAAAGAGGTACGGAGCCAGCGTGTCCCCTTGTAGTACTCCTGCTACAATGTCGAAGTATTCTGTGTCTCCATCTGGTGATCGTACTTTTACTTTAGTGTTTCTATAGAGAATCGTTATTGCCGCTACGGTTTCTTTAGGTATGCCGTACGCTAGTAGGATTTGTTCCATCTTTCCTCTGTGGAGGGAGTCGAAAGCCTTGGTAAAGTCGACAAATATTAATGTCGCGTGTAGGTTCTTTGCCCGTACACCTTCAAGGATTCTGCGGATGGTTAATATTTGTGAGGTCGTGGATCTATTTCTTCGGAAGCCATTTTGGTTTTTAGGTCCGCAAATGAATTTGAATGTGGTAGTTTGGGTTTTTATCTCATATGATTATGCTCTACACATGTTTCAGATTATATGGTCTTCTTCAGTTGGTTAGGGCATTCTTTCTTTTTTGCTTTTATAATGAAGACTGTTTTGATAGTGGTGTGTATCTTTTTAATTCTAGGATTTGTATCTGTGAATGTCCTGTTGGAGTTAATTGTCCCTGAAAACCTCGACTTCTGCAGATATTTTCTGTATTAACAAGGATGTTCACTCTGTGTGTGTGCGTGGTTTGGTTTGGTTTTATGGCATATCAACCATTGTAAGTTATTTAATACCAAATCTATTTTATACATATAAACAGTTCTATTTCAAACAATTCAGTTTAGTGTAAGTACAGTTTCAATGTCAAAAACAGTTCTATTCTATTTCAAACAATTCAGTTTAGCATACACAAAAAGTTCCATTTCAAACCAATCATTTTAGCATAAGTACGCAGTTTAAATGTCAAAAACAGTCCTATTTCAAACAATTCAGTTTAGCATAAGGACTCAGCTTAATTCTATTTGATCCATAGACAAGACTCTATTAGGTACTACCACTCCGGGCCAGATTTGACCTGGGAGCGATAGGAATGGATGCGTACACTGCATTCCTTAACGTTCCAACATTACTGGATCCTCATAATCAGATTGTTTAGTATCATTAGTATCATATGCAAGACACTCGTTGGGGAAGTCTTATCCCTCTGCAGAGATGCAGTCGGTGTATTCTTGAGTACCAGCCGACTGGGCAAGTGTGTGTGTGTGTGTGTGTGTGTGTGTGTGTGTGTGTGTGTGTATTCGCATACATGCACGTAGATTCATGTATACTCACCCATAAATACATACATGGTGCCTTCAATAGGTTTCCGGACTTTTTTTTTTTTGTACAGGCATTTAAAATTGACGTAGATTCTTGAAAATTCAATATGTTATTGCCATACATCTTATGAGATGACTGACCAATTTTTATGATTTCACGTTCAAATGAACAACTACAGCAGTAATTGGAATACACCCTACTAAAGCCTGATTGTCAAAGCTGGTGAATTTCAAAAATGCAATCTAGGTGTGAGGACACTTTAGAAGAGCGATATGCAATAAAATTGTGTTTTAAACTTAGAAAAACTGACACAGAAACGTATGGAATGCTTTCAGGCTGCTTTTCGACCACCTTGCATGAATCGAGCGTTAGTTTTTGAGTGGCATAATAGATTCAAGGAAGGCAGGCAGTCTGTGAGAGATGATGAGAGGTGTGGGAGGAGTAAGGAAGTCAGAACACCAGAGTTGATTGGCCAAAGGGTTAGGGATAGGGTTACTATGTTGAGGTTTTAAGGGAGTTCAGAAAGATATTCCTTTGGAAGAGGCGAGCACTCTTCAAATCGGGTCAGTGGCATTTCCACCAGGACAATGCACCAGTCCACAACTCCATCCTTGTCACAGACTATTTGACCAAGATGGGCATCAAGACAATTCCTCACCCTCCCTATCGTCCAGACCTTGCTTCCCGTGACTTTCGGTTATTCTCTAAGCTCAGAGTCTGTCGTTATGAGACAATTGAGGAGATGAAAGGGGCTGTGGCGAAGTTCATTGACACGCTCCCACAAGAGGACCTCCATGGGGCCTTCGAGAAGTTGTTGGAACGGTACAACAAGTGCATTGCAGCCGGAGGAGATTACTTCGAAGGGGAATAGAGTTTCATGCGTGTACCATCAATAAAAGTGCCCATACGAAAAAGTCTGGAAACTTAATTAATGATCCTCATATATATATATATATATATATATATATATATATATATATAGTCGTCCACAGACAGACTGTTTCGTTCTATCATAACTCATCAGTGTTGCTAGACACGTAGGATGCTTGAACCAGAGATCGAAACATATTCAACTTTACGTTAGAGTTAGTATCAAACCGCACGGCCAACAAACGTACCACGTTGGCTAAGGGAATTATAAGGTCAATAAAAGTGCCCATACGAAAAAAGTCTGAAAAATTATTTAATGGTCCTCGTACATTTTTTGGGTTTTTTTTTTTTTTTTTTTCCTTTCTCTCGCTTCTTCCCTGAGTTGAATATCGGATAGTTTCTGTGTGTATATGTTTTTATTTATGAGTGTGTGCGAGATATTTGATTCTTTTTGTATATATATATATATACATATATATATACTGATAGAAAATAAAATTGCAACAGTCTAAAATACGATGCCAGATATGTTCTGTGTGCAAATGTGCATGAGATGAGGTAGGATATATTCGGATAATTTTTTCAAAGTCTTTGGCTATTGCCTGACGTATTACCACTTATAAGAGCACATCGTCTATGTCTGCATACAGAAGTACATACGGTATATTTATATGGGATCCGAATACTGTTGGTGTACTCCTTATTTCAAAATATGTGCATGTAATGATTTGTTTATGACATCATTAACTTTAATTCAGCCTGTATTTTAATTTTGAATAAACTGAACGTATTCTCAGAATCAACAATTTTATTTTCCGTCACGATAGATAGATAGATAGATAGATAGATAGATAGATAGATAGATAGTTTAGTTTACAAGCTTACATTATACAAAAAATTCCACCTGCTAGGAATGTTTGTGTGTCACTCTGCTGAAGTTAGGATAAGTGGTTTGTATCTATTGTTAGGAATACTGCTCCACTAGATGACCATTCTGTGGTTAAGGTTTGGATTTTAGTCCGACCATACAAGTTTTGTTAAGATTTTTTCAAGCTTAAAACGTTAACTTATACGCCGCAATTTATGCAATATATTGTGTTTTTGTTCATTCTCTTTGGTTTTCTTAAAATACACACACATTTATATAAAACAACTTACACCATATCGATAAGATTTTAAACAAATTTAAAAACCTAAACAATAGTTCTATGCTCCTCAAAGAATCAACAGTGAAAGGGCAGGCACCGGGCACCTAGTAAGGATCTAACTCGCTACTGAGTAGTAAATAATCAGCAAAACCATTCTTTATACTGAGTTAACGAAGCAGTATCACAAACCTGTTATAGAATGGTATTTCTTGCTTGACTCATTAACAACTTGTCGCTTTGGAAAGAGAAGGTTGTCGGCTAATAAAAAATCAGAACTAATTATTCAAAATGGCGATCGCTTGTTTGATAAATTGAGACGAATTATGCAAAAATGTCAGCTTGAGAAATTGTACCTGTTGGTAATAAATGAATTACAGCCTTTATCAGATTTGGGCCAAAGATTTTTTCACAACAGGAGCTCTAAATATTCATAATATAATATTTTAAAATTAACACCTATAAACACACATACTTTGTTCTGTAATTGTCATTTTTATTCGCCATAAGTTTACTGTGTCAGGGGGTCATTTGTTCTTTCAACTAATTTGTATGTATTTATGCAAAAGGTCTGACTATTAGTCATAGTTCGTTTTTTTTTTTTTTTTTTTCTTTTTTTTATTATTGTTCTCACATTAAATTCTAGAACTGATTATATTTTCAACACCACTTGAATACAACTACCATAAGTTCGCACTCTGTCGGCGAGGTTCAGAATACGCTTATTTTCAGGACCCTCACATACCCCCAGAAAAAGAGGTGTCCTTGATATGACTAAACTCCATCTGAAGTTTGGACTCCAGTTCCGAAGCTCTGGGGAGTGTAGATTACTCTTTATTGCCAGGTCCACTGACTCGGAGTTGTAGTACCTGTTAGAATCCCAAGTAAGGAATAGAATTGTCAAAAACTTATCTCTGTTCAATAAGACCATATTAAAAAAATTTTTTTAAATGTAAGCATGAACGTACAATGAACGCGATTCCCTAACCTCTGGGCAGCTTTACGAAATCTTGTAATAAAAAAAAATAACTCTATGGGAACTATACCTTCCAAGTCAAGAAATCAGAAAGTTAGTTACAAATATAAATTAGTTATTAAATGAATAAATCACAATGTCGATTACCAGCTTTGAATCTAGCGCGCAACTATTTAGTTTGGGCACAGAAAACAAAACAGAAATCGTCAGGAGCCGATCTTCAAATACCAATATGATTGCAAATAAAACGCACCGACGTAGTTGGAAACAAGTCAAGTGATAACAAGAACAATTAAAGAACCTAACAAAATTCACTCCTTTTTTAGGAGCTGAGAGTGTTCGTTTAAGTAATTTAAGAACTTCAAGTAATATATGGAACAAAATCGGAGCAAAAGTTGAGAAATCGAATTTCTAGTTTCAAGCTCTCTCTCTCTCTCTCTCTCTCTCTCTCTCTCTCTCTCTCTCTCTCTCTCTCTCTCTCTCTCTCTCTTTTCACCGATGCACAGTCAGCAGTGACAGCTGAAACAATTCAACATGCGAAAACTTGAAAAGCCTACGCGAAGTGACAATTTCTATTTGTTCGGTTTGCAAAGAGACATACATATACATTTTTATCGTCCAACAAACATTAATACTATCAGATTTTTTCACACCGAAATACTTCTAAAAAAAAGACAATGTTTTCTTTTACATTGATTCTTCATGTTCACTGCAAGTGATATAAATATGTACATACGTTAACAACTCGAACTTTATCAATTTATTCTCATTGTGCTTTAATCTTAAATGTACAAGGAATCCTAACCACTGAAAACCCGGATGAAGGATACTCCTACAATTTCTTACACATATAAAAAAAACCTGTTTTCACAGTATATCCTATTTGCCTTTGTTTTAACTGACCCTTGCATTTCAGTGTGATTACTACTAGAATGGAAGCAAGAAGCTGACCTGATATTTGTTGAGCGCTCCGCGTACACGCGAGTATGGCACATGGGCTTTTTGTGGGAAGCAGGCGCAAGACCGTAGCCCACACACGCCCGGCGGTTCCAAAAATGCCTTGAGCCCCGTCAGCATTCCCCTAAAAAGGAGCACCTCAGGCGCCAGGCGCCAGGCGTCAGGAGAGGGTGAGAGCTTTGGGTGATGGCTCCCTAAGGCTTAAGGAGCGCTGATCTCAGCTTATGTGACATGAATACGGGTTTCTCGGAATCTATGACAGACCACCGGAACCAAGACAAACCCGACCTGATCCGCGTATCAGGCAACACGGCCGGCTGAAGTGTGTCCCAGCCCATTAGCTCCGGTTGTAACTTAATAGAGAGGCTGACCTTTACTAGTTTTTTGTTTGGTTTAATTTCTTTCTTTAATGGCCCATCGACCTTCGCGGGTTACTTAACGCCAACCTTGTAGAAGGACAGTAGTGGTACTATCTAACGCACTGCTGAGGGGTGAAGAGAGTTCGTATCTTTCTCAAGGGTATTAGTACAAAAGTGAACGTAATTGCGTGACTTGAGTTCGAACTCGATGTCACAGTCCAGCGAATTAACCACTACACCACGGTGACTCCCTGAATTATTTAATGCCAAAGGTATCTCGGTAGAACGGTAGTGATACTATTTAAGCGATAACTGATAGAATAAGGGATTCCATGCTTTTCCCAAGGGTATTAGTCCAAAACTAAACGTAATAGCTCAACTGGAGTTCGAACTCGGTTACTACGATGTTGCATTCCAGTACGTTAACCACTACGCTAGAGTGACTCATGCTTGTCTCATGCACATTTTGTAACATGTGGGGATTAATAAATTGATAAAGTAAATAAAAAACATAATATACAATTCATTGATTTAACAGCATGTCTTGGGTTATTTTGTGCCAAGATGTTACGAATCTGTGTACATACATTGTACGTTTATTTCTACATTTTTTGTTGTAGTTACTTAAGAGGTTGTTTATGTGTTCATGTGTGTTTAGTTGATTTGTTGTTGGGGTTTTTTTGTTTTTTGTTTTTTGTTGGTTTTTTGTTTTTTTGGACACAATTATATGATATCAAGTATTCCAATCTGAAACAAATAATTTTCAAACAGATCTATTTAACCCGAGTCAAAGTGAATCGGAAAGTAGTGGCAATAAAGGATTACTCTACACTTCCCAGAACTCCAGAATTAGATCTTTGCCATCACATGGGGTTAGTGTCATATCCAAAACAACCCTTTGTTTTGTTTTTGATTTAAAATCAGAGGAAAAATCGAGACCATCCACAGCATTGTTGGGATTTGCTGGAATACTAAGAAAAGTCCTGGAGACCTGAGGGACTTGCAGTCACTAAAGCACCAGTGAAAGACCTCTAGCAAATCCTAGTGGAAAAACTCGCAAAGACTAAAATAATAATAATAATAATAATAATACCCAAGCTGAGGTAAAGATCCAAAGTGGCATATTCCAGGGAGATTTGCTTTCACCTCAATTATTCGTGATAGTAATAATTCCCCTTAGCAACATATTTTGGAAATGTATGGGGCGAGGATGGCTACAAATTTAAAAATCACGGGAAAAAATTGATCACCTTATGTACATAGATGACATAAAGATATTAGCGAAAAATGAAAAAGAACTGGATATCCTGATACAAACAATAAGAATATACAAACAGGATATAGGAATAGAATTTGATATTCTAAAAAGTGGCATGGTCGTAATGAAAAGTAGGAAAAGAAAAACAGCAGAAGGAATAGAACTACGACATCAAGAAAACATTAAACGCTGGGAGAAAAAGAAAATTATAAGGACTCAGGAATATTGGAAGTGAACACCATCAAACAAGCATTGATGAAAGAAGAATAAGAAAAGCGTACCTCAGAAAAACGAGAAAGCTTCTCGAAACAAAGCTCAGACACAGAAATCTCATCAAAGGGATAAACAAATGGGTAGTTCCTCTTGTAAGATTATCTGAAGCATTATAAAAATGGACAAGGGAGTAACTGAAATAAATGAACCAAAGGATAAGAAAATCGATGACTATGCTTAAGGCTTTATATTCAAGAGATGACATTGACAGACTGTATGCAGCAAAAAAAAAGAAGGAGGAAGATGATTCGCCAGCGTTGAGGATTGCGTTAATGCATCAATATAAGGACTTCAAGACTACGTTAAAAAGAACAAAGAAAGATTATTTACATCAGCAAATAACAGCATTAGCAACATAAATTCAGACAGAAAAACAAAAAAACGAGGAAACAGAAATGGGAAGAAAAACAACTGTATGGATATTTCAAGCGACAAACTAATGAGATTGCATACAAGAAAACATGTACATGGCTAAGTAAAGGAAATCTAAAGAAAAAAGCTGAATCTACCAATATCAGTACAAAACAATGCCATTAAGACCAATTATGTTAAAGCGAAAATTGATAAGATGCAAAAATAGCAATTATAAGAATGAAAAAGGTAAAACGATTAATCACATTGTAAGGGAATGCAGTAAACTAGCTCCAAAAGATTTCAAAACTTGGTACCACTGAATGGGAAAAGGGATCCACTGGGAATTATGCAAGAGATTGAATTTTGACCCTACTACCAAATGATATATGCAATAACCAGAATCCGACCAAGAAAATGAGATTGTGATTTTGATATACAAACAGATCCCCTAATCCCGACCAGAAGACCAGACTTTATGCTAATGAACAAAAATGAGGTTGCTGTCAAGTGGATTTTGTCGTTCCGGTTGACAGCGAAGTAAAAATCAAAGAAAGTGAAAAATAGACAAATACTTGTTTGTTTTTTTTTTTGTTTTTTTGTTTTTTGTTTTTTTGTTTTGTTTTGTTTTTTTGGTTTGGTTTTATGACATATCAACCATTGTTGGTTTTTTAATACCAAATCCATTTTTATACATATAAATAGTTCTATTTCAAACAATTTAGTTTAGCATAAGTACAGTTTTTTGTTTGCACACAGTTAAATGTAAAAATAGTTCAATTTCAAACAATTCAGTTTAGCATAAGTACACGGTTTAAATGTCAAAACAGTTTTATTTCAAACAATTCATTTTAGCCTAAGGACACAGTTTAGTTCTATTTGACCCATAGATAGGATTCTATGGGTCATTCTATATAGGGTCAGAGTGAACCTGAAAGTGATGGCAATGAAGGAGTACTCCACATTCCCCAAAGCTCCTGCATTACTTGAACCTCATCATCAGATTGTTTAGAGTCATATCAAGGACACTTGTTGGGGGAGTCTTACCCGCTCTGCAGAGATGCATTCGGTGTATTCTACAGCCCCAGCCGACTGGGCCAACAAATACTTGGATCTTGCCAAAGAATTGAAAAAGCTGTAGAACACGAGGGTACTGGAGATACCAATTGTAGTTGATGCGGTTGGAACAGTTCCCAAGGACTTTCATTTGGGATTAGAAGAACTGGAAATCAGAAGAAGAATCATCCAGACCATTCCATTGTTGAGGTGGACGAGAAAACTGAAAATAATCCTGGAAACCTCAAGAAACTTGTTGTCACCCAAAGTTTAGTGAAAGTCCACCAGCCAATACTGATGTGAAAAACTCACATAGTTTAGGATATAAATGATATCTTATTTTAACATTTATGTCCTGATCTCTTCAAAACAACTAGCACAACACTCTCAATATTGAATATGACTTTAGAGTAGAAACTTGTAATAAAAAACCCACTTCAACTTAGACATCTTTTAAGCACTTCGCTATATACTTATTGCATAAGCAATGGATTCCAATTTCAGCTGAAAGTTTTTGAGCCAATTCAGACACACACGGACACGCGTAAAAATGGATCAGAGGTTACTAATCTTGTTTACAAAATAGCACAAGTAGATTATTTCATTTTAAAAAGTACACGCAAGTTTATTACATTGCTTGCCTTACTCTGCATTCAAAAACAGATAATAAAAATATTCAGTTTGGTGATTGCATAGTACTTGTCATCATCAAGTTGTGCTGATAACACGGATTACTCTGATTCTTTCTTACCATCAGTCCCTCTCGTCCATCACTCTTGGCAGGTCTTTTAGATGACATCCTGTGTCCGTACAGAGCTGTTCGGATAACACTGGTGTGTCCATGTGTGTGAGCCCACAGTTTAACTTCGCTTACAAGTTCTCCATCAGTGCCCTGCATATCTCGTTCATTCTGCTTGGATGGTTTGTGAGATAGGAGGCAAGTGACCGTACAGCTGCTGCTTTATTGTTATTCTTCAATTTCTTGTTTGTTTTCAATTTTTCTGAATATTATAAAGTAGAATTAAATAATGATAATTTATCCTTTGTCATATCTCCTTACTCTAAAGGAAAAGTTATATGGAAGTCATTTTTAATTCACACGGACAAATTATCGAAACGTTTCAATAGCAAAAGCTCAGGGTGCACCAGTTCAAGACATGAATGTGACTGACCGTATTAGAAAAAAAATGGTAAGACATTCGCTTGATAGAGCTACTATTACCACTTGCCTAAATTCCCTCACATCAGAAAGTTGGCTGTTAAAAATCCGAGAGGTATTTCTGTCGCACTTTCTATTTGATACCACTTTATGATGATAAATATGTCATATGCACACACACACACAGAAACACCAAGACACACGTAAAAGTGTCGGACAAGTCAGTGATTCAGTTTACAAAACAGCACACACAGAATATTACATCTTATAAATCACAGACAAGTTTATTACATTGCTTGTTTTCCTATGCCGTCAAATAGATAAATAAATCTATAATAATAATAATAATAATAATAATAATAATAATAAGAAGAAGAAGAAGAAGAAGAAGAAGAAGAAGAAGAAGAAGAAGAAGAAGAAGAAGAAGAAAATATCTTGACATCTAGTGAATTTTGCCATTCTGGTGGACTACAGAGTACGAAAAGATAGACAAATACTTAGACCTTGGTAGAGAACTAAAAATACTGTAGAACATTAGGGTAACAGTGATACCAATAATAGATAGCGCACTTGGAACGGTCTCCAATGCTTGGAAAAAAGACTGGTGGAATTGGAAATCAGAGGAAGGCTCGAGACCATCCAGACTACAGTTTGTTGAGATCGGCCAGAATACTTGAGGAGACCTATAAATCCTGGAATTAAAAAGAACCACAACCCAATCAAAATAGAAACCACTATAAAAACTAAAGGGAACATTAAAATAAACCATTTACTTCCTGAAAACGACTAAATACGTCAAAAACACGTTGAAGAAGAATAAATAAATCAAATTCTCGTGTGGACCTATTCATTTTAAAGTATTCGCCAATGACCCGGGTGACTGGGGTTCAATCTCATGTCGAGTCTTACCAAAGACTCAAAAATTGCAAATTGATTCCTCCTAACTTAACACTCAGCATATGGATCAAGGATAAAGTGGAGCAATCCAAGGAATGGAGTCGCACAAACTTCCCCTACACCTTGTTGTTGTAGCAATTGAAAAGGGAGCCTTCGTGTCACCCTCGACAAAGGTCACCATCTTTAATTATATATATATATATATATATACGAGGTGCCTTCAATAAGGTTCCAGACTTTTTTGTATAGGCATTTAAAATTGTCGTAGACTCTTGAAAATTTAGTATATTATTGCTATATATCTTATGAGATGACTGACCAATTTTTATGATTTCAGCTTCGAATGAACGGCTTCAGCAGCAATTGGAATACACCCTACTAAAGCCTGATTGTCACAGCTGGTGAATTTCAAAAATGCAATCTACGCGTGTGGACACTTTAGAAGAACGATATGCAATAAAAATCTGTTTTAAACTTTGATAAAATGCCACAGAAACGTATGGAATGCTTCAGACTGCTTTTCGACCATCTTGCATGAATCGAGCATCAGTTTTTGAGTGGTATAAGAGATTCAAGGAAGGCAGGCAGTCTGTGAGAGATGAGGAGAGGTGTAGGAGGTGTAAGAAAGTCAATACACCAGAATGGATTGGCCAAAGGGTTAGGGATAGGGTTACAATGTTGAGGTTTTCAGGGAGTTTAGGAAGAGATTCCCTCGGAAGAGGCGAGCACTCTTCAAATCGGGTCGGTGGAATTTCCACCGGGACAATGCAGTCCACAACTCCATCCTTGTCACAGACTATTTGACCAAGATGGGCATCAAGACAGTTCCTCACCCTTCCTATCATCCAGACCTTGCTTCCCGTGACTTTCGGTTATTCCCTAAGCTCAGAGGCTGTCGTTATGTGACAATTGAGGAGATGAGAGAGGCTATGACGAAGGTCATTGACACGCTCACACAAGAGGACTTCCATGGGGCCTTCCAGAAGTTGTTGGAACGGTACAACAAGTGCATTGCAGCCGAAGGAGATTACTTCGAAGGAGCCTAGAGTTTCATGCGTGTGCCATCAATAAAAGTGCCCATACGAAAAAGTCTGGAAACTTAATTAATAATCCTCATATATATATATATATATAGTCATCCACAGACAGACTGTTTCGTTCTATCATAACTCATCAGTGTTGCTAGACACGTAGGACGCTTGAAGCAGGGATCGAAACCCATTCAACTTTACGTTAGAGTTAGTATCAGACCGCTCGGCCAACAAGCGTACGACGTTGGCTAAGGGAATTATAAGGTCTTTTATCTAGCAACAGCAGCAGCAGCGTCCGTTTGTTTACATTTTTTTAATACCCTATCGGCTACCAAAGTGCTCAATTCTTTCGAAATGCTTTTCATTATGCGAGCTGCGGCCGAAAATTCCTTCGCCAGAGTGCTCAACCCCGATGAGGGAGCGTATATATATATTTGTTCGCAGATCGTTTTAGAAAACTTTACTGCGAAAAGATATCTGTTAGAAACCGAGTTCGCTCTATGCTCGGAAAAAAGAGAGAAAAAAAAGAAGAGTCTCTTTCGTGACAATGGTTCATATTACACCTGAAGAAAGCCAGAGAATGTACCAGCCGAAATGCCATGTGAAAAAAGATGATGTAGTTTGTCTGAAGAATTTTTTTTAATGTTAATGACACATCTCAAAAACTATGGACAGTAGCACTCTCATTATCAACTTTTTTACTAATTTTTGTTATTGTTTTATTTTATTTATTTATTTATTTATTGTTTCTTTCTTTGGGATTTTTTGGGATGGGGAGTGCGTACAAACCGATCAAAGTAAGATGGAATAAATTAAGCTTCACTTAAAATCAACTAAAAAAAAGAATCCTTTGATAAAGTTTATTATCTTTATTTCCATTCCTTAAAATAGGTTGGTTAGTTGTGTTTTACGGCATATCAACCCTTGAATGTATTTAATGCCAAATCTTGGTAATATATGCATGTATATTAAATATCTGATTTGTAAACAAATAGTTTGTTGCTAACAAATTTTTAAACGAGCCAGAGCACATTCGTTTATACACGGTTATATGGTTTAAAATATTACTATTTAACACAAATAGTTTTATTTGTATACAGTAAAATGATTCCAAATTTTGCTATATAATACTAATAATTCAATTTAACAGTCGTTTATTTGCACACAATTAAATTGTTTCCAGTATATTAAATGATTATATATTTCTATTTGACCCATAAGTGGGACCCTAACAAGTACTATCTCTCCAGGTCAGAGTGGACTTGAAGTTATGGCAGTTAAAGGGCACTCCACATTCCCCAAAGCTCTAAGATGATTCAATGTCATGTCCAAGACACTCATTGATGGAAGTGGGGTCTTACCTCTTTGTAGCGTAATCCACAATCGTGGCCAAAATTGACTCGACCTGTTTCACACACTTTCTGCACGACTGCAAAACTCTTTTGCACCACACACACTATATATATATATACATATAGAGAGAGAGGGAGAGAGAGAGAGAGAGAGAGAGAGAGAGAGAGAGAGATGGAGTCAAGCCATAAATAATTTCCATTTTTTAAAAGCAAGTCGTTATTACTTATTTCAAACTCCCAATATTTAAACGCAACCTGAAATTACCTTCATTGTTTATTGTTATTCAGTTGTGAAAGGGTGTATCATCATTTAATCTATGTCCTCTTGACCCTAAAATGGCGGAACTGAAAGTGCATATTCGACATGTAATTTTGGGAATTTAAGAATAATAAAATTCTACAAAAACAAATTAGAAATTTTGTAGTTTTTATGGCCACTGTGTTATTACTGACCACCATGTTTTATAACATGATTTTCAAAGTTTCGTTCTGGAGTCACGTCATTGAAATATGAACCCAGACCAGGACGCTCATCAGATCTCGATCAAGCTGCTTTTAAGAGAAATGGTGACATACAATCTGTGCAAAAGTACGGGTGAATTAGCACTTGACCTCAATACATCCCAATCCAAAATCTGCCCTTATTTGAAAATGGTAGAAAAACTGAGCATGAAAATGTTTTATGAAAACACCCAACACTCGTCAATGGAAGAAACGTTACGCTTCTCTAAGATAACGCAAGGCCACATTCAGGAAGAATCACGTAGAAAAAAATTGGATTTAGGCTGGTTGGTTCTACCTCATCCACTAGATTCACCAGATCTTGCATCAAGTTATTTCCATTTTCTCTCTCTTTTTTTTTTTTTCTTTTTTTTTTTCGTTCTCAACAAAATGCTCTGAATGACAACAGAATTTCTCAAGAAGATCAGGCGAAAACGTTTGAGGAAAACTTCTTGAGCCCGAAACCAGTTCCATTTTACTTGAGAGGACTCAAAAAATGGCAAGATGTGATTCAAAATAATAACGAATATACTACTGATTGAAATCAATTCATTGTTAAATTATTCATGAATAAATTACATTTTACTAAAACGGAAATTTATTTATGGCTCAACCCACTCTCTTGCTATTTACTGAAGAAACTTGCCTTTGAACGAGATAAATGTTCAAAAACAGAAACATACTGCAATTAGTTTTATAATTTCTCTACGGATTTTTCGGCGATTGTAAAAAAGTCAAAATATCTCAGCTTCGAATTCGATTCGTCCGCAGTTTAACATGTCATCCTTCAGACTAGAAATTCTCTGTACTTTAAAATCATAAGCGGTTTTAAAAATCTTGAATTCGCAAATGAATTCTTACCGTATGTCAGCGTATAAGACGGCCTTTTAACTTAGAAAAAAGACCCAAAACAATTGAGGGTCGCCTGATACGCCCAATATAAAATGTGAACTTTAAATCTTGTGGGGTACGAAATGTTGTTACCATAGGTAAGGATTGACGATAGGTTTACCCCTGCCTTAGTAAGCAAGACAAATACTTTCTGCTGAAATCGCTGACCATAATTCACATAATTTTGATAAGATAATAAAAGTGTAGTGTAATAAAAGTACTCTTATCTTATATAAAATAGTATTATTGCACAATAAGAATAAAATCATTTTTCAAGAGCAATCCTTAACTGTCACGTTGTTGAGTGACTGCTTTGGAGGGGCTAGACTTATAAATCCAGTCGACTTATACAACGAAAAATACACTAGTTCTGTTTAAGCCAATATTGTGGTTTACACGTGTTACTAATGAAAGAGAAAGTTGAACTGAGTGCTAAAATAATATGAAGAACTAAAACATGCATAAAGCAATAACGACAAAAACTGATTGATATACGCAAGAATACAAACGTTTATTTAACAAAACAATAAATATTCTAGCTTTATCATTTTGGCATATATGAAACGCGGGTAAAAAATTATCAACTTCGGTGTTACTTGTGTGTCCAGATGTGAGCCTGCAGCCTTTATAACCCGGATGGAGACAGACCAAAAGAGACAGAGACTTCTGACCTTTCGTCTTTTATTGCTCCAAGCTACTATTGCTATAATATATTTGTTAAACCATGACACATATATTCATATACGCATGGTCTTTTGGAGGTGCTCGTGGTGTAATGGTTATCGTCGTAGGAAATTGACCCGGCGACACGAGTTCAAATCCTGGACGAGACTGATTGCATTTCACATAGCACTAATACCCTTGGGAAAGGTATGAATCCAATTATTATCCCCTCCAGCTATGGGTAAATAGTAGGGTAGACTAGGTTCTTCAGCCTTGTTGAGGCAACTAGTCTAGGAGAAGGAAGACTCTGAATTAAAACCTGTTAAACTCCGCTTAAAAATTGACCTTGAGTCATATCCTTCCCGAGCGGAGGGGTTGGTAAATATACGCATGGTCTTTTGTTCTATAATGTATTATTTGTCTATAATGTGTCTATAATGTGTTATTGTCTTTTGTTAAACAAAATTATGGTAACGCGTCCAGTGCTAGATTAGGCATAATCTTTAAGAGTAGCAGCCTAGCCATCACCCCATCACCAGTTAAAGGACTTTCAGAAATGAACCCTTCCGCTTTTCGTGTCCGACTGTTGTCGAATTTCAAAAGCCGAACCGTGTGCAATTATTATCAAAGTTCATACGACGTTCAATTTGCTGTTTAGTATTTTCCACTCGCTGGGGAATTTTGCGGAAAAGTTTATGAGTATTTTGACAAAAAATTCAACTATTTTTGTTATATTTTTCATTCCCATTGTTGGCACGAAAATTCATTGATATAAACAAATATAGATAACTTCGTATTGAATAACTTCTGTCAAAAGTATTAAGACTCTGAATTCAGTGAAATTAGCAATTATGAAGTCGATTCTGATCAAAATGAATCAGAAATAGACGATATAAATGCTGATATACATGATGTAAATAGCGTAGGTAAGATTACTGGCAAGAATAATGACGATAACAGAGAAGATTATGACAGTTTTATACCCAAGGCAGGAAATTTATACATATTATTTTGAAAAGATTATTTTTATTATTTTGATATTCATCATTCCAAAAATAGATATCTTCTTTCTAATATGTTCTAGTCCCTTTTTTGAAAAAAAAAATTCTGAAAAAACAATCTATTCTCGTGTGTCTTACATATATCTTTGCTTAGATTTTCATATTCCTCATTTCAAAATGTCATATAATTCCCAGAATGGTCAGTATGGCAAACCTGAAATTCAAAAATATCCTATTTACCAACCCCTCCGCTCGGGCAGGATATGACACATGGTCAATTTTTAAGCGGAGTTTAACAGGTTTTAATTCAGAGTTTTCCTTCTCCTAGACTAGTTGCCTCAACAAGGCTGAAGAACCTAGTCTGTCCTACTATTTACCCATAGCTGGAGGGAGAATAATTGGATTCATACCTTTCCCAAGGGTATTAGTGCTATGTGAAATGCAGTCAGTCTCGTCCAGGATTTGAACTCGTGTCGCCGTGTTCATTTCCTACGACGATAACAATTACACCACGGGCACCTCTGAAATTCAAAAATATAGATGTATATTTATCTAAGGGAATTTAAGTTTTTAAGAGAAACAATTTAATACAATTTGATTGATTGATTGACAATGATTTTTATGGCAACGACTATTTTATGCCTAAAGGTTAGAGAAGCGTGTTCATTGAACGTTTATATTTACATTTTTTGTGCAGCTCTTTACAGCAGGACACATGATGTTTTGGATAAGACGTTTGGTTGAAAAGTGCTTCTGAGTAAAATCATTCGGAGGTTGCAGGCTCAATCCCGACAACAGGTAAAAATAACAAGCAATATTCATGATAGCATAACACTTGCACCCAGTCATGGTTAACAGAATTGGAATAATCTACTCCTGTGGATTAGATAAAGGGTTCAGTTCGAGATTCTGTGCAGGCTCCCGGGTTCGGCATGAAATACCCGAAGAAGGCCGAAGGACATATCGGCCGAAACGTTGTGAGTAAAAAGATGAAGATAATAGTCAGAATGTTCTAATTGATAAAAGCTTATTATGATGTTATTTTACTTGGTCCTATCAAATACGAATAATTTTTACATTGATCTATTTGACGCATACATGTGACCCTAAGAGATATTACTACTCCGGGTCAGAGTGGACCAGAGAGTATTGCCACAAAGGATATACTTAGCACTCTCCAGATTTCAAGTATTTACCATCAAATGCAGTTTAATGTCATGTCTAGGACACTGCTATTTTTGAGGTGAAGGTTCGCAGGGGATACAGACAGCATGTTTTAAAACCACGCCGACAAGATAATAGCTTCAAGTACCTATTCTCAATACAAATAATTTGCACACAGTTATATGGTAGCAAGTATTCCTATCTAATATGAATAATTTTCAAACAGATCTATCCGAACCATAGATGAGACCCTAAAAAGTACTACCACTCTAGGTCATAGTGAAACTGGGAGTAATGGCAATAATACAATTAGGATTTTATTATACGCACTTTTCCAATACCTGAAAAACATTTGGATAGTTATATTTTTATCATCTCTTGTAATTCTTGACTCGATTGTGAAAGTAATCTACTAAGCTTTTTGCTAAGATGTGGCACAAGGCCGTATGAATGGGGCACCCATTGAAATTCTAACTTACTCGTGAAGGTTTGCAAGTTTATCTTGCTAACCAGCATACCACCCGAGGCGTCCATAATCTTAATTAGTAGATTAATCTACAAAATTTGTTTGCTTAGATGTGGCGCAAGGCCGTATTAATGGAGCACCCAGTGAAACTCGAACTTATTATTCATGAAGGTTTGCTAATCTAGCTTACATACCATTACCCCACCCGAGGCACCTGACTCGATTAATAGATTCATTTTAATTCTATCTTTATATCTTTTCTTTTCTTTTTAGCCAGTCAAATATAACTTTATTTTCGTGGAAGGGGCAAAAAAATAAGAAGAAAGGACAGAAAGAAAATATAAGGAATACGAAGTCATTCCACCAGTAACTATAGAGGGTGAAAGGGCAAAAAGTAGCAGAGACCCAATAGCTTTCGCGCCAAAAATATTTACAGTGATACGTGACGTTTCAGCTCTTATAAAATCAACTGTAGCAAACAGTTAATGAATCCATGTTGTATACCGGAATCGAGATTTTATCGATATACGAGTATATCCGAATTAGTTGTTGGAGCAATGTTTTGCCGGTTCACCAGATTGTTTCCGTAGAATTGAGATTCGAAGTAGCAATTTGATAAGCTTTTTGCTGAGATGTTGCATAGGGCCGTATTAATGGGGGCATCCAAGGAGACTCAAACTCACTCGAGTGGGTTTGCTAGTTTAGCTTACAAACCATTACACCACATGCGGCACCGATATTGAGATTCCAAGTGTCTACAGCTCTTGCCAATAGTAAATAATGAACCAGTTTATCTACGAATGAAGAAAGGTATAATAGGCTTGTCTACAACTATCCATAAACAGCTATTGACACAAATACATTTTTCACAAGTGAATGTCTAAGACACAAAACCCATAGCACCTGCGTATATAATTAACGTATTCTTCAAAGGCAAACAAACACCCAACTCTTTCTATAATTTGGTGCAAGAAAGCAATGACTGAGGGTCAACCGCGCAGAGTGAAACAGTTAACAAAAAATTATTTCTAATTGCGCATTAATGCATATGAAATTGATGAAAATTATTTCTACCAATATATTAATACGCATGAAATTATATTTACCAAAAAAAAAAACATTGATTTGGTATGACATACCCCACAAGATTTGATATGCTATCAAAAGAAATAACCCATCTACCAACCAACCAACCAACCAACCAAAATGGTCTACTAAATTGCTTACTAATTGTTTCATCGTGTAATATAACAATTCATATAACGAAAAAAAATATTTATCTACAAACTATTCGCTTACAAATCATATATACAAAAAGAAACTAGATTTGGCATTAAATAACCAACAAGGGCTGATATGCCATTAAGCAATAATCAAACGAACCCAAGTTTACAAACTATGCATAATCAAAACTAAAACGCTATCAGCAACAACGCAATCATCATCAGTCGTTTTTTTTTTTTTTGTTTTTTTTTTTGTTTTTTTGTTTTTTGGGGGTTAGGGTTTTTTGCTCATATCAATAAATAGATTTGAGAATTTCAAGTTAGAAGACACGTTATTATTTTTCTTGTCGATTTTCTCAAACTTTCAGTCTCCTACATCTGATACAAAACCGAATCCGCAGGTGGGGTTCTAGTTCTGGAGGTCAGGTAGTATGGAGTACGCCTTCATTGCCATTACTTCAGGTCAACTCTGATTCGGAGTTGTAATAACTGTTAGAGTCCCATCTATGGATTTGTTTAAAAATTAGTAGTATTATCTAGAAATACATAAAAGAAATTTTCAAACAGATTTATCTGACCCACACAGATATGACCACACTGAGTCAGAGTGGACTGAGCAGTAATGGCAATAAAAGGGTAATTCCACACTCTCCAAAACTAGCGCCTAACCGCAGGGTGTAAGTTTAGTGTCATATCAAGGACACCTTTCGGGAGGATGGAGATCTTTCCCTTCTGCAAGGTATGTAGTCGATGTATTCTAAGCGCAATTATTTCGTTTTCTGTGATTAATATTCAAGTCTGTCTTAATTTGGATGAAAACGGAAATATATTAAAGAAGTCGTTGTTTGTTTTATACAGTGAAATTTAGTGTGGGCTGTCAGCATTAGTGCTTTAATTTATTTCGTACTTTTTGATTGACCTTATTAGGATTTAGATACTGCCGATGGTCTGCGAAAACAACTTGTTAATCATTACTCTGTAGATAGACGACCTGTGCGTCTTACTGTATATACTCATGTATAGGTTGAATTTTAAAGATCTCATTTTTTGGCAAAAACATTGTAGTTCGAAAAAAATGATAAAATAAATAATAATAATAATAATAATAATAATAATAATAATAATAATAATAATAATAATAATAATGCTGATGAAGTTCAAGAATAATAAAAACGTGTTGAAACAACTCTTGGGTTAATAAATTAATTCACTTAATGATTTTGTGACCATAAATCAATTATCGACCAATAAACGAGATCAACTAATACAAATAGGTTGTTTGGTTAGGAATGTTTTGATGGTATCTCCATCCTTGTAGGTTATTTAATACCGAATCCCGTATATATATATATATATATATATATATATGTGTGTGTGTGTGTGTGTGTGTGTGTAGTGTGTGTGTGTGTGTGTGTGTGTGTGTGTGTGTGTGTGATTATGTAAACGAATAGTTTGAAGGTAACAATTTTAAACAAGACAAAGCTCATTTGTTTGTATACAGTTTAATAGCTTTAACTAGTTCTATTTTACCCATAAATGGTGCCCTAATGGGTACTACCACTCCGGGTCAGAGTGTACCTGGGAGCAATAGCCGTGAAGAAATGCTCCATATTCCCGAAAGCTCCAAGACTGGATTCTTACCATCAGATGCTTTAGTGTCATAAACAGGATACTCATTGGGGTGGGGTCATACTTTTCGGCTGAAATGCATTCGGCGTATTGTACAGCCTCTGTCGACGAGGTGTGTACAGTATTCAAACCAAATGGGAAGGAATAGGAAAAACCCTGGACTTCAGACGTTATGAAATGATAATTTAAGGGTCATTCTAAATACGAGATCGACTTATACATCACAAGTAAAGAAAGATACTTATTGCTTAAATTACTTTCGTAAGTGTCCCTACGCACTTTTATATCGTTTTTATTTATTCATTGTTTTAAGAATATGTGTTTCAAATATCAACAAATGCCATTAACCAACTGATGGGCCGGCGTATGAATACAGAATATCAACCTAACCACCTGCTTCTTCCGCTTTATGCTAAAAAAAAAGCAGTCCACACCTGGGCCATAACAAAGGGCTATCTCTAACACATCCAGATTTTAAAACCTGATACACAAATTTCCACAGATGACCTCAACCGTCGTCCTTGCCATCGTCGACGCCTTTGTTCTTTGACTTCGTTTGTTTTATTTCCGCATATACACCCCCACCCCCACCTCCGATTTGTATCCACCACAAGTCAGCCATAAATTAAATCCGGGACTTACTGCGTTCGAATACAGAAGATTTGCACGTGAGGTGATTGACTTTCAACCTGCGGTAAACAACGAAAGAAAACGTCAATTGTCTGTAAGCATTGGCTGTTGCTTTAAGATACGTCATTCGATGCAGTCCAGAGTGTCAGCGGTGGGGGAGGAGACTAAACAGAGATAAAAGATGGTGCTCAGAAGCCAAAAGACCTGAAAAAAAGGAAAGAAGAAAAAAAAAAACGATCAGCGCAGGTGTGTGGCGTGTGCATGTGTATATATATATATATATATATACGTGTGTGTGTGTGTGTGTGTGTGTGTGTGTGTGTGTTGGTAGGTTGGTTTCAATAAACACCTCTGGTATATTTAAATACAAAGAAAAAAACTAGATCTACCAAACACAGCGAGCAATAAACCAACCTTCAAAAATAGTCTGCACCAGAAAGTATTTTTATCCGTGCCCTTATTCGACCAATTCTCATTCTCTCTCTCTCTCTCTCTCTCTCTCTCTCTCTCTCTCTCTCTCTCTCTCTCTCATATATATATATATATATATATATACTATTAATTGTCTGAATTTCTGAGACGACGCTCGATAATTTTTATCATTCGGGGTTTTCCGACAATTGTCTTCATCTTTATTGTTATATTCACAAATTTCGGCCGATGAGAAGGCCGGAGGACATATTGACCGAAATGTTGTGAATATAACGGTGAAGATGAAAACAATAGCCCGAAAACCCTGAATGATAAAAATATATACTATGTTGAGTCAAAAGTTTGGCAATATTTTGGTAACGTGAGTTACAATTTGGTAGCTCCAGATGCTTTATCCGAGGTCATGAAGATGATGAACTACACTGGACTGTGAGATGCCGAGCCCACTTGATCCTCTCCGGCTTTAGAATCTATGCTTCTAGGCACCTGATCCTCTCCGGCTTTAGAATCTATGCTTCTAGGCATATCTGACCTTACCTGAGTGTCGAGGGTTGTTTTTTTAACTCAAGCGAAATTTCTTGAACCCTCAGCTTACTATACTATGATCAACTGCCCCTTTACCTTTCCCACAATAAATATTTTTGGTTACTTCCGCAGGGTTATGGCCCACTTCGAACTCGTACACCGTAAGTTCCCAAATTAGACTACGTTACACGTTCATCGGGTCGGCTTTCAAATCAGACAGATGGAGGCAATACACAACGTGTCAGAACACCAAGTACTTCGATACTACAAACCACTACTTGAACTGCTTTGGTTACATGATATACGCACCACAAACTAGCAAATACCAAAATACAGCAAAATCTTTTACTCAACCGACTATATACTTACTAAAATTATGTTCCCGTTTCACCGAGTTTTATGTGGGGCTAAAAATCTTCAGATGAAAAGAGACTCTAGAGCTGGAATATAGTTTTAATATTTTAGCTTTTAAACCCACTCTGTTAATAATTACCATTATACGCACACACATACACACGCATATATATATATATATATATATATATATAATTAACTTAAATCGCGAGTCGGAAATCTCCTACTAAAGTTTCACCTTAACAGATCATCCTGATGATCCATTAAGGTGAAACTTTAGTAGGAGATTTCCGACACGCGATTTAAGTTAATTTTATGATTGGCTCCACTCGTGTTGAGCACTCTTGTAATTGTATCATTTCAGTGTTCACGGAAGATTTTAGTTTTCTTTTGACCAACTGACTGCATATCTCTTGATTTTTTTAAGGGGTGTGACGAGGTTGGCCTTTTCTTTCTTTTTGTCCTATAATATTTTTTCTTTTTCCCCCGGGCAGTGATTCGAGATATTTTTATCTCTTGTTCCTGGTAGTTTTTTTTTTCTTTTTTTCTGGTACCGTGAATACTGGTAGATATTAGATTAGTAAATATATATATATATATATATATATGTGTGTGTGTGTGTGTGTGTTGTAATACGACCTAGACCCTCATCAAGAATTTCCTGTTCAAATCCCTTTTTTACGTGATCGCTAACAAAACGACTGGAGAAGAAGCTAGACGGCAGTTATACAAGAATGCTGCGAGCAATATTGAACAAGTCCTGGCGGCAACACCCCACAAGGCACCAACTATACGGCCACCTGCCTCCCATCACGAAAACTATCCAAGTTAAACGAATCAGACATGTAGGACACTGCTGGAGAAGCAGGGACGAGCTCACAAGGGATGTACTCCTATGGACCCCCACATATGGCCGGGCAAAAGCAGGACGACCTGCTCGAACATACATTCAGCAGCTATGTGAGGATACGGGATGTAGCCCTGAAGACCTACCAGAGGCGATGAACGATAGGGAGAAGTGGCGAGAGAGGGTCGGGGATATCCGTGCTAGCGGCACGACATGATGATGATGATAATGAAGTAATAACCGTAGATAAAATACAGTATCATCCATAAATATGTATACCACGACCACTTTCTTGAATTTTCTTCGAATTCAATAGATACTAAGCATTTATTATCTATAGTGAAACTTTATACAATTATAAGGTATATCATAGGCATCATTTATTATCGAACTCAACTCTAAACAAAATTATGAAAATAGAACAGTTCAATAAGGTCACCCTTAAATATATTAATGTTAATTTTATAATTTGATGAAATTACGTTGCGAAACTATTTTTGATCATAAAGCTTCAATGCTGTGAATTTGGAAGGAAGGAACTTATATTTTAACATTTCTATAAGTGCTTCTTACTTCTATATCAATTTTATATTAATTAGCTTCTGCCCATATCCTTATTTTGTTTCTCTTTTGTGTCAATCTGGCTGTATCTCTGTTGCTTCTTGTTGTCGTGTTGCTGTATGGTTTTGTCGTCATTGTAGTAATTGCTAACAGAACTTGAATATGTAGAAGCCTTTAAATTAGTAACTTAAATATAAAAACTTTCTGCCAAATTATTTTTTATTGTACGGCATAAGATTCATTACGAATAAGGAGGCGTTCTTCGTTAAACGGTTATCGTCAGGGAAAATAGAATCGATGACCCAAGTTCAGATCCAGGACGAGGCTGTTCGCATTTTGCATTAGTTTTAATACGATTAAGAGAGTTATGAATCCAGTTATCATCCAAGCTATGGGTAAAAATAGTAGGACACACTGGGTTTTTTTAACCTTACTTTAGCATTCGATCCGGGAGAAGGAAAAGTTTAAATTCAAACCAGTTCAGCTCTACTTAAAAATGGACCTTCCTGTTCATGGTGGAGTGGTTTGATATATACATATATATATATATATATATATATATATATAATTGAGTATTGTTTTATACGTAAGAGATGCGAGAATTAACTCTCATATGATAGGAAACACCAGCACCTTAAATAACTAAATTATACAAAATGAATCTGCGAGGTAAACAAAATTTGGCCTAGCATGGCAGAATCGACTCTGTTGCAAACACTTTAAAAATACAAGTTCACTTATTAGTTCTTTTACTAATTAGACTTTTAACAGTGGATTACAAATTAAACTGTCATAGCAAAATCTTTTTTTAAGAATGCAGACATTGCTCCAAACAATAGAAAAATCAGATTGGTTTTTCAACCGAATTATCCACGCATAATAAGACACTCTATGTGAATATTTTTTACAAAAGTATGGTGTGTTTCTTACAAACTCCGTAAGACAAATTTTTCTGACATATTTCAATGTGAGAAATTGATTGTTAAATATCATATACTTTACGAATAGTTTTTATATCCTAATTATATATATATATATATATATATAATCAGATATTTGACAACTTTAAACTGTATACACAGTTGCAATATCTCGTTCTCCAACAAGAAAAGACCTAAAAAAACTCAACGCCAAATTCTTGTCCATCAAATTTGATATGCCGACAATACACACACACACATACACATATATATATATATATATATATGCGACTGATTGACCGATTGATTCTTACAGCATTCCAACCCGTCTAGGTTTATTTTATGTTTAGAAGATAAGGATTCGCAATCATTGTACATTCATTTTACATTTTTTGTGCTGTTGTTTTTTCTGTTTTTTTTTACTCAGTTGAGTAAAAGATTTTGCTGTATTTTGGTATTTGCTAGTTTGTGGTGCGTATATCATGTAACCAAAGCAGTTCAAGTAGTGGTTTGTAGTATCGTAGTACTTGGTGTTCTGACACGTTGTGTATTGCCTCCATCAGTCTGATTTGAAAGCCGACCTGATGAACGTGTAACGTAGTCTAATTTGGGAACTTACGTGAATATGTTATATGAAGTATTCCAACCTAATAACAATAATTTGCACAGTTATACGTTTTGGGGTAACTAATAATATTAACAATGATCCTCAATACACAGTTATAGCTTCAAGTTACTATTCTTTATATATACAATTTACAGTAATATGGTATCAAGTTTTCTAATGCAAAGAATTCATAGATGGGACCTTTGCAATTACAACCTCTCCATGTCAGAGTGAATCTGGCAGTAATAGAAATGAAAAGGTACTCCATATTTTCGGGAATCTCTTTAACCAGACTTTCACCACCAGATGTGCTTAAGTGTCATATCCAAGACACCCTTTTTGTGAGTAGAGTCCTACCTCTCTGTAGGGGATACTGTCAGCTAATTAAAAGCCCCGTCGTCAGGGGTTTTTATATATATATAGTAAGTAAAAAATGGCTTTCAGTCAAATCCTTAAAAATTTTAATACTCATTCATTATTTTTTGCAGACAAGGTTTTTCAAAGGTTTTCTCGAGTATCAGTTATATTCAGTAATATCTATTGCAATTCAATCACGAGAAACGTATCATTTTCAAGATGACCTCTAAGATGACTGCACTTCAAATCGTTCAATTACCCATTATTTGTTCATTTGTCATCCTAGATAAGGTCTTTCAACTTATTTGTTGTATAAGGTGTGTTCTTTAAGACCTAACGTTCTTGTACCATATGTGCGACATCTGTTTCACCACTTGATTCAATTGAACCAACAGTGCAGAAATGTCAAATGTCAAAATATCAAGCAATAGAATAAAAACGTATGGATATAGATTCATGTTTTCCCCAAGAGTATCAATGCTAAATAAACGTAAACAGCTTTTACCCAAATTTGAATTCGGTTCACTGATTCTGCTTTCCGTACCGGTAACCTCACACCTACATTGTTAAAACTGTAATGATCTTATTATATATTCAGCCTGAGGGGACCAGATAAATTCCCACTTTTTTACTCATCTGACTCGTGTACAAAAACCTCACGTGTACACAGTCCATAGATTAAATGCAGAAGTACTATTCTACCGATTTAACCGAAGTTTAGATTGATTAATTGATGGGTTTTGACGTCATGTCATCCCGTTTAGGGTTATTTTATGCCAAGAGGTTAGTGAACTGCGTTCATTGTAGTTTTATATTTATATATTTTGTATCGTTGTTTCTTAAGAGATTCTTTGCACTCGGTTATTTATCGAGTATTCTTATCTAATACAAATAATTTCCAATTTTATGGTTTCAAATATTCCTGACAATTATCCACATGGCTTCAAGTAATTATTTCTATTTCATAATAGTTATGTAGGTTATTTAATGTCAATGCTATTCTTCGAGAAGAACAGTAGTGGTACTATTTAACCCACAGCTGGGAGGATAAGGAGGTTCATACCTTTCCCAAGAGTATTTGCCCGAAAAGTAAACGTAATAGCGCGACTGGAGTACGAACTCGCTTACTACGATTCCGCAGTCCATCGCTTTAACCATTACACCACGAGGACACCCCCCCTATTTCATAATAGTCATTTGGTTGCGTATACTAGATGGTTTCAAGTAACAAATAATCATCTTTAGAAAATCTATTATTGCTTCAAGTAACATTTCTTAATTCAGATAATTTACACACAGTGATATGTAATTAAGTATTTATATCTGAAACAAATAATTTGCACAGTTATATGGTTTCAAGTAACTATTAATAAAATGTAAGTTGGTCGACCATAGTCAAGGGAG